>JAECXX010000089.1:0-600000 GCA_018153305.1 Drosophila kurseongensis
AATGACCTCCTGCGGAACGGTCACAAAATGTCATTGAGTACACATAAGTGCTATCAGGGTAGTTGTGATCTCCCTTATCGCACTTAAGAATGTTTTCCCAATTTAGGGGTAAACAAGACACTCCATGGGTTATTAGAAATAAGATAATAATCCCAATTATAAGATTTTATGAGCTCGTGCATGTCACATTGTAAATCGATCCAGAGCCAGAATTTACGATCTGTTACCTAAACCATGCGAGGGAACAGTTGTTTGCACTTGTAATCTGTAAGTGCAGACCACTTGAGCCTCCAAATATAATCACTTAAAAATGTTTCCTACACTACACAAAGGACTTGTGCGGGGGTCAAAATATAGCTCCCCCGCCCAGGGCAAAACAGATACGGTCTCTGCGTAGGCCATAGATAAGAATAGAATACGAATCACACCAATGTTACTTGTTAAGAAACTTCATGAAATAAAAACAGTTTGAAATTATAACTCAGCAAATGTAGACGTCTTTTATTAGAACGCTCTAACATTTTGGTCCTTCGAGGCACTCTGTAGTTTTCCCCCACCAGTGGTAAGAGACTCAGAGTTTTTGAAACCAGCACCTTAGAGTCTGATTTGTTGCGAGTGCACGGTCAGCTAAAGGTTGCAAAACAAATAATACTCGTGTTTTCCCCCATCAGTGGTAAGAGACCGAGAATATAAAAATTTACAAGTTTGAATCTTTTTAAAAAAAAAATATAAGTTAATAAGCCAAACGGGCACAAAAAATTCTGCAAAATTACACGGGTGTGTTACGCGACGTGGGCGTTACCAAGGCCAGAAACATTGGTTAATTGTTAAAAAAAAAGGTGTTCGGTTAAACGGGAACAGTGTTTTAAAAGGACGAACAATAGCTCGAACCTAAAGTGGTTACAATCAAAATAAATAAATAAACAACCACAACAACCAAGTCTCAACAACAACGACATCTCGCCGACAAGTAACAACCAAATAAAGGACATCGAACCAACAACAACGACATCGAAGTAACAACCAAATCTCGCCGACAAGTAACAACCAAATAAAGGACATCGTAGCAGCAACAACCCAGTCTCAACAACAACGACATCGAAGCCACAATCTCGCAGACGTCATCGAAGCAGCAGATAAGTTAACGTTTAAAAATATTTTTTCGTAACAAAACATATAAGAAATAGATTATAAGAATATAAGTATAAAAAGAGCTAAATACCATATTTAAATATTAAAAAAAAAAAAAATGTTGTCCGAAACCATTATAAAGCTCCTTGAAGCACAGGCAAGCTTAACAAGAGAAATTAGAGTAATTGAAGCAGGTCAATTAACAAGTGAAAGCATTTCAAAAATAGATAGCCTCAAAGCTAGATTTTTTGCAAATCATGCATTATTATTGAAATGTGGAGTAGTCGATCATGACTATTTTAACAAAAAAGTGTTTGAGGAGATTTGTTGGGTTGTTGAAAGCCTAAAAAAATAAATTTGCAAATTTAAAAGTTGGTTCTGAAACCAAAATGGTAAAGGTAGCAGAGAGTGACCCAAACAAATTGGCGGAGGTGTTCGACCAAAATGTCGAACAATTATTTAAAGGAAACCATTAAGGAGCTCAATAAAGCTAGCCGTGAAGACTGCTTACTAAGAGCTAATAAAATAGAATTTTTATGGAATAGAACAAGCAGTAAAATAAAGGAGTTCTGCAAAAGATATGAACACAACATATCATTCGACGAAACCGTCGAAGAGTTAGAATTTGACGTTAAAAACGTGTTAGACATCCTAGACGAAAGGATAAAATCTTCCGATGTGAGCATAGGAAGTAATAATGGGGTATTGGTAAGGGATAGAGTTGATGACCTTTCCCTGTTACCAAAAATACAAGTTCCCACATTTTCTGGAGAAGGAAAAGAGTGGGACTTATTTTCTGAATTATTTAAAGAAATAATTCATAATAGAGATGATCTGAGCTCATCTCTAAAATTTAATTATTTGAAAACCGCTCTTAAAGGAGAGGCAAGGAGTATGGTTGCTCACTTGCTGACAGGTTCTGCCGAAAATTATACTGCCGCTTGGGAACTATTAACCAAGCGGTATGAAAATAAGAGAAAAATATTCTCAGATCAGCTGAATCGTTTGATCGAGTTGCCCATTCTAGACAACGATTCAGCAAAACAGATTAAATGGTTTATTAATCAGAACAAAAGCGAATTTAAGTGAGGATGTTGATGTTATTTTCACCAACAGGGAAGTGCTTAAATTATACGAATCGCATATAAAAAAACTAAGGAAATTCAATTACTAAGCGTAGTAATGTAATGGAATTTTTAGAGCAACGTGTGAGTTCTCTTAGCTCAACACTAAATTATGAAAAGAAAGTTTTTAAAAAAGTGGTAAATACAACTGTTAAGGAAAGTTGTCTACTTTGTAAAATGTTTGGACACTTTCTAATAAATTGTTATAAGTTTAGGGGAATGAGTCCGATAGAAAGAGGGGAGTTTATCAGAAAACAGCGCTTGTGCAACAGATGCTTTAAGCATTCTGGTTTCAAGAAGTGTAACTCGGAATATTTATGCTCAATTTGCAAAAAACCGCATCACACCATGCTCCATGTTTCGACTGAAAAAAGAGAAAAAGTAAACACCTGTGTTACTAAGGAACAAGCATTTCTAGCTACCGCATTGATTAAGGTAAAATCAAATAAAGGTGGCTATGAAAACCTAAGGGCATTAATTGATAGTGGATCGCAGTGCACCATTATTTCAGAAGAAGCTGCGCAAATATTAAATTTATCTCGTAAACAAACTATCACCGAGGTTAGTGGAGTGTCCTGTTCAGACACTTGTACTTCAAAGCACAAAGTTAATTTAAGTATAAAGATGCGCGACGATACAAAAAATCCCCTGAATATTGAAGCTATCATTCTTCCAAAACTAATGAAGGCTTTACCGATCAAAACTTTAGATGTTGACAAGTCAAAGTGGACGAAATATACGTTGGCGGACCCTCACTTTAATAAACCAAGTAGGGTAGATATTATAATAGGAGTTGATTTATATCCCTATATAGTAAAAGATGGAGTAGTTAAAATAGACGGACTACTAGGACAGAACACTGAATTCGGATGGATTATATCTGGTTGTACAAAATCTAAAGGTACAAAATTAATTGTGGCTACTACTATGGAAGTAGGAGATTTAGAGAGGTTTTGGGAAATGGAAAATGATGATAATGACATTGAGGAAGAAATTTGCGAAAGACATTTCTTAGAGACCACTAAAATAGATAAAAATGGGAGATAGTGGTCAAAGTTCCGTTTAAAAATGAAAAAGAATTAGGATTAGGGCGATTTTATAACTTAGAAAGAAAACTAAATAAAAATATAAAACTTAAAGAAAATTACATAAAATTCATGCATATATTGACTTGGGACACATGATAGAGACCAAGAAAGAAGGAAAATATTATTTACCCCATCAAGGTGTTGTAAGGGAATCTAGCCTTACAACAAAATTAAGGGTAGTTTTCGATGCCTCAGCGAAAACTACAAACAATAAAAGTCTAAATGACATTATGTGGGTTGGACCAAGGGTCCAAAAAGATATCTTTGATATCATCGTCAAATGGCGTAAATGGCCATTTGTATTATCAGCGGACATTGAAAAAATGTACCGGCAAATAAACATGGATAAAGAAGATCAAGATTATTTGCACATTATTTGGAGGGACTCTCCAAACAAAAAACTAAAAAATTACAAACTAACAACAGTTACTTACGGTACAGCATCAGCACCCTATTTAGCTACAAGAGTGCTTGCTGAAATTTCATATAAATCCGAAAAATCGTCAATAAAAGATATAATTAAAAATGATTTTTATATGGATGACCTTATGACAGGTGCTAATTCCATACAGGAAGCCAAAGAACACGTAGAAAATATAACCTTTGAATTAGAAAAGGTAGGCTTCAATCTTAGAAAATGGATTTCCAATGTCTCAGAAATAGTTGAGACACTGGAAAGCAAAGAAGAAAATAAAATATTACAGATTCAAGAAAATGAATCTATAAAAACACTGGGTCTTCAATGGGAACCTGTTAAAGATGAATTTAAATTCAATTTTAACAGTGAACCCTGTACTAAAATTAATAAGCGAGTAGTGTTATCAACACTTGCAAAAATGTATGACCCTTTAGGCTGGTTATCTCCAGTGACAATAATAGGAAAATTATTTATGCAACAGCTTTGGTTAACAGAGCAAAAATGGGATCAGAACTTGTCAGATTCAGATGCCAGTAAATGGAAAAACTTTATAGAAAATTTAACACTTCTTGAAAGTATAAGAATTCCAAGGTGGGTGAAATCCCAACATAAAATGCCAATTCAAATTCATGGTTTTTTTGATGCGTCCGATAAAGCATACGCAGCTGTTGTATATGTTAAGGTGGGAACCTCTTCGATGATTATAGCTAGCAAAAGCAAAGTTAATCCGAAGAAAAATGAAACGGGAATTTTGAAATTGATTCCTATCACTTAATGACAGAAGCTACCTTAAATAAGTGTCAAAAATGGAAAACTAATAATGTTATATGTGAAGGTAACTGGCCTTGGAGTAGCGTAAATGACAATACGTGCGAAATAACCCCCTTTAAACCAAATAGTCATTCTAATTGTGTTTATAAAAAAATGACTCAAGAAAGTTCTTACTGGGTCGAGTTACAAAAGAAAGGTAGTTGGATATTTAAGGTTTCAGAACCAACAAAGGCTAGGATACAATGTAATAATCTTCCACAAGAATTAATAGATCTTCCGGAGCAAGGAATTCTTACTATAGTATCTGGCTGCACTATAAGAACAGATGACAAAATATTAATAGCCCATTATAGTATTAAATCAGAAAATTATGAGCCAATAGCAGTTTCTTATGTAAGTAACATAAGTAAGACTCCAAGTATTGTTTGGAACCCATTAACATCACCTGTCATCAACCATAATGAAGAAATAAATAAATTAAGAAATGAATTAAAAGAAATAAGAGAAAATCATTATGAAATAAAAGGACTGAATTTTCATCATATTTCAGGCCACGCTGCCTTGATCATAGGATTAATAATCATGCTAGTTTTAATCCTGTATATGATAAGACGAATTAATGTAGCAAGGCGCATGCAAGCCATAGTTCTTCCTGGCCCTTGGCAGAATGTTCAAACATGAACACGTCTAAATATAAGTATAGCAGGCACTTGTATAAAACAAGATATACACACAACATGTAAAATGACCTCCTGCGGAACGGTCACAAAATGTCATTGAGTACACATAAGTGCTATCAGGGTAGTTGTGATCTCCCTTATCGCACTTAAGAATGTTTTCCCAATTTAGGGGTAAACAAGACACTCCATGGGTTATTAGAAATAAGATAATAATCCCAATTATAAGATTTTATGAGCTCGTGCATGTCACATTGTAAATCGATCCAGAGCCAGAATTTACGATCTGTTACCTAAACCATGCGAGGGAACAGTTGTTTGCACTTGTAATCTGTAAGTGCAGACCACTTGAGCCTCCAAATATAATCACTTAAAAATGTTTCCTACACTACACAAAGGACTTGTGCGGGGGTCAAAATATAGCTCCCCCGCCCAGGGCAAAACAGATACGGTCTCTGCGTAGGCCATAGATAAGAATAGAATACGAATCACACCAATGTTACTTGTTAAGAAACTTCATGAAATAAAAACAGTTTGAAATTATAACTCAGCAAATGTAGACGTCTTTTATTAGAACGCTCTACAATTACCGAAAACTCTCTCTTAATAGATTTAGAAACAACAACGCCGACTTATTCTCCCGGTCCAGATGGACTTCCTGGATGTGTGCTCAAGTTTTGTGCGTCAACCATTTGTAAACCGATTCTTAAACTTTTTAATTTGTCTATTTCATCATCAGTTTTTCCAACTATCTGGAAGGACTCTTTTATTATTCCACTTCATAAAAAGGGTGCGAAGGCTGATGCCAAGAATTATAGAGGTATTTCCAAATTGTCGGCAATTCCTAAAGCAGTTGAACGTATTATCACTTCTCATTTGCAACATTTATGTTCCTCGCTTATATCACCGTGTCAGCATGGAGGATCGACCACCACCAACCTTCTTGAATTGTCATCTATTGTAATAAATGGATTTCAAAAAAAAATGCAGACTGACGTTATATATACAGATTTTAGTAAGGCCTTTGACTCTGTCAACCACTCTCTTCTCTTATTCAAATTAGATCTGCTTGGGTTTCCTGGTAATCTATTAACTTGGATTTCAAGTTACTTGAATGGTAGGACTCAGAGGGTTATATTCAAGAATTCTGTTTCAAAATTGATCTACGTGACATCTGGAGTCCCTCAGGGAAGTCATCTAGGCCCTTTGCTGTTTACTTTGTTTATCAACGATCTTCCCTCTATCATAACACATTCTCGTGTACTAATGTATGCTGATGATGTTAAGCTTTGTTTATCATATAATGATATAGCGTCGGGACTTAACTTACAGTCAGATATTGATTGTTTTCATGAATGGGGTGAGTACAACCTTTTAAAGTTGAACTATCTTAAATGCAACGTTATGACTTTTTATAGGGGTACTCCTACGTTTATTAGTTATTCTCTTGAAAATAGTTCACTGGACCGTATATATTCAGTTAACGATTTAGGTCTTCTTCTGGACCCTAAACTTAAATTTGACTGCCACATAATGTCCACTGTTAATAAAGCCATGAGTGTTCTTGGCTTTATAAAGCGTTGGTCAAAAGAATTTGATGACCCTTATACGACCAAATTATTATTTACCTCCCTTGTCCGTCCTATTTTGGAATATTGTTCGTCGGTTTGGAGTCCACAATATCAAGTGCACATTGACCGTATTGAGTCGGTACAAAAAAAGTTTCTTCTATTTGCCCTTCGTAGTTTGAACTGGGATCAAAACGTAAGGCTACCTTCCTACCAGAGCAGATTACTGTTGCTTAATTTACCTACACTTGTAAATCGTAGAAAAATGCTTGGTACTATTTTTATGCATAATCTTATAAGAGGTGATATTGATTCTGCAGAACTTGTAAACCGCCTAACTTTCAATGTTCCTGTTAGACTAACACGAAATTATATCCCTCTAAATTTGCCACGATGTTCATCAAATTTTTGTCTGCACGAGCCCTTTCGCGTTCTATGTAATACTTATAACAACCTTTATCAACTAATTTGCATTTCCACTTCTATCCCGTTATTAAAAACTAATATTTTAACTCATTTGCTTTTCTCTTAATTTTATTTTCACTTGTGTCTTGTATCTATTTAATTTATGTATTTTCCTCGCGAACTCGCATTTTTTGCCCAAATTGATAATAGGGCCCGCGCGTAACAAGCACGTGCTTGGTGTCGTTGGGCCACTTGTTTGTACTGCTCGTAGTGCATCAACGTCCATCAGAACTTGTTTGTGTGGAGCACAACCGGAGTTCCCCGGGGAAATGGCCAAATCAAGAGGGTTAGTCGCACTATCTTGTCAATCATTTCTAAGATTTCGGCAGATGATCCAGCCAAGTGGTTTAAGGCAGTACCAGAGGTGCAGAGAGCTGGATTTTACCACTTACATGCGTCAACGATGAAGTCAGCGTTTGAGATAATGTTTGGCGTGAAGATGAAATATAAGCCAACTGATCGTATTATTCAGCTTTTAGAGAAGGAGATGTATTTCAACTTTGACGAGCAACGGCACCAACTTAGAGAAGATGCAAAGATCGAGATTCAACGTCCACAGGATTCATACAAGAAGCCCTTTGACCAAAAGCGGAAACCGGAGGTCAACTATCAAGTTGGAGATTTAGTCGCTATACGCCGGACACAGTTTTTTTGCAGGAAAAAAGCTGGCTGGAGAATATTTGGGACCGTATGAAATAACAAGAGTCAAAAGAAATGGCAGATATGAGGTTCGGAAGGCAGCGGATGTAGAAGGTCCACCTAACACTTCCACCAGCTGTGATCACATGAAGTTGAGGCGTTACGTGAAGGACAACGAGGATGCTTGGTCATCTGGGACAGATGAGTAATCAGGAATGGCCGAATGTAAGACTGTGTAGTAGAAATAGAGAATAAGAACATCAGGAGCAGCAGTAGTAGCAGTAATAGCAGATCAGCAGAATAACAGCAGGAATAGCAGAAGTAGCAGAAACAGCAGGAACAGCAGTAGTAGCAGTAACAGCAGGAACAGCAGTAGTAGCAGTAACAGCAGAACAGCAGATTAACAGGAGCATAGCAGCAGAAAGAAAGCAATACGACAGGAGGCATTCGGCAGAGGCGATGGCAGCAGGATGGAACCAGAAAAACGACGCTGAAAACTACGCAGAAAATTTCAGTCAAAAGTTTGCAACGCAGTGAAAGAGACAATTCCGACACTATAAAGTATATATATTCATGATCATCAAGTCCGCCCGTCCGTCTGTTTCTACGCAAACTAGTCTCTAAGTTTTTAAGCTATCTGCTTGAAATTTTCCCAAAAGTTGTCTTTCTATTGCAGGTAGTAAATCATATAACACCCATAGGAACAATCGGAAAAAAAAATTTAACAAATTATAACTTTGTTGTTTTTAATTTTTTTGTTTGTTATTTGGGATTTGGTAGTATTTAAAGATTATGGAATTATGGTTTTAATTAAATTAAAATCGGACAACAATACCATATAACTGCCATAGAAACAATGACCCAATGCTGCGCAAAATCGACATAGCTTCATTTTTATACCCTTGCAGAGGGTATTATAATTTTGGTCAAAAGTGTGCAACGCAGTGAAGGAGACATCTCCGACCCTATAAAGTATATATATTCTTGATCAGGATCGTCTCATGAGTTGATATAAGCATGTACGTCTGTACGTCTGTCTGTCCTTCTGTCCTTCTGTCTGTTTCTACGCAAACTAGTCTCTCAGTCTTAAAGATATCGAACGCAGTATATAAGTCGGAATGGCCGGGATCGGCCGACTATATCATATAGCTGCCATATATTTGGTGTTTGTAAAGTTAGGAAGTTGGGGTTTTCTATGGGTTTTATTTTTGGTCAATCAATCCAACCAGCTGCCAGCTGCTAACTTACAATCTTTAAACACCGCAGCCATATTACATTGCTTTGAAATAGAGCAATGAGGTGTTTCTAAATTAACTTAATCCATAGGAAGTTTAAATGTAGAATGAGCAGTTCGACCTCCATTGAGCAGGGTAGCAGCTATACCGGAAGATGCTACAGCTAGGGCTATTTTTTTGAACTTCGAACTTTTGCCAACAATAAGTTTGTCAAGAAGGTTTTACCTGTCCCTCCAGGTGCATCCAAAAAAAATATTTCACCCATCTCAGCCCCAACGCTTTGTAAAATTGTATTGTATACGACTTTTTGCTCGTCTGTAAGCAAATTTTCGTTGTTGGTAAGGAGAGTGTTGTTACTTTCATAACTTATTTCTCTTAGATAATCGGTATTATTTTCTTCCAATTCGGCTTCAGGAATAATTGGTTGAGGAAGACCATATTCTTTAAGACATGCTTATTAGACATTTGTTATAGACTCTTTCCATAATTTCGTCATTAATGTAAGAGTTTACAGGCATTTGTAATGAATGAAGTATATCTTCCGATAAGAAAGTCTTGTACTTATTCCAAAGACCTAAAGGATCCGAGAGTTGACAAAAAACTAACATAATTCCAAAGAGATCACGTAAGTTTTTTGGAACTTGACAAACGCTAGCTTCTGCCAAAGTTTTGTCCCAATGACTATCATCCTCAAGTAAGCCCAATGCTTTGCAAGCTAATTGAAACTTACTGTATATTACGCCACTTACAGTTTTTAAATACGAAAATGAAGTTGGACCTCGTACCTCATGGAGTAAAAGTTTAAGAAAATAACATTCACTGTTATGTGGGTGAACGGTATAAACTCTGCCCAAAGCTGAATCCTTTTTAACTCCAGAAAAATTAGGTACGTCACTGCCTCGTTTTCTTCTAAGAAACTTTGTATTGTTCCATGTGTAATAGGATGGAACTTCAACATATAAAAGAGTTTTGGCGAAATCATCAATTTTACAAAGTTCAAAGAAAGCGAGAAGTGTAGTATTCGAAGGAGTGTTTATCTTCTTCGCTAGTTGATTCGGAGCATTGGGATTAAAGTACACACACTGCCCATTTTCTAAATGTACAGACAATTGCATAACTGCTGGAAATCGTTCGTGTATAGGGAAAGCCAGGATTCTCCACACGGCTTCCGAACTGCTTATATATCTTCCATTTTCATACGTTTTAACTTCATTTCGTCAGTCTTCAAGGGAAAATGAAGCCTGATCGCTGCCTTTATTGACATATTTGCATACGTATTTTATAGACTTAACTGAACTGCAGGCTTCAACATGTGTGCTTCCATTGCACGTAATAGTACTGAATTATATGGCACAACCCAACGGTTGTCTAAAATATTACCATTCTTTTCTACAGTAAAGCCACCATCATCTGAAGCCCTTCTTCGATACAGAGGATAACTATCAATTCCTGTTACTGTTTCCTTTGAAAGCTGACGGGGAAATTTTTTTGAACATTTGCCATCTTTCATGCACGGTGAACTACGGTTTAACATTCCGCAAGGTCCATGAATCATATTGGACTTTACGATATTATGTAGCACGGGATCTTTCTGTGGATCTGGAATTTCTGCACATACTGTATCGTCTATTTGATCAGCATAAATTCGATTTTTAAGCCAAAGTAGTATATGAACATGTGGGAGGCCACGTTTTTGCCATTCTGCAATGCACATGAAACATTGAACTTCTCCAAACAATTCGTTTTTAACTAAAAGAGCCTTTAGTGCTTTAACTCTTAAATGAAATACTCGCGCTATTATATCATGGCGGTCATAGGCCATCTGACCGGGTAATAATGACTCTGTAATGTCTTTCCACTTAGGATTGCAAGTAAATGTTATAAATAAATCAGGACGGCCATAAAATTAAGCCGTTCTGCTTCCATTTTGGCGCACATATCGACTAAAAACTGACTTAAAAGAGCTTTGAAATAAATAAAATGATTAATTTCACCCTCCCGAATCATTATTCGGTAGCTATAAAAATTTAGTCAATCTAAATAAATTCGTTAAAAATACTTAAAAACATGTTAAAAACTTGAAAAATTAAACTTAAGCATTTGGGCCATAGAATAACTATTGAGCGAAAAATCATCTTGATCGGAGCAGCGGTTTAGATTTTTTAAATCGAAAAGTTAATTTTAAATGTAGCCCCCAAATTATGGGGGATATCGAAATTTCTTTTAGATTTCTAATTAGGCCTTTTCAAAACCTAAAATTCGGAAAAAACCAAATATCGAAATGCCAACCACTTTAGAAGTTAAGCTTAAATACATCAACTTTTTTTTGCTCAGAATAATGGATGTTGGAGCTGTTTGGGGCCACTGGGGGGACATATCGGATCTTAGTGGGCGCCCACGCCCCCAATGGAATTCTGTGAAAAAATTTGGCTGCTCTTGCTCTTACGGTTTGGGCTATGGCCGTATCCCCTTAAAAATCGGTCTTTCATTTTATAATCTTTAGGGATTGTACATATAAGCAAATCAAAACATATCCAAATATACATACATATGTACATACGTATTTGGTCAAAAGTTCGAATCTTAAGATTAATATTTAACTTGGAAACATTTTGGCTTTGCTACAGAATTTGTAGTAATTTTCTATTTTCTTCCATGGTGGAAATTAAATAAGGCTCTTACTTCTGCTACAAAATGAAAAATAAAACCTAAGCATTTGATCCACAGGACTGACTATTGATCGAAAATCATATTAATCGGAGCAGCAGTTTAAGTTTTTAAAATCCAAAACAAATTTAACTTAAATTGCCTCTTTCCCCTCCCCCTTTCCCTGCAGCACTACCCCTCCACCTCATCAGTTTTCTTGGCTGTTGCTCTCTCGGCCGTCGCTCTCTTGGCATCCGCTCTCTGGGTTTCGCTCTCTCGGCAGGCACCCGCAAAATGCAACGCAATAACTAAGAAAATCTAAATAAATTCGTTAAAAATACTTAAAACAAGAGAGAACGCTATAGTCGGGTGCCCCGACTATTAGATACCCGTTACTCAGGTTAAGGGAGTGCGAGGGAGATGGAGATAGAAACTTTGATCACGCATAACTTTTTAACGAATGGTCCGATTTGAAAAATTTCTTCTACATTTCGATAGGTATTGATAAACACAATAAAACTGCATTTTTACTTTTCCGAAATATTTAAATTTTTAAAATCGTATATTAGCGATTGTGGGCGTTAAAGGGCGTGGCACCCTTTTGAAATAAACTTGCGCTGCGTAGGAACTCCTAGAATCTGCATGCAAAATGCCAATCTTCTAGCTTTTATAGTTTCCGAGATCTCAGCGTTCATACGGACAGACAGACAGACAGACGGACAGACAGACGGACAGACGGACAGACGGACAGACGGACAGACGGACATGGCTAGATCGACTCGGCTAGTGATCCTGAACAAGAATATATATACTTTATAGGGTCGGAAACGCTTCGTTCTACCTGTTACATACTTTTGCACGAATACAATATACCCTTTTACTCTACGAGTAACGGGTATAAAAATGTTAAAAACTTGAAAAATTAAACTTAAGCATTTGGGCCATAGAATAACTATTGAGCGAAAAATCATCTTGATCGGAGCAGCGGTTTAGATTTTTTTAATCGAAAAGTTAATTTTAAATGTAGCCCCCAAATTATGGGGGATATCGAAATTTCTTTTAGATTTCTAATTAGGCCTTTTCAAAACCTAAAATTCGGAAAAAACCAAATATCGAAATGCCAACCACTTTAGAAGTTAAGCTTAAATACATCAACTTTTTTTGCTCAGAATAATGGATGTTTGAGCTGTTTGGGGCCACTGGGGGGACATATCGGATCTTAGTGGGCGCCCACGCCCCCAATGGAATTCTGTGAAAAATTTGGCTGCTCTTGCTCTTACGGTTTGGGCTATGGCCGTATCCCCTTAAAAATCGGTCTTTCATTTTATAATCTTTAGGGATTGTACATATAAGCAAATCAAAACATATCCAAATATACATACATATGTACATACGTATTTGGTCAAAAGTTCGAATCTTAAGATTAATATTTAACTTGGAAACATTTTGGCTTTGCTACAGAATTTGTAGTAATTTTCTATTTTCTTCCATGGTGGAAATTAAATAAGGCTCTTACTTCTGCTACAAAATGAAAAATAAAACCTAAGCATTTGATCCACAGGACTGACTATTGATCGAAAATCATATTAATCGGAGCAGCAGTTTAAGTTTTTAAAATCCAAAACAAATTTAACTTAAATTGCCTCTGGCTGTTGCTCTCTCGGCCGTCGCTCTCTTGGCATCCGCTCTCTGGGTTTCGCTCTCTCGGCAGGCACCCGCAAAATGCAACGCAATAACTAAGAAAATCTAAATAAATTCGTTAAAAATACTTAAAAAAATGTTAAAAACTTGAAAAATTAAACTTAAGCATTTGGGCCATAGAATAACTATTGAGCGAAAAATCATCTTGATCGGAGCAGCGGTTTAGATTTTTTTAATCGAAAAGTTAATTTTAAATGTAGCCCCCAAATTATGGGGGATATCGAAATTTCTTTTAGATTTCTAATTAGGCCTTTTCAAAACCTAAAATTCGGAAAAAACCAAATTCCAACCACTTTAGAAGTTAAGCTTAAATACATCAACTTTTTTTTGCTCAGAATAATGGATGTTTGAGCTGTTTGGGGCCACTGGGGGGACATATCGGATCTTAGTGGGCGCCCACGCCCCCAATGGAATACTGTGAAAAAATTTGGCTGCTCTTGCTCTTACGGTTTGGGCTGTGGCCGTATCCCCTTAAAAATCGGTCTTTCATTTTATAATCTTTAGGGATAACTCCCTTAGGAAAAAGGGATAAAATAATATAAAATTTTTATTTTGTTGTTTTTCTATTTATCAAAGTATTCCTTTGAAATATAGTAATTATTAATTATATCAGATTTACACTTTTAGTTTTGTCAAAATCGGATAACAATATCATAAAGCTGCCATAGAAATTTTGGCAAAATGCAACGCTATAACGACATAGCTTCGGTACGATTTGGACTTAGCAGAAATTCGTTCGTTGCTGATAGCTACTTTGACCTAAATAAATATGTTGCTGATATCCTCGTTTGTGCACATCTGTATGTGATAACGGGTCATAATCAATATGCACCCAACCGACCGACGTGTCTTCACACCATCTGTCATAACCATTGGGAAACTTTAACCCGACCGTCTGGTAGATGTGATTGCTTATTTAGGCTATTATTGCTGTAAACTGATGTTGTCTATTTTATCTAGACAAGATCTTAGTAAATATCCTTGTAAGCCCAAATCATGTTTATAAACCGGGATCCATGCTCAATAAAATCAGTACGAAAATAAAATTTGAGGTATTCACTTCTCCGCAGCCGTATTGCGCCGTATTTTGCTGGCTTAGTACTTGCGGCACAGATTTCGGTAGATCCGCGACAATTTTTTAAATAGGGACTCCAATTTGAACCCGCATCATCGATCATAGATTGATCAACGAAAGGTCAATTTGGTAAAAATTTGTTCAAATAAGAATTTGAAATTGATTCTGCTTCATCAATCACAAGTGTGATATTAAAAAAAAAGAAATGTTGTCAACCAATTTGGCGACCAATTTGATAAAAACCCCAAAAAAAATAATAATACTGTTGGTCAACTAGGCGACCAAACCATTTTTTTGCTGTGTTCAGCATAAATTTACAGTCTTCTCAACAAAGCGACTAAAATACGTTAAAAACCATTCTAAAGATCTGCGTTGGATAAGGATAGGTTCCGATCAACCAGACGATTTGAACCAGACAAACTGTAGATTCCTCCGATCGATCTGGTCAAAGCCAATTTACATACATATATATAACATATAACATATATATAACATATAACATTATTTAACATATATATAAAATTCCTCTTAAACTTAAGAAAAGTAAAATGGCACCGAACAGCATTCATCAGTTGTTGAATGAACAGTTATCAGTAGAAGAGCAAATTCAAAATGTCACTCGAAGTTATAGAAAGGACTCCGCCGACAGGAAGACTAAGCCAGACTACCATAGAGAACGTTTATTAACGTTTGAATCCCTGTGCGATAAATTTATCTCCGGAGAAATACAAATAAATAGTTTTCCTAATTGAGCCACCTTAGAACACGAATCTTTCAAATCTGTATTCTTTATTAAAATTAAGCAACTGTTTGATGATTATAATACTGAATTCAATAAGCAGTTATCTCTCTTGGATCTTGGATCTCTCCGATCCCGGCCGTTCCGACTTATATACTGCGTGCAAAGGAACGAAGGGTGTGTGCAAAGTTTCAATTCGATATCTTTAAAACTGAGAGACTAGTTCGCGTAGAAACAGACAGACGAACAGACGGACATGCTTATATCAACTCAGGACTCGATCCTGATCAAGAATATATATACTTTATAGGGTCGGAGATGTATCCTTCACTGCGTTGCACACTTTTGACCAAAATTATAATACCCTCTGCAAAATGCATTACATTTTCCGATGGTAGCCATACCCAAATTTGATGGGGATTATTTAAAATGGCAAATGTTTCATGATATATTCAAAACAAGAAAAAAAGCTAACTTCGGGCGTAGCCGAAGTTTATATACCCTTGCAGAATATTCTGTAAATTATATTCTCCAAAACTATTCATATGATGCATTCTTAATACTCATAAAAAATCCCAACTTCCTAACTTTACAAACACCAAAATGATGGCATTTTCGATCAATCAGTTATATGGCGGCTATAGGATATAGTCGGCCGATCCTTATGAAATTTTGTAGGACGGATTGATTGACCAAAAATAAAACCCAAAGAATATCCCAACTTCCTTACTTTACAAACACCAAAGTTATGGCATTTCCGATCAATCAGTTATATGACAGATATAGGATATAGTCGGCCGATCCCGGCCGTTCCAACTTATATACTGCGTGTGTAAAGAAGGGTGTGTGCAAAGTTTCAATATGATATCGTTAAAACTGAGAGACTAGTTCGCGTAGAAACAGACAGACGGACATGCTTATATCAACTCAGGAGGTGATCCTGATCAAAAATATATATACTTTGTAGGGTCGGAGATGTCTCCTTCACTGCGTTGCACACTTTTGACCAAAATTATAATACCCTCTGCAAGGGTATAAAAATGATACATTAATCAACGTTGCCTACTATACAAATGATGTGGTATTTAAAAACTAATGTTAATGAAGATAAATTCGCCATTTATCGTTAACCGAAGCTAATTATTCAACAGCTTAGAAAACGCTTGAAGAACGATTCAACAATAAAAGAGTATTAAGTATTCAAAAATTATTGGATTACTAAATTATAACAAATGATTCCAAAACAATTAAATCGTTGCATGATAATGTAAAAGAAACAATTTCAGCTCTAAATAACATTGGCATAGAGACAGACAAATAGGATCCCCTTTTACTCTGTCTAGGCAAAACTAGACAAAACCATTTTTTTATATGAGCATTCCGTTCAGAATACCAGGCAAATACAGCCTTTGAACGAATTTTTAAACTTCCTTGAAAACGGTTTCTCACTCTTGCCATTGGATCAGAGGAGGGCAAAAAGCAAAATACGCAATTTAACTGTTTCTTTTGTAAGAACTCGAGTCACAGCATACATAAATGCAATGAGTTTTTAAAGAAAACCCCAGCAGAACGTCTTAAATGGGTTCAAAAACAAAATTGATGTGTCCTCTAAAGAGAGATTGCTTTAGGTGCAACAAAAACACAATACCTTGTTGCATTTGGAAACAAAACCTGACTCTTTGGATGGTATCACGGCGGCATCTGCAAGTGGAAAGCATTCCAGTTATATTCTCCTGGCGACTGCCATTTCCGAATGAGCAATCAAAATGCTTGCGCTTAAAACCACAAATTCAATGCTTAAAATATAATAGCATTGGTGGAAAATCGCATACTTCCAATGCAAGGATCAAAGTCCAGTTAAAATCAAAACAGGGCGATTTTAGTTCACGGCTTGAACCTACGTATCCCATTTCTACTGATAATTGGAAGCACTAACCATACAACATATGGATGATACCTAAAAATGTAGCGTTGGATGACCCACAATTTGGAAAACCAGGAAAAATGTATATTCTTCTTGGAGCCGAGCACTATTTCAATATAATGCAAGCTTAGTGCATGAATTTGAAGAATGGACTCCCCAAGCTGCGGAATACCAAGCTTGGATGGATTGTAGCCGGTAAAATTTCGGAGAGAGCACCTACATCATCAGTATGTGCTGTATCTACGGAAGGAGAAAAAGTTGTCGAGCAACTCCCCAATGGAAAAACAGTGGGAAGATCACTTTCTCCCAAACATTCAGAAGGCTCAAAACTTCAGATTAATTGTAAAATTAACATTTTTAGGGCATACATCAGCGCTGTGGGAGAGTCGTGACATTGCTACGAGACGGTTCTTATTACTGGAAAAACGATTGCAAAAAAACCAAGCAATCAAAGAAAGTTACATAGAGTTTATGAAGGAGTATGAAACATATATTTTAGACATATGAAGGAGGCACCAACTTCATACCGCATCATTGTGTGCTCTAACCCGACAGTCAGACAACCAAATTAAGCGGTAAACGCTGACATTGAAAATATAATATGTACAGCCAAATTTGGATAAATCCAAATGATCAACAATACCAAATGAGAAATGATCCTTCGGTTGAATACAGTCACATATGGCACAAAGTCTGCACCATATCTGGCAACGAAATGCTTGAAACACTTAGCAAATAAGCAAATGCTAAAATGTTTTTGATGGAAAAATTCCGGTATATAAGAAGATACATCATCTTGTCGACGCTTCAGAAAATGCATATGCTGCAGCCATTTATATTAGTTACTGTACAATTATTATGTGCAAAGTCGCGATTGGCCCCAGTAAATGCGATTTCACTTTTGGTTTTATTGTTTATTGTTTTTGTATGGTCCATCATCAAAATGTCCATTACCATTTGTTGCTCCGAATTCAGAACAGCTTGCAATTCACCACGAAAGCCCAGAAATTGTCGTACCTACAACGCGAAATCCGAATTGGCTTTATGGTATAAAACATGGTCAGTCTTTCGATAAACTATTAAGAATCGTAGCCTATATTATGCGCTTTAAAAATAAATCGTGAAATACAACGGCAACGGTTAAATTTGAAGAATTATAAGAATCACGAATGATAGTTCTTCGACTAATTCAGCAATATAATAGCGCTGAAATCAAAGATTTGAAGAAATCACGTGAAGTGGGACCAAATAGCAATCTCAGCGCGTTAACGCCTTTTTTGGATCAGGATGATTTCATTCGAGTTGAAGACAGATTGGAAGCATCTGAACTTTCATTCGATGCAAAACATCCTATAGTATTGCCATATAATGATCCTATACTAAAATTAGCATTTGAAAAAATCCACAACGAAAATATGCATTGTGGTGCCCAAGCTCTACTACAGCTCTAAATGTCATTTTAAAATGCGTCAGATGCACCAGAGCTAAGCCAAAATTAATGAAGCAAATAATGGGACAGCTACCACCACTAAGAGTCACACAAGCTCGACCGTTTCTTTATTCTGGAGTGGACTAAGGTCGACTTTTAAGATTCATTACAAAATTCGTGAAAAACACCACATACTGTTTACATAGCAATATTTTTCTGCTTTGCGATTAAAGCCGTTCACTTGGAACTAGTCAGCGATTTAACCACGGAAGCATTCAGCAATGCCTTCGCTGACAATGACATTCGTTGTTATGCTTCTTCTACCACCCTTAGTAGCAGCACAATCAATGTTACTCATTTTGCCTCAAAGCTAAAAATATTTTTTGAAAGGATTGGAAAGCACTGGCTTACGTTGCTGAAAAATCAAACGTCTTTGATTGACTCTACAATTAATGTCATCAAAAGGTATAAAATCTCAAACTCCAAGCGTTCAAAATCGATAGAGAATTATATTGCAGAAACTACTGCAGAAACACCATTTATCGAAATTAACAGTCATCGAGATGAATACTTTAAGATGTCAGAGATTGATTTTAAAGCTTGTCAAGAAAGAGCAAAGATGATTTTATTAACAAACAAGAAATGTTTTCTTCAGAAACTAGCTGTGAAATAAAGTGTTTCATAATAAAACGGATTCTTCTTGCAAATTAATAAAACCAGAAAGACCTTTTGTCTGGTTTAGAACACATGCCAAAAATCAATGGATCTTTACAACAAGA
This sequence comes from Drosophila kurseongensis, assembly GCA_018153305.1. Lineage (NCBI taxonomy): Eukaryota > Metazoa > Arthropoda > Insecta > Diptera > Drosophilidae > Drosophila > Drosophila kurseongensis. The sequence goes on from JAECXX010000089.1 coordinate 19,410, forward strand.
TCCACACTAACAATATCTGCAGTTTGCTTAGACGGAACCTCCAATATAAATTTAAGAGGTCCAAAATTATCATTATTATCTTGAGACTATTGAACATCATCTCATTGCTATTTATATTGCATTAGTTTTTATACCCTAGCAGAGGGTATTATAATTTTGGTCAAAAGTGTGCAACGCAGTAAAGGAGACATCTCCGACCTTATAAAGTATATATATTCTTGATCAGTATCGCGTCCTGAGTTGATATAAGCATGTCCGTCTGTCAGTCTGTCTGTCCGTCTGTTTCTACGCGAACTAGTCTCTCAGTTTAAAATATATCGAATTTGCACACACCCTTCGTTCCTTTGCACGCAGCATAGAAGTCGGAACGGCCGGGATCGGTCGACTATATCCTATAGTGCTATATAACTTGTAACGAACTGATTTTTAATGTCTGCTCGCTACGAGTATCGTGCGGCTAGCTCAGAAGATGTGTGTTGTTCGTCACACCAAATTTAGAATGTTAGGATGTATTTGCTATTATCTTTATTAGCCGAATTGGGCCTCGGCCCGGGACCAATGGTGACAAGCTGGTATCTCCACGCCCGCTCCGATGAGTTGTGGTTGCGCTACCGTCGCTCTCCGCTGCCTCGTTTCTTGCTGGTCTCCGTTGTCTTTGGCCTCGGGGCTGTGAGGGTCTAGGGATGCGTTACCGTTCCCAGACTAGGGTAAACAGTCATTGGGCTCTCAAAGCATTCGCCTTTCGCAGCCACTGCCTTCTGTCCCTGGATCTGACCCGGCCGGTCACACCAGACGCCTACTCAGTTTCTACCTGACGGTTCAGACATACGCCGGAAGGCCTCCAATGCTGTCCCTGTGGCAGGACGCTAGGTTCAAGACGATCGCTTCCGCTCTCGCCTCTTAGTCGTAGACTGAATACGTTTGAGTGTTGTTTGCTTGCTGCTGGGCCTGCGATGACTGCTCGTCTTGCTCTGGTCACTGCGCGATATCCTGGCTCCGTTGTCTGCGTGCTCCTGCAGGACTAGGTGCAGCGGGGGCTCTCGGGATTCGGTCAGCTGCCTATCTAGGACTTTGGCGGTGAACTACTGTGCTCTCGACGCATACGCCTCTCGAGACACCCGTGGTTCGGACGCGCGTCCTTCTTGGCTAGTCGCACCAGGGCCTGCACAATTTTCGCCTGACGGTTCAGGCGTACGCCGGAATTCGTCGAGGCAATTGTTTTCGCACGGCAGCTAGTTCTAAACAACTTCCCTTCCGAGCCCACGGTTTTTTGTCAGTCCTTCAATTCTGCCTTCAATTAAAACAAAGCGCCTGGACTTAGCCGCGTGATGCCTTAAGGACCTCAGCTACCTGTTTCTCAGCTCGGAGACTTCAACTCTAAGTCCGGAACGTCTTGATGTAACGATCTTGCTGCTTGTCGACTCGGCGCGGCTCTCCTTGCTCCTGATGTTGATTTGACTTGTGTTGTTCACTGACATGACTTGATGTGTGCTGATAACTCGCGTTCTGCTTGCTTACTGATCTTGACGGATTGACTCCTTGTGATCGACTGATCCAGCTTCCTGCGCTCGGTCTGCTTATATAGGCCGGCGTATCCCGTTAATTCTCGGCCTCTCCTTTTTCGTCTTTGCGCACGGCACAATACTAGGGTCTAAAGTCCGCCGTCTTTTACCGTTATTCCTTCTCTCCAAACTCTCTCTCTCTCCTCGTTCTCTCCAAACTCTCTCCAGCTGTATTCTTCAAACTCTCTTCTCGTTCTCTCCAAACTCTCTCCAGCTGTATTCTCCAAACTATCTTCTCGTTCTCTCCAAACTCTCTCAAGCTGTATTCTCTATTTAACTCCTCACATCCTCCCCTTTCTTCGGGATCGAAATGAGACTTGCACCTCTTCTCCGGCTGTTGACTTGAGTTCTCTGGATCCTCTGTTCCGGTTCGCCGATAGTCCTCCTCCCGCGACGTCACTTCTTCTCGTTCAAAACAGTTCCCGGCCCAAGATGTTTCCCCTATAGAATTGATTTTCTTCTTCTCTCCAGCTGTTATTCTTGTAGCCTTTGAGTCTTCCTGCTCCTCCAAATGGTTCAATCGACGCTCACAGCTCGTTCCTGAGTTCCACAGCGCCGATGCTCCATTCCTTTTCCCGCCCAAGATGTTTCCCCCAGACGTCTCGTGTTCTTAGTATTTCCATCCTTCTTGAATGTCCCGCCCAAGTTGTTTCCCAATGATGTTTCGCGTTCTAGGTAACTCCTTTCTTCCGTTGTCTGGTCTCTCTACATCTTTCCCGATCGGTTTTCTAACCGATCTCGATAATTAGAAGTGGCGCAGCGTTGCCATCCGGTGGTAGCGATGTTTTGTAGTGTGACCATTCCTGTGTCGACGTTTACAGTATTCTGTGCCCATCGATCGACACTATCGTCAAGTGCCAATCGACCGCTTATTGATCGAAGCGCCCCCATCCCTTTAGATGTGTGTCGTGACAGGAAATTTTCTATGGAAAGTTTCCCCTTTCTTTCTTTCTCTCTTTTAGCCTTTCGCCCTTCAGTCGCCCTTGGTCGTAGGGCCTCGATGTCGCGAACTGGAAGACTGATGTACCCCTTTTTTTTGTTTTTGTGTAATTTATTTGTTTGTATTGTGCGCGTTTGTTATTTTTCCTGTGCCCGTGTTTTCTATGTTCTTACGGTTTGTTTTTTTCATTTTTTTTTTTAATCACACGCATTGCATCGGTACCTACGGTGCAGCTCTGCTGTGCCGTCTTCCCCCTTTCTTCGGCAGCCAGTAGATTCAGCCTGATCGATCTACTCCGTATAGAGACTACCGACGCTACGGGTTTGGATTTGCTGCTCGTGTTGTATAAGCCTATTACACGCGGCGTAAAGGCGGATGACTCGGGCGTATGCCCGACGCTGAACCTGACTACCTCGTCGAGGTTCTTATGCACCCTAAATTAAAGTCTATATACGCGACGTATAGGCGGATGACTCAGGCGTATGCCCGACGATGAATCCGTCTGCCTCGTAGTCGGGGTCCATATGCATACGTTTCCATTCATGTCCTTGTGTCTTATCCTTGTGATTGTCCTTTCTACGTGGCATATGGATGACTCTCGCTTTGGCCTGACGCCTAATCCTGTTGCCTCGCAGTCCGGATCAATGTGAGATCCTTGTCCTAGTCTTCCGATGTGTTGTTGCTGCTTAAGCTCGCCAATGTGAACCGTCCGCTCTTTCTTCGAATGTGTGTGGCGTATTTTGCAGATCACCGGAGAGACGAAATCCACAACCTGGTAACCAACCATCGTACCTCGGGGCTAGTTTCGCAGCGAACCCCCTGGCTGCTTTGGAGAGGTGGTGTTCTTTGGCCCACCACTGGGGTCCACTGCCTCCTCCTCAGATTGTAGTGTTTGTCTTGGTCCGGGGATGCCTTTTCCATGTTCCGACGTACAATTTCGAAGATTTCTTTTAACTTAGCTGCTTTCTCGTCTGGAGTCTCTGTGTTTCTCTCCGAGCCTAACGTTTCCTTGTTGCTTAATGCGTTTGGCAACCGGGGTTTCCGGCCTTGTGTGAGAAACGCTGGAGAGTACCCAGTTGACTCAGATATGCTTGAGTTCTTTCGTCTTTACCGTACGGTTAGCCCGTTCTGTTGAGTTTTCCTGTGGTGTGTAGGGCGCCGTGAATTGCTGTTTTATTCCCATTTCGCTGAGAAATCTTTTAAAGGATCGACTGATGAACTGTACACCGTTGTCGGTTATCACTATTTTCGGAGCCCCGAACCTTGATATTATGCGTTCTGTAGGGTTTCCCCTGTTGCTGTTGGGAGCGGCAGAATTTCCGTCCATTTGGAAAACCGATCGATTAACACAAGTATCATCTGATTTCCGTGCTTCGATGTGAGTTTGTGCATTGGTGGCTCTTGGCATTGTGTTGCGTGTCATCTGAGTGGTGTTTGGTAGCCTCCATAACTTGTTCATTGGCTGTCTTTGTTGTGTTACATTGGCCTTGTGCACGTGAACAAACTCTTCTCGTTTTTTGTCCAGTTCTTCGTACTCGTCAGCCAGGATCATTAATGTGTCCAGATCATCCACCATGTATGTTCTCAATGAAATCCTTAGATCTGGTGTGCAGTTGTCCTTGATTATCTCTAGGGTTTCTTTCGGCGAGTACCCGAGTGGCCTCATCAACGTCTGCATGGCACCACGTAGTCTTTGAATGGTTCCCTGAAGCCCTGTTTACGCTGTTTTACCTTGTCTGCTAGCTTCGAGAAGAAACCTCTCGGCAGAAAGTCGGTCGGCTGCCTTTCTAGGACTCTGGCGGTGAACTTCTGTGCTCTCGACGCATAAGCCTCTCGAGACACCCGTGGTTTGGACTCGCGTCATTCTTGGCTAGTCGCACCGAGGCAATTGTTTTCGCACGGCAGCTAGTTCTAAACAACTTCCCTTCCGAGCCCACGGTTCTTTGTCGAAGGACTCTTTTGTTAAATTCTGCCGGACTCGCCGAGCAATACGCCAAGCTCGATTCGTGACAATTGGAGCAAAGCGCCTGGACTAAGCCGCGTGATGCCTTAAGGACCCCATCTACCTGTTTCTCAGCGCGGAGACTTCAACTCTAAGTCCCGAACGTCTTGATGTAGCGATCTTGCTCCTTGTCGACTCGGCGCGGGTCTCCTTGCTCCTGATGTTGATTTGACTTATGTTGTTCACTGACTTGACTTGCGGAGTTATTTAACTCCTCACAAGCTGATTGATCGGAAATGCCATAACTGTGGTGTTTGTAAAGTTAGGAAGTTGGGATTTTCTAAGCGTTTTATTTTTGGCCGATCAATTCAACCTACCAAATTTCATAAGGATCGGCCGAATATATCCTTTAGCCGCCATATAAGTGATTAATCCAAAATGCCGAAGCTTTGGTGCTTGTGAAGTTAGGAAGTCTGGATCTTTTATGGGGTTTATTTTTGGACAATCAATCCGACCTACCAAATTTCATAAGGATTATTTTTGGCCAATCAATCCGATCTACCAAATATCATAAGGATCGGCCGAATACATCCTTTAGCTGCCATATAAGTGATTAATCCAAAATGCCAAAGCTTTGGTGTTTGTGAAGTTAGGAAGTTGGGATCTTTTATGGGGTTTATTTTTTGACAATCAATCCGACCTACCAAATTTCATAAGGATTATTTTTGGCCAATTAATCCGATCTACCAAATTATTATTAGCGTCACAGAAACTATACTATTAAATAAATAACTTTGATAGTAAAAATATAAATATATACAACTTTCGAAGCTATCAATTTTATACTACCAAGATTTGAGATTTAATCTCACTAGGTATACTTAAACCGATACCGATACAATTCAAAGTGCAATAAATATCATTATAAATAATATTATATTATTATTTTATTTAAATATAATTCTATAAATAAATATAACAGGATGTAACTCTTACAGAATTTTGTATGATAATTAAATTTTAATTTCTTATTTTTATAATTAAATAGCTGAAATAAATGGCATTTGTTAGCATGTACATAAGAACAACAATTGTAAAGAATTATTTAGGTTGGTGTTGTTGTGAGAAAAGACAAGCGCAAGCATAGTTCTCCGGCTTACTTGCTCGTCGGCTAATGGAGTGGTATCTTAGCCGTCCTTACAATTTGCGTGCTACGACAAGCTAAAGAAAATCGGGAGGACCACAACACAACACAAACACACTAAAACCGGTCTATTGGACATGCGAGATCGGACAACTATTTAACCCCAGATGTTATTGAGATTATAAACGCACATACCTGCCTTTGCCATCCATTGCCTTTCCATAGCCAAATGGAATTTTGATTTTAGTGAATGGGGTTCTACGGGACGATCACACTAGCTGAAGGCAAAACTAATTGAGATTAAAACATTATAATTTTTTGTATTCCTTAATAACTAATAAAATTGTTTAACCTAGACATAATGTGAAAAATTCAATGAAATATAATGTGCATGCAAAAGATTAATTTGGATTACAGAGAAATAATAAATAGAAATGTGATTTAATTGGACAACATTATTATTTTTTTTTTTTGCGTCAAAAGAGAAATTAAAATATAATATAATATAATATAAATATTATAGGAATGGAACATTTTTTTTTGTTCCTTTCTGTTTCGTCATGCAAGAGACATTTAGCAATAGTTTTTTTTTCTTTTAAGTGTAATACGCGCTGGTAATTGTTTTGTGATATTTAGGCGTTAAACGGATCATAGACAATAAATATGCAAATTTCTTTGACTTTTAATTATGTTTTCATTTTTATTTTGCTATTGGGAATTAGGCGTTAGACGAATTTTTTTATTGTGCATTTTTCTTTAAAATCAAAATAGAATTTCGGAGCATAAGCCACCGAGCCACTCACCCAAACAATTTCCGGATGTCCGACGGAGAAAGCGTCTGTTAGAAGAAGTTAGAAGTTTATACAAAAAAACCCTCTAAATATATTGTTAACCCCAAATTTTTTTTCAACAATTCGACGAGATGCGTGCGAGTTATCCAACCCGTGAAACCAGGCCACTTATGGCTTTTATAAACAATATTTTCAAACTCTGCATTTGCCTTTGTCTTTGCCTTTGGCTTTGAGGTCCGATCTTGGTTCCCCAGGTAAATTAAACAAATCAAAATTAAAGTAAACATCAGCTTCCGTTCGAAGCCCAATCAATTGCGCCTTTTGCGTTTCAAGTTCCCACCAAATTGCATCGGTCAACATAATTGAATTTCACAATGAGATGCGACAGTTTCATCTTAAGCTTTTAATCTAAACATAAATTGAAGTTCTAAAGTTCAAAAAGAAAAGCTCCTGGCCGAGGTTCATTGGATCAGATTTAGAAATAAAGCGGCAGTCCTATTTTCATCGTCACCGCGATCGGTTGTAAAAAAATTAGAAAATAAAAAGTGACTTGTATTAAAAGTGTTTAAGAATAAAAGGTTTATCACCAAATAAATATAATAAAAAAAATTGTATTTTTTTAATTCATCGAACAACACAAAATTTAATTGGCGCCCAACGTGGGGCCGCGTCTAAAAAAGTTCCAAAAAATTATTTAATGAAATATAAGTTAAATATAAACGGAGCTCGCGCGGCCAACAACTCTTCATTTTTAGTGGAAAAATTAAAACATCCACCAAACGGCACAACCAAGTGGCAGTGATCGTTAAAAAAAATTAAATGGAAATTAATAAATGAAATAATCCATTTAAAGGTGAATTTAAAATAAAGGTGGACCAAAATTTTAAACAAAACAATACAAGAACACAAAATTTAATTCAATAAAAAACCGAAAACGCATTAAAATAAAAAAAAAAAAAAACTGTTTTATCAAACAAGAACTTTCAACAACAAAAAAAACAACACGCTGAAACAATAAAATTAAAGAAGGAAGGAAGGCCATTCTCACGCCATTAATCTTCGCTGAATCCAAGAAGGAAGATACCCTCAACATCATAGAAGGAAGACCCCATCGGGACAGTTTCGTGAGGAATTAATTTTCAATAATAACAAAAAATTATTTATTTTAAAAAGATTATAATTTAAAATTAGGGAATTGAGAAAAAATATTAAAAAAAAATTAAACATTGATAAAAATAGTAAGTTAAATCGCGAACCTAGATTTAATAATTAATAAAGAAACAATCTGGAAGATTTAATAAATAGCTTTGGTGAATTAAATTTAAAAATGGCAACCGGAGGTTCAGCACCAAATTTTTTTGCAGGTAGTATAGCCAGGCTTAACAGTGAAATTAATAAATAGATTAATAAATGTTCAGTTGAATGAAGTGACCAGGAAAATAGAAGGTTTAGAAGGAAGGTTAGCCACAGATGCAAACACTGTGGAAGATTATAAAATTCAAGCAATTGACCCAACTATAAAATGAGATACCACACTTGAAGTGGTAAAATCTTTACCAAAATTCACTGGGGAACCAACACAATATGTAGGATGGAGGGAAGCTGCAGAAACTGTAATGAGTCTTTATAAAATTCAAAGCGAACAATATTTTATTGCCTTAACAATTTTACGAAATAAAATTATGGGAGCTGCCCATGATGCTCTTACCAATCATGGCACCGTTTTAAATTTTCAAGCAATCTTATCTAGATTGGACTTTATATATAACGATAAACGACCAATACATATACTCGAGTCAGAACTAAGTATCCTCAGGCAGGGACGAATGACAGTTACAGAATTTTATAATGAAGTCAATAAAAAAATTACTTTATTAATAAACAAAACCATAATGACATACGGAAAGGAGAGCGTAGTTACCAAGGAAACAAACAAAATAATAAGGAGCAATGCTCTACGAATATTTATATCCGGACTAAATGGATCTATCTCAGAAACACTTTTCTCATTAAATCCACCAGATTTGCCCAATGCTTTGGCAAAGGTCCAAGAATTAGAATCAAATAATTTCCGTGCTCAATTTGCAAATAGGTTTAATGGATTTAAAAATGAAAATAAATATCAGGGAAACAACTTACGATTCAATCAAATACGACAAAATAATAATTCTAATAAAATGGGAAATAATTTTAGTAATAACCAAAACTATAATTGGCCACAAAGGGGAAATTTTTGGCAAAACAATAATCAAAATAACAATCATAAGCAACAAGCCGTCGAGCCAATGGATGTTGATCCATCGATTCAACTCCAGAATAAACCTTATAATAATCGGCAGCCGAATAATAATTGGCAGGGAAATAATAATCAAGGAAGAAATAATAATTGGCAGGCAAATAATAATCAAGGAAGATATAATAATAATTATTATCAAAATAATAATCGTTCTAATTATTATCACACAAATCAAAATAGAGAGCAAATTCAAGCTCAAAAAAAGGGAACCAAATGGAACAGTAAATCAACCAGCTAATAAAATAACCAGATTAAATAATATTAATGAAGATCATTTTTTAGACCAGACCCCTACAGGGGAATGCCTTATTTAAATAGGATAGACAGGAAAACAAAAAAGCAGTTGAAGATTTTAATAGATACAGGAGCCACTGCATGTTATATAAAAAAGGGAATTTTTGAAAATAAAAATGAGTTATCAATATACAAAAAGGTAACTACAGTTCATGGGTATTCAATTATAAAATATTATCATATTATAAATATATTTGAAACAAGACATTTATTTTATGAAATCGAAGGATTAGAATCTGACCTTCTAATTGGATTCAATTTATTAAGAAAAATTGGAGCTATAATAAATATAGAAAAGGGAGTCTTGGAATATAAAGGGAAAATAGAAAAGTTAAAATATTATGATAATGAGGAAAAAAATGAAATAAGTTTAATTGAAGTAAATAATATTCTTCCGTTAAAAGAATTTATTATAAAAAAATATTTCGATGATAAAAGTAGCGAAAAACAGATTCATTATTTGTGGAAAATAGTGAGAAAAGCTTGGGATTCGAAAATCCTGAGAACGCCGACGTAGAAATATCCGTCAATAAAAATAAAAATATCTTGGGAATAAAAAATCCTGAGAACGCCGACGTAGAAATATCCGTCAATAAAAATAAAAATATCTTGGGAATCAAAAAATCCTGAGAACGCCGACGTAGAAATATCCGTCAATAAAAATAAAAATATCTTGGGAATCAAAAATCCTGAGAACGCCGACGTAGAAATATCCGTCAATAAAAATAAAAATATCTTGGGAAATAAAAATCCTGAGAACGCCGACGTAGAAATATCCGTCAATAAAAATAAAAATATCTTGGGAATTAAAAATCCTGAGAGTACCGACGAAGTAAATACCGTCAAAAATCAAATAAATAAAAATCGTTTGAAATGTAAAAATTTCAAGCCCGCCGTCGTTGAGTTATCCGACAAACAACAGATAAATAATTTAGGTACTAATCAATTAGACGTACTAGAGAAAAAAATAGTTCACTATATTGAAAAAGAGCATTCAAAGATTAATATGCAAATTCCTTTTAGAACAGACATAAAAGGGGAAATAAATCTTATTCATGACAGGCCAATATATGGGAAACAATATCCGTATGCTTTATCTGTCACGGACTTCGTGAATAGTGAAATGAGTAGAATGTTATCAGAAGAAATTATAAGGCCTAGCCGAAGCCCTTACAATTCACCAGTTCTGGTAGTCCCAAAGAAAGAAGAAAATCAAGACGGAAGCCGTAAATTAAGACTCGTTATTGATTATAAAAAATTAAATGAAAGTACCATACCTGACAGGTACCCAATGCAAGACCCATCAGTAATTCTATCCAATTTGGGAAAAGCAAGATATTTTTCAACAATAGATTTAGAATCAGGTTTTCATCAGATATTAATGAAAGAATCTGATGTCGAAAAAACATCATTTTCAATAAATAATGGAGAATATGAATTTTTAAGAATGCCATTCGGACTAACAAATGCACCAAGAATTTTTCAGAGAGCAATGGACGACATCCTTAGAGAACAAATAGGGAAAACATGTCATGTCTACATGGACGACATAATAATATTCTCAAATTCGATTGAACAACATTATGAAGACTTAAACAAAATTATAAATATATTATTAAGGGCAAACATGAAAATCTCTTTAGAAAAATCAAAATTCTTTAAACGCGAAACCAGTTTTCTAGGGTACATCGTATCTTATAACGTCATCAAGACAGACCCAGAAAAAATTGACACCATTAATAAGTATCCGCTTCCAAAAAATATTCGGGAACTAAGAAGTTTCCTAGGCCTTACGGGCTATTATAGAAAATTTGTTTTAAATTATGCCTTCATAGCGAAACCTCTAACCAAATATCTTGGAGGTCATAATGGCAAAATTTCAAAAAGAATGTCAACAAAAATGTTAATTCAGCTGGATGACCCAGCTATTAAAGCTTTCAACGAGCTGAAAGAAAATCTCATTGCTCAAGTAGAACTAGTTCAACCGGACTATAATAAAAAATTTACCCTGACCACCGACGCTTCGGACGTAGCAATTGGTGCAGTATTATCCCAAGAAGGTAAACCAATTACTTTTATTTCAAAAACCTTGACTAAAACAGAACAAGTTTATGCAACAAATAAGAAAGAACTTTTAGCCATAGTATGGGCCCTTAAAAATCTAAGAAATTACTTATACGGAGTGATTGGAATAGAAATTCAAACCGATCATCAACCATTATCTTTCGCAATTTCTGATAAAAATCCTAATATCGAAATGAAACGCTGGTATTCCTTCATAGAAAGTTTCACTCCAAAAGTCATTTATAAGCCAGGTACAACTAATGTAGTTGCAGACGCCTTATCAAGGATTCAAATCAACAACTTAACTGACAGTAACGAATCGGTCTCAGATCAAAACACTCAGCATTCAGCAGAGAGTAGTTTTGAGAATGTTATACAAGAAACCCGTAAACCCTTAAACCAGTTTAAGCAACAATTGCTATTAGGAACGGGGAGGTATACAATACATGAGTCGGTTAATATATTCGAAAATACCAGACATATAATAGAATTTGACACTCCCGAAAATTTGATATCAATCTTAAGGGAATATATTCTTCCTAATTTAACAGTCGGTATTCATTGTACTTTAGAGGACTTTTATAGAATTCAAAACCCACTTAAAGATAATTTTATGAATAAATTTTTGTATACAAGAATATTTGTCCAAGATGTAGAAAATTCTGAAGACAGAGCACTTATAATCGAAGAAACACATTGTAGAGCGCACAGGGAACTAGACGAAAATTATAAACAAATCAGTAGATTGTATTATTGGCCAAACTTACTTACAAAATTAAAAGAATATATAAAAAATTGTAAAATTTGCAACGAAAACAAATATAACAGACATCCAATTAAAATTCCAATTGGAGAAGCCCCAATCCCAAGTAAAGAAGGCGAAAATTTACACATTGATATATATTACGCGCAAAGTCTTACTTTCATAACTTGTATTGACGCTTACTCAAAATTTCTAGTAGTAAAAGAAATCCAAAATAAATTAAATATCGAAAATAAAGTAATGGAACTTCTTCAACAATTTCCGCAAGCCAAAATAATAATGACCGATAATGAACCGAGCTTTACCTCGGCCCAATTTAAATCTTTTGCACAAAGGTGCGGTTTAACTTTACATTACGCAGACCCGAGGCACAGTACCTCAAACGGACAAGTTGAAAGGGCACATTCTACATTAACAGAATTAGCTCGATGCATAAAAGAAGAATTAAATTTAACAGACTATTCCGAAATAGTAATAAGAGCCGCTCAAGAATATAATCAGAGCATTCATTCAACAACGAACCAAAAACCTTTTGACGTACTATATAATAAAATAGAGCACGATAACATTCCTAAAATTTAAAAAAAAACACAAGAAAAAATGTTAGAAATACATAATGAAAACAGAAAAAACAAAGATTATCATGTAGGACAGGTAGTTTATGAGAAGAAACACGGGGAAAGAAATAAACTTAAAACTAGATATAAAAAACAAGTAGTTAAAGAAAATTTACCTAACAAAATAATAATCAACAATAGAAATAGGATTATTCACAAAGATAATATAAAATTCTAAATATTTATATATTACTTTTTTTACCTTTTGCAGAAAATGTTTTATCAGGTGCTCATATTACACCTTATTTTATTAACAAAATCAGAAATAATTGACTATACAAGTCACGAGTATCTTTTATTCAAGGACAATAAAGACATATTGACGTACGATTCATACGCAGATTTATTCCACGTAACTAACTTAAGTTTTTATAAAGAAATAATAAAATTGGAATCAGATAATATAAAAAGGGATTCTAATAAAAGGTCACAATGGGAAATTAAATATGACATAGAAGTAATCGAATTAATTTTATCACAATTAATATCAACTAGATCAAAAAGAGGTATAAACGAGTTAGGCACTGTATGGAAATGGTTAGCTGGAACCCCGGATCATGATGATTTTATTAAAGTTCAGAATAAAATCAATGAATTAATTGAAAATAATAATAAGCAATCTATTATCAATTCCAAATTGTTCAAAGAAATTGAATCTCTTTCTGATGATTTTAAAAATGTTTTTATTGATCAAGATTTACCACTGCGAAAACATCGTTTACGATTACTAACATTTGATCTGCAAAATTTAATTGACACAATTACACTAGCAAAAATTGATGTTTTTAATACCAAAATTTTGAACAATGATGACATCATGGAAATATTAAAACATGAACAAAAACCAGTAATTATCGCTGATTTAATGGACATCTCTGTTTTTAAAATCGCACTCCATAAAGAACTTTTAATCATTTATATAAAATACCCAATAATTAAAAATAGATGCGAAATTTATCACGCTAGAGCGATATCTCAAAAAGATGGGAAACTAGTATTAAGCAATGAAGTCGCAAAATGCGCAAATATGTTTTATGAAATGTCTAACTTTAAAAACGAACTTTTTAATAATTATTGCACTTTAATTAAGGAAAAAGTTGTTTCACCCGATTATTAAATGGAGAGAAATCGACTTGTAAAAAAATAAGAGAAAAAAATAAAAAAATTGACATCATACAAGATGGTGCCATTCTTATAAATGGTAACAATATTGTTAACAACTCCCATTTAAACGGTTCATTTTTAATAACATTTAATGACACAACCAATATTAATAATATCTCATATACCAATTTGGAAAACAAAATTCTTGATTACATAACTACGAATCACTTCAAAAATTATGAAATATCCGATTATATACTATCAAATAACTCGGAACTTTCTTTAGATAATATAAACATTTTAAATCCATTTATTAAAATTAATAATACTAAAATATCACTTACCTTTATATTATTAATTTTAATCATTATATATTTGATTTTTTTACTTATTATAAAATACAAAAATGCTATATTATTTGTAACCAAAAAACAACGGCCAGAACCAGAAAAATCTATTAACCAAGAAAATTTTATAACAGAATTAAGAGAGCAATTAAATGAATTTCATATTGAATCGGGACGATCCATTTTAGAAGGGGGAGAGTTATCCAACCCGTGAAACCAGGCCACTTATGGCTTTTATAAACAATATTTTCAAACTCTGCATTTGCCTTTGTCTTTGCCTTTGGCTTTGAGGTCCGATCTTGGTTCCCCAACTAAGTTAAACAAATCAAAATTAAAGTAAACATCAGCTTCTGTTCGAAGCCCAATCAATTGCTAATTGAATTTCACAATGAAATGCGACAGTTTCATCTTGAGCGCAAATTAAAATTAAAATTCTTAATCAATTGCGCCCTTTTGCGTTTCAAGTTCCCACCAAATTGCATCGGTCAGCATAATTGAATTTCACAATGAGATGCAACAGTTTCATCCTAAGCTTTTAATCTAAACATAAATTGAAGTTCTAAAGTTCAAAAAGAAAAGCTCCTGGCCGAGGTTCATTGGATTAGATTTAGAAATAAAGCGGCAGTCCTATTTTCATCGTCCCCGCGATCGGTTGTAAAAAAATTAGAAAATAAAAAGTGTCTTGTATTAAAAGTGTTTAAGAATAAAAGGTTTATCACCAAATAAATATAATAAAAAAAAATTGTATTTTTTTAATTTATCGAACAACACAAAATTTAATTTGCGCACCTTTTTTTAATTTACTTCTCTCTTTGTCTGCCCATTTCTTTTCTCTTTTGTTTTCAAAGACTTCTCTAGCACTTTTACTTGGTTCACTTAGATATAAGACAAAAAAAAAACTACTAATCTTAAATTACTTAAAAAAATTTTTTTTTTATATATTTTTGGTGCCTTTGTGTTTTGTTTTTTTTTTTTACGTACACCTGCGCAGAAAACTAATGTGAGAGAACTTTCGCCATCCGTTTTATATATAGAACGGCTCCAAAACTATTTCATCTGGGAAAGAAAGCTCGGCTTAATCTCGCATCCTTTTTATATCCAAATGATAAAACAATTCACTTCCCGGGCCAACTGAGGGATCCGAATTCTAACACTCGAGAGCTGATTGGCTTTTAGCCAGCCTTTTGATTAAATGCAAACTTTTCTTGATACTTGATTTACTTTAAATTGCTGAGTTGAACCGACTGGATCCTAAGGCCGCCAAAAGGAAATAGAACGAATTAAGCGGGAGAAAGTCTGACATTCGGCCCTGTTAAATGATCTTTCCAGTTTGACCGTCGACCTCGACTTCTAACACTTCTCTCCTAGATGGCGCCTGCAACCTCGTTTTTCTCTCTCATAGAGGGCAACACTATCAGCTTATTTTGCTGGGACAAGCGTTACAAAAAACCCCTCACGCAAGATCAGTCTTGGGGGTCAGACCTCCAAGACTGATACCACCGAAGCTTGGCACAGCTATTGCTTGAGATCTTTCGCACAGAGCGACCCTGCAAATCCTCAAGATCATAATAGGAATTACCTATCTTTTTCCTTATCCGCGCTTTCAAGTAAGCTGGACCAAGTTAAGCGTTATACCCTGCCTGAAAATTGCTCTGCTTAAAATTCTTTCTGTACACTTCCTGTCCCTCGGCATACGTCACTTCTCGCGACCTCAAATTATAAGCCAGCTCATTTTTACCTCGTTACTTTGCCGTCACCTCCATAGCCTTGCTTCTTACCAGATACAATGAATCTTCTTTTGCAAGCATCGTCGATCTGTCGTCTAACAGGTCGACAAACTGCTGCCCAAACCCCATATACAAGGTGTGTGTCAAAAGTGTCCGAACTTTTCAAAAAGAAAAAAAACTACAAAATAGTTTGGAATGAAACTTTGCATTTATTCAAAATAGTCTCCCTCCGACTCAATACAACGATTTGCACGATTTAAAAGTGATTCGAATGAGTGTTTTAGCTCGTCAACCGGGATGGCCTTGAGTATGTCGGTCGTCGCCTTTTCAATGGACTTTATGTCATCAAAATATCTTCCTTTCATTGCCAATTTTAATTTTCCGAATAGGAAAAAGTCACACGGAGCTAAATCAGGTGAATATGGTGAGTGGTTGACGGTAAGAATGTGATTTTTTGTTAAAAAATCGGTCACAAGCGTTGATCGATGAGACGGCGCATTATCATGCAACAAGCGCCAACTGCCGTTTTCGCGATATTCTGGGCGTATACGACGAATACGACCGAGCAAACGTTTCATGACACCAAGATAAAATGCTCCAGTGATGGTTTGGCCCGTTGGAACGAATTCCCGATGAACAATTCCCTTCGAATCGTAGAAACAAAAAGTTCGGAAACTTTTGACACACACCTTGTAATACGGAGAAGTTCCTATACCGGAATGCACTGCCGGCCTTTAAGCGCAGCAGATGCTACTGACCTGTTCGTCCCAGTTCTTCTGATCAGGCTTCACATATGAGCGTATTGCTGCGATCACCGAACGATTAACTCTTTCTGAGGCGTTAGCTTGAGGAGAATATACCGCCGTCAGAGTGTGCAAAACCTTGTTAATTCTGAGAAACTTTTGAAAAACCTCCGCCTTGAATTGGGATCCGTTGTCCGAGATTATGGTCTCCGGAACTCCAAACGTGTGGGACAAATCTTCCTGAAGATATTTTATTACCACATCCGCCGTCAGTTTCTTCACGGCTTTTAAAAATACAAATTTGAGCCCACTTTTCGACTTGGGATACGGACCCAAAAAATCAATATACAACTTCTGGAAAAATCTTTGCGATTCTGCAGGTACTCCCATAGGCGGTCGCTGAATCTTATTCGTAGCCTTAGTCGTCCTACAAATCTCGCAAGCCAGCACATGGACCTTCACGTCTTTAACTAAACTCGGCCAGTAATAATATTTACGCACCCGCTCCAACGTTTTGTGGATGCCCCCGTGCGATGCTAAGGGCTGATCGTGTGCTTTGTTTAACACTTCCGGTATCAAATCTTGTGGAACCGATATATATATAGTTGTCATGTAAAACTTCACCCGTGGCATGTTCAGTTTTTCTATACAAGCGCTCATCCATAACCTTGAGATCCGGTAGCTTATCCTCATTTGCCCTTATTCGCTCCATTAACGACATATAATCACTTGACCTGAAAGCTGGCGACTCCAAGTCGACAAGAAGACCTTGACTGGCTTCTATGGCCGCCACGCTCTCCTCATTTATCCTGGAAAGAGCATCCGGTACAACGTTTATGCTCAATCTTGAAGCTCTATGCTCAATCTTGAAGCTGAGGCCTTGCAATTTTAGAGCCCATCTTGCCAAACGTGAATGCAAATCGGAATTCATGCCCTTCTACATAAGCCCTGAATCGTTTAATGCACACCATCCCAGCCAATAGTTCTTGTTCAGTGACTGACTAGCTTTTTTGCGCCCTATTTAACTTTTTGGATACAAAAGCTAAGGGATACTCATCACCCTCGTCTGTTTTCTGTACCAACACACTGCCAACGCCGGTTTGACTTGCATCGCAATGAATAAAAAATGGCTTGCTGAAATCAGGACTGCGAAGTACTGGAGCGACATATAGCATTTCCTTTAGTTTTTCGAAAGCTTGCTGGCCTTCAGGAGTCAATGAAAATTTTTGTTTGGGCTTTATTAAATCTGTGAGCTGAGAAGCTACAGAAGCGAAATTGCCAATAAATTTCCGGTACCAACCAGCCATCCGCAGAAATCTTCTTAATGCTTTTAGAGTCTTGGGCAGTTGGAAATCGACCATAGCCGCTATCTTATCCGGATCTGTACGGATCACCCATTCCGACAATATGTCCCAAATATTTTACCGAGCGCCTACAAAATTTACTCTTCTCCACGTTCAGAGTGAGTCCCGCAGCTCTCACTTGGTTTGCCACTGTTTGCAAAACCCTCAAATGTGATTCGAAGCTGTCAGACACAATCAACAAGTCATCTAAATATACGAAAACCTCATTCCGGAGCTCGGCCGGGATAACCTTGTCCATCAATCTAGTCATTGTTTTGGGAGGCATTCGTTAGCCCAAATGGCATGAAATTATACTGGTATAAGGGCTTCCCCGGGACTGTAAATGCTGTCATTTCACGAGACTTTGGATCAAGCGGTATCTGCCAATAAGCATCTTTCAGGTCTAAACTAGATATGTACATAGCCTTTGGAAGTCTACCCAAAATTCCATCTATTTGCGGTAGGGGATATGCATCCTTCCTAGTTACTGCATTAACTTTCCTACTATCCAGACACAACCTTACTTTTCCTGGTTTCTGCACCAGAACAACGGGTGATGACCATGCACAATCCGACTCTTCAATCACCTCAACCTTGAGCATTCTGTCTACCTCCGCATACAATAATCTTTCCACTGCCGGTGACACGGCATACCCAACATCTATCGACAAAAGCGACGTTTTTCCTAGCCCAGACATAGAAAACGAAGGAAATTTTGCTATGGTATTCTGCAATTCTTCTTTTTGGCTAGGCGACAGGTCATACGAGTCAGCGGCGATTTCAGAAATCAACATTTCAGGCGGTAACAACCCAAATACTGTCGCAAGGTACAGGTCTTTTCCAAGGGATGGAATGATGTGCCAATTGAGCTCCCACACTTCTTGATTATACTGCACTGCAGGCCTTAATCTACCCATTACCTCTTGCTTCTTTCCATCTGTCGTAGAGGCAGCCAAAATTCCTCGCTTGAATTTCACTTTACTTCTAATCACTTGCTGGGCTAAATTTCCTCCTATGACTCTTAAAGCAGCGCCTGTGTCTAGCAATCCTAAGTAAAAGCGGTCAACGACCTGGCACAGCGAAACAGCTGCTCTGATTACTATTTTCTGTTTGCCCAGACTTTCTGTTGTAAAGCAAACTTGTGGCGCTGATTAGTGATTAATAAATCAGAGAACAGAAGCCTAATCAACTAGAACTCGAATGTATCATTCACCTAATACGAACGTAATCTTAAATGCAATTTTTAAATAGAAATATACGAGATGACATAAATATAAACGATTGTAAAAAAAACAAAATGTAAATGTGTGTGACAAAAATCAAACGATCAAAAGAAATCATAAAAAAATTGTTTGCCTTCAAGCATAGTGGATCTCCCTTTCAAACCTTTTCAGTAAATCTGTCGTCAAAGAAATGCACGCGAAAAGAGAAATAAAACTGCATTAGCAGCGGCGGTCCGTTTTTACAGAGCGCAAGTGCCAAAAACAACGCTCAACAGTCCGCGAGTGCCTTGCCAAACGACAAGACGACAATCATTGTTCCGCTAGGCTGCTCTGTTTTTTTTCTCGCGGTCGCCGGTATACGCAAGGTTTTTTTGACTAAAACTAATGGTCTCCCTTGCTAATCCCCCAGCCTTCTGCTTAACTTTTTTAGTCACCCGTGGTCAGATCCCCTCTTGTAAAAAGAGTGCTCGGTCTGCATATCGCTTGACAAAAAGGTCTTATTTTTCTTTTTTTTTTTTGTGAAGTGAAATTAAATAAAATGGTGGAGTTCTAATTTTTATCTCTCAGCCGTGGTCAGGTGATATGCCTAAAGCCTGCAATTTCCTAAGCGCCTGACAAACAAAAATTAAATTTACCTATTGAAAACCATCAACTCGCTTTGTTTACACTTTAAACCGTGGCCAGACGATCAACTGCGAGCAGTAAAATCGCTGTGTGTTCCTATGCATCTCAACAATTTATTTTGGCGAGTGAGTTATTATTATTTTTATTGTGCACATTCTTTTTATATTTGTGCCCAGCAACCGTTGCTTGTGGTTCAGGCAGTCAGCTGAAACTCCAAAAGCCCACTAATGTACAGTGGCTCACAGCTTATTTGACCCACACCTAATTTTCAACATTAAACAGGTATAACTCCTAAACCATAAGAGATACCCATAAAAATAAAACGCAGAAAGGTTAACTGTTGTTTTAACTTACAAAATATGTATTCATTTATTTATTCTAGCAAGGAACTTCTTAATTAAGCAATAAAAACGAAAAATACTGTCTTTTTCAACGCGACAGCTAATTAATTATAACATTTCATCAAATTAATTATAAAAAATTGAAAAAAACATTTTTTTTAACTTTTAGTATTTGGTATGTCCGCCCTTTTGGTCCACAACCGACTTAAGTGAATTGGGAATAGAATCGACCAATTTCTTTGTGGTTTCTGGGGTGATCTTAGCCCATTCTTCGAGCAAGGCCGTCTTCAAGCAAAGCCCACAAATTCTCCATAACATTAAAATCGGGTGACTGAGCTGGAGATTTCATTATTTGGGGACAATTATAAACCAGCCAATATTGAACAATACCCGACTTATGCTTTGGTTCATTGTCTTGGTAGAACCGAAAACCCTGTTTTATTCTCAATTTCTCAGCACTTTGGAGAAAATTATCCTTAAGAATATTAAGATAAACATTTTTATCCATTGTGCTTTCAATAAATTTCACGTTTCCGACTCCTGCTGTATACCTTTTTCCTTTCGCTACCTTTTCAATTGTAGCAATTTCGGCAAAGTCTGCAAGGGCATTAAAACTTTGGCTTGCCGAAGTTGGCTTCCGTCCTCGTTATACCCTTGCAGAGGGTATTATAATTTTGGTCAAAAGTGTGCAACGCAGTGAAGGAGACATCTCCGACCCTATAAAGTATATATATTCTTGATCAGGATCACCTCCTGAGTTGATATAGCCATGTCCGTCTGTCCGTCTGTCCGTCTGTCTGTCCGTCTGTCTGTTTCTACGCGAACTAGTCTCTCAGTTTTAAAGATATCGAATTGAAACTTTGCACACAGCCTTCGATCCTTTGCACGCAGTATATAAGTCGGAACGGCCAGGATCGGACAACTATATCCTATAGCTGCCATATAACTGATTGATCGGAAATGCCATAACTTTAGTGTTTGTTAAGTTAGGAAGTTGGGATTTCCTATGGGTATTTTATTTGGCCAGTCAATTCGACCTACGAAATTTCATAAGGATCGGCCGACTATATCCTATAGCTGCTATATAACTGATTGATCGGTAATGCCATAACTTTGGGATTTGTAAAGTTAGGAAGTTGGGATTTTCTATGGCTTTTATATTTGGCCAATCAATCTGACCTACCAAATTTCATAAGGATCGGCTGACTATATCCTATAGCTGCTATATAACTGATTGATCGGTAATGCCATAACTTTGGGATTTGTAAAGTTAGGAAGTTGGGATTTTCTATGGGTTTTATATTTGGCCAATCAATCTGACCTACCAAATTTCATAGGGATCGGCCGACTATATCCTATAGCCGCCACTTAACTGAACGATTGGAAATGCCATAACTTTGGTGTTTTTAAAGTTAGAAAGTTGGGATTTTTTATGAGTGTTAAGAATGCATCATATGAATAATTTTGGAGAATATAATTCGGAATATTCTGCAAGGGTATTTCAACTTCGGCTCCGCCCGAAGTTAGCTTTCCTTTCTTGTTATACCCTTGCAGAGGGTATTATAATTTTGGTCAAAAGTGTGCAACGCAGTGAAGGAGACATCTCCGACCCTATAAAGTATATATATTCTTGATCAGGATCACCTCCTGAGTTGATATAGCCATGTCCGTCTGTCCGTCTGTCCGTCTGTCTGTCCGTCTGTCTGTTTCTACGCGAACTAGTCTCTCAGTTTTAAAGATATCGAATTGAAACTTTGCACACAGCCTTCGATCCTTTGCACGCAGTATATAAGTCGGAACGGCCAGGATCGGACAACTATATCCTATAGCTGCCATATAACTGATTGATCGGAAATGCCATAACTTTAGTGTTTGTTAAGTTAGGAAGTTGGGATTTCCTATGGGTATTTTATTTGGCCAGTCGATCCGACCTACCAAATTTCATAAGGATCGGCCGACTATATCCTATAGCTGCCATATAACTGATTGATCGGTAATGGCATAACTTTGGGATTTGTAAAGTTAGGAAGTTGGGATTTTCTATGGCTTTTATATTTGGCCAATCAATCTGACCTACCAAATTTCATAAGGATCGGCTGACTATATCCTATAGCTTCTATATAACTGATTGATCGGTAATGCCATAACTTTGGGATTTGTAAAGTTAGGAAGTTGGGATTTTCTATGGGTTTTATATTTGGCCAATCAATCTGACCCACTAAATTTCATAGGGATCGGCCGAATATATCCTATAGCCGCCACTTAACTGAACGATTGGAAATGCCATAACTTTGGTGTTTTTAAAGTTAGAAAGTTGGGATTTTTTATGAGTGTTAAGAATGCATCATATGAATAATTTTGGAGAATATAATTCGGAATATTCTGCAAGGGTATTTCAACTTCGGCTCCGCCCGAAGTTAGCTTTCCTTTCTTGTTTTTAATTAATTTAATGAAATGGGTCAAATAAGCTGTGGCGTTAAAAAAGGCAGTATTTTTAGTTTTTATTGTTTAATTAAGAAGTTCCTTGCTAGAATAAATAAATGAAAATTTTTTAAGTTAAAACAACAGTTAACCTTTCTGCGTTTTATGGGTATCTCTTATGGCTCAGGAGTTATACTTATTTAATGTTGAAAATTAGGCGTGGGTCAAATAAGCTGTGAGCCACTGTATATGTTTAATGTTATTTATTGATAAATTATAATTGTAACGAATTACTTAGGTTGGTGTTGTTGTGAGAAAAGACAAGCGCACGCACAGTTCTGCGGCTTACTTGCTCGTCGGCTAAAATGGTGGTATCTTGGCCGACCTTTCTCTGAGTTACCTAATTTTTATACCCTTGCAGAGGGTATTATAATTTTGATCAAAAGTGTGCAACGCAGTGAAGGAGACATCTCCGACCCTATAAAGTATATATATTCTTGATCAGGATCACCTCCTGAGTTGATATAGCCATGTCCGTCTGTCCGTCTGTCCGTCTGTCTGTCCGTCTGTCTGTTTCTACGCAAACTAGTCTCTCAGTTTTAAAGCTATCGAATTGAAACTTTGCACACACCCTTCTTTCCTTTGCACGCAGTATATAAGTCGGAACGGCCGGGATCGGACGACTATATCCTATAGCTGCCATATAACTGATTGATCGGAAATGCCATAACTTTCGTGTTTGTAAAGTTAGGAAGTTGGGATTTTCTTTGGGTTTTATTTTTGGCCAATCAATCCGACCTACCAAATTTCATAAGGATCAGCCGACTATATCCTATAGCTTCCATATAACTGATTAATCGGAAATTCCATAACTTTGGTGTTTGTTTAGTTAGGAAGTTGGGATTTTCTATGGGTTTTATTTTTGGCCAATCAATCCGACCTACCAAATTTCATAAGGATCAGCCGACTACATCCTATAGCTGCCATATAACTGAACGATTGGAAATGCCATAACTTTGGTGTTTTTAAAGTTAGGAAGTTGGGATTTTTTATGAGTATTAAGAATGCATCACATGAGTAATTTTGGAGAATATAATTTACAGAGTATTCTGCAAGGGTATATCAACTTCGGCTCCGCCCGAAGTTAGCTTTCCTTTCTTGTTCATTATTATATTCGAAAATTTGCGTGCTACGACAAGTTAAAGAAAGTCGGGAGGACCACAACACAACACAAACACACTAAAACCGGTCTATTGGACATGCGAGATCAGACAACTATTTAACCCCAGATGTTATTGAGATTATTAACCGCCCCTCCCTGCCTTGGCCATCCTTTGCCTTTCCATAGCCAAATGGAATTTTGATTTTAGTGAATGGTGTTCTACGGGACGATCACACTAGCTGAAGGCAAAAGTAATTGAGATTAAAACATTATAATTTTTTGTATTCCTTAATAACTAATAAAATTGTTTAACCTAGACATAATGTGAAAAATTCAATGAAATATAATGTGCATGCAAAAGATTAATTTGGATTACAGAGAAATAATAAATAGAAATGTGATTTAATTGGACAACATTATTATTTTTTTTTTGCGTCAAAAGAGAAATTAAAATATAATATAATATAATATAAATATTATAAGGAATGGAACATTTTTTTTTGTTCCTTTCTGTTTCGTCATGCAAGAGACATTTAGCAATAGTTTTTTTTTCTTTTAAGTGTAATACGCGCTGGTAATTGTTTTGTGATATTTAGTCGTTAAACGGATCATAGACATTAAATATGCAAATTTCGTTACTGTCTTTTCTTTGACTTTTAATTATGTTTTCATTTTAATTTGGCTTTTGGGAATTAGGCGTTAGACGAATTTTTTTATTGTGCATTTTTCTTTTAAATCAAAATAGAATTTCGGAGCATAAGCCACCGAGCCACTCACCCAAACAATTTCCGGATGTCCGACGGAGAAAGCGTCTGTTAGAAGAAGTTAGAAGTTTATACAAAAAAACCCTCTAAATATATTGTTAACCCCAAATTTTTTTTCAACAATTCGACGAGATGCGTGCGCACCTTTTTTTTAATTTACTTCTCTCTTTGTCTGTCCATTTATTTTCTCTTTTGTTTTCAAAGACTTCTCTCGCACTTTCACTTGGTTCGCTTAGATATAAGACAAACAAAAAACTATAGGTACTAATCTTAAATTACTTAAAAACAATTTTTTTATATATATTTTTGGTGCCTTTGTGTTTTTTTTTTTTTTTTACGTACACCTGCGCAGAAAACTAATGTGAGAGAAATTTCGCCATCCGTTTTATATATAGAACGGCTCCACGGGATGCATCGAAGCAAAGGCAATTGTATGGTATTTTTATTTCAACTGGGAAAGAAAATTCGCTGTTATGATGTTATGAACTCCTCCAGCACGGTCGACGAACAGTTTTGCCGAACCCTAATGGCAACAAAACGCTAACTGTATAACACTGACTAAACTCAATGTTTATTTTTCCCATCTTACCTTTTCTGAGGGCTCGGCAACCAAATGATAAAACAATTCACTTCCCGGGCCAACTGAGGGATCCGATTTCTAACACTAGCGAACTGATTGGCTTTTAGCCAGCCTTTTGATTAAAAGCAAATTTTTCTTGATACTTGATTTACTTCAAATTGCTGAGCTGAACCGACTGGATCCTAAGGCCGCCAAAAGGAAATAGAACGAATAGACGTCCCGAATTAAGCGGGAACCCATGTCACTCTCCTAAAGGTGAATTTTCACTCCAGAGAAAGTCTGACATTCGGCCCTGTTAAATGATCTTTCCAGTTTGACCGTCGACCTCGACTTCTAACACTTCTCTCCTAGATGGCGCCCGCAACCTCGATTTTCTCTCTCATAGAGGGCGACACTATCAGCTTATTTTGCTGGGACAAGCGTTACACAATTTTTCGTAAATAACGCATGTCAACGATATAATTTTCTGTTTTTATGGTAACAAGCGTATTGATACATACGTATATGAATACTTGTATACAAGTAAATATATTTAAGATATATGTATAAATAAATTTAAACAAATTTTCATCTGTTGGCGGAACACATACCAACATGTATGTTAGTTATACCGATAACCGAGAGAGAGAACCGATTTTCTTCAAATTTTTATTTAAATGTTCGTGATGAATTTTGTGTATCCTTAAACGAATGATTGCTCGAAAATGCACAAATTTGTATTTCGCCGAAATGGATTTTTTTGTAAAAACTGTAGCGACCAAGATCTTTATTTTTATACCCGTTACTCGTAGAGTAAAAGGGTATATTGTATTCGTGCAAAAGTATGTAACAGGTAGAAGGAAGCTTTTCCGACCCTATGAAGTATATATATTCTTGTTCAGGATCACTAGCCGAGTCGATCTAGCCATGTCCGTCTGTCCGTCTGTCCGTCTGTCCGTCCGTCCGTCTGTCCGTCTGTCCGTCTGTCTGTCCGTCCGTATGAACGCTGAGATCTCGGAAACTATAAAAGCTATAAGATTGGCATTTTGCATGTAGATTTCAGGAGTTCCTACGCAGCGCAAGTTTGTTTCAAAATGGTGCCACGCCCCCTCTGACGCCCACAAGCCACAAGCTGTGGCCACAGTTTTGATGCTATTATGAAAATTTTAATTGATATGTATTTGTTTCGTCAATACCTATCGATTGGCTTAATACAAAATTGCCAAAAACCCATTAAACGCTTAAGCCTGGCTAGGCCCCGACTATCAGATACCCGTTACTCAGGTAAAGGGAGTGCGAGGGAGATGGAGATAGAAACTTTGATCACGCATAACTTTTTAACGAATGGTCCGATTTGAAAAATCTTCTACATTTCGATAGGTATTGATAAACACAATAAAACTGCATTTTTACTTTTCCGAAATATTTAAATTTTTAAAATCGTATACCAGCGATTGTGGGCGTTAAAGGGGGCGTGGCACCTTTTTGAAACAAACTTGCGCTGCGTAGGAACTCCTAAAATCTACATGCAAAACGCCAATCTTCTAGCTTTTATAGTTTCCGAGATCTCAGCGTTCATACGGACAGACAGACGGACAGACAGACGGACAGACGGACAGACAGACGGACAGACGGACATGGCTAGATCGACTTGGCTAGTGATCCTGAACAAGAATATATATACTTTATACTTTATTGTATTTTGCACGAATACAATATACCCTTTTACTCTACGAGTAACGGGTATACAAATTGCTACCTACATAAAAACTTCAAACTTTCCTATTTTTTTCGACAAAAAAAGGTATATGACCCCTTAAAGACACCAGATTATAATTGTAGACCCTTCGGTATTGAAAGGAAACTACAAAGTATACGTCTTATATTATTAATTATTGCTGTATAGTATTTGTCTACATTATATTATAAGCACACGCCCTAAAATTGCAACTTTTGATTTTACAGTGGGAAATGTCATACATTTTTGTATGTTGAAAGTGCAATTGTCACGTCGTTTTGCCATTTTAATATGTATATTTGTTTTATATCAGAAGATTTATTTTTAAAGACAAATTATTTATTGGACTTAGGCTCAACGAATTTGACTACCATTGCCTTTTGATTTCATAGAACCGAGTATTTATTAAAAATTACACTACCATATAATTGTAACTTTTAGAATCGAATATTTATTTTATTTATTTATTAAAGATGATAGTAAAGCTTACAAAACTAAGACTAACTAGGGGGTGAAGTGCTAGCTGCGGGGTCTTCGATTACGTATTTTTAGTAGGTTAACTTTACTAAACAATATTTTTAATTTTAGGTTTGTTACGATTGTTTTCATATTTTCTGATGTTGGGTTCTTTAGGTATTCGGTGGCTAGGCAATTTTTAAGGAAATGTTTCTTGTCCTGAGTAATTGCTGGGCGTGAGTCTAGGAAGTTGATGATTGGCAGAGCGGGCAGTTTCGTGTGGTGTTGATATCAAGGAGGTTATTGTGTTTTTATTTTTGAGTCTCCTAACAGGAGTCTAATAAATTTAATTTGGTCAATTCCGCTACTTTCTTTCTGAGTTATGTTAAAGAGAGTTGATGTGTGGATGTTATTAATGTTAATGTTTTGGTACCATAAGTTGCAATTATTTATTAAGGTTTCGTTTAGGCAAGAGCCTTAGTGGATTTTTGATAAATTTATTATATTTTCTGTGTGAGTATATATGAGTGGGATTTTTGTTGCCTTTTTTGCAGTTTTGTCTGCGAGTTTGTTTCCTTTAATGTTGAAGTGTCCTGGGGTCCAAAACATTTTTATCTTAGGTTGTTTTAATTGTAGTAGTGTTCTGACATGTTGGGTATATCATACTTTTATATTGGGTTGTTTTAATTGTAGTAGTGTTGTGACATTTTTTTTTTTTTTTTTTTTTTTCGGACGTTGATGCACTATGATCAGCGCAAACAAGTGGCCCTTACGACACCAAGCAGTGCTTGTTACGCGCGGATCCTAATAGGCGTAAAAACGAGATCGCGAGAAGTTAAAAAACCGCAATGTAGAAGCGGACAGACTAAGATTAGAAATACGTACGAGACTAATACTAATACTAATTTTGTGCTAAGTAAGATAAAATTGATGCTTTTAGGCTTGGCAAAGAGTCGGTAGTAGAAATAATATGGTATAGTCTATTATAGTCGTTACACAGTACTCTAAACGGTTCATGCATATCAAAGTTAGATCTACAAATATTTAATGTAAGAGGAACATAGTTCCTGGTAATTCTATTAGGCACGGAGAAGCTTATGCGACCCAGTAACTCGGGACTCTCCACATCCCCGTGAATAAGTTTAAGTTTGTGCCAAGCATCGTTCTACGGTTTACTAATGATGGTAGATTAATTAGGAGAAGTCTACTAGAGTAGGATGGTAAAATAAGGCTTGCATTCCAGTTAAGGCCCCGTAGAGCAAATAATAAAAAGTTCTTTTGCACAGACTCTATCCGGTCTATATGTACACCATACTGAGGACTCCAAACTGCTGAACAGTACTCCAGGATTGGACGGACTAGTGAAATGAACAGAGTCTTTGTAACATAGGGATCATCGAATTCCTTTGACCACCTTTTAATAATTCCAAGTACTCCCCTGGCTTTATTCACCATAGAAGTAATATGGTCACAAAACTTAAGTTTTGGGTCAAGGAGGACGCCAAGGTCATCAACATGCGTAATTCTAGACAACGTGCAACCACCCAGCGTATACGTTGTATATTGTGGGTTCACCCGAAAAAATGTCATTACTTTGCACTTAGCGCTATTTAAATCCAAAAGATTTTCACAACACCATGTTTGAAAAGCATTTAGGTCAGATTGTAAGTCTGAACTGCTAGAAATTTCGTTATATTGCAGGCATAACTTAACGTCATCTGCGTACATAAGGACACGCGACTTTGTCAAGACTAGAGGGAGATCGTTTATAAATAAAGTAAAAAGCAGTGGGCCAAGGTGGCTTCCTTGTGGGACGCCTGAAGTAACTCGGATCAAATCAGAGATCGAGTTTTTAAAGAGGACTCTTTGAGTCCTACCACTCAGATAACTTGAGATCCATGTTAGAAGATCACATGGAAACCCTAATAAGTCTAGCTATTATACAAGAAGCGAGTGATTTACTGAATCAAACGCTTTACTAAAATCAGTGTAAACTACGTCAGTCTGCATGTTCTTTCTAAAGCCATTTGTTACAAAAGACGTTAGCTCCAAGAGGTTTGTCGTCGTAGATCTTCGCCTTATAAATCCATGTTGACATGGAGATATAATCGATCTACAAAGATGTTGCAAATGGGGTGTAATAGTGTTTTCGAAAAGCTTTGGAATGGAGGATAATTTGGATATGCTTCTGTAATTACTTGTATTGCATTTATTTCCTTTCTTATGAAGGGGAATGACAAATGACTCCTTCCAAATAAGTGGGAAATGAGATGTTTTTAAAGACAAGGTAAACAATTTGAACAGAGGTCTACACAGAGTTTCAGCACAGTATTTAAGCACGCAGTCAGGAACTCCGTCCGGACCCGGTGAATAGACTGGCTTAATTTTATGGAGATCCAAAAGAAGGGAGCTTCGACTTGGGTATGGCATTTGAATAAGACGGATTTAGACCGGATGAAACAGAATAAGTTGTCTGGAAAAACTGGGCAAATAGATCGGCAATTGCCTGATCAGAGTTTGCCGTAGAGTTTTCTAATGATAGCGATGCAGGGTAACAGGCTGATTTACGCTTAGTGTTAACAAAATTATAAAACTGTTTTGGATCTTGTGAATCATGTGCGGGTTTTGGATCATGTGCGGGTATATCATAGTATAGCTTCATAAAGAAAACTTGATAAATGTTTTGAAACAAAAAGATAAAAATTTAGAAACGAAAAAAAAGAAAAAATGGGTGGGTACAAAAATTGCACAATTTCAAAGTGATGCCAATAATTCATAGAAAATACTCTCAAAAGGTTTAATGGCTCAAAAACGTAATATTTAGTTAAATTTTCAATATTTTCAATAACGGAGATGCATCTTCGGCCCATACTTTCCACTAGCTTTTGGCATCTCTCCTTTGGAATGGAGTTCTTGGACACCTGTCCACAAATCCTCAAGACTGGCAAATTTTGTTCTTTCATTCCATAGATTTTCAATTGGATTAAGGTCATAGCTTTGAGTCGGCCACTCCAGATCATCGAAGGATTCGTCCTTCAACCACTTTTTAACGATGCGAGATGTGTGCTTTGGGTCGTTACCATGTTGAAATATCCATTTCGGAGGCAAATTATAAAATGTAAATGGTTCCATTTGATTTTTGAATATATCCACATACATGAAACGATCCAATATTTCATCGATTCGCACTCGAAAATGCACTCCAGCACATAATGCAACTGCCACCGTGATTCACGCTCTTCATTGTGTACCTGGGGATAAGAGCTTGTCCTTCTTGACGACGAACAAATGTTTTGCCATCGGGCCCTACTTCATTTATTTTAGTTTCATTTCGTTTAGTCTTTTAGATACGAGTCTTCCTGACACATTCATACTACACCCATCATTGATTTCCCTCATAATCTCTTCTCATAATCTTCCGCACTATAATCAATTTTTCTTCGTTTTTTCTTACGAATTTTTTTATCAGTTAAATATGTTGGACTTAAACTAACTAATTTAAGATCGTTGTACACCATCTTTCTGAAGCATTTCATTATTTCTGCTATTTCAGACGTTTTTTTCCAGATTCACTTAGTATGAATATAACCTCCCTTTTTTCAACTACCCATTTTTGCAGGTTTTCGATAAATTTTATAAATTTGTTACCGAAATATAACGAATTCTGCGAAAACAACTTTTTCTCGCCGCTTCATCAAAATGTGCTATTTCAATGACCATTCAAAATAAGTGAACGCAAACAAAAATTAATCATAAATCAAAGGAGAAAAATGATAACTGAAGTTTTTTGCTTGCTTACCATGTAAAAGAGTGCCATAATCGTTTGTAACCAACATTTTTAGAATCGGGTGTATAATATTCTCCAAATGATCGATCCAAAAAAACCACGGCAGTATGTCTGATAAGTCTCTTGTAAACAATATTACGTCATTTCCAATGCGACATCATTGTTATTGGGCACATATTTAATGTTTTCGCATGCTTAGAAGGTCTACTTCATACGGGTTTCCCAAAATTTTTAAAATGCAGCCCAAAATCGACATAGCTTCATTGTTTTTAGTAATATAGGCATAGAAATCGAAATGTAGTCGATTTGTAATAACTGCAAGGGTATATAAACTTCGACTTGCCGAAGTTTGCTTCCTTTCTTGTTTTTTTATGAATTCAATTTTATTGTTTGCATTTTTGGAAGACGACGATTTTTTATTCTTTACGCCCTTAAAAAGGGCTTACTGGCACCAGCCCGATTTGTACGCAGATCCTGGCTGAATCATTGCATGTTTGGTTTGGAAATAAAAAAAAAATTTACGATTTTTGAAACGGTTAGTCAAACATTTTTAACTCATCCAGACGCTTTAGTGTACATTTCAAGCTCTCTAGGGTTTTAGTGTTTCCTTCAAACATGAGCTGGACCTTATGCCTGGCGAATGCCTCATTGTGGAAGTTTTTCAACGAGTTGTCCTCTGAATCTACTCCGATCATGCTCATTAGCGGGAAAAAGCCAAAGGCTACAAAAAAACCGTAGGCCTCGCGCTCCCGGATTTCATCCATGACGCCCTCATATTTGGGCAGCGGCTTGACCAATGGCAGGTGCTTTAGCTTGTCCACCAGAATCTTGTAGTATATGTCGATAAGCTCTTGCCGCCTGTCACGTAGAACGTCCAGCTCCAAGCTAGTGTTCAAAAAGTAGTTTATGTCAAAGCCTAAACTGCCGTGGAAACACAGCTGAAAGTCAATCTGTATAAGGGATTATATCTGTATATATCTGTAAATCTGATATTCCTACAAACTTATACTTACTATTTTTACCTCCTGCACGTTGTAGTGAGGGTCGTACTTGAAAAATATGTTGTTCACCCAAAGGTCGCCATGATTTAGGACATTATGCTGTCCGCGAAGCGGGTACACTGCCTTCAGGACGCGCTCTGTAAAGTGTTCATGGTACCGGTACAGCTTCGTGGTAATCGAACCAAACCCCTCACAATCACCCAATAGGGCGGCCAGCTTTAGGAGTTGGGTCCCAAAAAGAAGTTTAAAAGGCTCCGACTTAATGGCATCCATGTGCAGAAGGCCGAAGGGATATCGATCCACAATTGTCTCCGGTTCCCGTTCGGCCATCACCATAGTAAGGGCATGATACTCGGCCAACTTCCGCATGACCAGAGACGCGTGGTCAAAGTTAAGTCCCAATTGACGGCATTTCAACTGGTACCCCTCGGAGCAAAGGTCCTCAAAGACGATGGTCTGCTCCGGCTGAGTGGTAGAATAGTAGTG
Organism: Drosophila kurseongensis; assembly: GCA_018153305.1. Taxonomy (NCBI): domain Eukaryota; kingdom Metazoa; phylum Arthropoda; class Insecta; order Diptera; family Drosophilidae; genus Drosophila; species Drosophila kurseongensis. The sequence continues at coordinate 51,649 of JAECXX010000089.1, forward strand.
CCTTTTAAAAGAAATGACTTTTTGAATTATGCAATGTTATAATGTTCAATTCACGCACTTGGCAGCTAACGTCCAGGGATTTAAAGCATCTTGCGCCCCCCACATAAGCGCCTCCAACTTCGGCTTGATATTTATGTAGAAGATAGTCTCTTTGTTGTATATATTCAGACGGGCCAGAATGGCCTGCTTCTCGTCCGGCAAGGACTTAACGATTAACGACTTTTCCAGGACGCAGTTATTGGCATTGCGATACCTAATGATGGCTCGGTAGATGTTGCTGCAGTAGTTCTCTCCACCACGCGTCAGATTAATCAGCTGCACCTCGAGGACCTGCAGATTGATCTGCTGCAAACCATGCTCCAGAGCGCGCCTGAAGAACTGCGGAGTAAGATAGAGTGGATGATCGTCCGCTGGGTCTGACATCATGATTCAATGTGCCATTGCCATTGTACTCATTGTCGACTTTTTATGAAAAATCTCGGAGGGGTTGCCGATGTTTTCTGTTTTGTAATTGATCTTAATAAACAGTGCACTTTGGGGTGCTTCTCCGGATTGACCTTTCTCAATTGACTTAATGGAAGTGCATTTTCTATTGTGACAGAGGTCTAATGATGAAAGAACCGAACCGATTTGAAGATGTCCAAACGAAGCTGAAAGTTGATTGATAGGATTCACAATTTTTAAATATGAAATATAAAAATGTTAGCCCTATGGATTGTATTGATTTTAATGTGGCAACCAGAAACCAATAACGTACTATTTACGAATAAATCTCTAGATGTTTTTTACGATTTGAAAAACAAATTTTCAATTTTATAAATTTTAACAAAATTGCTTTACTATATATTCCAGAACATTTACCAAAGTTTCCTTCCTTGGGTTTTATCAATTTAATTTTTAAGCAGGGATCCAAACTTACTTTATTATCAAGTTAGAAATAATTCAAAATGAAATATAAAATATTTTATTGTAAAGCTGCAGGGGTATAGAACGTTGGCTTGCTAAATTTCCTTCTTTATTTTTTTTGTTCTTTGGAACACTCGATCACTAGTTCAACTGAAAAGTTATGTGAACAGTGCACCCGCACACGACCAAGCTTTCTTGGGAAAAAGTAATAGGAAAAATATGCTCGGCTGTCAGCTGGCTACAGAATAGATAAAAAGAGCGAAAGTTCAAGTAATTTTGATTGTAATCTGTCTATTTATCTATTATAAATTTGGTCAGTGCAATTTTCCGACACTGGAGTAGCTTTGAAAATTTTAGATTTATCTTAAAATATATTTCTTCACTATCAACTGTTGACATCAAATTACATCTATTAGGGTATCAATTCTGGTAGCTAAAACTTTATAGGCTTATTACACCCAGAGAACATGTTTTTAAAGCATAAACTTATGTAAAATAAACATGCTAATTTAATTAAAACAAGAAAGGAAAGCTAACTTCGGGCGGAGCCGAAGTTGAAATACCCTTGCAGAATATTCTGTAAATTATATTCTCCAAATTTGTTCATTTGATGCATTCTTAACACTCATAAAAAATCCCAATTTCCTAACTTTAAAAACACCAAAGTTACGGCATTTCCGATCAATCAGTTATATGGCAGCTATAGGACTTATATACTGCGTGCAAAGGAAAGAAGGGTGTGCGCAAAGTTTCAATTCGATATCTTTACAACTGAGAGACTAGTTTGCGTAGAAATATACAGACGGACATGCTTATATCAACTCAGGAGGTGATCCTGATCACAGACTCATAAAAAATCCCAACTTCCTAACTTTAAAACACCAAAGTTATGGCATTTCCAATCGTGCAGTTATATGGCAGCTATAGGATATAGTCGGCCGATCCTTATGAAATTGGGTAGGTCTGATTGATTGACCAAATATAAAACCCATAGAAAATCAAAACTTTCTAACTTAACATACACCAAAGTTATGGTATTTCCGATCAATCAGTTATATGGCAGCTATAGGATATAGTCGGTCGAACCAATACTGCGTGCAAAGGAAAGAAGGGTGTGTCCAAAGTTTCAATTCGATATCTTTACAACTGAGAGACTAGTTTGCGTAGAAATATACAGACGGGGATGTTTATATCAACTCAGGAGGTGATCCTGATCACAGACTTATAAAAAATCCCAACTTCCTAACTTTAAAAACACCAAAGTTATGGCATTTCCAATCGTGCAGTTATATGGCAGCTATAGGATATAGTCGGCCGATCCTTATGAAATTTGGTAGGTCTGATTGATTAGCCAAAAATAAAACCCATAGAAAATATAGAAACTCAGAATGCGACCCTGATCAAGAATATATATACTTTATAGGGTCGGAGATGTCTCCTTCACTGCGTTGCACACTTTCGACCCAAATTATAATACCCTCTGCAAGGGTATACAAATAACACATAAACCCAACAACACCCTGCGACCAATATTTACTAGAACCAATTCAAAAGTACATAAGATAACAGCTGCTAAATCAGATGTTTTAGATGCATGCCTCGTGCTTTAGATATTTGACTCATTCATTGCAGTTTTAAAGTGTTTAAAAAAACATTTTATAAGCGTTCCAAAAATGTTGTGGTATGAACTCGATGAGTTGTGGTATGTACTAAGTATTAATGTGTTTAAACGAGTTGTCTAAAATGTTTTTGTTAATAAGAAAACTAACTTTTAAGTAGAGCAAAAAAGTGAGTCCCGCGGAGTCCACTTCTGAAACATATTAAGATTTGTAGAGTATTACATTTTGTTAAAATTGCATAGCGATGCCAGTCTGCTGAAATGGACTTTGAGTGAACGTACGTCAGACCCTACCGAAAAGATTAAAAAATTTAATCTCTTGGAGTGTCTGTTGTTTTGGTCAAAAATGGACGGAAAAACACAATAAAAAGAACAGAAAAATAGTCTGCAAGAGCTTAGATCAGCTATGATATATAAAACAGTAAAGGTGCAAAATATAGTAGGTGTATTTGTTAAGTATATAATTAAAAAAAAAATTTATGCGATTATCTTACAAAACAACAACATTGAATAAATCGACCGTATGGCAGCTATGGGATATATTCGTTCGATCCGATTCTTTTGAATATGTCGAGAGAATAAATAATAATAATAATTAATCTGGAATATAATCAATGCAACTGAGAAAAACCTGTCATTAGAAATAAATAGTTGAGAGAAAGAAGTGTGACTTTCTGAGACGGTTTAAGGGTTTCAAGAGCGTGGCTAGGTGGGAACTCACCTTAGCCGAGTGTGGCGCAATTGTTGTTGCAATAAATTAAAATGACAAGTGACTACAGAATGACAAGAACACGATAGAGTTGTGCAGGGTAGTGGAGTGTTCAGGATTCATTCTCTCAGGAACCTTCAAACTCACTGCACATCTTGGTAAGAGGACCCAAGTGATAACAAAGTTATGACGGACAAAACCACTCGCAAGGCGGCTAAGAGACCACTATCTCCGACATCAGAAGTGGGATTTCAATCCCCACATCAGTATATGGCAGCAGGCTGGTGACGTCACTGCTGACGAAATGGAAAGGAATGAGCCAAGAGGAGATAGCTGTTTCTTTAGTGTTGGCCCACACGTCGCAAATCGATCCCAGGCTGCAAAGTTCCGTTTTCACTACAAACATAAAATCTAGGAATGAACTGCAGCAACTCTTAAAGGAACTGGCGTTCAACAAAGTGAGCGACTACTCTGGATTGGATCGAGGACCGGACAGGAAGAGGTTTAAGGCGCAGGCGCAAATCAAATGCCATTATTGCGGCAAAATGAGACATAAAGCGTTTGAATGCCCCAAGAAGAAGGGAGAAGAGAGAAACGACGCAAAACCAAATCATCATACTGGCAAACCCTTGGCTGGACGGGAAATGTCAGGAGTTACTTGCTTCAATTGTGGCAATCCTGGTCACATTGCATCTGCATCTACAAAGGGAACGACTTCGGCGAACAACTACAACAACGAGAAGCGAGTCGACATGTGTGCAGTGTTGGTGCCAACTGGTATTGTGAAGCAAATGGGTGAGAGTTTTATCTTCTTCGATTCGGGTGCCGAATGCTCTTTGGTCAAGGAAAAACTTTGCAACAAGCTGGCTGGAAAAAGGATATATAATACGGTAGTACTGAGAGGAATAGGTGATAACATTGTTAAAAGTAAATTACAAATATCGGCAACTGTAAATATTTCCGAATTTAATGTGGAAGTCCTTTTTCATGTAGTAATGGAAAATTACCTTAAGTACAATATTATAATTGGTCGAGAAATATTGCAGTTAGGTTTTGGTGTCATGATTGATGATAACAAATTCACAATGTATATGAATTAAATTGTCAATGTAGTGAATAATGAAACTTCGATAAGCATCTTAGAAAATCTAATTAACGATAATTTGGAATTAGCTGATAATGATAAGTAAATATTAAGAACTATTTTAAATGAATTCTGAAAACGATTCATAAATGGCATGCCACACAGGCGTATAACTTCGGGAGAATTAGAAATTCGTTTAATTGATGAACATAAGACTGTACAAAGACGTCCGTATAGATTAAGTGTAGAAGAAAAACTAATAGTTAGGGACAAAATTCAACAAATGATTGAAAGCAATGTCATCCGTCCAAGTAGCCTTCCATTCGCTAGTCCTATGCTTTTAGTTAAAAAGAAAGATGGCAGTGATAGACAATGCATTTATTCAACTTTGTTGTTTTTTAAGATAATCGAATTTTTTTTTTTTAATATATTCTTTATAATTACATTTAAATTAAATTTTTATATATTTTTTATATCTCCCTTTGAATGGAATTAAAAATGCAAAGCAAAATGTTCTTCGTTCCACAAAGGTGCACAAAAATCGGATTAAACAAGTTGTATTGATAAGTACATAAAAGGCACCTGCTATTAAAACTCATGCTCTTCGAATTTAAGTCCAATTCCAATGGAAAATCCAATAGATTCTTCTCTTCATCGAAACTACTGTGAAAGTTGCAAAATTTGAGGTAATGTACATAAACATTAAATTACGGAAAAAGTGGCAATAAGTGGCGATTCTAACAATATACATTTTAACAAGAATTTAATACTCTACAAATCTCAATAAGTTTCAGAAGTGGACTCCGCTGGACTCACTTTGTTGCTCTACTTAAAAGTTAGTTTTCTAATTAAAAAATGAGTTCTAGACAACTCACTTTAACACTTAAGTACAAAAACAACATGATCGATTTCAACCGTTTAAACACATAAACACTTAGTATACACCACCATTCATCGAAATTAGATCACAAACATTTTTGGAACGCTTTTAAACTGTTTTTTTAAACACTTTAAGACTGCAATATATAAGTCGAATTTCAAACGCACGAGGCTTGCGTCTTAAACATATGATTTAACAGCTGTTATCTTAACAGAAGCGACCTCTATCGGAATTCCTGAAACGTAACATTGCAGATTGGTCTTCTGTTAATGCATCCTAAAACAACTTTTTTTGATTTTACTACTTTTAAAAAATGGGTTTTGGCCAACAAAAGTGGTCGTAGGCCCCATAGTGCGGTGTCTGATAATTATCCATTGCCATTAATATCAGATCAGATAGATAGATTACGTGGCAGTAAGTACTTCAGCAGCTTGGACATGGCCAGCGGATTTTATCAGATACCTATTCACACTGATTCCAATGAGAAAACAGTTTTCGTGACTCCAGAAGGCCAATACGAATTCCTTGCTATGCCATTCGGTTTGAAGAACGCTTCGTCAATATTTCAAAGAGCGATAGTTCGAGCCCTAGGTGATTTGGCATACTCATATGAAATTGTTTATATTGATGATGTGTTAATAGTCGCAAACTCCAAAGAAGAAGCTTTTACAAGATTGAAAGTTGTGCTTAAAGCCTTGTCAGATGCCGGATTTTCATTCAATATAAACATTCTTCAAGTTAGGAATAGAGTATCTCGGGTTTTATATTAAAGATGTCGAAATCAAGCCTAATCCTAACTACTGCCACGCAGTTAAGACAATTTATAGGTTTGGCTTCATATTTTAGACAGTTTGTTCCGCGATTCTCTGCACAGATGAAACCATTGTATCAGCTAACTTCTAAGATAAATGGATATGTTTGGAAGGAGAATCACGAACAAATACGTAAGAGGATTATTGATGTGTTGACAAGTGACCCGGTGCTGACCATATTCAACCCTGAGCTTCCGATCGAATTGCATACAGACACCAGCGCAGATGGCTATGGTGCAATGCTCCTTCACAGGATTGACGGCAAATGTAGGGTGATCGAATATTTCAGCAAGTGTACATCGGCTTCAGAATCAAAATATCATTCATATGAGCTAGAGACTTTAGCTGTGTATAATGCTGTAAAACATTTTCGACATTATCTGCATGGTAGAATGTTCGTCGTTCATACTGACTGTAATTCCTTAAAGGCGAGTCGCACCAAGGCAGAACTGACACCACGCGTACACCGATGGTGGGCGTTCTTGCAGGCATTCGATTTTAGCAATTTCTATACTCTAAGAAAGGGAACTCAAATGGCACACGTAGATTTCCCATCTCGAAATCCCATTCCAAAGCCTCGAAAACGATAAACAAAGTAGTTGAGGTTCGCGTTGACTTGGCAGTAATAACGGATAATTGGCTAATCGCTGAACAATAGAGGGACTGTGGTATAGTTGATATCATGACACAATTAAATGGAAATGAGATGCAAGTTGACAGAGCAAAAACTTATGAAATTAGAGCCGGATTGTTGTCTCGCAAAACTAAAATAAGTGGCAAGACTCGTTGCATACCAGTGATTCCGAGAGCCTTTAGGTGGTCGGTCATTAATCATGTGCACGAGGCTATAATGCATCTTGGATGGTAGAAGACTCTTAACAAAGTCTATGAACAACATTGGTTTGAAAATATGTCAAAATACGTCAGAAAATTTGTGGAAAACTGTATAACATGTAAGCTCTCAAAACCCTCAACAGGCAAGGTACAAATGGAACTGCACCCCATTCCCAAGGTAGAAATTCCCTGGGTACTGTGCATATTGATATTAGTGGGAAGCTGAGCGCCAAATATGACTTAAAGGAATACATTATAGTACAAATAGACGCATTTACCAAGAATGTTTTTCTATATCACACCCTGAACTTGGATTCTGAAAATTGTATCAACGCAGACAATAAAAAGCCTAAGCCGCCGCCGATTTACATTCGAGAGAAAAGTTCTAATGCCCTCGTAAACTCGATACTGAATCTAATCGGACCAGACAATTTCCACATAATTCCTTTAACAAAGGGAAATATTCACGAAACAAAAGTTCAGACTAATACGGAAGTAAACTACAAAATTTTGTCGAAGTACCTAAACGACAACAATAAAAACTTCTACACGTACCAATTAAAAAGCAGTAAAGGCCAGCAGGTAGTACTTAAAGGTATTGAACCGGAAGTAACACCAGCTGAAGTTACAGGCGCACTGAAGGAGAAAGGTTTTAATGTAAAAAATGTTATTAACATTTTGAATAGAGAAAGAAAGCCTCAACCTCTTTTCAAGGTAGAACTTGAACCCGAAACCAAATCCAAGCCTCTGAAAAAAAATGAAGTGCTTCCAATTTTTACTCTCCAGTTCCTACTACACCGCAGAATAACCGTAGAAGAGCCGCATAAAAGAAATGGGCCGGTGCAGTGTAACAATTGTCAGGAATATGGCCACACAAGGTCTTATTGCACGCTTCGTCCAGTATGCGTTGCTTGTGGAGACCTTCATGACTCTCACAAATGCCCAAAAAATAAAGAGGATCCCAGCAGCAAAAAGTGTGGAAACTGTGGAGGTAACCATACGGCTAACTACAGGGGCTTTCCAGTCTACAAGGAACTAAAAAGTCGTACACACCAAAGAGTGACCACTGCTCGCCCACATATAACACCTATGAAATCTACGCGTGATGTCTTCCCCCTACAGCCGTGAAATCTTCAACAAACAATGAGTTCACCGACAAACCCGAAAGCTTTGCAAATGCTCTAAAAATGGGTCTGAAAAGTACCGCTCCCACCAAGCCACGATCATCAGTTTCCCCTCATCAACCAGGAGAACAGTCTACGAACAAAATTGAAACAATGATATGTAATCTTCAACAAAGTATGATGGATTTCATGTCATTCATGCAGACAACTGTGCAAGATCTTATGCGTAACCAGAACGTTCTGATTGAGCTGCTTGTTGCTCAAAAACAGACTAAGTAATCAATGGCTCCACTCCGTATACCACTGTGGAACGCCAACGGCGTCTCACAGCGCAAACTCGAGTTAACTCAATTCCTAAATAATAACCATATCGATGTAATGCTACTCGCAGAAACTCATCTTACAAATAAATACAATTTTCAAATTCGAGACTACTTCTTCTATAACACGAATCACCCAGACGGGAAAGCACATGGAGGCACTGGGATTCTGATTAGAAATCGCATTAAGCACTGCTTCCACAATAGCTTCGCCACTAACTACATGCAAGCTACATCTATAGATGTACAGATGGATCACCGTTCTTTAAATCTTGCCGCCGTATACTGTCCTCCTCGGTTTACAATATCCGAATCCCAATTCACGGACTATTTCAACTCTCTGAGCGAACAATTTATAGCAGGAGACTTTAATGCCAAGCATACGCACTGGGGATCTCGACTTGTTACTCCAAAGGGAAGGCAGTTGTACAATGCAATAATAAAAGCAAGCAACAAGCTAGACTGTGTGTCATCTGGGACACCTACATATTGGCCAACAGATCCCAGAAAACTGCCAGACTTGATAGATTTTGCAGTCACAAAAAACATCCCACGCAACCTGATAAGTGCCAACTCCTTATCAGATCTATCGTCTGATCACTCGCCTGTACTCCTTCAACTAAATCTACATCCAGTTGCGGTAGATAAACCATTCAGACTAACAACGAATAAAACCAATTGGCTTAAGTACAAAAAATATGTAAGTTCGCATATTGAGTTGAACCCAAGTTTGAATGACGAAGCTGATATCAACTTATCCACAAACACTCTTGAATCCGTCTTGGTCGCAGCAGCTCGTATGTCAACTCCACAAACGCAAAAAACAGCGTACAATCATAGATACACGAACGTTGAAATAGAACAGCTTGTTCTAGCAAAGCGACGCTCACGGCGAGACTGGCAATCCAACAGATCACCATCTGCAAAACAAAAGTTAAAAGATGCTACACGGAGGCTCTCAGTTGCATTACGTCATGAAGAAGAAAGGTCCCAAAAACATTACATTGAGCAGTTATCCCCAATGAGCTCAAAGTTCCCACTTTGGAGAGCACACTCATCACTCAGTGCACCATTAGAATCTGCAATGCCAATAAGGACATCCACAGGCAACTGGGCGCGCAGCGACGGAGAAAGAGCCGACAGATTTGCAGAACATCTTCAAAATGTATTTCAGCCCAATACAGCATCAAACGGGATCTCACTGCCAGCAACATCAGATATCGACACATCAACGTATGAACCAATTGTATTTAGACCACATGAGTTACTCAAAGTCATAAATGAACAACTCAACCCAAAAAAATCTCCAGGATGCGACCTAATATCACCAAAAATGATTATTGAACTTCCTCTCTGTGCAGTTCGAGCTATTTGCCAACTCTTCAATGCAATAACGAGACACGGACACTTCCCAGAGAGATGGAAAAAGTCGATAATCATAATGATACCAAAACCTGGCAAAGACCGCACAATTGCTTCATCATATAGACCAATTAGTTTACTAACGTGCCTATCAAAACTTTTCGAAAAATGCTTATTGGCACATATTACCCCATATCTCAGAACACACAACAAAATCCCGACTCATCAATTCGGTTTTCGAGAAAAACATGGAACCATCGAGCAAGTCAACCGCATAACTTCAGAAATCCGAAATGCATTCGAACAAAGGGAGTACTGCACTGCGATATTTCTGGACGTATCACAAGCTTTTGACCGAGTATGGTTAGAAGGTTTAATGCACAAAATAACAGAAATGCTCCCAACCAACACTCACAAACTTCTGAAGTCATACCTTTACAACAGGAAATTCTCAGTAAGATGTAATGCTGCCATGTCAGATGATTACAACATCAGGGCCGGAGTTCCTCAGGGCAGCGTGTTAGGACCAACACTCTACCTTATCTACACTGCGGACATCCCAACGAGCATGAGACTAACAACATCCACTTTTGCTGATGACACAGCGATCCTAAGCCTCGCTAAATACCTAGTGGCAGTGGAGAAATGGCTATCCGACTGGCGAATCAAAGTTAACGAACAAAAATGCAAACACGTAACGTTCACACTTAACAGGCAAGACTGCCCTCCACTTACTCTAAACAACACAGTGGTTCCGACAGCAAATGAAGTAACATATCTTGGCGTACACCTCGATAGACGTCTTACTTGGCGCAGCCACATTGAAGCCAAAAGAACACATTTAAAGCTCAAAGCCAACAGCCTCCACTGGCTTATCAATAGCCGCTCGCCCCTTAGCCTGGACTATAAGGTACTTTTATACAACACCGTTTTAAAACCAATCTGGATGTACGGCTCTCAGTTGTGGGGGAATGCCAGTAACAGCAGTGTGGATATAATGCAAAGAACTCAATCGAAAATTCTCAGAACCATCACCGGGGCACCGTGGTACGTTCGGAATGTAAACATTCACAGGGACCTCCACATATCACTCGTCAGAGAAGAGATAGCACAAATCACAACAAAGTACTACAACAGGCTATCAGTACATCCAAATAATCTCGCGAGAGCCCTCACGCGAGTTACCAGCACTTCTCGTCTTCGCCGCAACTACCATCCAATCCAACGCTAATGATTAGGACCATGTAGTCTCTATTCAGTTAAAATTAAACTGTTAGATAAGGTATTATTTTAAGATTTGCAACCTTATTGTTAGACTCATAAAGAGAAGATCCAATAAATAAAACCAAGCTTTAATAAAAAAAAAAATCAACGCAGTCAAGACAGGTATATCACTTTTTGGAGTTCCTAGCCGTATCATTGCAGATCAAGGTAGGAGCTTTGTGGTCGATTCCGTGACTTCTGTTCATCAAATAAAATTTAGTTACATTTAATTGCAACAGGGGCAAGCAGGGCAAACGGCCAAGTGGAGCGCGCGATGAGTACGTTGAAAGGAATGTTGACGTCAGTCGAGACAAGCCAACGCTCTTGCCAGGATGCATTTATGGATGTCCACTAGTAATAGGGTCTCCTAGTGAGGTGAAAAACTGCATAAACTCATCTTTAGCTATAGTGAAGCGAGGGGGGCAGTATACGGTATACAGTATATTTTTAGCAAATTTGTTCTGATTAGAACTCCAGTCCCACCATGTGCTTTACCATCTGGATGATTTGTTCCGTAGAATGAATAACCTCGTAGTTGAAAATTGTATTTGTTTGTTTTCAATAAATTTAAAATGTGCGGTTCACAATCTGCCTTCTCTCGGTACCTAAGGGCTCGGTCAAATTTTACCCTGCTTAACGCCCGGTGTTATAAAAGCCATCTGACTCGTTGTAGGGTCCAATTTTCACAAGATCCAAAACAGTTTTATTATTTTGTTAACACTAAGCGTAAATCAGCCTCTTACCCTGCATCGCTATCATTCGAAAACCCTACGGCAAATTCTGATCAGGCAATTGCCGATCTATTTGCCCAGTTTTTCCAGACAACATACTCTGTTTCATCCCGTCCAAATCCGTCTTATTCAAATGCCTTATCCAAGTCGAACTTGATTTTTTGTCCGAGGTTAAGCGAAAGCTCCCTTCTTTTGGATCTCCATAAAGTTAAGCCAGTCTATTCACCGGGTCCGGACGCAGTTCCAGGCTGCGTGCTAAAATACTGTGCTGAAACTCTGTGTAGACCTCTGTACAAATGGATTAACTTGTCTTTAAAAACATCTCATTTCCCACTTATTTGGAAGGAGTCATTTGTCATTCCCCTTCATAAGAAAGGAAATAAATGCAATACAAGTAATTACAGAAGCATATCCAAATTATCCTCCATTCCAAAGCTTTTCGAAAACACTATTACACCCCATTTGCAACATCTTTGTAGATCGATTATATCTCCATGTCAACATGGATTTATAAGGCGAAGATCTACGACGACAAACCTCTTGGAGCTAACGTCTTTTGTAATAAATGGCTTTAGAAAGAACATGCAGACTGACGTAGTTTACACTGATTTTAGTAAAGCGTTTGATTCAGTAAATCACTCGCTTCTTGTATTAAAGCTAGACTTATAAGGGTTTCTATGTGATCTTCTAACATGGATCTCAAGTTATCTAAGTGGTAGGACTCAACGAGTCCTTTTTAAAAACTCGGTCTCTGATTTGATTCGAGTTACTTCAGGCGTCACACAAGGAAGCCACCTTGGCCCACTTCTTTTTACTTTATTTATAAACGATCTCCCTCTAGTCTTGACAAAGTCGCGTGTCCTTATGTACGCAGATGACGTTAAGTTATGCCTGCACTATAACGAAATTTCTAGCAGTTCAGACTTACAATCTGACCTAAATGCTTTTCAAACATGGTGTTGTGAAAATCTTTTGGATTTAAATAGCGCTAAGTGCAAAGTAATGACATTTTTTCGGGTGAACCCACAATATGCAACGTATACGCTGGGTGGTTGTGCGTTGTCTAGAATTACGCATGTTGATGACCTTGGCGTCCTTCTTGACCCAAAACTTAAGTTTTGTGACCATATTACTTCTATGGTGAATAAAGCCAGGGGAGTACTTGGATTTATTAAAAGGTGGTCAAAGGAATTCGATGATCCTTATGTTACAAATACTCTGTTCATTTCACTAGTCCGTCCAATCCTGGAGTACTGTTCAGCAGTTTGGAGTCCTCAGTATGGTGTACATATAGACCGGATAGAGTCTGTGCAAAAGAACTTTTTATTATTTGCTCTACGGGGCCTTAACTGGAATGCAAGCCTTATTTTACCATCCTACTCTAGTAGACTTCTCCTAATTAATCTACCATCATTAGTAAACCGTAGAACGATGCTTGGCACAACTTTTATCTATAAACTTATTCACGGGGATGTGGAGAGTCCCGAGTTACTGGGTCGCATAAGCTTCTCCGTGCCTAATAGAATTACCAGGAACTATGTTCCTCTTACATTAAATATTTGTAGATCTAACTTTGATATGCATGAACCGTTTAGAGTACTGTGTAACGACTATAATAGACTATACCATATTATTTCTACTACCGACTCTTTGCCAAGCCTAAAAGCATTAATTTTATCTTACTTAGCACAAAATTAGTATTAGTATTAGTCTCGTACGTATTTCTAATCTTAGTCTGTCCGCTTCTACATTGTCCTTTTTAACTTCTCGCGATCTCGTTTTTACGCCTATTAGGCTCCGCACGTAACAAGCACTGCTTGGTGTCGTAAGGGCCACTTGTTTGCGCTGATCATAGTGCATCAACGTCCGAAAAGGTGTGTTTCTAAAAGCAGCATTACGTCGATATGATTGTCGAATAGGAATTGAGCTAACTCAAGTTAATGCTGTGAGACGCCGTTAGCGTTCCACGTAGATATCCTTAGGGAAGTCATTATTTGGATTGTTGTGAAACCAGCATTTGAATCAATAGATTTTGGGTTCGCATGAACGACATAAGCTCCGTAAGGCTTTGTTGCAGGCTGTATATCATATCTTCAAAGTTGCTTTTTGACTGTTCCGGGAATTGTTGCTGCTGAGCCGTGTTCGGAATGCTGATTGCAAAAATGAACTTTTTGAGACACGGTTAGCCAGTACTGATTTTAAAGCGCTTGCGTAAGTCACATTTTTATCAGCGTTTATGGGTCCTAGGGAGGATCTAGCTAGAGTCGAGAAGAAGACCTCAGGATTTGATCTGGAAGCTGTCATCTGTTTATTTTGGGTGCGGGCGCAAGTTCCTCTCTGGTGGATGCGATTTTTCAGCTCCTTATAAACAGAACAGCCTCTGTAGTTAGTAAAGTGATTGCCACCGCAGTTGCCGCACTTTTTCGAGCTGCAGTCGTCTTTGCTCGCTGGGCAGTGTGCGGAGTCATGAAGATCTCCACAAACTGCACACACCGGGCGCAGTTTACAGTATGACCTTATATGGCCGGGCCATTGCGTTTGTGCGGTTCCTCAACTGTAATACTGCGGTGCAGCAAGAACTGAAGATTGTAAATAGGGTGCACTTCGTATTTCTTTAGGGGCTTATTTTCTGGTTCGAGCTCAACCTTAAAGAGTGGCTGCGGCTTTCTATCCCTGTTAAGGATGTTGAAGACTCTCTTAGCGCTAAATCACCTCTCTTGTATCGCCTTTGTTATCTCTGCAGGCGTTACGTCGGTCTCTATGCCCTTAAGTACGACTTGCAGGCCCTTGCTACTTTTTAGCTAATACGTGTAAAAGTAATTTTATTCTCGGTAAGATATTTCGATAATACTCTGTAATTATCTTCAGACTTCATTTGAACCTTTGTCTCTTGGATGTTGCCTTTTACTAGAGGTATTATGTGGAAGTTATCCTTTCCAATAAGCTCGATAATTTTGTTGACAAGAACATTGGAACTTTTTTCTCGAATATAAATAGGCGGGGGCTTTGGCTTCCTTTTCTCGACTTCAGTAGATTAAGCCGCCTCAACGTCATAGGCGTCTTCCAAGATTTTAAATCGGTTTGAGTTAATGGGCGTTTCTATTCCAGCTAGGCTAGCATTGTTACGGGTTATTTTGCGTTGAGAATTCAGAGGGCTCAGCTTCCTTTTGATTTGGATGTTGCGATCCATACCAGTATGCACAGCCGGCTTAGCACATTCATAGTTTTTGTTCTGTTTTTCGGGCAGCGCAGCGGCCGACGTTTTAATATTTGCGCTGCTAGCTGATGACGTCATTAAACGCGCAGTCGATACAGTTGCAGTTGTTGTTGTAGTTACAGTTGACGTTGTTAAAGAAATTGCGGTGCTAGTTACTGCTGATGAGCTTAGGTTATTGCATACCTGCATTGAAGCACATTCAGCGCTCTTTGGCAGCAGAGACGTCGATGGTAGCGATGGGGAGCAAGAACGAGCTCTCTCGCTCGCTACGTTTCAGAATTCGGTCAAGTTGGGGGTAATTGCCCGCGCTTGATCAGAGCTTGCATTATTTTCGGTTGCTTTAAAAGAGAAGTACGCGTTATTTCTTTGTACTGAGAGCCGTCTCTCGTCTTACTCATTTTGACGTTGTGTGCGAACGTCGTTCAGACTCATTGTATTCGTGGTAAAGTTAATTAGAGTTTTAAGTGTTAAGTTTTGGATTAATTAAATGACCAATAAATATAAACATTCACGATTTCATCGCAGAAAGCGTCATTTCGCGTTATAGTAGATTTATTAAAACGGTCACTGCACTTTTGTGATTTTGAATACTTTTCCGGAGCACAATAAATACACGTCTGCATGCGACGACAGTTAATAACTAACAGTTAAAGAAGGGTGTGTGCAAAGTTTCAATTCGATATCTTTAAAACGGACAGACGGACGGACGGACAGACGGACATAGTTATATCAACTCAGGAGGTGATCCTGATCAAGAATATATATACTTTGTAGGGTCGGAGATGACTCCTTTTGACCAAAATTATAATACCCTCTGCAAGGGTATACAAATTCGAGAGAGCTGAAAAGAGCGAATAAAAAATTGGTGGAGATCAAGGTGCTGCGCTCTCGGTTTGTTGGGTTGGTAGATGATGCCACCTGAAATAGTCGAGATACGCCATCAGCTGGGGTGTATATATAGCACATCGGTTTTAGCGTTTTTTCGTGTTTTTATACCCGTTACTCGTAGAGTAAAAGGGTATATTGTATTCGTGCAAAAGTATGTAACAGGTAGAAGGAAACGTTTCCGACCCTATAAAGTATATATATTCTTGTTCAGGATCACTAGCCGAGTCGATCTAGCCATGTCCGTCTGTCCGTCTGTCTGTCCGTATGAACGCTGAGATCTCGGAAACTATAAAAGCTAAAAGATTGGCATTTTGCATGCAGATTCTAGGAGTTCCTACGCAGCGTAAGATTGTTTCAAAAAGGTGCCACGCCTCCTTTAACGCCCACAATCGCTGGTATACGATTTTAAAAATTTAAATATTTCGGAAAAGTAAAAATGCAGTTTTATTTTATACCTATCGCAATGTAGAGGAAATTTTTCAAATCGGACCATTCGTTAAAAAGTTATGCGTGATCAAAGTTTCAATCTCCATCTCCCTCGCACTCCCTTTACCTGAGTAACGGGTATCTGATAGTCTGGGCACCCGACTATAGCGTTCTCTCTTGTTAATTAAAGAATCGTCAAAAAAATGTAGTGCAGCTATGACCTTTAAATAATCAAATACTTATTAGTAAAAAAAATATATAATGGGATTGCCTTTTAATTTCTTTGTACATTCTCAGAGTTCTCTGGCTAAGGTTCTTGAGAACATCCTTAAAGGGCCCTCTCCTGCTGAATTGTACTCAGATCAACGAAAAAATTCCGTCGCGTTGCCAACCACCTCAAATTAACTCTGGATTAACGTTCGTAGGGCCCAGCGAAAAGATTTTTTGAAAGAAATGTTGGAGAATATAATTTAAAGAATATTCGGCTCCGCCCGAAGTTAGCTTTCCTTTCTTGTTTTTTAGGCTCACATTTGGTCGTTTTTTTTTTAAAGAACGTAGAAGGGTTCTTTCTAGTCTCGATGCCTTCTGGCCTACTAAGTAAAGCTTCAAAATTGTTAATATATTGTGATGGTTAGATCAGAACGAGTAAAATACCAATCTATATTTATCAAACTTTTGTTGAAAATATGCGCCGAATGACACCCCACTCGGCGTGATACTGTTACATAAGGTGCATGAGTAGAAAAGAGTGCCCGATTTAGAAAATTTCAAACAGTGACTTTATCGTTTTTCAATAACAAAAAATTTGAAAGGCTTTTTAAAAACCCCTAAAACAAACCAACAGTCGAATGGCTTAAACAGTTGATAACCAATAAAATTGAGACAAAATTTGCCTGATCAGGGTCGCGTCCTGAGATGATATAAGCATGTCCGTTAGTCTGTTTCTACGCGAACTTGTCTCTCAGTTTTAAAGATATTGAATTGAAACTTTGCACACACCCTTCTTTCCTTTGCACGCAGTATATGAGTCGGAACGGCCGGGATCGGCCCACTATATCCTATAGCCGCCATATAACTATTTAATCGGAAATGCCATAACTTTAGTGTTTGTAAAGTTAAGAAGTATGGGTTTGTATGGGTTTTATTTTTGGCCAATCAATCCGACCTACCAAATTTCATAAGGATCGGTCGACTATATCCTATAGCTGCCATATAACTAAACGATTTTAAATTCCATAACTTTGGTGTTTTTAAAGTTAGGAAGTTGTGATTTTTTATGAGTATTAAAAATGCATCAAATGAATAATTTTGGAGAATATAATTTACAGAATATTCTGCAAGGGTATATCAAGGTATTCGGCTCCGCCCGAAGTTAGCTTTCCTTTCTTGTTATAAAAATAAAAACGTAACTCTGAAATTCTTTCAAATTATTTTATGTCTAGGTAAAAGTAAAAGTATTAAAAATACAAAGTCATAATTTGTATACCCTTGCAGAGGGTATTATAATTTTGTTCAAAAGTGTGCAGGAGTGAAGGAGACATCTCCGACCCTATAAAGTATATAATTTCTTGATCAGAATAACCTCCTGAGTTAATATAAGCATGTCCGTCTGTCTGTTTCTACGCGAACTTGTCTCTCAGTTTTGAAGATATCGAATTGAAACTTTGCACACACACTTCTTTTCTTTGCACGCAGTATATAAGTCGGAACGGCCGGGATCGGCCCACTATATCCTATAGCTGCCATATAACTGATTAATCGGAAATGCCATAACTGGGTGGGTTTTTTTTTTGGACAATCAATCCAACCTACCAAATTTCATAAGGATCGGTCGACTAAATCCTATAGCTACCATATAACTAAACGATTGGAAATTCCATAACTTTGGTGTTTATACCCGTTACTCGTAAGTAAAAGGGTATATTGTATTCGTGCAAAAGTATGTAACAGGTAGAAGGAAGCGTTTCCGACCCTATAAATTGTATATATTCTTGTTCAGGATCACTAGCCGAGTCGATCTAACCATGTCCGTCTGTCCGTCTGTCTGTCTGTCTGTCCGTATGAACGCTGAGATCTCGGAAACTATAAAAGCTAGAAGATTGGCATTTTGCATGTAGATTTTAGGAGTTCCTACGCAGCTCAAGTTTGTTTCAAAATGGTGCCACGCCCCCTCTGACGCCCACAAGCCACAAGCTGTGGCCACAGTTTTGATGCTATTATGAACATTTTAATTGATATGTATTTGTTTCGTCAATACCTATCGATTGGCCTAATAAAAGTTTGCAACGCCCACTCTAACGCCCAAAAACCCATTAAACGCTTAAGCCTGGCTAGCGCCTACAATAGCGCCATCTAACGGATGACTTTGGAACAGCTGGTCAAGGTGCTCAACAGAGTCAACGTTAATTCTCGATAAGGATTTCTATTAAAGGAAATTGCGATGGTTTTCATTTGTCAATACGGAACTAAATCCCAAGAACTATGCAAATCAAATCAAGTTAGCCAAATTGGAGGTCTGAGTCAAACAATGGCGTATGTGTGTATGTATGTAAGCATATACATTTGAACGTATTTACATTGCAATGTATTGTACACAGTTGCAATTGCCCGGCAAAGATAACTCCTTTCAAAGAAAGCTATTCGCTATACCCGTTACTCGTGTTGTGCAAACATTTAGACTTTAATATACATAATACTATTTAAGAATGTATGTGTTTAGCCAATAAAAGTATGTATGTTTAATATTTCTAGTCAATTTATTACAAGAAGGCATATTTATATTAAGTTGTTTAGCTGAGTAACGGGTATCTAATAGTCAAGGCACTCGACTATAGCTTTCTCTCTTGTTTTAAAGTGAGGAAGTTGGGATTTTTTATGAGTATTAAAAATGCATCATATGAATAGTTTTGACGAATATAATTTACAGAATATTCTGCAAGGGTATATCAACTTCGGCTCCCCCGAAGTTAGCTTTTCTTTCTTGTTTAAATTTATTTTTTCGATCGTTTTTATATGATACAAGATTAAGTTCATACACTCTTGATGCTATTGGACAAATGTTCTATATATCGGCTTAAATGCATTTATGGTTATACACTGTTGGCTCAAATTTGAATTTTTTATGAAATTGTTAAAAACTTGAAGTTAAGTGTAAGTTAGTTTAGGGCGAAGGCGGGAGCACAATCCAACCTTCGTTAAGCTAGGCTCTAAGTACTTTGTCGAAATATAGAATAGTCGTTCGTTGAAATTGAAGTGGGCCGTCGACACCTTTTTCTTTCGTTTTCGTTCGTTTTTTTGCAATTAATAACTTTAGCCACCGCAGTTTTTCGGCTTGATTAAATTAGAAAACTCTCTGATTTTTCATGGCGCCCCCGGATGGACGATAAAATTATAAATATTTATTTTCGTGGCAACTTAGTGACAGTGACATATAAAAAATAAAGTGCAAGTGCAAGTGCAGGTCAAAGCACTCAAATTGCATAGTGCGTTTTATTGTTGCCCGCGGCGTGTCGGTGCTGGTAGAAAAATACACAGCAGCTCCTGCTCAAAGTATCGTGCCGGTCGCGAATACCCTTTTCGCCACAGAAGAACTGCTGCCAGAGGGATGCCCTGCGACTGTTCGATTTGCAAGAGGAAAGTGGCAGCTGGATTGAAAGACCCTAACGCAGAACCTGAGGTATTTGAGCAAAAATTTAAAGCTTGAGTTTATAAGCAAAACAATTTAATTGTTTATTGTCTTGTGCTGAAAAATTGCACCTCGCTTTCAATTCTTGGCACAGACGTATCGATATAGTAGAGCTAGTTGTGCATGCATTTATTTATAATAAATAAAATATAAATTATATTCAAATTTATTATATACACATGCATATACACATAAACATTATATAACCTATTTGAACCGCCGTTGAATGCAACATTTAATTGTGTTAAATTATTGCAATCACTGTCGCCAGTTTTTTATTTAATTGAAACTCGAAAATTAATAGTTGGTAAAATCATCCCAGCCGCTATATATAACCAATACATAAGCCCTCATATACAAGCAGCTGCAGCGATAGACTTTTTCGTGTTTCTTTTCCGCTTTTGCTTGTCCAAAGTGTTGTTGTTGGGCCTTTGGTTTGGCGCGCTGACGATCAAAGTGACGCGCTACCCTGGATTCGGACGGGCAAAAATAATGTCGCTTATCTCAGCCTTGAAAACGGCAAGCGAAACCATAATAATTGGATCAGCTTCTGTATCCCCAACTCGAGCTCGACTTCCGAATTTGGCATGCGACGACAGCTAATAACTAACAGTTAAAGAAGGGTATGTGCAAAGTTTCAATTCGATATCATTAAAACGGACAGACAGACGGACGGACGGACGGACGGACAGACGGACATGCTTATATCAACTCAGGAGGTGATCCTGATCAAGAATATATATACTTTGTAGGGTCGGAGATGTCTCCTTCACTGCGTTACACACTTTTAACCAAAATTATAATACCCTCTGCAAGGGTATAAAAATTCGAGAGAGCAGAAAAGAGCGAATGAAAAATTCGTGGGGATCAAGGTGCTGCGCTCTCAGTTTGTTGGGTTGAATCTACCAACCCAACAAACTGAGAGCGCAGCACCTTGATGCTACCTGAAATAGTCGAGATACGCCATCAGCTGGGGTGTATATATAGCACATCGGTTTTAGCGTTTTTTCGTGTTTTTTTATTAAAGAATCGTCAAAAAAATGTAGTGCAGCTATGATCTTTAAATAATCAAATAATTATTAGTAAAAATAATATATAATGGGATTGCCTTTTAATTTCTTTGTACATTCTCAGAGTTCTCTGGCTAAGGTTCTTAAGAACATCCTTAAAGGGCCCTCTCCTGCAGAATTGTACTCAGATCAACGAAAAAATTCCATCGCGTTGCCAACCACCTCAAATTAACTCTGGATTAACGTTCATAGGGCACAGCGAAAAGATTTTTTGAAAGAAATTTTGGAGAATATAATTTACAGAATATTCGGCTCCGCCCGAAGTTAGCTTTCCTTTCTTGTTTTTTAGGCTCACATTTGGTCGATTTTTTTTTTAAGAACGTAGAAGGGTTCTTTCTAGTCTCGATTTCTTCTGGCCTACTAAGTAAAGCTTCAAAATTGTTAATATATTGTGATGGTTAGATCAGATATACCTATCTATATTTTTCGAACTTTTGTTGAAAATATGCGCCGAATGACACCCCACTCGGCGTGATACTGTTACATAAGGTGCATCAGTAGAAAAGAGTGCCCGATTTAGAAAATTTCAAAAAGTGATTTTACCATTTTTCAACCCTTAATGAATTGATGCCTCTGATTGGTTATACAAAACTTGAAAATCTATGTATTGGTTTTGAGTATAAGATTATTGGATGCAAACTGAAAAAAACACCTTATGGAAATAAAATAGCTCTTTATTTAACAGACAAGGACAACGAAAACATTTGGATATTTCTACCTAAAAGTTATGTAAACAAGTTTTCCACTAAGACACCCTTTAGGAAGTTAAATGAGAATTGTATTTCTCACATTGTATACAAAGGAAAAGATATGAATAGATATAGTCCTGCTCTAATCGAATTTATATCTACAAATAAATAAAGTAAATAAGTACATCTCCCCCATATAAGACCACAAGATTCTTTCTTCTGCATCAGTCGTTTGCTCAGTCTTAAAGAGTAAAAACCATTCCGAAAATAAGCAACTATTAAAATGCACTCGAAACAAATTGAGTTGTTCCTTATACAGTTCGAAGACATGATCTTTGAGGAGCACGTAACCAGACTGGAATATTTACGTCTTACACTGGAGGATTTGGAAGACAAGGAACTTATTCACTCAAAGTATGGTTTTCACTACACCCAAACAAAAAACCGAAAGTGTAATTTTAATAAACGTGTATTAAAAAGAAACTATCGACAGTATTAAAGTATACGTATTTATTCAATACCTAAGAATATAACGCCTATACTTTTTAGTTCTATATATTGTATACCGAAGAGTCTACAATTCTAATATGTGCTGTAATTTTTATACCACATACAAATAAGTTTTCAGTTTAAAGTTAATACTCCTGCCTTCAAGAAAAAACTACAGGCAGTATACAGGAAATCAGTATTATTTTATTACCAAATAATATGAAACCTATACTCAGTAGTAGTAATTCAACACAACATATTATAAGGTCCATACTCTGTAGTTTAAAATTTAAACCGAAGTTTTGATTCTTGTACCTGGTGTGAAACTAGGACAAATGAAACTGTTCGAACTTAAAACGCGTTACCACATTTTATTGGGTTCCTGCATTCTGGTGAAATTCGTGGAGGTTGCAGACGTACGTACACATCCAAGTAAATTAAAATTGTTTTAATAATAAGGGCCATCAATAAACGAAAGTACATTAACGTTATAATTAGACTGTGCAAAAATCGAAAGCAAATAGTGGTGTTTACAAGTAATTTGCGCAGCCGTAGATATACATACATATGTATGTTTGTATGTGCTCCGCCAACAGACGTACCCTGCAGTACCGTTCATCACCTCTTATTCGCTTTTTCATCACCAAAAATTCATCACTGCTGATTAATCGGCGATGAAACTTCATACAAATTAGTGATGAATTTAACATTGGCATGTCCTAGGAGTTAATCAGTGAAAAATTCATCACTCTTTAATCAGTAATTCATCACTCTTTTTTCAGTTTTTCATCACTCTTTAATCAGTAATTCATCAGTCTTTGAACAGCGTTTACTGATGAACATGCGATGAACGAGTGATTAAAATGCGATGAAATAGTGATTAACGAGTGATGAATTACTGATTAAAGAGTGATGAATTAATCAGTAATTCATCACTCTTTAATCAGTAATTCATCACTCTTTAATCAGTAATTCATCACTATTTCATCGCTTTTTCATCGCATTCTCATCGCTTTTTCAATGCATTTTCATCGCTTTTTCATCGCTTTTTTTCATCAGAAAAATTCATTCAGTAAATTTTCATATACATTTTTTTTTATTTTATTACATTATTTCATTTTATTTATTACATATAAATAATTAATTTAACTTAATTCAATCTACATATGTATGTCCGTTTTCAGTTGTCTCGGAGGTGTTTAGGATGTTTCGGTTTCGGTGCTCTTTTTTTGACTTCGTGCTTTATGTACTGGCTCTTCCTGACCAAGTATATCTAAAATAGAAAAATTATTATAAAATATATAAAAACTTACGTTTCTTGTTTTGCCGCCGGCCAAGTCCAGCTTAGTTTATGCTGGCCCAACAGTTTTATTATAAGCTTCGCCTTAAATAATGAATAAATATATTAACAGTATATGTAGGTACAGTTCAAAATCTAAACTACTATATAAAAGTCTTCGAATAAAAAATGGGTCAGTGGTAAATTCCTACCAGAGCGGATTGACATAAAAATCTAGAAAAATCCGCATAATTCTGAAATAATTAGGAGACGTGTGTGAGGTACAAATTAAAACTATAAACGACCCCAAAGTGCCCCAAAATTCGATTCGTTTTTTTTTTAATTCTTTCTTTTGCCATTTTTCTGTTATAAATGTTGTTAAAATGGTTTAAAAAAATTATGATCATAATCTTATGGCATAGCCGCAACTAACTGCATTTAAATTTTTTGGAAATTCAGCCTCCTTAACCAAGTCTCCAATATTTTCCAATTCTCTTATGCGTGACGTCACGGCCTCCACATATGTTTGTATGTATGTTCTGCTGGCGCACTTTGCATTAAGTCGTAAATGAGTGTATGTAGCATTTTAAATGAAAATACAAGTCACAAAAAATTTAAAATGCGCGGTTAAAAAATCGATTATATCGCAAATCTTTTCATTTGTTTTCAAATGTTGAGTTATCTACAAACTTTGGATTTGTAAAAAACAAAAATAAACAATGATTCGCTCTGCTATGTACACACACACGCACGAAATATGTATATCCAAAAAATCAAGATAATACTGATATCCTTTTGCTAAAAGAATATTTAATTTACATTTCCACAACAGATTTAAGACATTTTGTAACCGATTTTTGTCATTTAAAATTCAAATCGCATTGATAATATTAAAAGAACATTAAATATTCAAACCAATTGATTCTCACGCTCTTTATTACACGTGCCTCATATTGTTTAAACAAATGCAAATGTTTAAACAATTTGATTCACGGCGTCCCCCACCTGTCTTTATTAATATAATCTTTTTCTTTTGCATACTTCTTTACGTCCCATTAAATGACCGTTTGCTGTAATTAATTCAAGTGAAACATAACCTGTTGGTCGTGTACAAATACTTCATTATTTGCCAATTGTTTTTTTTTTTTTAATGTGTGGAAAGAAGGTGTGTAAAGAGGGGTTGGGGGCCCAAAAACGCCAAAACTGTAATTAGGTGATAGATGGACAGCCTCTTAAAATTGTTAACCAAGATAAAAATAAAGGAAATTGTATTATTGGGGACGCATTTAACTTTTCCTTTGGCATATTTCTTAATTTTTCTTACATAAATATTTGCTTTCCTTATAAGCGTTGTCTACTGTGGATTCTCTTTTAAACTTCTTCTAAATCGTCAACAGTATGTGATTTTTTATTAACCCTTTCGTTACCAATGTGCATAAAATTACCTTTTCTACATTCTTCGGTTGTAATAGTAATAGTACATTAATATTATTTGTCAAGCAATAACATCACTAGAAGAAAGTAAACATAGCATGGCTTAAATGTTAAAAAATTTATATTTGTTAAATTAAAATTTTAATTCTTTAATTTCAATTTGTAATTAAAAAAAAAAAAAAATTAAAAATTAAAAATAAAGAGTTCTAATCTAAATATCAACAAAAACAATGAAGAGTCTTAATTTTAGATTGTTTTTGAAAAACACTTTGTTTTTATTTTTGTCCTTCAATATAATGTATCGCCCTTAACTGCAAAACAAAAGATGTGGCAAAATAAAATGTAAGCGATCGGTATTTAAAAAAAATTAAAATTAATATAATTATAGAAAAGATCCTACCATATTTAAAATCTTCGGCACAAAAAGGTTAAGTTCAAAGAGAGGGAAGGAAACTGATGGAATACGCACACATACATCCGTAATTCGGCAAATTTGGACTTATATATGTTTTAAGGCAGCAATTCTGTCAGTTTTAAAATGAATCCCCAATTACACGGCAGCTCCAGCTAGCTATTCGTATCCGTATCAAGCTGCAGTTCTGCCTCCAGTTGTGTGCCAACACGTCCCGCAACCCGTACCCGTCCAGCACTTCACGCAGCATTTCCCGCAACACGTTGCGCAACATGTACCGCAACATGCGCAATGTGTTCAGGTGAAATCAATAGATGAGCAAGAAACTAAAAATTTTATGGGAAAAAACAAACGACAACAAAACTGGGTTAACATTAACCAGCAATTGAAAACGCAAAATAAAACCATAAAAACTTTGACGCAAACGTGCAAGAGGATGCAGAACGAATTAAAAACAATGAAGAAGAAGGTAGCAGACCTGGAAAAAACTCACGAAAACGTATCTCTTATGGAAAGGAGATTTAAGAACCTGTGCCTTCAGCCAGGTCGTAGACCTTCAATTTAATCAAAATTGTTAATTTTTTGACAAAAATAAAATTTAAAAATTTAAGTTTTTTGTTTTTTATTCTTTTTTTTTCTCATCTTTAGCAAAATTGCAAGTGAACAACAATAAAACCAACCATTTAATCTTCTCCTTTTGCATACATTTGTACTTCTCATTAAATGATCTTTTGCTGTAATGCATTTAAGTGGCAATATAGCTCAGGCGTTAGAGGTTGTATATAAATGTAATGTGATCTGTAGGTCGTGGGTTCAAACCCACTTCAGTTCTTGCCAAAAATGATGTTGACATTTTTTTTTTTTGGAAAGTGAAATCCAAGATTGGTAAGAACTCGGTTTGAAAACACGACCCTTAAATTGCAAGGAAACCACATCGTACAACAACACCAACTCTTTAGGAAACATTTCATCTTTTTCTTTTGCTACTTCTTTCGTTCCATTAAATCAGTGATGGCCAGCAGAAGCAGCACACATACAATGATTCTGCTTGACAGCGTACGTGAGCACTGCCTCTGCTGGCCACCACTGCATTAAATGACCGTTTGCTGTAATTAATTCAACTGATAGTTTAGCTTAGGTGGTTAGTGTAGCACGTAAATGCAACATAACCTGTTGGTCGTGGGTTCAAGCCCACTTTAGTTCTTGCCAATATTGATGTTGGCATTATTTTTTTTTACTTTGTAAACTATTTTTATGTGCCATCATATATTACGTAATCAATTATTCAATCTTATTTGAAAAAGAGATTAATGGTGGACCATGTTTTTGGGGGTCCAAAAGCGTAAAAAATTATTATTATGGGCCTATACTTCATTTTAAAACACTTTTTTTTCTGTTCGTCTAATTTACTTCTTTGGTGGAGTGCAGCTGCACATAGAATAAAGAGAGAGATGAGAGAATAATTAAATTAACGGTTTTTTTTGTTTTTGTTAGATATATACGTAAGAGATTTTCTGCATTTTTATTTTCTCTTATTTTCTCAACATTAATTTTGGCAAAAGGATTGAATTAGCTTCTCCTATACTTTAATCTGCCAATTTTTAGCGAGCTTGGTGGGCTAGAGTGTAAATGCATCTATAAGTAATGTATGCGGAATGAGGGGGGCTTTTCGTTTTATGGGTTCAAGTCCCGCCCAAAGCATCCTAATTTTACTTCTTTTTTTGTAATGCAGATTTTTATTCACAACACAAAAACTAATAAAAACGAAAGCTAAGGGAGGAAGTTAAGAGAAATATAGTGTGTAGTAATATGCTTTGCAAAACATATTTCTTTACTTTGTCTGCAAATTTGTTTCAGAGTTTGACAATTGACAATTAGTTATCGTTGAGTTCTCTTGATGATAAGAAGAAAACGTGTTGTAATCAATTTTAATACATTAAAACAAGTTAAATTGTGATTACGCAAATTTTTGTTTAAACTTTATTTACGTTAACCATTTTGTGGTAAGTCAGAATCTTTCCTAATTAAAATTAAGTTGATATTTGGTTGCCAAGGCGGAGAGTGTGTAACAATACTCTTAACACTGAAAATAATTTCAGTGGTGCCATTCAACTATTTATTAAAGCTATATAAAAATAAGTTGTTTAACCGATTAGACCTTGAGTTTAGAAAATAACTCTATAGCTAACCCTATAGCTTTAATGGTCAAAATAACAAACTTTTGTTTGTTGGATTGTGAAAATAATTTTCAAAACTGTTGCTTTAAGCATTCTATCTGTAATCGGCAGATTATTTTTAAACTTAAAATTTCCTAATATTTTAAAATCTAAATAGCTTTAATTTGGTTAGCTTTTTGGTTGCCAAGGCGAAGTTTGTATAACACACTCTGTAATCTCAAAATAATTTGAGTAACGTCTATTAAACCTATTACAAAAGCTAAACAACAAAAAGTTATATTAAACCGGTTAGACCTTGAGTTTAGAAAATAACTCTATAGCTGCTTCTATAGCTTTAATGGTCAAAATTACAAACTTTTGTTTGTTAGATTGTAATTTAAGCGTTATACATTTTGAAAAATATAATTTTCAAAACTGTTGCCTTAAACAATCTATCTGTAATCGGCAGACTTCTTAAAAACTTGAAATTTATTAACATTTCAAAATTAAGTTACATTTAGTTTTGCATGAAAATTATTTAAATAACATATGATACGCATGTAACTTTTTAGTCTTAACTAACTGAATTAATATCTTTATATCTGCAAATCTT
The DNA here is from genome assembly GCA_018153305.1 of Drosophila kurseongensis. NCBI lineage: Eukaryota > Metazoa > Arthropoda > Insecta > Diptera > Drosophilidae > Drosophila > Drosophila kurseongensis. The sequence continues at coordinate 79,650 of JAECXX010000089.1, forward strand.
TGTTGTGCAGTGTGAAATTATTTTGCAATATACAGTCATGGAAAAAATAATAGAAACGACAATTTTTTTTCGTATTTTTCAAACTTTTGTTCAGTCAATTTTTTTTTTTTTAAGTTTAATAATTTTGATTGATAGTCGATACAATTATGTGTCAAAATATAACAAAACAATAATTTTCAAAAAACGTCATGAACTAAAAAATAATTTTTGAAATTTTAAGGCCTGGAAAAAATAATAGAAACGACTGAGTTAATTCTATGGAAAACAGTTTTGTAGCTTCAAAGCCTATTAGTTTAGATGGTAACTTTAATAAATAGTTGTGCCACTGCAATTTTTAATGACTTCGGTTCACCGGCGTCTCATTGAATCCTCAAAATTTACACAAATTGATGGTTTAATGGAGTACCACTCGGACTTCACTTTCTTCCACAAATCTTCAATTTTTTTGGACTTAAACCCACCAATCCTATTCTTTATTATCCCCCAAAGGTGCTCTGTAGGACTTAAGTCTGAGGACTGCGAAGGCTTTTCGATCAAGGGATCGTTGTCCACAAAACATTTCTTGGCCAGCTTTGAAGAATGGTTCGGGTCATTATCCTGCTGAAACTTATTTTCAAATGGCATTTCCTCTTCAGCATAAGGTAGCATCATGCTTTCGAGTATGTCTACGTAGTGGGTGGCACACATTTTTTCCTTTATCCAATGTTTTGGACCAAAACCCGACTGGGAAAAGCATCCCCACAACTTGATTTTCGCACCACCATGTTTAACGGCTTTAATAGAGTACTTTGGGCCGTGGGCAGTATTCTTAGGGCGCCTTACATGTGGTTCCCCATCAGATCCAAACTAATTCATCTTGGTTTTGTCCGACCACAACGCATTTTTCAAATTGGAGCCCAATAAATGCACCTTCGCGAAATGTACACGTTTGCCGATATTTTTCTTGCCGAGGTATGGTACCTTTCGGTCTGAATGGGCTTTTAGATCGGCTCCAATCAGCATATTTCTTATGGTTCGACTTGTAACCGGTGCATTCAAATCATTTTTAGGATGTTTCGACGAGGAAAAGGGATTTTTTTTGATTTTCTAACAAGTCCCCTGTCAAAATTAACCGATGTTGCGCGCTTATTATTGTGATGAATCGCCGTAATCGCAGTCCCCAGACTTAAGTCCTATAGAGCACCTTTGGGGGATAATAAAGAATAGGATTGGTGGGTTTAAGTCCAAAAAAATTGAAGATTTGTGGAAGAAAGTGAAGTCCGAGTGGTACTCCATTAAACCATCAATTTGTGTAAATTTTGAGGATTCAATGAGACGCCGGTGAACCGAAGTCATTAAAAATTGCAGTGGCACAACTATTTATTAAAGTTACCATCTAAACTAATAGGCTTTGAAGCTACAAAACTGTTTTCCATAGAATTAACTCAGTCGTTTCTATTATTTTTTCCAGGCCTTAAAATTTCAAAAATTATTTTTTAGTTCATGACGTTTTTTGAAAATTATTGTTTTGTTATATTTTGACACATAATTGTTTCGACTATCAATCAAAATTATTAAACTTAAAAAAAAAAAAATTGACTGAACAAAAGTTTGAAAAATACGAAAAAAAATTGTCGTTTCTATTATTTTTTCCATGACTGTATTTTGCAATATATAAACATCAATATTACTATTGCAAAAACTTATATATTTAAAAAGTTAGATAAATAACTATTTAAATTACAAGTATATTTTAATAGCATTTTGAAATATTGATTTTTTCTAGATTTACTGCTTACAATGGAAGTAGAGTATTTAAATATAGATGGTGCTCCGGTACCTCACTCTGTTATACCTATAACAGGTGATGGAGCTTGCTTATTCCGGGCTGTGTCCTACGTTTTGTTTGACAATGAAAGTTATGCTCAAGTCATTCGAAAATCAATAGTTCGATTAATAGTTTCCCAATTTAGTTCATTTGTTGATGACACATGTAATTTTAACGGAGATAATTATGCCAATCCTGTGGATTATGAAAATGGTTCGTATGCTGAACTAAAAGCTGCTGCTAAATTGTACCCTATTTATATTGAAGTTTACTTTAATCAAACGCTCATTGCAGTTACTGGTACAGAGGGCAGTACCATAAAAAGATTTCGTTTCAGTGGAAGCTTATCTGGTGGACATTATGATGTCTACAAGCCTATTGAAACCTTTAATGATAGAAGCTCTCCCACTCAAAATATATTAGAAGTTCATTCTATGAAAAAAAAGAACATTCAAAGAAGAGGTGAACTTACTGATTTTTCTCGAAAAAAACAGAAAAAGATTGAAAATAAGAACTATCATGTTAGGCATCGTGAGGAAATTCAAACTGCAAAAAAAGGCGAAGTTTGTATAACACACTCTGTAATCTCAAAATAATTTGAGTAACGTCTATTAAACCTATTACAAAAGCTAAACAACAAAAAGTTATATTAAACCGGTTAGACCTTGAGTTTAGAAAATAACTCTATAGCTGCTTCTATAGCTTTAATGGTCAAAATTACAAACTTTTGTTTGTTAGATTGTAATTTAAGCGTTATACATTTTGAAAAATATAATTTTCAAAACTGTTGCCTTAAACAATCTATCTGTAATCGGCAGACTTCTTAAAAACTTGAAATTTATTAACATTTCAAAATTAAGTTACATTTAGTTTTGCATGAAAATTATTTAAATAACATATGATACGCATGTAACTTTTTAGTCTTAACTAACTGAATTAATATCTTTATATCTGCAAATCTTTGTTGTGCAGTGTGAAATTATTTTGCAATATACAGTCATGGAAAAAATAATAGAAACGACAATTTTTTTTCGTATTTTTCAAACTTTTGTTCAGTCAATTTTTTTTTTTTTTAAGTTTAATAATTTTGATTGATAGTCGATACAATTATGTGTCAAAATATAACAAAACAATAATTTTCAAAAAACGTCATGAACTAAAAAATAATTTTTTGAAATTTTAAGGCCTGGAAAAAATAATAGAAACGACTGAGTTAATTCTATGGAAAACAGTTTTGTAGCTTCAAAGCCTATTAGTTTAGATGGTAACTTTAATAAATAGTTGTGCCACTGCAATTTTTAATGACTTCGGTTCACCGGCGTCTCATTGAATCCTCAAAATTTACACAAATTGATGGTTTAATGGAGTACCACTCGGACTTCACTTTCTTCCACAAATCTTCAATTTTTTTGGACTTAAACCCACCAATCCTATTCTTTATTATCCCCCAAAGGTGCTCTGTAGGACTTAAGTCTGAGGACTGCGAAGGCTTTTCGATCAAGGGATCGTTGTCCACAAAACATTTCTTGGCCAGCTTTGAAGAATGGTTCGGGTCATTATCCTGCTGAAACTTATTTTCAAATGGCATTTCCTCTTCAGCATAAGGTAGCATCATGCTTTCGAGTATGTCTACGTAGTGGGTGGCACACATTTTTTCCTTTATCCAATGTTTTGGACCAAAACCCGACTGGGAAAAGCATCCCCACAACTTGATTTTCGCACCACCATGTTTAACGGCTTTAATAGAGTACTTTGGGCCGTGGGCAGTATTCTTAGGGCGCCTTACATGTGGTTCCCCATCAGATCCAAACTAATTCATCTTGGTTTTGTCCGACCACAACGCATTTTTCAAATTGGAGCCCAATAAATGCACCTTCGCGAAATGTACACGTTTGCCGATATTTTTCTTGCCGAGGTATGGTACCTTTCGGTCTGAATGGGCTTTTAGATCGGCTCCAATCAGCATATTTCTTATGGTTCGACTTGTAACCGGTGCATTCAAATCATTTTTAGGATGTTTCGAAGGAAAAGGGATTTTTTTTTGATTTTCTAACAAGTCCCCTGTCAAAATTAACCGATGTTGCGCGCTTATTATTGTGATGAATCGCCGTAATCGCAGTCCCCAGACTTAAGTCCTATAGAGCACCTTTGGGGGATAATAAAGAATAGGATTGGTGGGTTTAAGTCCAAAAAAATTGAAGATTTGTGGAAGAAAGTGAAGTCCGAGTGGTACTCCATTAAACCATCAATTTGTGTAAATTTTGAGGATTCAATGAGACGCCGGTGAACCGAAGTCATTAAAAATTGCAGTGGCACAACTATTTATTAAAGTTACCATCTAAACTAATAGGCTTTGAAGCTACAAAACTGTTTTCCATAGAATTAACTCAGTCGTTTCTATTATTTTTTCCAGGCCTTAAAATTTCAAAAATTATTTTTTAGTTCATGACGTTTTTTGAAAATTATTGTTTTGTTATATTTTGACACATAATTGTTTCGACTATCAATCAAAATTATTAAACTTAAAAAAAAAAAATTGACTGAACAAAAGTTTGAAAAATACGAAAAAAAATTGTCGTTTCTATTATTTTTTCCATGACTGTATTTTGCAATATATAAACATCAATATTACTATTGCAAAAACTTATATATTTAAAAAGTTAGATAAATAACTATTTAAATTACAAGTATATTTTAATAGCATTTTGAAATATTGATTTTTTTCTAGATTTACTGCTTACAATGGAAGTAGAGTATTTAAATATAGATGGTGCTCGGTACCTCACTCTGTTATACCTATAACAGGTGATGGAGCTTGCTTATTCCGGGCTGTGTCCTACGTTTTGTTTGACAATGAAAGTTATGCTCAAGTCATTCGAAAATCAATAGTTCGATTAATAGTTTCCCAATTTAGTTCATTTGTTGATGACACATGTAATTTTAACGGAGATAATTATGCCAATCCTGTGGATTATGAAAATGGTTCGTATGCTGAACTAAAAGCTGCTGCTAAATTGTACCCTATTTATATTGAAGTTTACTTTAATCAAACGCTCATTGCAGTTACTGGTACAGAGGGCAGTACCATAAAAAGATTTCGTTTCAGTGGAAGCTTATCTGGTGGACATTATGATGTCTACAAGCCTATTGAAACCTTTAATGATAGAAGCTCTCCCACTCAAAATATATTAGAAGTTCATTCTATGAAAAAAAGAACATTCAAAGAAGAGGTGAACTTACTGATTTTTCTCGAAAAAAACAGAAAAAGATTGAAAATAAGAACTATCATGTTAGGCATCGTGAGGAAATTCAAACTGCAAAAAAAACACAACAAAAGAATACAAAGAGTGCACATTCGTGGAAAGTAAAACATAATTCCGCTTTTTTATACGATTTAAATCTGGCATACAATTCTGATAAATCAGTTGATATTGGAATAATGAATAAGAGATGCTCATTTTGTGGCGCCTTAAAATGGAAGGAAGAGTCAAAAGGTATGTGTTGCAAAGAGGGAAAAGTCCAGCTTCCATCTCTTAAAACATTACCAGATCCTCTTTTAAGTCTTTTAAATGGTGATCACCCAGACCATACACATTTTATGGGGCTTACCAGAAAATATAATAATTGTTTTCAAATGACTTCATTTGGTGCGACAAAAGTTATTAATGAAGGTTATATGCCCACATTTAAAGTACAGGGGCAAGTTTACCACTTAGTTGGTAGCGTTTTGCCAGCTTCTAAAGAAGAAGCTCAGTTTCTCCAAATTTATTTTATTGGTGAGGACAATGTAGAAGCCGATTTCAGGTGTAAAAACAGTCCTGGAGTTAAAAATGCGTTAGTTAAATCACTACAGTTGATGCTGCATGAAAGTAATCCATATGTTAAGGATTTTAAAACTGCTCTTAAAAGAGTTCCGAAGAATTGTAGCCAATTTAAAATGGTTATTCACGCCAATAAAAAGCCTGTTAGGGCTCATAGAGGTCGTTATAACGCACCCCAAGCAAATGAGGTCGCTTTGGTATTAGTTGACCAACAATTTGAAAAAAGGGACATTATTATTGAGGGTTATAATAATCAGTTAAAAAGAATCAGTGAACTTCACCGATCTTATGACGCCCTACAATACAATATGTTTTGTCATGGAGAAGATGGTTACACTATAGATATACCCAAAATTGACCCCGTTTCAAAAAAAAACGTTAAGAAAACAGTCTCAGCGTTAGATTTTTACAGTTTCCGAATAATGCTTAGAGAAAATGTATGGAATCACCTGCACTATTTTAGAGCTCTCTTTAGTCAATTTTTGGTTGATATGTATGCTAAAATAGAAACAGAAAGGCTTAATTTTATTCGGCTAAATCAAAAAAAGCTGAGAGCAGAAAGCTACATACATCTTCAAGATGCTATAGGTAGGAATGATGTAGATTTAGCACAGTTTGGACAGATGGTAATTTTACCTTCATCCTTTACTGGCTCGCCACGGTACATGCACGAAAAAACTCAAGATGCCAAGACATATGTTCGTTGTTATGGTCGTCCTGATCTTTTTATTACATTTACCTGTAATCCTAAATGGAAAGAAATTAAAAGTGCACTATTTTTAGGGCAGAAGCCTCACGATCGGCATGATATCATTGCTCGAGTCTTTCATTTAAAGGTCAAAGCTATAATGTCTTTAATTAATAGTCATAGTTTGTTTGGGGAAGTGCAATGCTTTATGTATACGATAGAGTGGCAGAAACGTGGTCTCCCACATGCACATATACTGATTTGGTTAAAGTCTAAGATCACGCCTCAACAAATTGATTCAATTATATGTGCAGAAATTCCAGATTCTGAAAAGGATCCTCTCCTATATGAGATTGTTAAGGCTAATATGATTCATGGACCATGTGGCCGCTTAAACCTAAAATCGCCCTGTATGAACGAGGGTAATTGTTCCAAAAAGTTTCCGCGATCGTTGCTTAATGAAACTGTTACTGGAAAAGATGGTTACCCTAAATATAGGCGAAGAGCACCTGAAGATGGTGGCTTCACCATGGAAATTAATGGAAACATAATTGACAATAGGTGGGTAGTGCCCTATAATTGTGTTCTCCTGCGGACCTTTGAGGCTCATATTAATGTAGAGCTCTGTAGTTCAATTAAATCCATTAAATACGTTTGCAAATACATCAATAAGGGCAGTGATCAAGCTACATTTACTGTGGAAAGCCCTACTAATGAGGTTCAACTATATCAAAGCGGTCGATATATCAGTAGTTCTGAAGCAGTGTGGAGAATTCTTGCATTCCCCATACATGAAAGGTATCCGGCAATTGTACATTTGGCCGTGCATTTGGAAAATGGTCAACGGATATATTTTGATCCTAATAATCAAAATCAATAAGTTAACCAGTTAACCAACGCTTCAATAACGACACTGACTGGGTTTTTCGAACTTTGTAAAACGGATTCATTTGCAAGGACCCTTCTTTATGTTGAAGTACCTTCCTATTTCACGTGGAACAATAAAAAGTTCCAAAGGAGAAAGAGAGGTAATATTGTACCTGGTTTTCCTGGAATTAGAATGGATGATGTTTTAGGTCGAGTGTATACCATACACCCTAAAAATAGTGAATGCTATTACCTAAGACTACTTCTTCATGAAGTGCGGGGACCAACCTCATTCTTATTTCTTAAAACAGTTAATAACATTACGTATGCTACATTTCAATTGGCATGTAAGGCTTTGGGCTTACTAGAAGATGACACACACTGGGAATATACCCTAAAGGAAGCAGCTTTATGTAAATCGCCAATTCAATTACGTGATTTATTTGCGGTGATGTTAGTAAATTGTCAAATGGCTGATGCCGCACATCTTTGGGAAATGTATAAAGAAAGCTTTTCAGAAGACATTTTGTACGAGTTTTCTCTAATAGTGGCAGAAGTCAATCAAGATCTACTGGATAGAGTGTTTAATAAATGTCTTATTTTAATCGAAGATATAACACTGTCCATTGGAGGTACGTGTCTATTAGACTATGGTTTGCCCGAACCGATTAGAGTTAGTAGACCACTTCAAAATAGGGAATATTTAAACGAAATAAATTACAATATTAATGAATTCGAATTAAGTAAAGACGAAAATTCCCTTAACGATGAGCAAAGAATGGCATTTCAAAAAATATTACAAAGTGTTCAAAATGAAAACAGTGAAATATTTTTTTTGGATGCCCCCGGTGGCACAGGCAAGACGTTTTTATTGAATTTGTTGTTAGCAAAATTACGACATAATAATAATGTAGCATTGGCTGTTGCTTCTTCAGGTATAGCTGCTACGCTGTTAAATGGGGGACGCACAGCCCACTCTGTGTTTAAACTCCCATTGGATTTAATAAATGTAGAAACACCATGTTGCTCAATATCTAAACGGTGTAATATGGCATTGGTTTTTCAAGAATGTAGACTTATTGTTTGGGATGAATGCACAATGGCTCATAAGAGTGCTTTTGAAGCGTTGGATAGAATGTTGAAAGATATTCGTGGTAATGATTTTCTAATGGGAGGTATGACGGTTTTATTATCTGGAGATTTTCGTCAAACGCTTCCTGTAGTTCCTCGAGGAACAAGGGCAGATAAAATACAAGCCTGCTTAAAATCATCATTTCTTTGGCCTACTATTCAAAAATTGTGCCTAACAAAAAACATGCGTGTGCATTTAAAAGGCCATACAACTGCTGGAATTTTTGCACATACATTATTGAGAATTGAAGACGATCTTTTTCCAACTGTCGAAGGAAAAATAATTATTCCTTCAGGTTTAGGAACTGTTGTAACTTCCCTTGAGGAGCTCACATCAAATATATTTCCGGAAATTTCAAAAATCTCAACCAAATCATTAGATTGGTTTTCGGAGAGAGCAATATTAACTGCTAGAAATGATAGAGCTGTGGTAATAAATAACATACTGTTAAAATCATTTGATGGTATTGAAGTTACGTATAAGTCTATTGGTTCAGTCACTGAAGTTGATGAAGCAGTTCATTTTCCGGTTGAATTTCTCAACCAACAAAATCCACCTGGACTTCCTTACACATTCTAAAGCTTAAGATTGGTGCACCAATTATGCTGTTGAGAAATTTAAGACCTCCAAAACTATGTAACGGTACAAGATTGCAAGTAAAAGCTCTTCATAACAATTTAATCGAAGCTGTGGTTTTTACTGGCTGTGCCAAAGGAGAAATTGTTTTTATACCACGAATACCCCTAATACCATCAAATCTACCGTTTCAGTTTAAAAGACTTCAGTTCCCTGTAAAAGTTTGCTTTGCAATAACGATAAATAAATCGCAAGGTCAGACCTTAAAACTAGCTGGACTAGATTTAAGGGACGATTGCTTCTCTCATGGTCAGTTTTATGTGGCCTGTTAAAGAGTTAGCTCCTCTGAGTCTTTAATTATTTTAGCGCCAGAAGGAAAATCAAAAAATATCGTTTATAGAGAAGTCTTGCAAAAATGTTAAACATTTCTAATTAAAATGCACTGTGGAATAGGCCTCATGGGGAAACCAAAACAAAAAAACGCGCCAAAACCTCTACCTCTATGGTGGTGTGGAAATGTGGAATGGTTTTAGTTTAAATAAAGTAGCAAATAAAAAAGTTAATCAAAAGTATAGTTTTAAGCGATATAGTTAGGAAATTGCTAATCTTAATTTCCGCAGGCGAAGCTGCGGGCTACCTTGCTAGTAATTAATAAAATAACACTTACCTAAATTTCTGATAAATTTAGTTATAACACTTCACAATAAATCTCAGCTTCGATCTGTTCTCTCCGTTCTCTCAAATGCAAGTGCACGTAAAAGCCGCGAAAACAACTTCAGTTGAAAACAAGGGCACCGTTAATCCTATTGTTCTTTCCTTTGCCTAATTTGTCTTTACATGTTTCGCTTCGCGTCAAAGCAGGGTATATAAAAGCATATCCGACTTTACATAACTTAAATTCACTTAAAAAAGGAATCCATACCTTTCGAAACTATCATAATAATTTTATTTTTAAAAAGTATTTCCATAAAATAATATAATTAATAAGAATCAACGACTACAATACAAAAATTATGCTAATTTATTTTCAAGGGTGTATAAAGGTCGATCTAATTTTAATACATTGTCATCCACCTCTCAGCTCATTTTATGGGGAGAGAGACAGAGTAAGAGAGGGAGATGGAAATTTTTCTGCGTTGCCTACGATCGGGGACTGAGAGTTTCGGCTCTGCCTGCGTCGCACTCGGCTCTGCCGACTTTGCCTTTGGCTCTGCCGGCGTCGCAGTCCGCTGTTGATTAAACAGTGATGAATTTTTGTAGTGATGAATTTCGGAACTGCAGGGTATGTGTGTAAATACATATATTCACATGTTTGTATCTATGTATACGCGTGCGCAAATCACTAAGGTGAAAATAATTCTTACCAGGGAAATAGTCCAGTTATGTTTATCATTAAGATATACGTTTCTTTATGCATTATGATTATTCAAAAAAAATATTAATTTCTATATTTACAGGTACATTTTAACGACAAATTTATTTTTTTCAGATTTTTAAAACTAAAGTTTTTTTTGATAGCTAAGTAAGAACAAAATTATATAAATATATTTTTTAAAACACATGTATATAAAATTTAAAAAAGGAATAAAAATAAATACAAATTCGGATTTCTTTTTATGGGGAGGGTGCAAAATGTATACTACAGCTCGCAGTCATTAGTATACGGGTTATACGAAATAATATGAAATGTATACTACGTGCCGATAGCACAGGATTTTTGTTATACTAAATAGTATGAAAAATAAACTAGGAGTATGGGTATAAGTATACCGAGTGAGTTTAAATTTTATACTCGGGAGTATAAAATTGATAATATCGAAAGTTGTATTTTAATACTATCGAAGTTTTTATTTAATACTCATAGAGAAATTGTTTATACTGAATAGTGTAGAATTCATGTAACAATAGTTTCGTTTCTATGACTATTTTTTTTTTGGGTGTACAAGCTTTGTCCCTGGAGCGATGAAGACGCCTCAGTCGGACCGGATACCTGCCAGTGTCATAGACTGCCTCTTTTAAAAGACGAAGCCATTAATATTATGTTAAGATATTATAAGTTGAACCAGAGATTATAAAGAACCCCCACAATATTAATTGATTTTATTTTAATAAATTTGTCTTTTATTTTTAAAATATTTCTTAAACATTTTCAGAATAAGCTTATCATTATAAAAAAAATCATTTCTCTTAAAATTTTTTAAGAAACAGCTTAAGGATTTTTTTTACTTTTAAAAAGACCATACAGTATACAATAATGTCCACAAGTATTTGAGAAATATCCTTGTAGTTGCTGTTTGTTATAAAAATATTTAACAGAATTTTTTTTAAAAAGGATATGTACTCTTTATTTTGGGGGTATTGCCCATAGGAGTCAAAAAACTCAGCTGACCTATTACTATTAAAATGTAAAGCAATCCAATGTGTACCAGGTTGTGCTGAAGTATCAGTGTTGGCAATAATTAGAGCCGGAAACTTAGAAATCCTTTTTGGTAGCTGATCCGATGGAAAAAGTCCTTTAAAAATTTTTTTGTATATGTATTCTTACATAGTAAATCAATAATTTGTAATGTATTCATGTTTAAAGGAGAACTCTGATATTTCGATTCTTATCAATATCAATCATTGAGTCGTATTCGCAATAAACTAAACAAGTTACTGCTTCAGTAAGTGGTGCCGAAAATCGGCCTTCAATGCGGATGGTCCCTTGAGAAATTAAATTCGAGCACACAGTTGAGTTTGAATGATCAGCAGTTAGGTCAAAGGCTAATATAAAACTGTTTTTATCAAACATTTCCCTTGTAATTTGCAGGCCCCGATCGTAATGTTTATTCCACTCCCTCTAAATAGCATATTATATCCTCGCGCGCTTTGGTCATTTTCGGTGTTGGAGTAATCAAACTCAAGGGCCTGAAAAGGAACTTGCACTCCATTAACCAATAGGTTAAATCGTTGAACTTTAAAATGCTCAAAATCGAATGGGTCCAATCCACGATTTCCTGAGTATACACGGTTTTTATACCCTTGCAGAGGGTATTATAATTTTGGTCAAAAGTGTGCAACGCAGTGAAGGAGACATCTCCGACCCTATAAAGTATATATATTCTTGATCAGGATCACCTCCTGAGTTGATATAAGCATGTCCGTCTGTCCGTCTGTCCGTCTGTCTGTCCGTCTGTCCGTCTGTCTGTTTCTACGCAAACTAGTCTCTCAGTTTTAAAGATATCGAGTTGCAACTTTGCACACACCCTTCTTTCCTTTGCACGCAGTATATAAGTCGGAACGGCCGGGATCGGCCGACTGTATCCTATAGCTGCCATATAAGTGATTGATCGGAAATGCCATAACTTTGGTGTTTGTTAAGGTGGGAAGTTGGGATTTCCTATGGGTTCTATATTAGGCCAATCAATCCGACCTACCAAATTTCATAAGGATCGGCCGACTATATCTTATAGCTGCCATATAACTGAACGATTGGAAATGCAGTAACTTTGGTGTTTTTAAAGTTAGGAAGTTGGGATTTTTTATGAGTATTAAGAATGCATCACATGAATAATTTTGGAGAATATAATTTACAGAGTATTCTGCAAGGGTATATCAACTTCGGCTCCGCCCGAAGTTAGCTTTCCTTTCTTGTTTACCATACAAAACGCTACAAAATTTGGTAATTGCCCAATAACAGCGTTATCTATCGATAATGTATTGTTTCCTGGGTATATGGTGAAAGACTTTACTTCCACTTTGTTGAATGGATATATAGCATTTTTTGTTTGTAATACATGATGATGAGCCAATAAAATGCTGGGGTTGATAGTTATATGATTCATGAAAAGTTGCGCTTCCAATATCTTCAGATTTGATTCCGTTTCGTTTTCCATTAAATAAAATGAAGTTTTCTCAATGTTAAAATTAATCCTTAAATCAACGTTGTTAACAAGCAGTTTTGGTTGATTAAATATGTATATCTCCATGAATTTTACCAAACAGTTCAACCTTATTACTATTTTTAAATATATTTTTCAGAGTTTCATTTGTTGATGGGTAAACATATTGACCTGCTGTTATTTTTCCAAAATTGGGATAATAACCTTGAGCGGCCAAGTGGCTTTCTGACGCATCACTCCCATAGTTTAATACTGTCTGCAAATACGCTCTATAATGATAGTTATTATCACTCTGCGATACTAAAATGTTATTTAAATAAACTGAAGAACTGAAGAACGGCGTTTCCTTCAATGACGGTGTTGTAATTTTTTTTTAATTGTACTACAAGACGTAAATAAACACTTGATAAGTCTCTATATGTCTCACCATTACCCAAGCAAACAAATTCGATTGATGAAGCACTGTCTAAGGATGCAATTGGATTGTATGATACTTCTTCAGTTCTTAAAATAGAGCTTTGCGTGGGATGGGGAGCAAACAAATCCAATTCGCTTTTCATGCATTAAATATGGTTACTCATTTTGACTTAGAAAAAATATCACTAATATTTATCTTACTTGATGACTTTTTTCTTTTATGCTGCGTCTGGGTACGTTTACGAAGTGTTTTGGATGGTAAATGAGGTCTTTTTTTTCTTGTACTGCGCTTTTTATTTCTTTTCCCGTTTCCATTTTGAAAGCGAGTCATTTTATCAATAGCTTTATTCGAAAGATTTTGTAAAGCAATTTTACTCTGTTCTTGAATGATATTTCTCAAAGGTTTTCTACCGATCTCATTGAACACTGCCTTTCCAGATTTAGAAGCTTGATCTTTAATAGCGGTTATTCCAGAAAGTAAAAGTGGTTTAATATAGTTAAAAAGCCCTCTAAAAAAGTTTCCAATTCCGCGTCCTTGTTGAACTATTTGGGGTGATACATAAAGGCTTTCTATGTTGCTTAATCCTCCACCACACTGATTTAAATAATATTGATGATAAGATTTCACCATGATTGCTGTTTTTATTCTGAATTAATTACAATTGGGGGAGTATTATTTATAACATTAATTATCTCCGTCTTCTAAAGTGAAGAGTAACAAAAATCGGCACTGTAGACGATTCAAACGGAACCTTATAACCATTTGAATCGGTAATTAATATTGAGATCTCGTTTGGAGACCATATGTCTAAAGGATAATCTATATATATAAAACTGTTCATTGAAAACTAAGAATCAACGCACAGCCTAAACTAATTAAATGACCCTATTAAATTTTTTTTCCCATTCAATTCTTATAACACTAAACTGATTTGCTAAGATTTATTTTGGCCACAAACATGCCCCCATTTTCTTCCAGTGGCAAAAAACCCCCAATTTCTATAAAAAATCTGGACGCTAAACGCGTTAATCAATCGATGAGATTTTTGGCCAAAATTTAGTCCTCTACATAATGAAGATTCTATTTAATTTAATATTGGATATTTTAATGTTTACTATTTTTTATCGATTTTTGAAAATCTAAGAATCTTCCTCATTTTTTCCTAACGTCAAAAAAACACTGATCTAAGTCAATTATCAATATGAAAATTTATCGAGGGAATCCTGATACTTTAAGGATTCATATGGTGGTTTTACTGAAGCTCTAGGTCAATTCTAAAAAAAGTTACATTAGTCTAAAGTAGGAATAATAATACCAACAAATTATACACAAGTATTGAACACCGAATGCATTCTCTCGCACTGTCTCTCTCTCTCTCTCTCTGACTCTGTGTAGTACAATAATTGTGCGGCGGCTGATCTTGATTTCTTTTTAAAACTTAAAATTAAAAACTTAAAACTAAATTAAACTTAACAATAAATTAACAATAAATTAAAATTAAAGCAACACACACGAATAAACCCCGTCAAAGCGTTCAAGCCGCTGGGCTTTGTGAAAAGGGCAGGGGGGCCGTCATCCCTAAAGATTGAAAATGAAAGACCGATTTTTAAGGGGATACGGCCATAGCCCAAACCGTAAGAGCAAGAGCAGCCAAATTTTTTCACAGAATTCCATTGGGGGCGTGGGCGCCCACTAAGATCCGATATGTCCCCCCAGTGGCCCCAAACAGCTCCAACATCCATTATTCTGAGCAAAAAAAAGTTTATGTATTTAAGCTTAACTTCTAAAGTGGTTGGAATTTCGATATTTGGTTTTTTCCGAATTTTAGGTTTTGAAAAGGCCTAATTAGAAATCTAAAAGAAATTTCGATATCCCCCATAATTTGGGGGCTACATTTAAAATTAACTTTTCGATTTAAAAAATCTAAACCGCTGCTCCGATCAAGATGATTTTTCGCTCAATAGTTATTCTATGGCCCAAATGCTTAAGTTTAATTATTCAAGTTTTTAACATTTTTTTAAGTATTTTTAACGAATTTATTTAGATTGACTAAATTTTTATAGCTACCGAATAATGATTCGGGAGGGTGAAATTAATCATTTTATTTATTTCAAAGCTCTTTTAAGTCAGTTTTTAGTCGATATGTGTGCCAAAATGGAAGCAGAACGGCTTAATTTTATGGCCGTCCTGATTTATTTATAACATTTACTTGCAATCCTAAGTGGAAAGACATTACAGAGTCATTATTACCCGGTCAGATGGCCTATGACCGCCATGATATAATAGCGCGAGTATTTCATTTAAAAGTTAAAGCACTAAAGGCTCTTTTAGTTAAGAACGAATTGTTTGGAGAAGTTCAATGTTTCATGTACACTGTAGAATGGCAAAAACGTGGACACCCACATGTTCATATACTATACTATACTATACTATACTTTGGCTTAAAAATCGAATTTATGCTGATCAAATAGACGATACAATATGTGCAGAAATTCCAGATCCACAGAAAGATCCCGTGCTACATAATATCGTAAAGTCCAATATGATTCATGGACCTTGCGGAATGTTAAACCGTAGTTCACCGTGCATTAAAGATGGCAAATGTTCAAAAAAATTTCCCCGTCAGCTTTCAAAGGAAACAGTAACAGGAATTGATAGTTATCCTCTGTATCGAAGAAGGGCTTCAGATGATGGTGGCTTTACTGTAGAAAAGAATGGTAATATTTTAGACAACCGTTGGGTTGTGCCATATAATTCAGTACTATTACGTGCAATGGAAGCACACATAAATGTTGAAGCCTGCAGTTCAGTTAAGTCTATAAAATACGTATGCAAATATGTCAATAAAGGCAGCGATCAGGCTTCATTTTCCCTTGAAGACTGACGAAATGAAGTTAAAACGTATGAAAATGGAAGATATATAAGCAGTTCGGAAGCCGTGTGGAGAATCCTGGCTTTCCCTATACACGAACGATTTCCAGCAGTTATGCAATTGTCTGTACATTTAGAAAATGGGCAGCGTGTGTACTTTAATCCCAATGATCCGAATCAACTAGCGAAGAAGATAAACACTCCTTCGAATACTACACTTCTCGCTTTCTTTGAACTTTGTAAAATTGATGATTTCACCAAAACTCTTTTATATGTTGAAGTTCCATCCTATTACACATGGAACAATACAAAGTTTCTTAGAAGAAAACGAGGCAGTGACGTACCTCATTTTTCTGGAGTTAAAAAGGATTCAGCTTTGGGCAGAGTTTATACCGTTCACCCACATAACAGTGAATGTTATTTTCTTAGACTTTCACTCCATGAGGTACGAGGTCCAACTTCATTTTCGTATTTAAAAACTGTAAATGGCGTAATATACAGTACGTTTCAATTAGCTTGCAAAGCATTGGGCTTACTTGAGGATGATAGTCATTGGGACAAAACTTTGGCAGAAGCTAGCGTTTGTCAAGTTCCAAAAAACTTACGTGATCTCTTTGGAATTATGTTAGTTTTGTGTCAACTATCGGATCCTTTAGGTCTTTGGAATAAGTACAAGACTTTCATATCTTAAGATATACTTCATTCATTACAAATGCCTGTAAACTCTGACATTAATGACGAAATTATGGAAAGAGTCTTGAACAAATGTCTAATTAGCATTGAACATTTTGTATTGTCTATTGGTGGAACATGTCTTAAAGAATATGGTCTTCCTCAACCAACTATTCCTGAAGCCGAATTGGAAGAAAATAATACCGATTATCTAAGAGAAATAAGTTATGAAAGTAACAACACTCTCCTTACCAACAACGAAAATTTGCTTACAGACGAGCAAAAAGTCGTATACAATACAATTTTACAAAGCGTTGGGGCTGAGATGGGTGAAATATTTTTTTTGGATGCACCTGGAGGGATAGGTAAAACCTTCTTGACAAACTTATTGTTGGCAAAAGTTCGAAGTTCAAAAAAAATAGCCCTAGCTGAAGCATCTTCCGGTATAGCTGCTACCCTGCTCAATGGAGGTCAAACTGCTCATTCTACATTTAAACTTCCTTTGGATTTAGTTAATTTAGAAACACCTCATTGCTCTATTTCAAAGCAATGTAAAATGGCTGCGGTGTTTAAAGATTGTAAGTTAATTGTTTGGGATGAGTGCACAATGTCACATAAAGGTGGGCTTGAAGACATAAATAGAACCCTGCAAGATATTAATGAGAATACTATGTTGATGGGTGGTATTACAGTCCTGCTAGCTGGAGACTTTCGCCAAACCCTTCCTGTTTTGCCAAGAGGTACAAGAGCTGACGAAATAAAGGCCTGTTTAAAATCTTCATTTTTATGGCCACAGATAAAAAACTAGCGCTCACGAAAAATATGCGAGTGCACTTAAAAGGAGACAGTTCTGCAGGAATTTTTGGCGAAACTCTTTTAAAAATTGGGAATGGCGTCCATCCAACAGTTGATGGAAAAATAGTTATAACATCACGCCTAGGAAATGTAGTGCAAAAACGTTCCTACGGAAGCTTTAAGATATAGACGTCCGATCGGCAAGCGCTTATACCCTGATCAAGATATGCGTAAATAAATAAGACTTGGAAAAATTTATGTCAATAGCGTACACACTGCGAGAAATATTCTGAAAAACATCAAATTTGTACCGATTTCACCCTATTGTTCCTATGGGAGCTATAAGATATTGACTTCCGATTAGCACGCGCTTTTACCTTGATGAAGGAATGCATAAAAAATGCGATTTGAAAAAATTTATGGCAATAGCTTTTACACTGCGCGAAATATTCTGAAAAACATCAAATTTGGACGGATTTTACCCTATTGTTCCTATGGGAGCTATAGGATATAGACGTCCGATCGGGACGCGCTTTTACCCTGACTAAGGTATGCATAAAAAAATACGATTTGGAAAGATTCATGTCAATAGCTCTTACACTGCGCGAAATATCATCAATTCTTGCAAGATATATCCGATTGTTCCTATGGGAGCTATAGGATATAGACGTCCGATCGGGGCGAATTTCAAACTTGATCTGCGTACACATGTTTTAGGACGAGTGTGGAAGTTTCAGATCGCTAGCTTTTAAACTGAGCTCGCAAACGGTATTGAAACAGGTATTGATCCTGATCAAGAATATATATACCTTATAGGGTCGGAAACGTCTCCTTCACTGCGTTACAAACTTCTGACCAAAATTATAATACCCTCTGCAAGGGTATAAAAATACTATTATTTTTAAAAAGAAACTTATTGTGGGCGTGCAATTTTTTCATTTAACACAAAAAATATCATATATATCAAATATATCGACATTCTTATGTGATATTTTATATATAATCATTATTTTTTTTGATAAAAAAAATATCATCGATACGATATTTTTTATTTTATCGACAACTCTAGTTTAAACTCTATGGGCATCACTGCGTTGCAAACTTTTTGATTGAAATTAAAACTCCCTCTGCAAGGGTATAACAACTAAAAACAAGAAAGGAAAGCTAACTTCGGGCGGAGCCGAAGTTGATATACCCTTGCAGAATATTCTGTAAATTATATTCTCCAAAATTATTCATATGATGCATTTTAACACTCATAAAAAATTCCAACTTCCTAACTTCAAAAACACCAAAGGTATGGCATTTCCAATCATTCAGTAACATGGCAGCTATAGAATATTGTCGGCTGCTCCTTATGAAATTTTGGAGGTCAGATTGATTGGCCAAATATAAAACCCATAGAAAATCCCAACTTCCTAACTTTTCAAACACCAAAGTTATGGCATTTCCGATCAATCAGTTACATGGCAGCTATAGGATATTGTCGGCTGATCCTTATGAAATTTTGGAGGTCAGATTGATTGGCCAAATATAAAACCCATATAAAATCCCAACTTCTTAACTTAACAAACACCAAAGTTATGGCATTTCCGATCAATCAGTTATATGGCAGCTATAGGATATAGTTGTCCGATCCGGCTCGTTCCCACTTATATACTACCTGCAATAGAAAGACAACTTTTGGGAAAGTTTTAAGCAGATAGCTTTAAAACTGAGGAACTAGTTTGCGTAGAAACGGACGGACGGACGGACAGACGGACGGACAGACGGACATGGCTAGATCGACTCTCCTGGTGATGCTGATCAATAATATATATACTTTATAGGGTCGGAAATGTCTCCTTCACTGCGTTGCAAACTTTTGACTGAAATTATAATACCCTCTGCAAGGGTATAACAAGAAAGGAAAGCTAACTTCGGGCGGAGCCGAAGTTGAAATACCCTTGCAGAATATTCTGAAATTATATTCTCCAAAATTATTCATATGATGCATTCTTAACACTCATAAAAATCCCAACTTCCTAACTTTAAAAACACCAAAGTTATGGCATTTTCAATCGTTCAGTTATATGGCAGCTATTGGATATAGTCGGCCGATCCTTATGAAATTATTGGGTCTTCTTCAATTCAGATAAAAAGGCAAAGCATTTTTCTTATCGATTCTCTTCTTTGTTTGGGAAAATAACTGAGCTTGTGCATATAGTCGCTTTATAAAACTGATGGGCCTTTCCAAAGATTACTTGTAAGAAATCACCCATGACATTTAAAAATATGTCATATATGAAACCAACCAATACGCTTAAAAATATTTTACACATAAAATAAATAATGACGCTACTATGAAATTAATATATAGTTTTATATTGAAAAAGTTTTAACTTTACTAAGGATTTAATAATGAAAATATATAGAAAACAAGAAAGAAAAGCAATCTTCGGGCGGAGCCGAAGTTGAAATACCCTTGCAGAATATTCAGTTATATGTCAGCTATAAAATATGATCCTTATGAAATTTTGTAGGTCGGATCGGCCAAAAATAAAAACCCATAGAAAATCCCAACTTCCTAACTTTACAAACACCAAAGTTATGGCATTTCCGATCAATCAGTTATATGGCAGCTATAGGATATAGTCGGCCGATCCTTATGAAATTTGGTAGGTCGGATTGATTGGCCAAATATAAAACCCATAGAAAATCCCAACTTCCTAACTTTACAAACACCAAAGTTATGGCATTTCCGATCAATCAGTTATATGGCAGCTATAGGATATGGTGGGCCGATCCCTATGAAATTTGGTAGGTCGGATTGATTGGCCAAAAATAAAACCCATAGAAAATCCCAACTTCCTTACTTAACAAACACCTAAGTTATAGCATTTCCGATTAATCAGTTATATAGCGGCTATAGGATATGGTCGTCCGATCCTTATGAAATTTGGTAGGTCGGATTGATTGGCCAAATATAAAACTCCGCCCGAAGTTAGCTTTCCTTTCTTGTTATACCCTTGCAGAGGGTATTATAATTTCAGTCAAAAGTTTGCAACGCAGTGAAGGAGACATCTCCGACCCTATAAGGTATATATATTCTTGATCAGGATCGCGTCCTTAGTTGATATAAGCATGTCCGTCTGTCCGTCTGTCTGTTTGTCCGTCTGTCTGTCCGTCTGTCTGTTTCTACGCGAACTAGTCTCTCAGTTTTTAAGATATCGAATTGAACTTTGCACACACCCTTATTTCCTTTGCACGCAGTATATAAGTCGGAACGGCCGGGATCGGCCGACTATATCCTATAGCTGCCATATAACTGATTGATCGGAAATGCCATAACTTTGGTGTTTTTTAGTTAGGAAGTTGGGCTTTTCTATGAGTTTTATATTTGGCCAATCAATCCGACCTACCAAATTTCATAAGGATCGGCCCACCATATCCTATAGCTGCCATATAACTGATTGATCGGAAATGCCATAACTTTGGTGTTTGTAAAGTTAGGAAGTTGGGATTTTTTATGAGAGTTAAGAATGCATCATATGAATAATTTTGGAGAATAAAATTTACAGAGTATTCTGCAAGGGTATATCAACTTCGGCTCCGCCCGAAGTTAGCTTTCCTTTCTTGTTAAATATTTATACCCTTGCAGAGGGTATTATAATTTTGGTCAAAAGTGTGCAACGCAGTGAAGGAGACATCTCCGACCCTACAAAGTATATATATTCTTGATCAGGATCACCTCGGAAACCAATATCATATAGCTGTCATAGAAAAGATGGCAAAATGCAGCTAAAAATCAACATGACTTGATTGTTTTTAGTAGTATATGCATAGAAATCGAAATGTAGTCGATTTGTAAAAGCTGCAAGGGTATAAAAACTCCGGCTTGCGAAGTGTGCTTCCTTTCTTGTTTGTATATAAAATAGAATGAATGTATGAATATACCGTGTAAGTTTAAATCTTAAACTCGGGAGTATAAAATTGATACCATCGAAGTTATTTATTTAATTCGCATCTTATTAATAAATTTATAATTTTGTAGAATTAAAGAATCTTATCATTTTAAATGCCGCTGGTCACTGCATTCAAAATCTAACAAAACGTTGAAGTAGGCAATGAGGTCTGTAAAAAATCCTCAGGCAGAAAAAAAATACCCAGTACCCCTGAAACCTAAAAGATCCCCAAGGCCCCTGAAAACACATTGTGAGGAGTTAAATAACTCCTCACAAATAAATGAGAGTTTGGAGAATACAACTGGAGAGAGTTTGGAGAGTACAGCTGGAGAGAGTTTGGAGAATGCAGCTGGAGAGAGTTTGGAGAGAAACGAGAAGAGAGTTTGGAGAATTCGGCTGGAGAGAGTTTGGAGAGAACGAGGAGAGAGAGAGAGTTTGGAGAGAAGGAGTATCGGTAGAACGCGGCGGACCTTGGACCCTAGTATGGTGCCGTGCGCAAAAACCGAAAAAGGAGAAACCGAGAACTAACGGGATACGCCGGCCTATATAAGCAGGCCGAGCGCAGGAAGAGGGATCAGTCGATCACAAGGAGTCAATCCAGCAAGATCAGTAGACAAGCAGCACATCAGTGAACAACACAAGTCAAGTCAACATCAGGAGGAAGCAGAGCCGCGCCGAGTCAACAGGAGCAAGATCGCTACATCAAGACGTTCGGGACTTAGAGTTGAAGTCTCCGAGCTGAGAAACAGGTAGCTGAGGTCCTTGAGGCATAACGCGGCTAAGTCCAGGCGCTTTGTTCTAATTCTTGTCGCGACGTGAGCTTGGCGTATTGCTCGGCGAGTCCGACAGAAGTGAATAGAAAGAGTCCTCCGACAAGGAACCGTGGGCTCGAAAGAGAAGTTGTCCAGAACTAGCGGCCGTGCGAAAGCAATTGCCTTGTCGAATTCCGGCGTACGCCTGAACCGACAGGCGAGAATTGTGCAGGCCCTGGTGCGACTAGCCACGAAGGACGCGTGTCTGAATCACGGGTGTCTCGAGAGGCGTATGCGTCGAGAGCACGGTAATTCACCGCCAGAGTCCTAGACAGGCAACTGATCGAGTCTCGAGAGCCAAAGACCCGCTGCACCTAGTCTCACTAGAGCACGCAGACCACGACCCAGGACTTCGCACCGTGAGCAGAGCGAGGACATCGAGGGCACGAGGAGCGACGAGCAGTCATCGCAGGCCCAGCAGCAACCAAGCCATACTACAACACATTCAGTCTACGGCTAAGAGGCGAGGGCGGAAGCGTTCGTCTTGAACCTAGCGTCCTGCCACAGGGACTGCATTAGCGGCCTTCCGGCGTATGCTTGAACCGTCAGGTAGAAACTGTGTAGGCGTCTGGTGTGACCGGCCGGGACAGATCCAGGGACAGGAGGCTGTGGCTGCGAAAGGCGTACGCTTTGAGAGCCCGGTGCCCGGACCCTAGTCTGGGAACGGTGACGCATCCCTAGACCCTCATAGCCCCGAAGCCAGCGACAGCGGAGGCGTTCCAGAGCGGCGAGCAGCGAGACAGCGGAGAGCGACGGTGGAACGACCACAAGTCTTCAAGGAAGGAGCTGAGACAACCATCTGTCACCCTTAGTCCCAGGCCGAGGGACAAGTCGGCGAATAAAGATCCTAATACAAACACCCTAACATTCTGTGCGTTCTCACTAGACAATCGGGCGGTCACGTTTATATAAATTTGGTGGGACGAACAACACACATCTTCTGAGCTAGCCGCACTATACTCGTAGCGAGCAGACAATAAAAATCAGTTCGTTACATCTGGCGCCCAAAACGTGATTGTCCGGTCGGTGAGAATCAGCAAACAAACAGAAAATGGGGAAAGGATGGATTTATCTCCTCAAGAAAGAGGATTTCGCCAAAATAGGAGCCAAGTTAGGCATCACTTTGGAGGGAAGAACGGATGACATGAGGAAAGCCCTCTCAGAGTACCTCACAAGGAAACAGGATGACCCAAGAGTAGCAGAGATCTGGGCTGAGCTGGAAGAGAAATACGACGATAAGCCAGGCCCAACAATCAAATTGCTGAACCCTGACGCCGAGGAGCTCATAGCAAGTCTGGGAGTAGACAGCATGAGGGAAGCTGGCAGGAGTCGAAACCCAAGCCAAGAAAGAAAAACAGGGCAGCAAAGACCTAGCACACCAGATTACGCCAAAGTCGCAAAGCAAGTGAGGGAATGGTCGTTCAAATTCGATGGCACAGAGAAGCCACTGGAATTTCTAGAGCAGGTGGAATGGTCCGCAAACACGTACGGGCTGAACCTGAACATGATCCCACGTGCAATGCCAGAGCTATTGCAAGGCAAAGCACTGAAATGGTTCATTTCAAACAACAAACAGTGGAGAACATGGGGAGAGTTCAGCGAAAGTTTGCAGACGTACTTTCTGCCGAGAGGGTTCTTCTCGAAGTTGGCAGACAAGGTGAAACAACGGAAACAGGGTTTCAGGGAACCGTTCAAAGATTACATGGTGGACATGCAGACTTTGATGAGACCACTCGGGTACTCGCCAAAGGAGACCCTAGAAATAATCAAGGACAACTGCACACCAGACCTGAGAATCTCACTAAGAACGTACAAAGTGGATGATCTGGACACATTAATGATCCTGGCTGACGAGTACGAAGAACTGGACAAAGAGCGAGAAGAGTTCATTCACGAACACAAGTTCTCTCGAAACAAAATCGCAGCACCACCACAAACTACATGCAGGAGATGTGAAGACAGCACGGTAAACCAAACACCGTCCTTTGGCCAGTGGACACCGGCCAATACAACACAACAAAGGCAACCAACGAACACATTATGGAGGCCGCCAAACACCACCCAAGTGACACGCAACCCAATGCCAAGAGCCACCAATACACAGACCCACGTGATGAACCCGCAGGAGGCATGTCGCCGTTGTGAAGGACACGAACACTGGGCACGAGGATGCAGAAACCAAAAACTACTGTTCTGCTGGGTGTGCGGCAAAATTGGCATCAGGAGTGTAGAGTGCTGCCAGAGGGCGGGAAATGGGCAGCGATCCCCGTCGCAGAGAGGCGCACAGGGGTCGCGAAATGTCTCCTCTCCAAACTAACTGGCAATTTGATCGAGGAAGAGCAGCAGTTATCCGCGTACGTTGAAATTGGAGGCGTCGCATACAAGGCCACAATTGACACTGGAGCAACGTCAAGTTTCATCAATGAGGAGCTAGCGGATAGACTGACTGACACAGGAATGATCACAAGGACAAGACGGCAAGTTAGGTTGGCAGACGGCAGATGCAGCCGGATAAGCTCACAGCTCGAAATCACGGTGAAATTTGGAAACAAACAATTGGAAATGAATCTGCTAATACTTCCAGGAGTAGTGGACGAACTAGTGCTGGGATGGAATTTCCTCACAGGAGTCGGGGCAGAAATAAAATGTGCCGGGCATGAATTGCAAATACCGGCAAGAAAACGGCACAATGGATGTCTGAAAGAAAGACTGTCGGTGGCTGTAGATTCACACTTAAGTGATGAAGAAGACATTGAGAAATTCCTCGCCAAACAGTTAGCAGATTTCAGCACCATGTCAGGAACATCTACAGTGGCAGAGCACCAAATTACCATGAAAGACGACAAGCCAATCAAGCAGAGGTATTATCCTAAGAACCCAAGAGTCCAAGGAGAGATCAACGCAAAAGTGGACGAGCTGTTACAAATGGGCTTCATAGAACATTCAAGAAGTCCATACAGCTCGCCCATCGTGATGGTGAAAAAGAAGACGGGCAAGTGGAGGCTATGCGTGGATTTCAGACAAATAAACGCGAAGTCCATAAAAGATGCCTACCCGATGCCGCCAATCAACTATATCCTGGACCAACTCAGAGAGGCGAAATATATAAGCAGTCTAGATCTGAAAGACGGATATTGGCAAGTCCCTTTGGAAGCAAATAGTCGGCAATATACGGCATTTACAGTACCCGGCAAAGGTTTATTCCAATGGAAAGTAATGCCTTTCGGACTACATTCAGCATCGGCCACGTTCCAAAGGGCTCTGGATCAGGTAATCGGCGTTACTAGCGAAGGGATAGGCACAGATCCCGAGAAGGTAGCAGCCATAGCCGAACTAGAGCCACCGTCGACAGTACGCGAACTACGGCAATACCTAGGCGTAGCCTCATGGTATCGACGATTTGTGCCAGACTTTGCGCGTATAGTTAGACCACTGAACGATCTTCTACGCAAAGGCACAAAGTGGACATGGACGCCGGAACACCAACAGGCCTTCGAAGAGGTAAAGGCACGATTAGTAGCCGATCCAGTGCTGGCGTGCCTAGATTTTGAGAAAAGGTTCATCCTTCAGACGGACGCCAGCGACTATGGGTTAGGTGCAATCCTGACTCAAGAGACAGAGGACGGCGAAAGGGGCATTTCTTACTCAAGCCGGACACTGAACGGCGCGGAGAAAAATTACTCCACAACTGAAAAAGAGTGTTTGGCAATCGTGTGGGCAATCAGGAAGCTGAAGCCGTACTTGGAGGGCTACCATTTTAAAGTGGTTACAGACCACTTGGCTTTAAAGTGGTTAAACAGCATAGAAAGCCCGTCCGGAAGGATGGCAAGATGGGCCCTGGAATTACAGCAGTACGACTTCGAGGTAGCGTACAGGAAAGGACAACTGAACGTAGTAGCAGACGCCTTATCCCGACAACCTTTGCCGGAGACACTTAGGGCCATAAAAAACGCATCAGAACCTACCAATAGCTGCAGCTGGATCAGGAGTATGTTGGAGAAAATAAGAGCACAACCACAAAAATATCCAGATTATGTAATGGAAGGCGAGTCACTATATAGGCACATTCCTCACAGAGCGGGCTATGAAGATGTCGTGGCTTGGAAGCTGTGCGTTCCGCAGGGTCTAAGACAAGCCGTCCTAGAAGAAAACCATGACTCCCCATCCGCTGGCCATGTTGGGAGTAGAAGAACAATAGCACGCCTGGCAGCCCGATACTACTGGCCAGGAATGCACAGAGACGCCAGGATCCACGTACGCAAGTGTGAAGTTTGCCTAAAATACAAGCCCAATCAGTTGCAGGCTGCAGGTAAAATGCTAACTCAGGTACCAGAGGAACCATGGGCAACAGTATGTGCGGACTTCGTCGGGCCACTGCCTAGATCAAAGCATGGAAATCAAATGATATTGGTGTTAGTTGATCGGTTTTCTAAATGGACGGAAATTGTACCATTACGAACAGCAACGGCAGAGACCCTACAGAAGGCGTTCAGAGAACGCATAATATCAAGGTTCGGGGCTCCAAAGATAGTGATAACCGACAACGGAGTACAGTTCACCAGTCGATCCTTTAAAAGATTTCTTAACGAAATGGGAATAAAACAACAATTCACGGCACCCTACACACCGCAGGAAAACCCAACAGAACGGGCTAACCGTACGGTGAAGACGATGATAGCTCAATTCGCAGGAAAAGATCACAGAACTTGGGACGAGAACTGGCCAGAGATTATGCTAGCAGTGAACTCAAGCATATCTGAATCAACTGGATACTCCCCAGCGTTTCTCACACAAGGCCGGGAACCCCGTCTGCCAAACGCATTATATGACAAAGAAACGTTAGTCTCTGGGAGAAACACAGAGACGCCAGATGAGAAGGCCGCCAAGTTGAAAGAAATGTTCGAAATAGTAAGGCGAAATATGGAAAAAGCATCCCAGGACCAAGCCAGACATTACAATCTGAGGAGGAGGCAGTGGACACCAGAGGTGGGCAGCATAGTGTGGGCCAAAGAACACCACCTATCAAAAGCCGCCGAAGGGTTTGCTGCAAAACTAGCCCCGAGGTACGATGGTCCTTACCAGGTTGTAGATTTCGTCTCGCCGGTAATCTGCAAAATACGCCACACACATTCGAAGAAAGAGCGGACGATTCACATTGGCGAGCTTAAGCAGCAGCAAACAGAAACGGCACAAGAGCAGACGGCGGACACATCGGAGGACTAGGACAAGGATTTCATATTGATACAGAAAGGACTGTCACAAGGATAAGACACAGAATATAAATGGAAAAGGATGCTAGGGACCCCGACTACGAGGCAGACGGATTCAGCGTCAAGCATACGCCCGAGTCATCCGTCTATACGCCGCGTAAATAGGGTACCTAAGGAAAAGAAAGGTTACATAAAAACCCCGACTACGAGGCAGACGGATTCAGCGTCAAGCATACGCCCGAGTCATCCGTCTATACGCCGTAGCACAGGGAAAACACAAGGAAGGGCTAACAAGGATCAAAACGGGGCAGACGGATTAATCGTCGGGCATACGCCAGAGTCATCCGTCTATACGCCGCGTAGCACAGGGAAAACACAGGGAAGGGCTAACAAGGATCAAAACGGGGCAGACGGATTAATCGTCGGGCATACGCCAGAGTCATCCACCTATGAACCACGTCTATAAAAAAAAAAACACACAACAACAAGAAAAATAAATAATAAGTAAATAATTTATTAATGATACGACAAACACAGTACAAATAATAAAAAGATAGCTCAACCCGTAGCGTCGCGAGACTCTATACGGTTGGAAAATATATATATAAGCCTAATGTCGGCCGAAGAAAGGGGAGAGACGGCACAGCGGAGCTGTACCGTAGGACCCAAAGTAAGCCAAACGACTGCAGACAGAAAAGAAAATGCCAAGAAGCCAAGCAGGACCGAAAACAACGGCATGCGGCACAATGAAAGAACAAGGTGGAAATCCCGAGGGAAATAGCGGTATCGTGGAAAAGGAGACGGGGAAAACCGAGGTGTCGTAGGGAGGGTCATAGGAGAGGTTGGGCATTCAAAAATCAGGTACCATCATGTCAACACGTCTGACCCGGTCCGAGGCAAGGAGGAGGATGGCTGCCCAAACTACGACGGGGCCCAACCCGGGGCAAGTATGGTCAGAGGACAGGCGCACGCCTGTCAACCGGCCTACCCGAACCTCGAGGCGGGTCCTGAAGCCGGTTAGAGAGCCGGAGGACTCAGAGCCAGAACCCACCATCAGCTCCGACAGCGACGTAGAGGTGGTGGACGATCCGGCCGTGGAGCGGAGGCAGTGGCGGCTCCGGAGGGCCGTGGACCCCATGATGGGTAGCCTCCTACCCGGGGACCCCAGCACCCCTGGGCTGCATGGGGAGCGGGAGCTTACCCGGACAGACGTGGAGACCATCCACGCGGCCATGAAAGAGGCACTACAGCAGGCAAAAAGGAAGCGGGAGGCCGAGGAGGAGGAAGAAGAGCGGCAGCAGGCAGCAACGCGGCGGCAAAAGTATGCCGAGGCGCAGTGGGAGGCGGTCCTCCGTGCTGCACAGCAGGAGGAGGAGCTTCTCTGGGCAGGACCTGTCCTAATGGATGAGGTCCCGCCAGCCTCACCCGGGATGCTCGGAGTCCCTCCCACTCCCCGCTACCTGCCCGACGAAGGGGAGGAGGAGGAGCCAGCCCCCCCAAAGTGGACACCCATCCGCCCACCCACGCCCCGTCATGTCCCGCGCTACTGGGAGCAGGATGAGGAGCCACCGGCGAGCCCGCCCGCGCCGCAGCAAGAGGGGGAGAACCCAGCCGAGCCATCGCCGCCCGGACAGACCCACAGCGGAGGAGAAAGCGAGGAGGAACCCCAGGAGGCAACCCCAGAGGGTAGGCAGGAACAGCAGGACACGCACGGGACACCTAAACCCCCACCCAACCCCAGAGACCCCCGCTTACATGTGGGACAAGCCCACGTGACCCCGCCGACACCACCGACCTCGGCCGAGTCCCTATCGGCAGACGGTGGTGGGTCGGCGCAGGAGGAGGAACCCATAGAGAAAGGCCCGTGGGAGTGGCCCGATCCCGTGCCTGGAGGAAGGCCGAAGTTGGCCAGGCAGAGTTCCGCGCCGGACGGCACCGTCAGGCCTCCTTTTGTGCGGCAAGTGTCGTTACCCGACGAGCGGCGGTGGATTGAGGTCCGGAGGCAGGAGTGGCCCTCAGAGATCGAGGCAGCACCGGCGGTTCTAGCCGCGCGACGAAGGGGCGGGAAACAGTGTGTCCTGGTGCAACGGGGCGGACACCGATTCCGAGTACGGCTGGGGCCGTCAGGTATGAGGGTGTATAAACAATAAAAGGAACACAAACCTGAAAATAAAATGTATTCGGCACTGGGTGAACGGGGTAAACATCACGAACGCACTCAAAGACACACAAAATAAGAACACAAAAAAAAAAGGGGATTTTATATTCGCATAAAGAAAACAAACCTGAAAAAAAAGGAGAAATGCATTAAGTTCGGCCCACCAAGAAGAAGCGGCGAGGTACTCACTGTGATATATGTACATGTGTGATGAGGGGTGCCGGCCCGCTGAGCGGGGGAATCGAAGAAGCTGTGATAGTTCTGCCTGTCCTGGTACGCCTCCAAGGGCCGCGGCCGAGGGCAAAGGAGAGGCGTGTGGGGGAAGGCTAAGAGTAAAAGTAAGAATGGAGAAAGCAAGGAGAAAAGAAGAAAACTTACCGGAGAAAATTTCCTAGCACGCTGCACGTCTAAAGGGATGGGGGCGCTTTGATAAATAAGCGGTCGATTGGCACTGGACGATAGTGTCGATCGATGGGCACAGAACACTGGAGATGGCGGCACAGGAAGGGTCACACAAAAAAAATATCGCCACCACCGGATGGCAACGCTGCGATAATTCAAATCATCGAGATCGGCTGGAAAACCGATCGGGAAGGCGGTAGTGTGACCAGACAACGAAGGAAAGGAGATGGGCGGGACATTCAATGGAGATACGAAGAACTCGAGAAGTCTATGGGGGAAACATCTTGGGCGGGAAAAGGAATGGAGCATCGGCGCTGTGGAACTCAGATACGAGCTGTGAGCGTCGAGGGAACCATTTGGAGGAGCAAGAGGACTCGAAGGCTACAAGGATTTACAAGGAAGGCAGCCGGAGAGAAGGACAAGTCTATGGGGGAAACATCTTGGGGCGGGAAATACATAAAACAAGAAGGAGCGACGTCGAGGGAAGGAGGACCAACATCAGCGATCCGGAACAACGGATCTGGAGAGAACTCCAAGATAACAGTCGGAGAAGAGGTGCAAGTCTCATTTCGTTCCCGAAGAAAGGGGAGAATGTGAGGAGTTAAATAACTCCTCACAAATAAATGAGAGTTTGGAGAATACAACTGGAGAGAGTTTGGAGAGTACAGCTGGAGAGAGTTTGGAGAATGCAGCTGGAGAGAGTTTGGAGAGAAACGAGAAGAGAGTTTGGAGAATTCGGCTGGAGAGAGTTTGGAGAGAACGAGGAGAGAGAGAGAGTTTGGAGAGAAGGAGTATCGGTAGAACGCGGCGGACCTTGGACCCTAGTATGGTGCCGTGCGCAAAAGCCGAAACAGGAGGAGCCGAGAACTAACGGGATACGCCGGCCTATATAAGCAGGCCGAGCGCAGGAAGAGGGATCAGTCGATCACAAGGAGTCAATACAGCAAGATCAGTAGACAAGCAGCACATCAGTGAACAACACAAGTCAAGTCAACATCAGGAGGAAGCAGAGCCGCGCCGAGTCAACAGGAGCAAGATCGCTACATCAAGACGTTCGGGACTTAGAGTTGAAGTCTCCGAGCTGAGAAACAGGTAGCTGAGGTCCTTGAGGCATCACGCGGCTAAGTCCAGGCGCTTTGTTCTAATTCTTGTCGCGACGTGAGCTTGGCGTATTGCTCGGCGAGTCCGACAGAAGTGAATAGAAAGAGTCCTCCGACAAGGAACCGTGGGCTCGAAAGAGAAGTTGTCCAGAACTAGCGGCCGTGCGAAAGCAATTGCCTTGTCGAATTCCGGCGTACGCCTGAACCGACAGGCGAGAAATGTGCAGGCCCTGGTGCGACTAGCCACGAAGGACGCGTGTCTGAATCACGGGTGTCTCAAGAGGCGTATGCGTCGAGAGCACGGTAATTCACCGCCAGAGTCCTAGACAGGCAACTGATCGAGTCTCGAGAGCCAAAGACCCGCTGCACCTAGTCTCACTAGAGCACGCAGACCACGACCCAGGACTTGGCACCGTGAGCAGAGCGAGGACATCGAGGGCACGAGGAGCGACGAGCAGTCATCGCAGGCCCAGCAGCAACCAAGCCATACTACAACACATTCAGTCTACGGCTAAGAGGGGAGGGCGGAAGCGTTCGTCTTGAACCTAGCGTCCTGCCACAGGGACTGCATTGGCGGCCTTCCGGCGTATGCTTGAACCGTCAGGTAGAAACTGTGTAGGCGTCTGGTGTGACCGGCCGGGACAGATCCAGGGACAGGAGGCTGTGGCTGCGAAAGGCGTACGCTTTGAGAGCCCGGTGTCTGTTCACCCTAGTCTGGGAACGGTGACGCATCCCTAGACCCTCATAGCCCCGAAGCCAGCTACAGCGGAGGCGTTCCAGAGCGGCGAGCAGCGAGACAGCGGAGAGCGACGGTGGAACGACCACAAGTCTTCAAGGAAGGAGCTGAGACAACCATCTGTCACCATTAGTCCCAGGCCGAGGGACAAGTCGGCGAATAAAGATCCTAATACAAACACCCTAACATTCTGTCCGTTCTCACAAGGCAATCGGGCGGTCACGTTTATATAAATTTGGTGGGACGAACAACACACATCTTCTGAGCTAGCCGCACGATACTCGTAGCGAGCAGACAATAAAAATCAGTTCGTTACAACATAATTTGATTAATAATAAATATTAAATGTAAAAAGCTAGGAATAAAATTGATTTACTGATGAGAATGTTATAATGTGTTGATTTGCGGAATAAAATGTGACGAAATAGTGATAAATGTTTCAGTGATAAATTATCGGCAATGAATGAATTATCATTAATTAAAAATAAGTTTCAATTAATTTAATTTTTATAAACAGACATTTTAGCCCTTTTAATAATATTTAAACATTAATTTAAAATTAGTTCCAAGAGTTTCTGTAGTCACATTATTTTAATTATTTTAGTTGAGCAAATGAGAGAAGCAAATATGAAACAGGGATGATATATTGAGAACAATCAACCAAAATACACTGGAAGCACTATTATGGCCGGATGCTTAAGGGGGATTTATAGTTAATTCGCTGCAAAATCGCTAATTTTTTACAAATATTTATTAGCTATACCGGTAGTCTCTGTTCAAATTTTGTTTTCCCATGTGATAATACAACAATTAAATATGTTATAATAAACAGTCCGGCGGAGAAAAGCTGGCTTGCGGAGTACATCGTACCTGTTCACAAAATCATCAAATCAAATTGTATTATTTAAAGAGCAAATTTTCACAGGTAACGCTGTCGAGTTATTATTTTAAACATTTTTTAGACTTTTAAAGAACTTGAAAGTCAAATACCTCGATTTTTGCATACAAATCCGAGTTATTTGTTGTTGTAAAAATAATAAAATTTTCCCAAAAAAAAAAAAATCGACAACTGTGTAAAATTTCAAAACTATTCTTCCAGTAGATTTTACAGGATTGTGTACAACGACTTTGAAAATGGCAACTTTTCAGAAGAGCGTTTTAAAGTTTTGGACACCCAAAAATCGAATACAAAACGAGCTAACTTACCTACGTTAAACTGCCCATAACTACGGAAGTTTTACTCAGGTCAATCTAAAATTTTAACACAATATTCTTAAAATGTAGTGCATTCAGAAAAAAAAATATTTAAACTTACTATTCTTTTCTTAAATTCTGTTCACGTTAGCTTTTCGTTTGCGCAGCATAACCTCTTGGAAGTTTAACCGTTTGTAACTAAAAACCTGAAGGGTTAATAAATTATATCGCAGAATGGGCCTAAAATTGAGGACTTCATCCTTCTATGAGCGATAGTTTTTAAGAAGTCCCCCTTCGATCGATGACTTTATTGAATGGAAATTGTTTCTCAATAAATTATAATAGCATAACATTTTTTCTAGGATTTAACAGGAACAAAATTATTATTCCGATTTTTTTTTTAACACAGATGAAAATGCACTAATTTGGTTTAAGATCTGTCTTTTTCTTCCTGAGCTTATTATGTTTCCTTACGAATATTTAATTCAAAAGTACTTTCTAAGGTTTTCCAAAGGTTCAACGACCGGGGAAATCAACAGTTGCAATGTAGTTCCATCAACATTTGTCCATTGTCTGAATGTTATTTGTTCGATAACATAGAGTAATAAATGTATAGATTCTTTCTAAGTCGATAATTCGACCTATAAAGTTCACGAAATCTTACCAAGAGCAATCTATTTTTAAGTTAAGTATGTTTTCCATTGTGTTTTACGAACTCAGTTCGTAAGTTCGTAGTTCTTTCTTCAGGTCATCATTCGGTGGTTCTCATCAAGTTTATAAAATTTGATTACCAATTTATCAATTGAGAAATTCACCAGGCTCCTGTAAAATTTAGTTGGATTTTTTAACAATTTTCCATATTTCCCAGTGACGATTCGCAAGTTTTCATTGGAAAAAAAATAAAAAAACTCAACTTTTTGGTACCACAGCGTTAAGGCACATTGGGAAGTTTACGGCAGCAGTTGTACTAAATGCTATTCAACAGACCACAATAAATATCCTATATATCGTAGCTGACTGTTCTTTAAAAATTCGCAGGTTGCACTATTCATTGCTACATAACAGAAGTCAAACGGTTAAGACTTCTGAAGTAAATAATGAACAGAGGAACAAACAACCTTGTAGCTCAACAAAGGTAGTTTCATGTCTGTCACTTCCAGAATGAGTCCGTCTATTTCCTCCCAGTAAGATCGATCAGCAATCGTAAATTAATTGCATCGAAAAGTAACATTATAACATATTTAAAGCAAAGCTTCAGTTATCAGTCTCGACTACCATATGCTCGCGTTTATCTGATCACGAAAGGACACTGCAAGTTTCTTTTTTATTAACATAACGTTGACCCAGACGTAAAGAAACACCCAAGTGGTCAAGCCCAAACGGAATGGATTCGTGTGACCCACTGTTTTTTAAGACCCAAAAAATTGATAAATGACCAAAGATTTTACAACAAATCTTTAATTGCATCTAATCCTATTGATTTCATAGTACATTAATAGGAACTCATTCGAGGATGCGATTTTAGAGGTATTTTACAAATTTAAAAAAACTGCAGAAGGACCACTCATTAAAGTTAAATTGTTCGCTTCCTAAAAATGCACTTTTACAAACAATTCGTCATACGTGCCATTTTAATATAAGCAAAATAGGGTCAGAAATGAATGTTAAACAAGAAAGCCAACTTCGGTCTCAATTGATTGCCGAAGTTTATATACCCTTGCAGTTATTACAAAACGAATTCTTCTCGATTTCTATGCCTATTTTACTAAAAACAATGAAGACATGTCGATTTTGCGCTGCATTTTGCCATCTTTTCTATGACAGCTATATGATATTGTTGTCCGATTTTGACAAAACTAAAACCTTAATTCTAAGACAGTATATAATTACTAATTCTTAAAGGAATATTTTAAATAAAAAAACACAACAATTTTTTTTCTTTGGATTTTTTTAATATTTCGATTTTTTATGGAAATTATATGATATAGATATCCGATTTAAATTTTACCAAATATTTAAATACAGTAGAATCCGGTTATAGCGACTTTCAAGGGACCGACGATGTCAAAATGTAGCGCAAAATCGACATAGCTTCATTGCTTTTAGTAATATAGGCATAGAAATCTAAATGTAGTCGATTTGTAATAACTGCAAGGGTATATAAACTTCGTCTTGCTGAATTTTGCTTCCTTTCTTGTTTCTCCTCAAACTCTGAGGGACTAGTTTGCGAAGAAACGGACGGACGGACGGACGAACGGACAGACAGACGGACGTGGCTAGATCGACTCTCCTGGTGATGCTGATCAAGAATATATACACTTTATGGGGTCGGAAATATTATATTTTCTGCGGACAAATTGTTGTGCTTTGGAATTTGGTAATAACGGACGGACGGACAGACGGACATGGCTAGATAGACTTTTCTGGTGATGCTGCGTTACAAAGTTACATCCAAAAAGCTTTAGAAGAATATATACACTTTAAAGGGTCGGAAATGTCTCCTTCAAACTTTTGACTGAAATTATAAATACCCTCTACATGGGTATAAAAAAAGGTTATCACATCATTAAACATCATAAACATCAGTAAGTAAGTCAGTAAGTCCGTCTGTCCGTCCGTCCGTCCGTCCGTCTGTCCGTCCGCCCGTTTCAACGCACTCTAGTCCTTCAGTTTTAAGGCTATCTGCTAATATGGTATTCCCTTATAAATCGTTATTTCGAAAAAATAAAAGATACCCATGTTTGCCCATCTCCCAAAATTTAAGAATTTAAAAACAACCTTTGCCCACTTCCTAAAAATAGTTAATATAGACAAAAATCGGCTTACTTTTAATTTAAAAGGTTTTAGGAAATAAGTCAAATTCAGAAAGCTACCCAAACATAGCTGTATACTCATCTTTTTTTACTAGATTTTTGACCTTATCTTCAATATTTCATAAAAATTTCATTTTTAACAAGAAAGGAAAGCCAAAGTTGATAGGAAAGGAAAGTTGATATACCCTTGCAGAATATTCTGTAAATTATATTCTCCAAAACTATTCATATGATGCATTTTTAATACTCATAAAAAATCCCAACTTCCTAACTTTAAAAACACCAAAGTTATGGAATTTCCGTTCGTTCAGTTGTATGGCGGCTATAGGATATAGTCGGGCGATCCTTATGAAATTTGGTCGGTCGGATTGATTGGCCACATTTAAAACCCGTACAAAATCCCAACTTCCTAATTTTAAAAACACTAAAGTTATGACATTTCCGATCCTGGCCGTTCCGACTTATATACTGCGTGCAAAGGAACGAAGTGTGTGTGCAACGTTTCAATTCGATATCTTTAAAACTGAGAGACTAGTTCGCGTAGAAACAGACAGACGGACATGCTTATATCAACTCAGTACGCGATCCTGATCAAGAATATATATATTTAATTGGGTCAGAGATGTCTCCTTCACTGCGTTGCACACTTTTGACCAAAATTATAATACGCTCTGCAAGGGTATAAAAATCGGACGAATTTATCTATAGCTGCCACACAAACGATTGAAAAATATATCGGAACGTCGGACTCTTCATTGTTTTCGAAATCATCGAAATCGAATTTTTAATTTCTGTTGCAGCTGCAAGGTTTGGCTTGTCAAATCTTTCTTGTTCTTGTTTATCGGCTTTGAGCTGTATATACTATATATATTAAATATAGAATAAGAGAATATAGCTTATATTTTTTAGCACAAATGCACTTGACACATTGTTTAGTAAGGTCCAATATTAAATATTTATTTTGTATTACTTACATTATTTAATTGGATTTTCGTCCCGATTTTATTATTACTTTTTTGATTTTCAAAATGAAAGTTTCGACCGAGTTGGACCTTTCCGCTTAATTCGCTGCAAAATCTGACATTTATAACGAATTTTTATTGGCTACTAGCGGTACCCTGCGACGCTTCGCTGTGGCATATTACTGGATGCATACAAAACAAGAGAGAACGCTATAGTCGAGTGCATCGACTATTAGATACCCGTTACTCAGCTAAACAACTTAATAATAATATGCCTTCTTGTATGTTTTCGCCGCTCGAATTAGCACCTTGGCCAGCTGTTCCAAAGTCATCCTTTAGATGGCGCTATTGTATTGCGCCATCTACCCCAAGACATTAGTACCACGGGCCATGAAAGGCGGAAATGTAGGCGCTAGCCAGGCTTAAGCGTTTAATGGGTTTTTGGGCGTTAGAGTGGGCGTGGCAAACTTTTATTAGGCCAATCGATAGGTATTGACGAAACAAATACATATCAATTAAAATTTTCATAATATCATTCATATCAATTAAAATTTTCATAATAGCATCAAAACTGTGGCCACAGCTTGTGGCTTGTGGGCGTCAGAGGGGGCGTGGCACCATTTTGAAACAAACTTGCGCTGCGTAAGAACTCTACTCTAAAATCTACATGCAAAATGCCAATCTTCTAGCTTTTATAGTTTCCGAGATCTCAGCGTTCATACGGACAGACAGACAGAGGGACAGACAGACGGACAGACGGACATGACTAGATCGACTCGGCTAGTGATCAAGAATATATATACTTTATAGGGTCGGAAACGCTTCCTTCTACCTGTTAGATACTTTTGCAAGAATACAATATACCCTTTTACTCTACGAGTAACGGGTATAATAAGACACAAAGCTAAAGTTTCATAACCATTTAATTTTGTAACTCTTGTTGGTATACAATGTTTTTTGTTTTTCCGTTCTCGGCATAAATGTATAGACTATTTGGTTTACTTACACGGGTACACGCAACATACAATTGTCCGTGTGAGAAGCAATTCGCACATATATCTAAGCCACATAATTCCAATCTAGTTGGGAACTGCAATCTTTTAAATTGAAAAGGGTTATCGGTTGGAATTATTTGAATTCTAGGGATGAGGACATCTTCACCTTTGAATGGCCCCAATACAATTGTTGCTTCCACTACATTATTTATTTATTTCTTGACTGCCAGTCGCGTCCCATTGCAGAGTTTCGGTTGACTGATGTTTCGCAACAGGATAATTGCTACACCTATCTTCAATTTCAGTATGTGTGGTGACATTCCTGGCAGTTCAAGTGAGTTCAAAAATTCCATTGGGTAAATTACGGCTTCTTCTATTTTTACATCGGTATCTATTGACTTATATGTAATTTCCACAGCCTTAATGCCTAATTGAATTTCCTTATTAAGTTGATAGACATCTTTATTTTTTTCGGCAAGTATGGCTCGTTCGCTGAGCCAGTCGTGATTGCTATAATTCCTGTCAATATCCGGAAATACTTTTTGTATGAGTTCGTCTTTCGAAGAAACTAAATTACAAAAATGATCTGGTAAGGATATTTCTCTTCACGTTTCATCGACTGGCAGTCTTCCGTTCCCAGTGTTCAGTAACTGTCGTGAGAACTCCTCCGCTATTTGATCGTTCTGCAGCTGAACACGCATATTTGTCGTCAACTTCAATGTACGTACGTGTCGCCAAAATGCTGAATATTTCAGGCAAGCATTTATTTCGTCGGCCGGTGTCGATCGATAAATTACTGGTAACGTTTGCCTAAAATCTCCTGAGAGTAATATCAATGCCTCTCCGAATGGCTCGCAAATCGCGCAAACAATAAGTTTACATTTCTGTAAAACTTTTTCCATACCCAATGATCTGGAAATATTGCTCGTGGGAGTCTCGATGATTTGCATATTCAAAGTCCACTTCAGAGCAGAATGAGCAGTTCTTCCACCGGGTAACAATGTGGCAGGTATTCCTGATGAAGTGGGTGCTAAGGCTATATCTTTTTTCGCTCTAACCGCTGTGAGAATCAATTTGATGAGGAATGTCTTCCCAGTTATCCTCACGTCCGCCCGTTATCAGCTGCATAATGATATCATATATGCCTTTCTGTTCACGCGTTAATTTTCAAATGAAGCATTTTCAGTCCTGATGGGTGCTGGCATTCCTAATTGGCTGAGAACTTTATTTGCAATAGCTAAGCACTTGTCTTCTATTTGTATCAACGTTTCGTTGTAAATGCCTTCTGTACATGCCATGGTCATTTCGCCATTTTCTCGACCTACTCTATGCAAATACCTTCAGCCATATGTTCCCGATATCTTTCCCATAGCTCTGTTGGAGATGAAGGAAAGCATGCGGTCAATTTAATTGCAAACAGCGCCCGAATTTGATTCGGATGTCCAGTGTTGCTCGCATCATTAATACATGTATCCCATTGTTGGTCGTCCTCCAATAAATTTAACGCTTGACATGGACTGCGGAAAGTGGGGAGTGTGATGCCGTTTACATCTTTCAAATGCTGGAAAGACCTCGGACCAGGCAAATTTACCAACATCATTCAAAGGAAAAAACATTAATTTTGATTAGGATGTACTGTTTATATTCTCCCAATGGTATTTTCTCTGAAAATCATTTAGAATGCCGCATGGTCCATGGATCATGTTCTTGATAACATCTCTGCGCAGATCACATGTGGCAATCCTCTCTTTTGCCATTCAACGGAATACATACCAGCAGCGCACAGATCCAAAAACTTCTTGCTTCACAATGAAATCCATTAGCGACTTAAGCTTTTGTCTGAAAACACGTGCTGTAATATCATGTCTATCCACAGGAGCATATTCATGCATGTGTCGTGGTCCGCCTATGAATAAAGACTGCAAATTAGTTAGCTTTTTCACGTTTGGTTTGGAATGCTTGGCTCTCAATCGTGTTTCCTCAAGCCCGTCTGCTTTTCTTTCTGGTCGTCTTTCTTCTCAGCTGCTAAGTCTCTCGCATCTATGTACACATGTGAAAATCATGAGATAAAAACATTTACATTTTGGTCGATTGCTTACTCATATTAAAAACTAAATATTGATGATTCTATATAATTGATAAGCCCTCACCCTGTAGTAAACCAAAAATAATGACTTTGATTGTTCAAATTTCGTTTTGACTTCCAGTTCTCAGCAATTCGGTACGCTATGCAGCTTAAAGTGTAAAATCGTGCTCAGATCAAGGTCCACGCATTGACGCTTTCATAAAACTGGAAATGGCAATCTTCTTAGCAATCTTCAATATGTTTAGAAAATCGCTGTTTGAAAATGTACGGTTGGAACATAAAAAGTTAATTATCAAAGAAAGTGCGGAAAAGTGCACTTTTATACTGAGTATAATAAGAATAAAATATTCTACAACATAGATTTAGTTTTAGAGGTAAAAAAAGCTGGATTTACCATGTAGCTTTATACATAAATAACAATTCAGTACAAGTTTTTCGTTTTCTCAGTTTAGAACATACACCAGATTGTAGGGGCACCACAATCATTACCTACGGTTCGCGCTAGTTACCGTCCAGGGACAGTACGTTGAGCCCCCGACCAAGCCACCCAGTGCTACCCTAGAAATGGTACGCTGACCGGGTGGCCACTGAACCCACACTTCATATTGCAATTAAGTTGCAATCAAAACATTGCCTAAACTCAGCAACGACCACTAGTCGTTGCCCCGTTTACAGTTGCTGACTTCGCAACAGGATGCCCCCACCCTGATGCCGCTGAAATATGACGAGCAGACACTTCGTGCTATTTCCTGATAAACATTCTTTGAGTTATATAGTCATGTATACCCATACATACCCTCACTTATTAGCATAAGTTCATTACATACATAAGCTTAAACTTGAAGCTTTTGACTCCAAGCTTAAGCGAGCCAGTTGATAAGATGACTTACAACGATACGCACGCATCAATTAAAACTCTTTAAATCGAAACCTTAGTCGTTTTCATTAAACTTATTTCATACGACAAAGAAGTCGATTTAAGCGTTTTCTCGAGGACTTCTATATTCATCCTTCAGACGACAAAGAAGTAGTGACTGAGGACAGCGACCAGCACATACGCGTAGGGACTCCTAAAATCTACTTGCAAAATGCCAATCTTCTAGCTTTTATAGTTTCCGAGATCTCAGCGTTCATACGGACAGACAGACGGACAGACGGACATGGCTAGATCGACTCGGCTAGTGATCCTGAACAAGAATATATATACTTTATAGGGTCGGAAACGCTTCCTTCTACCTGTTACATACTTTTGCACGAATACAATATACCCTTTTACTCTACGAGTAACGGGTATAATTACCAACGAACCAGAAAGAAATAAAAGTTTCCTAGGAATCACAGGGTATTTGAGGCGCTACATAAAAGACTATTCTAAGATTGCACAGCCCTTAATAAAATACTTAAAGAAAAATGCTAAAATGAACACACATGATCAAGATTACATAGAAGCTTTTCAAAAACTAAAAATCCTTATAACAAGCGATCCAATAGTCGTATATCCCGACTTTAATAGGCAATTTACGATTGTTACAGACGCGAGTAACTATGCAAGAGGCGCTGTGCTCATGCAAGACAATAAAGTAATTTCCTACGCTAGCCGTTCGCTTAAAAATCACGAACTTAATTATAGTACAATAGAGAAAGAACTTCTTGCCATTTATTGGTCAACAAAATATTTACGGAAGAAAGTTTATAATTAAAACCGACCAGAGGCCCCTAGTTTGGCTTAATAATCTAAAAGAACCTAACATAAAGCTACAGCGTTGGAAAGTGCAACTTAACGAGTTTGATTTCGACATCAATTTTATAAAAGGCAAGGAAAACGTTTTGGCAGACGGACTTAGCAGAATTGTAGAGGCATCAACTGATGAGTATGACACAATTTTCCAAACAAAATTAGAAATAAATAACTTAGATATATTTATACTAGAAAACAATTTATCAAATATTACACCTAGAACAAAAACTGACGATGAAGACTTCTCGGAAGATTTAATTCATATGTTTGCTACCGAAATTGATGACTTAGCAACAGTTCACAGTGCGGATTCCGACGACCTTAATTTTATTAGTCTTACCGAAAACTGTCTTAATGTAGATTACAATGTAGATGTATATGTAATGTAGATTACAAGTACAAATTATAGAGGCGGAAAGAGATTCTAGTACCTTCAAAATTTTGCATAACAAGAAAGTAAGACATATATTTAAAACAAGCGGCGATAAAGAGAAAATGCTAAAGTTCATGCAAGAAAAATTGCCAGAAAAAGGCCTAATCGTAATATTCTGCGAAAATTTAAGTTTATTTGTAAAATTTCAAGAAATATATAGACAATTTTTTTCGAATAATAAAAACCTAAAAGTTCTTAAGTCGAGCATATTACTGGAAGATATAAATGATAAGGAAAAACTGTTAAAGATAATTGAAAACGAACACATGAAAAATAATCACTGAGGCATTCATGAAATTTATAAATCTATAAGAGAAAAATACTATTACCCAAAATTACAAAAAGTTATCCAACATTATATTAACAATTGTAAAATATGTAATTTAGCTAAATATGATAGAAAACCTATAAAATATAATTTGAATATTACGGAAACGTCACAGAAAATAAACGATATAATACATATAGACATCTGGTTCCCTAAAAGAAATATCATGTACGTCCCATCTATTGACAAAATGTCTAAATATGCAACCGCTCAACATATCAAAGATAGATCATGGATCTCTCTGCTCAACGCCATAAAATTAAGGTTTCAATACTTAGGAAAGCCAAGGAAAATTGTAACTGACAATGAATTTAACATAGTTGTAATAAAGCAATTTCTCTTGGAAAACAACGTAGACGTGCACTTTACAACTCCTTGTAAAAAAAACCGGAAACTCGGACGTCGAAAGATTACATTTAACACTAAATGAACATATACAATTGTTTAACGCGGATCCAAACAACATTGATACTGTCCAAGAAAATGTTTACAAAGCAATTGTTTGTTATAATAACACAATACATTCAACAACAAATTCTAGACCAATAGACTTATTTAACAACGTACTTTGTCACGAAGATATTTCTAAGTTGTCAGAAAAACT
This sequence comes from Drosophila kurseongensis, assembly GCA_018153305.1. NCBI lineage: Eukaryota > Metazoa > Arthropoda > Insecta > Diptera > Drosophilidae > Drosophila > Drosophila kurseongensis. Next base: position 122,693 of record JAECXX010000089.1, read on the forward strand.
AGCTAGGAATAAAGAAACCACAAATGCAAAATAAGATAGCATAGACGAGTCAAACTTTGCGAATACATTTGTTAAAAATAATCTAGTAGGTAAATCAAACCCAAAATACAAAGAAATTAGTAACCACAGGCAGGTTGGTAAAAAATCTATAAGGATCAGGTGAAAAGAAAATATCAATTCCAAAACGAAAATTGTGAAAATTAAGAAACATACGCTGGGGGAGTCATGTATACCCATACATACCCTCACTTATTAGCATAAGTTCATTACATACATAAGCTTAAACTTGAAGCTTTTGACTCCAAGCTTAAGCGAGCCAGTTGATAAGATGACTTACAACGATACGCACGCATCAATTAAAACTCTTTAATTCGAAACCTTCGTCGTTTTCATTAAACTTATTTCATACGACAAAGAAGTCGATTGAAGCGTTTTCTCGAGGACTTCTATATTCATCCTTCAGACGACAAAGAAGTAGTGACTGAGGACAGCGACCAGCACATACGCATTTGAGACACAGAAGTCTCAACTGGAAAAGCTGCGATCAACCATCCGGACGCAGAAGTCTGGGCTTGGAACTATATATAAGCCTTTATGTGTAGTATATACGACTTTATGTACACTTCGGCAGCGGCGGCTACTTGGCCACCGCTGAAGAATATTGTAACGAAAGCCGCCGAAAACCTTGGGCTTTCGATAGTCGGCTAGGTGGCAACGCTTCAAGCAGCGCCAAAATGAGACTTTGACAGCCCGGCTGCCTGGTCTCTTTATTTTCTCTCTGTTCCCTTATTCCTTGATTCCTTCTTCCTTCTTCTAAAAAAACGAGATTAGAGAAAAACACATGGCGCCTCGTGCGCTCTGTGAGTAGAAGACCCAATAAAGCTGCGAAATAATTAAGAACTACGATTGTGTTTTTGGTTGAGCTTAGGCGAGGAAGTGGGCATTGACGGGATCGTGACCGCCCACCGATCTAAAAAGAAGTTCCGCTCGGCTTTCCGTGACGAGATCCGCCCTTCCACGGCGGCAATAATCGTTACAATATATTAATTCAGTCTTAAACGACAAATCAAGCGGAACAGATCTTCTTACTTATCTAACAAAACATCAACTCCTGAAAACTACAAAGGGAATCTGCGGAACCTCTTCGGACTACAAGCCGAACCTTTACTGTAACTGGCGTACTCTTGTAAGCACACTATTTAAACAAGCATAAAAAAAAAAATAAAAAAATAATAAGTTAAAAGCGTAATAGTTTTGTGAAGGATGAAGAATAAAGAAAGAAAAGTGATAAATAATTTTAAAAGAAAGGATAGTTGATTTAAACAAGAAAGGAAAGCTAGAAAGACAACTTTTGGGAAAGTTTCAAGTAGATAGCTTTAAAACTGAGGGACTAGCTTGCGTAGAAACGGACGGACGGACAGACGGACGGACAGACGGACATGGCTAGATCGACTCTCCTGGTGATGCTGATCAAGAATATTGTAAGGACTTTTTCTTAGGCTGGGATAGACTTCAGTCCGGCCAGAGTCCTCTACAGTTAAATTTGTAGAAACACAGGAGACGAAACGGGACTGGGAGTTGCCGCCGGGATTTTGTTTACGGGAACACCTGGTCTGGGTCTCCACCTCTACGTGGCGTAGATCGCTCGGAGGCGTAATGTCAACTGGCCGACACCAATCAGCACCCGGGGTTAGCTTTTCCGGTCCGGCAAGCGTCCGTATTGCACAGAGAAAGCCTCGGAAGCGCAATACGGAGACTTGTCCGACGCGAACGAGCACGCGTACAGCCTCGTCGTCCGTGTTGCGTAGAGAAAATAAACCTCGGAAACGCAACACGAAAACGGGGCCGCCACAAATTAACCCGAGAGGGATTTTCGACTGGGCCTGAGCGTGGGCGATCGGCGATAGCTTTTCTGGTCCGGCAAGCATCCGTATTGCACAGAGAAAGCCTCGGAAGCGCAATACGGTAACTTGTACGACGCGAAAAGGCCCGCGGGCAGCTTTGGCGTCCGCGTTGCGTAGAGAAAATAAACCTCGGAAACGCAACTCAGAAACCTCACTGACCCGAAAAGCCCCTCCGCGAAATGCACTAAATCTTATTAGCCTCTCCCTAACCTGAGCGTGAGCAGAAAAAGGCCGGCGATAGTTTTCCCACGCTTTTCTAAGCGTTTGTATTGCGTAGAGAAAATAAACCTCGGAAACGCAATACGAGAACTTGCCCGACATGGAGTAGCACGTGGGTAGCTTTGGGTGTCCGCGTTGCGTAGAGAAAATAAACCTCGGAAACGCAATACGGTAACCTAGCCGACCCGAAAAAACACTCAGCGATGTTCACTAAATTTTAATAGCCAGGCTTGGGGTTTGAATTTCACAATTTTATGTTTATTTTATTCACTTAGTAGTTCTCCCTAACCTTCGCACTCCGGATGTGGGTTTCTAGTCTTTGCTTATTGGTCTTACTCTATAGCTTGGTAGGGCGTTGCCGCCCGCGGGTTTTCCTACTGCTGATGTTGTCCGTGCTGGTCTGAGCTGCTTGGCTGCCGCAAAAGAATGAGAGCGATCCAAGTCGGTCGCGGTTCCACGTCGACACGCTTTTTGCTATTAACAGCACTAAGCTTATCCTTAATCGCACGCTTTGCGTTTAACAGCACGCACATTCATTCACGGGTGATCGCCATAACTTATCGATACTGTTGGGTATTCGCCCCGACTGGCCAGCGGACTGATCCTGCTGATCAATACTGGTGCCCTCGCGCGCGCTTATTTGAAAACTAGGATTACTTAGGTTTTAGACTTAAGGGGGTCTTCTAGTCTAGAAATTTGAGAAAATCGAAACATTTTTTTTTCATAACTCGATAGTTTGGATATTCACAAATATCTCCTTAAAAGGATTTTTCAAAACTCAAATTATTTTCAAAGCTATAGCCGTTTTAGTAACGTGGCAACTAGACCGGTGGAGGGAACGACTGAAACTTCAAACGCGTTTTTCTCGAAACTATTTTTTTTGATGCGGTCGCCACTCTAACTCAAGTTCTAATCAGTCGATTTACTTGAAATTTGGAATGAATATTCTTTAAATATACCGCTATCGCATGAACCAACAAAAAATAAAAATTTTAACATTTGTACATTTGTACTCATTAAGAATCTATCATTGTTCTATTCTGTTTATTATCAGATAACTACAAGCATAGATATCATGGCGACGCGGACACGGCCTCTTTTTTTTCCCTCTTCTTCAAGAAAGAATAACTCAATGAAACCTAATTTTTTTTTTAAATTTATTTTATGTAATCCTTTAAGTTTAATAAACAAATGATAAAAAAACGGATAGTAAAAATATCTATTGCTTTTTTTTTATTAATTGTAAAAAAAAGGTCGAAATTCGAGCCTCTAGACTAGAAGACCCCCTTAAATATATATTTGGCAAACTTAATATCTAAACAGGCCTTCAGTGGCTAGGACTTAGGTATTGCCTTCAATGGCTGAGATTCTACGTATTATGAGAGGTGCCTTTAGGCGTCCTCACAATATATATACTTTATAGGGTCGGAAATGTCTCCTTCACTGCGTTGCAAACTTTTGACTGAAATTATAATACCCTCTGCAAGCGTATAATAAGCATGCATGAAGTATTTAAAAAGTGCAATTAGTGGAATCAAGTGGCAGTGTATTCATCGCGACTCCTGGACATGCGATTCCACGGGCACAGAAATATTAAATAATGAAAAAAGCATTTTTTTTTTTTTTGAAAAAGTGCAACAAGTGAAATCAAATGTCAGTGTATTCATCGCGACTCCTTTACATGCGATTTCACGGGCAAAAAATATTAAATAAAAACAAGAAAGGAAAGCTAACTTCGGGCGGAGCCGAAGTTGAAATACCCTTGCAGAATATTCTGTAAATTATATTCTCCAAAATTATTCATATGATGCATTCTGAACACTCATAAAGAATCCCAACTTCCTCACTTTAAAAACACCAAAGTTATGGCATTTCCAATCGCTCAGTTATATGGCAGCTATAGGATATAGTTGGCCGATCCTTATGAAATTTGGTAGGTCGGATTGATTGGCCAAATATAAAAACCATATAAAATCCAAACTTCCTTACTTATTAAACACCAAAGTTATGGCATTTCCGATCAATCAGTTATATGGCAGCTATAGGATATAGGGGGCCGATCCCGGCCGTTCCGACTTATATACTGCGTGCAAAGGAAATAAGGGTGTGTGCAAAGTTCAATTCGATATCTTTAAAACTGAGAGACTAGTTCGCGTAGAAACAGACAGACGGACAGACAGACGGACAGACAGACGGACAGACAGACGGACAGACAGACGGACAGACGGACAGACAGACAGACAGACGGACAGACGGACATGCTTATATCAACTCAGGAGGTGATCCTGATCAAGAATATATATACTTTATAGGGTCGGAGATGTCTCCTTCACTGTGTTGCACACTTTTGACCAAAATTATAATACCCTCTGCAAGGGTATAAAAAAAATAAAATAAAGAATAAATAAATAAAATACAAAATTATTGATGATTAAAAAAAAAAAAAAAAAAGGGAAAAATAAAGAAAAGAAGAAAAGAAAAAAAATTTGTGGAAAAGAGCACCAAGTGGAATCAAGTGGCAGTGTATTCATCGCGACTCCTGTACGTGCGATTCCACGGGCACAGAAATATTAAATAAAGAAAAATTTGTAGAAAAGTGCAACAAGTGAAATCAAATGTCAGTGTATTCATTGCGACTCCTGTACATGCGATTTCACGGGCATAAAAATATTAAATAAACAGGAAAAAAGAGAGAAAATTAAAATGATAACTAATAATCAAATAAATTATTATAAATAAGTAATAAAGAAAAAATAGTTCATAAAAAAAGAAAAAAAAGCAATTAGTGAATTAAGTGTCAGTGTATTCATTGCGACTCATGAGATTTCACGGGCAAAATTATAGGTACAAAATAAATATTTGAAGAAGCAATAGTAGAAATAAATAAATTAAAAATGCTAACGCAACGATCAAATTTATGCATCTACATTTCCTCTCCTTGTTTTATTAATAAGAATTTTTGCTAAAGTCTTTACCTTCACAGGGTATACTACTACGCTCAAACATACACTATCTGGATAGGATAACAACACGAACAACACTTAGTATAATACTTTAGGTTAAGCTATACGCGAAGACATTTGTAAAAAAAAAAAAACAAAAAAGAAAAGACACCAGAGCCTTCAATTATACACACACATACCCTTCTACTAACAATAAAAATAACAATTTTTTTTTATTAGGGACACATGTATATACATACTCATAAGAGCTTCAGAACAAAAGAGAACAGTACAAGCAGTAAGACAGGTCTACTAAGGGTAATTCGTTTTTCATGTCGAACTTAGCTAAGGTTAAAAATATATTACCCGCGAGAAAGGCTACCACTAGGAGTGCCTTTAAAACTCCAGCGGGTAACGAACAGGACATTCCGAATAATTCGATTTCAATTAGACCACCCGCAACCTCCACAATGAATTCAAGTACGACGTCCTCGTCGCCCCTAGTACCCAATGCCGTTAATCCGGCAGAACTATTCGCATCCATGCGAATTCCAGACGTGATCCGCTTTCTGCCAACTTACGCTGGTGACCCGTACACTCTAAACGAGTTCATCACCAACGTAGAGGAGGTGATACTCATGATTCGTGGCACGGACCAAACTCCGTACGGTCAAATGTTATTAAGGGCTATTAGGCAAAAAATCGAAGGGAAGGCCAACGAGGCAGTGATTGCTTCAGGGGCGAGCCTAAATTGGGATGAAATCAGGGACGCACCACTATTACACTGTAAAGATAGAAGAGACGAGGACACTTTAATGATGGAATTTTACAATTTGCCACAAAAACAACTTCAAGTGCAGAGGTTGTACGATCAAATTACTAAAATCAAGCTGGCGTTGTTCAGACTCATTGAATCCGAGGAGAACGAGCAAATCGCTATTAGAATCAGGAAGAAAGTGGTTGTCACACTCATGTCTCACGGCTCTCCTTACGGGCCTCTGCGGTAATCTAGGAAGTACGGTCAGAGCCATGAAACCTGATACATTAGAAGAAGCATATGACGTTGCTATAAAGGAACGGAGTATTTATTTTCCTTTAAAATCACAGCTTTTTAATCACAGAATAGACAGAACGATCGTTCTCGATCTAACAAGTTCCAAAAAGGGAGTATAATCGTTTTAATCGCTTCGAGAAAAGTGAATGCATTCCGAGGAAATTCGAAAAGAACCAGACTACTAGTATCCGTCTATAATGCCGAGTGACGATAGACCAAGTACTTCTAAGGCCGCGGCAAATAAGAATTACTCAAATGACAGATTTAATTCAAAAGACCAGCACAGGTATAATTTCGAGACAAAGAGTAGGGCAGAAGAAGCCGGGGAGAAACATAATTTCGACGAGACATCAAATTTTCGGACAGATGCCTCGGTCCTAAACTCAGCAGCGACCACTAGTCGTTGCCCCGTTTACAGTTGCTGACTTCGCAACAGGATGCCCCCACCCTGATGCCGCTGAAATATGACGAGCAGACACTTCGTGCTATTTCCTGATAAACATTCTTAGAGTTATAAACGACAACTCAAGCGGAACAGGTCTTCTTACTTATCTAACAAAACATCAACTGCTGAAAACTACAAAGGGAATCTGGGGAACCTCTTCGGACTACAAGCCAAACCTTTACTGTAACTCGCTTACAAAAAACATTAGAAATGTGAAGACATAGAAATGTTTGGACAGCTTTCGGCCAGCGGACCCGAAATTCAATAAATTAATAAAATAAGTAGGGATCCCCTTTCATATAAGTTGTTTTTGCTAACATTTCATTGGATGTTTTTTTGCGTATTTTTAAAAATGAAATTTGTATGGAATATTGAAGAAAAGGTCAAAATTTAGTAAAAAAAAGAGATGAGTATTCAGCTATGTGAAATGTTTGGGTAGCTTTCTGAATTTGACTTATTTCCTAAAACCTTTAAATTAAAAGAAAACCGTTTTTTGTCTATATTTAAGCGCAGACACCAACTGCGATATGCCCTGTGTATATCTCAGTATATTGATTTCTTTTAATTGGAATACAAACATATATTGTAATCACAGAAATATTTCCATATTTTTCCGAGAAATATTGCAACATTGTCGATGGCAAGATTGCAACATTTCAATACAACGGTCAAGAACCCGCAAGTTCAATAACATAAACACACCAAGAACCCCAAGTTCAATATCATAAACACAGGCATCCGGTTAACAGGCACAGCGCAATACCAAAATGCTGATTCTGCAAACCTTGCAGTTTCTCGCCACTTCATCAGAACTAGGCTTCCGCGACGTCGACGTCGCTGCCCCAACCCACAGCTTAGATCAGGGTATTTTTAAATGAATAAAATCAGTCTCAAATTGAACTCCGAATAAATCAATCGTTCAAAACTTATTTTTGGGTTTTTATTATCCTGGAAATTAACTGGCGCCCGAACAGGGATTAACGCGAGGAAAATCGATTAAGTTCCTTTTATTGCAATCAGAAAGACTCCTTGGCAATTCATTTTGCAAGCTGAAGACGGTAACCGGTCGGTGAAAAACAAGTTTACTGATCCATCGGTGGACTACAAAAACTGTCAGGTACGCCCGCAGGACAACCTCTACTTAAGTGTGAATCGCAGGATCCCTAGTAGGAATCAAAAAGGAAGACATCCGGATCACCAGGAGGTGTAGCCACATCATGTTAAGTTAAGTGAATTTGTGAATAAGTGAAGGCAACAAAACCAAAAGTTAAACCAAATATAGAAGCGAAAAATTTTCTACACTAAAAGAAAATTTTAATGAAAGTCAAAAAGTTAAAAATTAAAATAAATATTTAAAGTTAAAGTTCTAAAATTTAAATTTTATTCAAATCTAAATTGAATCAAAAGTTTAAAATGAAATTTAATTATTTTGAGTTATTAAAATATTATTCAAATAAAATGTTTAATTATTAACCATTTTTAATAGGTAGCGGTGATGTTGAGCAATGGCAACGGGGGCCTTCAGCTCGGTTTTTTACAATAATTACATGAGTACTATTTTATAGATACATTTTTGCTAAATTATAATTATCTTAAATGAAGAAATGTGGGATTTGAGATGGATTCTAGTGGATTGGTGTTTTTAAATATTAGTTGTCTTTGGCAGTTTAGTGACTTGCATCGTTGGTATCGTTGCAGAACGGACAGGTCCTGGTTTCAGTTGGGTCCATATAGTGTGTATGTGTAATTTTTGTGTGTCCAAGCCTGAGCCTTGTTATTATTATCTGGTCTCTACCGATGAGTGATTGTTTTTGGTAATTTGGTGACAGTTGAGTTGGGGATGATTAATTGCTTGGTACCAGCGAGAAGTTTTGGATATATTTGATTGCATTTTCGAGAGATATGTATTTTTAATATATTTTAATATGTCCTGTGTGTTTAAGTTTTCGATGGTTGTAAGTGGTTGTCTTGTAGCGTTTTTTGCTAGGGCGTCTGCAAGTTCGTTTCCAGGTATTCATACGTAATTTAAATTTATTATTGTTTTTTTGTAGAAGATTACGGGCCTTTGAGATATAGTGTTCGCTGTTGTTATTGTTTTTTATTGCGTCGATGGCAGAGAGTGAGTCTGAGCATATGCAAAATTTGCCTCTTTTAGTTTTATGTATTTGCAGTCCTTCTACTATTGCAAGTGGCTCTGCGGAGAACACTGAAGAGTAGTGTGGTAGGTGATAAAGTTTGATGCATTCAATTTCGCTTGTGATGCCGTTTGCTTGAGATCCGTCGGTGTAAATGTATGTGTATTTGTGTTCGTCTTTTGTCTTAATTTCTGTAAATTGTAATCTGAAAATTTCAGGGGGGTTACTTTTTTTGTCGAATTTATTTAGCAATGTGTTTATTTTTAGAGTTAAGCAAGGTTTTGTCTGTGTTTGGTTTTAGGATTGGTATTATTAAACTATTTTTGTATATTTGTGGAATGTAGTTGTTTAGTATGGCGTTTTGGAGGCTAATAATTCTGTTTTTTGTTGTTTTATCCAGGTTTTTTATCATTGTGTAGTTAAATCTGTCAAGTCCTGGTGTGTTTCCCTTCAGTGTGGTTAATGCTGCTGAATATTCTATTGCAGTTATGGGTTTTTCTATTTCGGTTGCTCTTTTTTTTTTTTTTTTTTTTTTGCGCGGAGTCCCACGGCCCACTTACCCGCCCAACCGACCGAGGGGCGCAGCCGTGTATCGTACGGCACGATTCGCGATAAGATAGACGCGAGATAGGAAAATAATGATAAGGGTCCGAGGAAAAAAGTATTAGTTAGATCAATCTTGTGCCAATGAAGCAAGTATTAATCGTTTTAGGAGCGGCAGAGAGTCAAGATTTGATATTACAGGAAAAAGTCAATTATAGTCAGAACATAATACTCTGAAAGGCTCATGCAAGGCATAGTTAGATCTACAATGATTTAAAATTAGGGGAATATAATTTCTACTTAATCTACTTGGCACAGAAAAGTTTAGCCGACTTAACAAGTCGGGGCAGTCAATATCACCATGTATAAGGTTATAAATAAAGATAGTACCAAGCATCGTTCTACGGTTGGCTAGGGATGGTAAGTTAATCAAAAGAAGTCTACTAGAATAAGAAGGTAAGATAAGATTTGCATCCCAGTTTAGGCGCCGTAAAGCAAAAAGAAGGAAGTTTTTTGTACAGATTCAATACGACCAATATGTATTCCGTATTGTGGACTCCAGACGGGAGACCCATACTCCAGAATCGGACGGACTAGCGAAATATATAAAGTTTTAGTCAAATAAGGATCATCGAATTCTTTTGACCACCTTTTAATAAATCCAAGCACTCCTCTGGCTTTAATAACCATGGACGAAATGTGATTACAAAATTTTAGTTTAGGGTCCAAGAGAACGTTAAGATCGTTTACAAGAGTTAATCTATCCAAAGAGCTGCCACTTAACGTGTAAGTCGCGTATATCGGATTGACCCGATAAAAAGTCATCAGCTTGCACTTGGAACCGTTTAAATTTAGTAAATTATCTCGGCACCAGTTTTGAAAATTATCTAGATTGGATTGCAAGTCTAAATGGCAGGAAATGTCCTTATACTGCAGGCACAATTTAACATCATCTGCGTACATAAGTACGCGAGAATGACTTATAATTGAGGGAAGATCATTAATAAATAATGTAAAAAGTAACGGACCCAGATGGCTCCCTTGTGGGACACCGGAGGTAACACGGAGAATTTCAGAAATTTAATTTTTAAAAAGGACCCTTTGTGACCTGCCATTCAGATAACTTGAAATCCATTTAAGCAGATCAACTGGAAAACCTAAAAGGTCAAGTTTTTGAATGAGAAGTAAGTGATTTACAGAGTCAAATGCTTTACTAAAGTCAGTGTAAATGACATATGTTTGAAAACTACTATAGAAGCCTTTTATCACAAATGTAGTGAGCTCTAGAAGGTTTGTAATTGTGGATCTACGTTTAATAAATCCGTGTTGACACGGAGAAATAATTGATCTGCAAAAGTGCTGCAAATGAGGAGTAATAATTTTTTCAAAAAGCTTAGGAATAGCTGACAACTTAGAAATACCTCTGTAGTTACTGGCTTCTAACTTGTTACCTTTTTTGAAAAGAGGAATAACAAATGATTCCTTCCAAATATTTGGGAATTGGGAGGTTTCTAGAGATAAGGTAAACAACTTGTGAAGAGGTTTGCACAGGGCCTTAGCGCAATACCTAAGCACGCACCCAGGAATACCATCGGGCCCTGGCGAATAAACAAGGCTTAATACGAAGAAGATCCACAAGAAGAGAGCTTTCTGTTAAAGTGGGACAGAATATGAGGTTTGAATTGGATATGGTGTAAGAATAAGACTGTGATGAATAATCTAAAGTAGAGTAAGTCGTTTGATAAAATTGGGCTAATAAATCGGCTATTGCTTGATCTGTGGTTGCCGTCATGTTTTCGAACGACAGCGAGGAAGGAAAAGAATTAGATTTACGCTTGGTGTTAACAAAATTATAAAACTGTTTCGGGTCCGGAGAGAACTGGACCTAACAACGGTTTAAGTAACTATTATAACAATGAGCATTAAGCACGGTAAATCTTGACCGAGCACTTAAATATCTAATAAAAACAGATTGAGAACCGGTATTTTTATATTTCCTAAAAAGTCTGGACTTTACATTTCTTAAGTGTGTCAAGTCTTTGCTGAACCAAGGTGATTTATTGGAAGTTGACGGATAGTACCACGGAACACAGGAATTAAAAAATGAGTTTATTGCAGTGTAAAAAACATTAACTGCATCGGACATATTATTGCATAAGTAAAGATCAGACCAATTAAAGCCAGAAATAAAATTATTTAGCCTCAGAAAGTCTGCCTTGCGAAAACAATGTATTCGTTTGGATTTTTCTGATTTTTCTTCTATAACTCTACCCGTATCAAATGAAAGTTCGATTGTTGGGTGATATGGATCTTCAGGTTGCGTGAGTGGTGCTACTCTGGACAGAAACACACCTTCAGGATTTGATACAAAACACAAATCAAGTAGGCGACCTAATGAATTTCGAACATGGTTTACTTGAGATAGAGATATGTCAAGCAGGCCGTCAATAAAATCATGCTGTGCTATAGGTAGTAAGACATTCCATCCATCCTCAGTGGACCAAGTAACTCCAGGTATATTAAAATCAACTAGAACTACCAACTGATCCCTATCGGAAAGCTTATTTGCAACAGACTTAATAACGGAAAGGTGATTTAAATAATCAGGAAGTTCAGACAACGGCGGAATATATGAGCAAGTTATGTATATAAAGTTACCAGGAAGCGATAACTTTACACAAATAAATTCAATGGTATTGAATTCATCAAAAAACAAGAGAGAACGCTATAGTCGGGTGCCCCGACTATCAGATACCCGTTACTCAGGTAAAGGGAGTGCGAGGGAGATGGAGATAAAAACTTTGATCACGCATAACTTTTTAACGAATGGTCCGATTTGGAAAATTTCTTCTACATTTCGATAGGTATTGATAAACACAATAAAACTGCATTTTTACTTTTCCGAAATATTTAAATTTTTAAAATCGTATCTAAGCGATTGTGGGCGTCAGAGGGGGCGTGGCACCTTTTTGAAACAAACTTGCGCTGCGTAGGAACTCCTAGAATCTGCATGCAAAATGCCAATCTTCTAGCTTTTATAGTTTCCGAGATCTCAGCGTTCATACGGACGGACAGACGGACAGACGGACAGACAGACAGACGGACAGACGGACAGACGGACATGGCTAGATCGACTCGGCTAGTAATCCTGAACAAGAATATATATACTTTATAGGGTCGGAAACGCTTCCTTCTACCTGTTACATACTTTTGCACGAATACAATATACCCTTTTACACTACGAGTAACGGGTAGAATAACTCCTCAGACGGGAGGTTTGAATCAACTCCAATTAAGACTCCACCTCCCCGTCTAGAGGGACGGTCATACCTATATATTGTGTACTTACCTGGAAAAACTTCGGAGCTAAAGATCTCCGGCTTTAACCAGGTTTCTGTAAACACAATAATATGAGATGCAAAGGAAAGGCTATCGGAATACAATTCAGTGAGTTTGCTACGCAAACCTCTTGCATTCTGATAGGAAAGAAGGAGGTTAGAAGTTAGTTTTTTGAAATTGGTACACTGGTTTGGCCTCGACTAGGAAGTTTTACTCCCACGGGCCCCTTCTTCTTTATCTTAGCCTCGAACTCTTTTACAACCATATTATCCGGCCAAAAGTCGCCCGAGCATATGGCTTCAAAAAGCTCGTTAGGGACAGTTATCTTGAAAGATGAAATGTCTCTAGCATAAGAAAACTTAAACTTTTCTTGTAAATAAGACAATACATCAGAAGATGTTTGATCAGGGGAAAGCCGAGAAACGAAAATTTGTTCCTTTAGTGGAACCACTGAAAGGGATTTTGGTGGAGCAGACATTGTTTCTGCAAAACCAACTTGAGCCGGTTGTCCGGACTCAGTAGTCCCTTGTGGTGGTGATGCTATATTCTGAGAGATAGATGGATCCACTAATTGTGAAACCACTACGGACAAATCGGAATTCTTAGAAGTCCCTGGTTGCATGCATTCTGTAACGGATTGTTCGGATACCGAATCTTTTTTAGCTGCTGATCTTAGCAACATTTGAGGGTTTGCTGAAATCAGCTGCTGATCCGCCGGAATGCTCTGTTGTTCTTTTGATTTTGCTAGGAATATGTGAGAGATGAATAGTGATTAATTTTAATTTGTGATTAATAAAGGTGCTTGAAAAATTGGTGTCGGGGGAGGTTTCTGAGAAATTTTGGCAGAAGAGCTGAGCAATTTCAAATTTGTTATTAGTGTTTTGTTTTGTGGATGGGTTGAATATACAGTGTATGTGTTTTTGAGGGTTAAAGCCGCAAAAGCGTCGGATGTTGCTCCAGATCGTTTTGGGTTGGCTGTCTGGTGAGATTTGGGATGTGAATTTGTTAATGCTCGCTGTTTTAGTTTGTTTGAGTGTTAGTCAAATAAATAAATAAATAAAAATAACAATTTTTAAATACAAATTATAAAAGTATTTTAAGTGATATAAATTTTATTAAACATTTTTTCTATTCTACAATTAAAATTCGAATTAAATTTACAAAAGTAATTAAAGTGAATTTAAACAGTCATTCCTTATCTTAAAAAAATAATAATTAATTTTTTGAAACTTAATATTCATTAGAATTATTCTTAACATATTCTTTATTTTGTAAGACAGACCCATGAAAAAATCTCCTATGGCCAATCGGCATAACCTCAGTCTACAAACACCTTTCGCTTATCCTTAATAAGGTTGGATGTATGGAATTAGGAATGGAAGCAGAACAACTTATGACGAAAATGTATAGGGACAAAGCCTTAGACACTTTTGTGCGCCGACTTCGCGGAGACTTATCTCGTTTTCTCGGTATGAAGGAACCAACATATCTTCCTTCAGCTTTACATCTTTGTCAAAAGTTAGAGAACCAAGCGTTCCGTGCAAACCATGCAGTTAATAGAGGGCAACAATCCGGATTTAGAAACGTGCCTTCCCAAAATATACCACATTCACAACCAACCAGACCACAGCCAAGCAGCAGTGGTCATTCCCCACTAATACCCAGTATCAAAATCCTTTAATTCCACCCAGACAAAATTATAATATGTTTAATTAACCACGACCCCAGTTCTAGAATAACAATCGAATTCCACCAGTCCCACAATATACTGCAATACGACCCTCAGAAAACTTTTCTCCGTTTCGACCTTTGGCTGTAAAGCCACGACCATGCAATCGAAACATATTAATTATATGAACAAACCCATTCGTTTTGAAGCTGGTGAAAGACCACCAATGCCTCTTAACGAAGCAGTAAAAAAATCTAGAAATTTTAATATTCAAGCAGCTCCTGACACTTCAGAAGTGGAAGATAAAACACAATCCCTTGACGAATACAACGAAACCGTAAAATCAGGAGGACGAATCACCATCGGAATATCCTGAATCTCTAACAGAATATTCTGAATCCATAAACCAAGCCGACCAAGAATACCTACCGATTATACCGACCTTCATTTTTTACAATAACAAAATCCTCATTGCCATATTTTGAATGCAAACTGAGGAGTGGATAAATTTTGAAAATATTAATTGATACCGGTTCAAACAATAATTACATCTAATAAATAAATCCCCTTTTGACGCCATCTCGGTTGGCGGAAATATTAAAATTACACATCACAAAACAGCCAATTTATTTAACGACCCTAAAGCCTAGTACTCAGATCGACAAACGAGTACGCTAGCGTAAAAACTTTAATCTTTCCAGTGTGACCAACATTTTGAGAGTTCATCATAATTAAGCGTGCTACGGGCGTACTGTCAATCAGCTGGGTTTGTTGACAAGCAGTTAAAATTCAAATATCGTATTTGCGGGAAAGAGCCTTTAAAAGATATTATCAACTACCTTGGCAAGACAAGTCTGCCGCTGTACAAAGAAATTAAGCCTAGTATCCAGATCGACGAAAACCGTACGCCAGTCATGAGAGAGAGCGAGAGGCAAACAGCTGGCGTTCACTTTTCGTCGGGCCTTTTTTCACGTCGGTCCCCTGATCGACGAAAAAAAAACAAGAAAATTCAATAGCGTTGCCAGATTAGCGAAAAGATTAAAACATTTAATCTTTTGGCGTGCGCTTCTCACTGAACATTATAAGAAATAGAGGGAACAAGAGAGAACGCTATAGTCGGGTGCCCCGACTATCAGATACCCGTTACTCAGGTAAAGGGAGTGCGAGGGAGATGGAGATAGAAACTTTGATCACGCATAACTTTTTAACGAATGGTCCGATTTGGAAAATTTCATTTCGATAGGTATTGATAAACACAATAAAACTGCATTTTTACTTTTCCGAAATATTTAAATATTATTTTTCCTTCACTGCGTTTCAAACTTTTGACTGAAATTATAATACCCTCTGCAAGGGTATAAAAATAACATTAAATAAATAAAAGAAAACAAATGAGTAAATTGACAATAACCAAAAACCAAAATACAAATATAACAAGAGAGAACGCTATAGTCGGGTGCCCCGACTATCAGATACCCGTTACTCAGGTAAAGGGAGTGCGAGGGAGATGGAGATAGAAGTTTTGATCACGCATAACTTTTTAACGATTTGAAAAATTTGTTCTACATTTCGATAGGTATTGATAAACACAATAAAACTGCATTTTTACTTTTCCGAAATATTTAAATTTTTAAAATCGTATATAAGCGATTGTGGGCGTCAGAGGGTGCGTGGCACCATTTTGAAACAAACTTGCGCTGCGTAGGAACTCCTAAAATCTACATGCAAAACGCCAATCTTCTAGCTTTTATAGTTTCCGAGATCTCAGCGTTCATACGGACAGACAGACGGACAGACAGACGGACAGACGGACATGGCTAGATCGACTCGGCTAGTGATCCTGAACAAGAATATATATACTTTATAGGGTCGGAAACGCTTCCTTCTACCTGTTACATACTTTTGCACGAATACAATATACCCTTTTACTCTACGAGTAACGGGTATAAAAACTCAAAAAACTCACAAAAGTCGATTGCAGGTGTTTACATGTGAGGACAAAATAACATTAATACTATCTGGGGTGCCTCTTGTCAGAGCAAAATTTTTTTTAGGTCCAGAATGTACGTAAAAACACAATAAAAGTGCAGCTATGAACTTTAAATTGGCAAATAATTATCAGTAAATTAAAAAAAACAACTGTTAAATTTAAATTGTATTGATTTTTAAAATCTTTGTACAGCGGCAGACTTGTCTTGCCAAGGTATTTGGTAATATCATTTAAAGGCTCTTTCCCGCAAATACGATATTTGAATTTTAACTGCTTGTCAACAAACCCAGCTGATTGACAGTACGACCGTAGCACGCTTAAATCTGATGAACTCTCGAAACTTTGGTCACACTGGAGAGATTAAAGTTTTTACGCTAGCATAATCGTTTGTCGATCTCGATACTAGGCTTTACCAACTTTAAAAACATTTGTGATAGAATTAGAAAACCGCAACAAAGAAAGGAAACCTATAAAATCATATCTACCAGAACAAGAAATATTTGTAAAACAAAACACCAGACTTGGCTCAAAATGATCCCCACGTTTTAAAAAAGAAATTGTCAAAGAAAATAGGAATACAACTATTTTAACAGAAGCAGGAATAGTAGTTCATAAAAGTAATATTTAAGGTAACTAAGTCCGAAACTCCTTAGGAAATTTTTGTCCACGTCAGACCGAAACTAAAAACTAAAATTAAAATAAAAATTAAAATAAATAGTTTATATTATTATACTTTGGCAGGTAACCCAGATCACGAAGATTTAGTTATGATAGAAAGTAACCTCAATAAGTAACCTAATAATTTTTTAATAATGACATTGCGTCAAGCTTGCAAACGCAAGTTAGACTTATGAAAGAAGAAATAGGAAACATTAAATTTGCAATACAATGGGCTAAAATTAACGTAATTAATACTCTTTTATTAAACGAACCTGACCTTAACGAAATATATAAAATATCTCAGAAAAATAACATTACCCGTTTTCAATTGAGGAAACGCTGGAATTTTTTGATGTGTCTGTCTTACATAATAAAACAACTATAATATACTTAAGTATTAAGTATGCCACCGGCGCTAGTCGCGCTAATGGTCAAGTGGAACGAACAATGAGCACGTTGGAAAATATGTCAACGGCGGCTGAAACTGGAACACAGTCTTGGCAGGATGTGCTAGGAGAGGTGCAGCTGGCAATCAATTGTACAACTAATCGTGTGACGAAGGCAAGTCCTCTAGAAATTGTATTGGGAAAAGTAGCACGGCCATTAGGATTACTTCCACCTTGTGAAATAGAAAATTATGTAGATTTGTCGAACTTGAGAGCACAAGCTGAAAAAAATGTTACTGCAGTTTACGATAAAGAACGGTTTGATAAAAGTGTTACTTAACGAGGACGGAAGCTAACTTCGACAAGCCGAAGTTTTAATACCCAATAGACTTTGCTGAAATTGCTCAAATTGAAAAGGTAGCGAAAGGAATAAGGTATACATAAATAAACTAGATTTATGTCATGTCAATAGCTTTTATACTGCAAAAATGTCATATAAAAATAGAAAAAAAGGGATATTTTCGGTGCCTTTAAAAAAGCTTCCCACGGAAGCTTTAAGATATAGACGTTCGATCGGCAAGCGCTTATACCCTGATCAAGATATGCGTAAATAAATAAGACTTGGAAAAATTTATGTCAATAGCGTACACACTGCGAGAAATATTCTGAAAAACATCAAATTTGGACCGATTTCACCCTATTGTTCCTATGGGAGCCATATGATATAGACGTCCGATCGGCACGCGCTTTTACCTTGATCAAGGTATGCATAAAAAAATACGATTTGGAAAGATTCATGTCAATAGCTTTTACACTGCGCGAAATATCATCAACTCTTGCTAGATATACCCGATTGTTCCTATGGGAGCTATAGGATATAGACGTCCGATCGGGGCGATTTTCAAACTTGATCTGCGTACACATGTTTTAGGACGAGTGTGGAAGTTTCAGATCGCTAGCTTTTAAACTGAGCTCGCAAACGGTATTGAAACAGACGGACAGACGGACATGGCTATATCGACTCCCCCATTGATCCTGATCCTTCACTTTTGACCGAAGAAAGTGAAGTGTGCCAATAAGGGTGGCAAAAAGATGTAGTACTGCTGGCCAAACGAAAATGGCAGAGTACTTTGATCGTGTAAATCAAGCTATGAAATGAAATTTAAAACAAAAACAAGAAAGGAAAGCTAACTTCGGGCGGAGCCGAAGTTGATATACCCTTGCAGAATACTCTGTAAATTATATTCTCCAAAATTATTCATATGATGGATTCTTAGTACTCATAAAAAATCCCAACTTCCTAACTTTAAAAACACCAAAGTTATGGCATTTCAAATCGTTCAGTTATATGGCAGCTATAAGATATAGTCGGCCGATCCTTATGAAATTTGGTAGGTCGGATTGATTGGCCAAATATAAAACCCATAGAAAATCCCAACTTTCTAACTTTACAAACACGAAAGTAATGGCATTTCCGATCAATCAGTTATATGGCGGCTATAGGATATAGTCGTCCGATCCTTATGAAATTCGGTAGGTCAGATAATTTGACCAAAAATAAAACTCAAAGAAAATCCCAACTTCCTAACTTCAAAAACACCAACGTTATGGCTTTTCCGATCGTTCAGTTATATGGCAGCTATATGATATAGTCGCCCGATCCGGCTCGTTCCGACTTATACACTACCTGCAATAGATATACAACTTTTGGGAACGTTTTAAGCAGATAGCTTTAAAACTGAGGGACTAGTTTGCGTAGAAACGGACGGACGGACAGACGGACAGACGGACATGGCTAGATCGACTCTCCTGGTGATGCTGATCAAGAATATATATACTTTATAGGGTCGGAAATGTCTCCTTCACTGCGTTGCAAACTTTTGACTGAAATTATAATACCCTCTGCAAGGGTATAATAAATAAATAGGAAAGTTGCTGTGGAAAGTGAAAGTAATAAAATGATAAAACAAGAAAGGAAGCAAACTTCGGCATGCCGAAGTTTATATACCCTTGCAGTTATAATAATTATCAAATATGATATTGTGTTTTCTGTACAGTTCAGTGTTAACTAAATACCGTACAGCTTCAAGGACCCGAGCTGGTCGAATAGTTTCTGTCATAAAATTATGGGAGTATTCCAGTTTCCTTTTAAGGTGAACTTGGATTACATGTGTGGAATTAAACGATCGGGGAAGCGCACTTACAGTGTCTGGGACAGAAATAGGAACATTTACCACCGCTCCTCTTATTCCGCATTGCCTTTCATATCCTAAGGAGATAATGCGCATAAACGGAATTCGAGGAGAAATAAGGCGCTCTTCCAGACACGTTAAGTTTTTAAGGCACTCCGGAATTTCAGGAAAGTCTAAGCCATTGGAAAGACAAAGTCTTCAGTTATATGGCAGCTATAAGATATAGTCGGCCGATCCTTATGAAATTTGGTATGTCGGATTGATTGGCCAAAAATAAAACCCATAGAAAATCCCAACTTCTTAACTTTAAAAACACCAAAGTTATGGCACTTCCGATCAATCAGTTATATGGCAGCTATAAGTAATAGTCGGCCGATCCTTATGAAATTCGGTATGTCGGATTGATTGGCCAAAAATAAAACCCATAGAAAATCCCAACTTCTTATCTTTAAAAACACCAAAGTTATGGCTTTTCCGATCGTTCAGTTATATGGCAGCTATATGATATAGTCGCCCGATCCGGCTCGTTCCGACTTATATACTACCTGCAATAGAAAGACAAGTTTTGCGAAAGTTTCAAGCAGATAGCTTTAAAACTGAGGGACTAGTTTGCGTAGAAACGGACGGACAGACGGACAGACGGACAGACGGACAGACGGACGGACAGACGGACGGACAGACGGACATGGCTAGATCGACTCTCCTGGTGATGCTGATCAAGAATATATATACTTTATAGGGTCGGAAATGTCTCCTTCACTGCGTTGCAAACTTTTGACTGAAATTATAATACCCTCTGCAAGGGTATAAAAATACAGTATCGTGGCCTGAGTGGACGATAATAAGATTCATAGAAACTAAAAATGTAGTCTTTTATACACGAGGTCGTGTTAGAGTCAGAATGGCCGAGTCGGCGAATAGTATATCTCAGTGTATAAGGAATGATAGTTTCTTGGACTGCTTGTGTTTCATAGAAGCTCGAATTATTTCATCATCTTATGTTATTCCTCTTTGCCTGAGCGCCGTGTGTGGTTCCAGAAAACAGAGTTGGCGATTGGAGAAACGAAGAGTCAGTCTCTCTAGATCGACGCCTGCGTTCAGACCGAAACTCACTCCGTTCTAATGGAACCCGAGGATAATTCGACATACATACGTATGTATATGTTGTATGGTTAGTGATAGCGGCAAGCGACATGAGAAAAATAACATTTATCGAAACTATATTGATATATCATAATTAAAAAAAACAATTTAAGTGCTGAACAATTGGGGTTAGAAATTGAATATTTGTTCCAGAAAGACAATGACCCGAAGCACATTGCCCAAAATACAAAGCTTTGGCTGCTGAAGGATCTTCTTTCACGTTAAAGTAAACTGTATACAGGCGTACACTTTGTCATAGTATTAAGTTTAAAATTAACAAGAAATGAAACTTAGGCAAGCCGAAGTTTATTTGCCCTTGCAATTATACAAAACGAGTACATTTCGATTTCCATGCCTATATTACTAAAAACAATTGCTAAAAGCAATGCGCTACATTCATCGTTTCTATGCCAGCTATTTGATATTGTTGTCAGATTCTTATAAATAAAAGCGTAATTCTGATAAAGTAAATAATAACTATATCTCAAGAAAGAAAAGCTTTCTTCGGGCGGAGCCGAAGTTGATATACCCTTGCAGAATTTTCGGTAAATTATATTCTCTAAAACTATTCATATGATGCATTCTTAATACTCATAAAAAATCCCAACTTCCTAACTTTAAAAACACCAAAGTTATGGCATTTCCGATCAATCAGTTATATGGCAGCTATAGGATATAGTCGGCCGATCCCGGCCGTTCCGACTTATATACTGCGTGCAAAGGAAAGAAAGGTGTGTGCAAAGTTTCAATTCGATATCTTTAAAACTGAGAGACTAGTTTGCGTAGAAACAGACAGATGGACAGACTGACGGATGGACGGACAGACGGACAGACGAACAGACGGACAGACGAACAGACGGACATGCTTATATCAACTCAGGAGGTGATCTTGATCAAGAATATATATATTTTGTAGGGTCGGAGATGTCTTCTTCACTGCGTTACACACTTTTCACCAAAATTATAATACCCTCTGCAAAATATTTTGTTTTTTAATTTTTATTTTTTTTTAAATTTTTTTGTTTTACCATGGGAGCTATACGATATAGATGTCCGATTTTAAATTAATTAAAACCGTAATTCCGTAATATTTAAATACATATTACCAAATCCGAAAGAACAACAAAAACCATTTTAAAAAACAACAACTTTATACTTTTTGATACTTTTTTTCCGATTGTTTCTCGTTCCGACTTATATACTACCTGCAATAGAAAGACAGTTTTTAGCAGATAGCTTTAAAACTGAAGGACTAGTTTGAGTACGGACGGACGGACAGACGGACATGGCTAGATCGACTCTCCTGGTGATGCTGATTAAGAATGTATTATATATACTTTATAGGTTCGGAAATGTCTCCTTCACTGCGTTGCAAACTTTTGACCGAACTTATAATACCGTCTGCAAGGGTATAATAAAGGCAAAGGCAGTATCGAAAAGATTAAATTTATTATGCACAGTTCAAGATCTACACCAGGCGAAGGTCGAAGTTCACTTACATTCCGCTACATAAAGAACTCCCTTTCTCAGTTCAATGGTACAAGCCAGCCGTCTGTTCACAGCTGGATCCAGGAGTTTGAAGATAATGCAGCAGCAGTCGTTCGAAGCCAGTCAGGTATTTCCAACTGGTTATCTCTAAAGCGAGCATTAGTCGCTGAGTTCGGATCTAAGGTTTCGGCAATTGAAGATAACCTAATGGTAAAAAATTGCGCTAATGAGAATTACAAGGAGTATCTCTATTCGCTAATGGAAATGGGAAAGGATGACGTCAGTCTTAAGAGTATTTCATCGAAGGTATACCCGACTCGAGAACCAACAAAAGCAACTTAAATTAGGACAGGAATCTGCAGAAACTTAAAGAGCAAATAAAGAAACATCGTAGCAGTTGCCCTCAAGTGCTTAATACAGCAAAATCTTATATTACCAACGAAGACAACCAGATGTGACCAAACAACATTTTTGAAAATGTTTTAAGTCACCACACTTAAAACACTTTTTAAAATGTTGTCCTTCACATTTTGTAAGAGAGTGTAACTAGCAAATTAAATGCTACAGGTGCGAATAGCTTGGCCATAAGGCATCGAATCCAAGTACTAGGACCGCTGAAAAGAAGGAAGGAATAAGTGCATACTCAATGACGAACCATATCAGCAGCAGTGGAAAATGTATTTTTAAAGAAATTTCATATAATGGCGTTCGATTTTCTGTGGTTGAGATGTTGGGAAATATTGAGCTTGTTGGTGAAGAGTATTGTCTTGTCGGCATTTGCAACAGTGAGCTGAATTCGCTTGGCAGTTTCGTTAAAACTTTCACGTTGCGAGCAGAAATAACTTTAAGTATTTAACAGTGATCGGAAATAGCGTACTGAAGCTAGTGGACTTTATATTCTCAGGGAAGTCGGTAAACTTTCGACCAAAAGAAAAACTGAACATCCATGAATCGTTTACCACTGAGGAAGAGGTAGAGTCAGAGTTACAGATATTCCAGGAATATCCTGAAATGTATCTTTTCGCCGAGAGTGTGGAGCCCGAGATTGACGTCGCTCACCTGGACAGACCAATTGCTGAAACTCTGAAAGATTTGATCATCAACTACGAGCAAGAGAAAAAGAAGGACAGTCCCATTCAAATGAAAATTTTGCTAAATGACAAATATCCTGTCTATGAACGCCCTCGACGCATTTCACATGCATACAAGTCAATTGTAGACATTCAGGTTGAGAAATGACTAGCTGGAAAAAATTATTCACCCTAGTTCATCTGAATATGTCTCACCTGGATTAACATCCTATTTAAGGCGATTCATTGCTGTGTTTATTTTTAGAGTTAAGCAAGGTTTTGTCTGTGATTGGCTTTAGGATCGGTATTTGAAAGAGCGTCCAATAAAACACGTCTTCCTTGTTGAGTTGATATTTCAAACTAGTTATACCCGTTACTCGTAGAGTAAAAGGGTATATTGTATTCGTGCAAAAGTATGTAACAGGTAGAAGGAAGCGTTTCCGACCCTATAAAGTATATATATTCTTGTTCAGGATCACTAGCCGAGTCGATCTAGCCATGTCCGTCTGTCCGTCTGTCCGTCTGTCTGTCCGTCTGTCTGTCTGTCTGTCCGTATGAACGCTGAGATCTCGGAAACTATAAAAGCTAGAAGATTGGCATTTTGCATGCAGATTCTAGGAGTTCCTAAGCAGCGCAAGTTTATTTCAAAAGGGTGCCACGCCCCCTTTAACGCCCACAATCGCTAATATACGATTTTAAAAATTTAAATATTTCGGAAAAGTAAAAATGCAGTTTTATTGTGTTTATCAATACCTATCGAAATGTAGAAGAAATTTTTCAAATCGGACCATTCGTTAAAAAGTTATGCGTGATCAAAGTTTCTATCTCCATCTCCCTCGCACTCCCTTTACCTGAGTAACGGGTATCTGATAGTCGGGGCACCCGACTATAGCGTTCTCTCTTGTTTTATTTAAGAATATCTTCGACTTAAATAGCTAACATGAGACTTACAACTATTCTTATCTTTGACCTACGAATCGGTATATTCCCGATTCCGGGAAACATGCTAAGGGTGATAGAGGAGATAGCAATTACTCCGATCGCACTTATCACTGAACATGTGGTGACCACTCGCAGGAGGTCATTTTACAACCTTTTTACCTAGTTGTTTTAGGTATGCACACACGTGATAAATTTGGTGCGGCTACAATTCCGCTACCTAAATATACATTTGTATATCTGCGTGTTCATGTTTGAACATACTGCCAAAGGCCGGTAAGAATGATATATTTATACCCGTTACTCGTAGAGTAAAAGGGTATATTGTATTCGTGCAAAAGTATGTAACAGGTAGAAGGAAGCGTTTCCGACCCTATAAAGTATATATATTCTTGTTCAGGATCACTAGCCGAGTCGATCTAGCCATGTCCGTCTGTCCGTCTGTCTGTCCGTCTGTCTGTCCGTCTGTCCGTCTGTCTGTCCGTATGAACGCTGAGATCTCGGAAACTATAAAAGCTAGAAGATTGGCGTTTTGCATGTAGATTTTAGGAGTTCCTACGCAGCGCAAGTTTGTTTCAAAATGGTGCCACGCCCCCTCTGACGCCCACATATACGATTTTAAAAAGATAAATATTTCGGAAAAGTAAAAATGCAGTTTTATTGTGTTTATCAATACCTATCGAAATGTAGAAGAAATTTTTCAAATCGGACCATTCCTTAAAAAGTTATGCGTGATCAAAGTTTCTATCTCCATCTCCCTCGCACTCCCTTTACCTGAGTAACGGGTATCTGATAGTCGGGGCACCCGACTATAGCGTTCTCTCTTGTTTTAATATATCCATAGTTATGATTTAACGATTTAGTGGACTGTAATTATTTATTCAATTTAATTTTTTAAACTCAAATCTTGCTCTTTTTGTGTATATATATTTCAGCTTAGACATGTAATTCTCTTATAGCTTAACTCTAACATTGGCTTGATTTATTCTTTTAAAAATTATAATACTTCGTGTTCTGATGAACATTCTGCCAAAGGCCCGGCAAACTTTACATTTAGTTTTACAATATATTTTATATTTGACAACTGTGCAAACAACGGTTTAGTAGACTGTAAATTTATTTTTTTTCAATACATTTTTTTTTTTTACTTAACTATTTAACTTTAAATTCCTTGCAACGGGCCTGCGAAAGTTATGGCTTCTAATCTTTGCCTAATAAAACATTTTTTCACAAGGTATATTATCAAAATTCCCAAAACTATTAATGACAATATAAGACCAGCATGTCCGGAAATATGATGGAAATGCAAATCCTTTAATTGTGGATGGTTTTCTTTAAGCTCTTTAATTTCTTTCTTTAATTTATCCATTTCAATTGTATGATTTAATGGCGTTAGCTTGAACGGATCCCATATTATTCTCGGAACTTCACTAACCTCTCCTATGTATGGTGTTGACAGTGTCTTTTCACTTTCCGAGTGAATATTATGATGGGCTATCAACATTTTGTCATCCGTTCTTGCAGTACAATACGGCGCAATACTTAAAATCCCTTGCTCAGGCAGTTCAGACAACTCCATTTGAGACCCAGAACATTGTACCCTTATTTTAGTACCTATCGGAACCTTAAACAACCAACTACTTTTCTTTTCTAACTCTACCCAGTAACTTGTGGCATCCACTACTGTTTTGTATACACAATTCGAAGCTCTATTTGGTTTTAACGGCTGAACTTCACATGAGTGTCATTCGCGGAGTTCCAGGGCCAACTTCCTTGGCATATCCTTTTATTTTGTTGCCATTTTTGACAATGATTTAAGGTTGCTTCGCTCATTATGTGATACGAATCGATTTCAAAACAAGAGAGAACGCTATAGTCGGGTGCCCCGACTATTAGATACCCGTTACTCAGGTAAAGGGAGTGCGAGGGAGATGGAGATAGAAACTTTGATCACGCATAACTTTTTAACGAATGGTCCGATTTGAAAAATTTCTTCTACATTTCGATAGGTATTGATAAACACAATAAAACTGCATTTTTACTTTTCCGAAATATTTAAATTTTTAAAATCGTATATAAGCGATTGTGGGCGTTAAAGGGGACGTGGCACCTTTTTGAAATAAACTTGCGCTGCGTAGGAACTCCTAGAATCTGCATGCAAAATGCCAATCTTCTAGCTTTTATAGTTTCCGAGATCTCAGCGTTCATACGGACAGACAGACGGACAGACAGACGGACAGACAGACGGACAGACAGACGGACAGACGGACATGGCTAGATCGACTCGGCTAGTGATCCTGAACAAGAATATATATACTTTATAGGGTCGGAAACGCTTCCTTCTACCTGTTACATACTTTTGCACGAATACAATATACCCTTTTACTCTACGAGTAACGGGTATAATTATAAATTAAATATTCGGAAGTTATGTGTACCATTATTATTTTATCTACATTCCTAATAGGCAACGGAATTAGTCTTAACAATTTAGACGGATGCCTACTAAACAAAGGCACTTTTGCAGTGATGATTAATTTATTCTTTATAAACAATCCCCTCGCTGTTAATAAGGTATATACCTCCTTTAGTTCCGTTCCTGATCTTTTCCCTGGAATTATTAGATTTTCCGACAGATTTTCCTGAATCTTGGCAATCTCAATTTTTAGCTGATTTGGCCTAAGTATGTTTGTGTTTAGTCTGCCGTGATTAATATCAATTAATAGGCTTATAATCCCTGATTGAACTTTTTCACCTTCTTCAATCAAGGAGTGAAGCTGTTTAGTCACCATAAAGAATTTTATCGATTCTTTGTAAACATAGTAACTCTCTTTAAGAACTTCTGTCATGTTTTCAATTCTTACTTGCATACTTCTAAAATTAGCGTTAACATCCTCGGTTGTTTTTTTAATAAATTAGTGGTTGAATCAACAACTGACGTTTGCTTTTGAACCAATTTATCCATGTTTCTTTGATTATCTAATAAGTTTTTCATATCTTCCTCTAACTGTTCCCTGTCATCTTCATCCATTATACCAAATAAAATATGATACAACGAACCTATAAACTCTAAGGGAGCACGTTTGGTTCTGGATCTTGGTTGCATCATAAATAATTTATTATTCTCTTCTAGTTCCATTAATTGGCTTCGCATATTATCCAAAACTAGATTGCATTGATCTTCAAAGCCATGAAGTTTTTCACAAACTCTTCTCATTTCCTTTATCAACGCTTTACCTTTATAAATCATCTTAAAATATGCCTCCATGTTATAATAAATCACCAAGCTCCAAGACGTACTTACAATTTCTACATCTCCTAGGGGATTTAAATATATTGCCGCAGTGCTATTAATTCTTTGTACCTCAAACCCATCCTTTTTGGTTTTTATCGCTGCGGCACTTGACACCTGGCACAACAAAGCAAGCAAAACCAATATTACTATGCTACTAAGCTTAGATAACCTAGGGGAAACTCTTTTTATGGTCGGAGTTGCAGTTGCATCCTCTGCTTGCTGTACACCAATTAAAAGACAAATCTTGGTAATCGGTCTTGTAAATGATGCTTCTGAGGTCTTTACTTTGACAACCCTAACTTTGTCGTCTCTACCTTTATGAACTTCCTCTACTTTTGCCATTGGCCATCTAGCTGGGTGACAATTTTCATCTTTTAAGAGCACTACCTGCCCCTTTTCTATATTTTGAGTACCTTTTTTCCATTTATACCTCTGCTGCAACGTATATAAATAATCCTCCTTCCATTTGACCCAAAAATCTCTTCTCATTTTGCTATTAAGAAATGTCCGGGCGTTAGCACCTCATTATCATCGACATCTTCTCCCGTCGTATATAGCGGTCTAGAGTTTAGCACTGCTTCGATTTGGCATAATAAGGTTGACATCTCTTCGTATGTCAATATACTATCTCCAATCACTCTTTTTAAATGATATTTAACCGACTTAACACCTGCTTCCCAAATGCCACTGAATTTTTTCGGTTTCCTTTTCTGCAGCTACTCTGGAATTATATTGTATGGCTTTTAATAATTCTTCGTCTAACTTTCGTGCAGCTCCTACAAAATTGGTACCATTACCGAATATATATTGGCACATTTTCCTCTTCTAGCTATAAATCTTTGTAATGCTGCTAGAAATGCATCAGAAGTTAAATCACTCACAACTTCTAAATGAATTGCCTTAGTTGCCATGCATACAAACACTGAGACCTTTAAAAGTTTTTTGACCCCGATTTTTCGAACATTTTAGGTGATTCGGCCCTGCATAGTCTATACCTGTATTAAAAAATTGGTATGCTACATTCACTCTGCACTTTGGCAGGTTACCCATTATTTGTTTACCTGAACATTGCCTATATCTCGCACAAGTAACACACTCTCTCAATACTTTCTTCAGAGAATCCCTTAACCTAAATATCCAATACTTCCTTTGGATTTGGTTTCTCATTAAATTGATTCCACCATGCATTGTCTCCTTATGAGCCTTTTCAATTAAAAGTCGTGACACGTGGCATTTATCTAATATTATCGGGTGCTTCACATCAAATCGTAACTTGCTATTTTGCAACCTACCACCTACCCTTAGAATACCATCTTTGTCTAAGAACGGATTCAGCCCTATAACCTTACTTTTCTGCTCTATTTTTAAAAACCGTGCCATTGCTGAAATTTTCTTCGCATATCTGAAATTCTAAACCATCTTTACTCTCTTCTTCTAATTCCCAAAACCTATCCAAATCCGTACACTCGATCACAGTTGCAACTATTGTGTTATTGCCTTTTGACTTTGTGCAGCCCGACACTATCCACCCGAACTCAGTATTCTGACCTAGGAGTCCGTCTATTTTTTTAACTCCTCTTTTAAAAATGTGCGCGTTTAGATCTGCACCTATTATTAGGTCTACTCTACTTGGCTTATAAAATTCGGGATCAGCAAGTCGGTATTTGTCCCACTTTGTCGTATCAATATTAACCGCTTGTACTGGTAGTGCTTTCATTAATTTTGGAAGGATAATCGCATCTACTGTCAAATTATTTTTATTTTCTTGGTTTGTTTTCATTTGTAAGCTAACTTTGTGCCTTGAAATGCATGTTTTAACTGAGGAAACTCCACTAATCTCCGTATAATTTTTAATTTTCGGTAATTGGAGAATTTGTGAAGCTTCCTCTGAAATTATCGTACTTTGAGACCCACTGTCAATCAAAGCCCTTAATTTTTCATAGCCTCCATTTCTTGATTTGACCTCAATTATGGCTGTGGCTAATAATACGCGGTCCGTTTTTCTACATGTGTTCACTTTTTCTGGAACTTTAAAATGAAGTAACGTATGGTGAGGTTTGTTGCAAGTCAAGCAAGGCTGCTCGCTTGTGCATCTCTTAAAATTCTTATGTTTCAGACATTTTATACAAATTTGATTTTTTCTTGCCCAGTCATTTCTCTCTGCTGGATTCATTCTTTTAAATTTGTAGCACTGGACTAAATAATGTCCCTGTAATTTACAACACGCACAATTTTCGCTATTATTATTATGCGTTGTATTAATGACTTTCTTTACAGGTTTCTCTCCCTGTGACAATGATGATATGGAATTGAGCCTTTGCTCTAAAAATTCCATAACATCCGAAAGCGCTTGAATGTCTTTTGTCTTTTTGACATGACTTTCATATAAATTCAACGAGTCTTTATTAAATTTCCGAAGGATTATGTGGGCAAAAATGGCATCGACCTCTTCGGACAATTGTGCCTTCAATTTTATGATATATATTGACTCATTAATTGAGTCAATGAACTTTTTAATTTGCCTATCTGAATCTAAATTTAAATTGGGCAAATCCAAAAGCCTATTCATATGTTCCGAGAATATCTTTCTTTTATTCTCGAAACGCTTGGTTAAAAATTCCCAAGTGGCTTCGTAATTTTCGCCCGCGCCTAGCAATAAATGAGTGACAACACTCCTGGCTTCCCCTTTTAATGCTGACTTCAGATAGTTAAACTTAAGAGATGGACTTAAATCCTCTCTTGAGTGGATTAGCTCTGTGAAGAGTTCGTAAAACAGATCCCACTCTTTGGAATCACCAAAAAATGTGGGAATCTGTATTTTAGGCAGGGTTGGTAATTCCTCTGCCTTCACCACCATTGACACGTCAGCATGCCTATTAACTACGCTGGGTCGATTTTTAATGGCCGTTAATATGTTTTGCGTATCAAACTCGATATCGCTTATCATTTCATCAAACACAGAACCCTCGAAATAGGTATTAACCTGTTCAATTAGGTTCTGTATTTTATTCCATAAAAACTCAATTTTGTTTTTCCTTATAGTAAGGAAATCTGGACTATTGTCTATGAGAGTAGACGTCTCATCTAAATATGCTTTTAAATTGCCTATCTGACTTCGAAATGTCTGCTCTATCCTGGATGCGTTTGAAGTGCCTGGCATTTCAATCTCTTTTTCCATGTTCTGTATCTTAGCAACGTTTGCCGTGGGCATAACCTGTACCTCTGGCTTATTATTCTGAGACTCTTTTTCAAACCTTAACTTGACCTGAGCCAACACCATCATAATAATGTCATACTGCTTGGTATTAAAATATTCATGATCGACAACGCCGATCTTTAAAAGGACAGTATGATTTGTAATAAAGAGTTTTTGAAGCTCTTCTGATCGTCCTATGTCTAGCTCTGTTAGCCCTATCTTTGCTTCTAACTGTCTTATTTCCAAAATAATTCCGGACTGCTTCTTTAGCAAATCTATAGTTTTTTCCGACATCATTATACCCTTGCAGAGGGTATTATAATTTCAGTCAAAAGTTTGCAACGCAGTGAAGGAGACATTTCCGACCCTATAAAGTATATATATTCTTGATCAGCATCACCAGGAGAGTCGATCTAGCCATGTCCGTCTGTCCGTCTGTCCGTCCGTCTGCCCGTCTGTCCGTCCGTCCGTCCGTTTCTACGCAAACTAGTCCCTCAGTTTTAAAGCTATCTGCTTAAAACTTTCCCAAAAGTTGTCTTTCTATTGCAGGTAGTATATAAGTCGGAACGAGCCGGATCGGGCGACTATATCATATAGCTGCCATATAACTGAACGATCGGAAAAGCCATAACGTTGGTGTTTTTAAAGTTAGGAAGTTGGGATTTTCTATGAGTTTTATTTTTGGCCAATTAATCCGACCTACCGAATTTAATAAGGATCGGACGACTATATCCTATAGCCGCCATATTACTGATTGATCGGAAATGCAATAACTTTGGTGTTTGTTAAGTTAGGAAGTTGGGATTTTTTATGAGTGTTAAGAATGCATCATATGAATAATTTTGGAGAATATAATTTACAGAATATTCTGCAAGGGTATTTCAACTTCGGCTCCGCCCGAAGTTAGCTTTCCTTTCTTGTTTTGAAATTATTATTTTTGTTTTTTTTTTTTTAAGGTTGATATATTTATATGTATGTTAATAAAAAAAAATTATATTGACTTAGCTGCTTCCGTTGCCGTCGCCAGAGTAGTCGTTTTAGTTGTTGTAGTTGCTGCTGAAGTCGCCGCCGCTTGTCTTGTCGCCGCTCTGGTCCGTTGCAGCTGTATTTTTAGTTGTTGTTGTTGCTGCTGAAGTCGCTGCCGCTTGTCCTGTCGCCGCTCTGGTCGTCGCAGCTGTATTTTTAGTTGTTGTTGTTGCTGGGTTTTTGTTTTTATTTTGGCACTGTTCGTTAAATGCTTAATTGCATTTATTCTCCCGCACAATATCGCTGATGTTAAGGGCCTCAAGCACGCCTTACACGACACTGTCAATCTCTAAGCTACCTTTAGTCATTTACTACTAGAAGGTGCTTTGTTGTTATATCTCTGTTCCTTACCTCGGGTGGGGGCAACAAGAGTTTTTTTTTTTTTTTTTTTCGCTACCTTAAGCTGCGTGTGTCTAGCACTACATACAGACTTTCAGGTGCTGATTGATCTGAACCTCTTACCACAGGGGGGAAAGTTACAGAGTCTCGAAGGATCACAATGATCGGCTCGATTGACCAAAATGAAAGAGCGTCCAATAAAACACGTCTTCCTTGTTGAGTTGATATTTCAAACTAGTTTTATTTAAGAATATCTTCGACTTAAATAGCTAACATGAGACTTACAACTATTCTTATCTTTTGACCTACGAATCGGTATATTCCCGATTCCGGGAAACATGCTAAGGGTGATAGAGGAGATAGCAATTACTCCGATCGCACTTATCACTGAACATGTGGTGACCACTCGCAGGAGGTCATTTTACAACCTTTTTACCTAGTTGTTTTAGGTATGCACACACGTGATACATTTGGTGCGGCTACAATTCCGCTACCGAAATATACATTTGTATATCTGCGTGTTCATGTTTGAACAGTATTATTAAGCTATTTTTGTATATTTGTGGAATGTAGTTGTTTAGTATGGCGTTTTGGAGGTTAATAATTCTGTTTTTTGTTGTTTTATCCAGGTTTTTTATCATTGTGTAGTTAAATCTGTCAAGTCCTGGTGTGTTTCCTTTCAATGTGGTTAATGCTGCTGAATATTCTATTGCAGTTATGGGTTTTTCTTTTCGGTTGCTCTTTTGCTAGGAATATGTGAGAGATTGCTGAGTGACGTTTGTTTGTAATTAATAAAGGTGCTTGAAAAATTGGTGTCGGAGGAGGTTTCTGAGAAATTTTGGCAGAAGAGCTGAGCAATTTCAAATTTGTTATTAGTGTTTTGTTTTGTGGATGGGTTGAATATACAGTGTATGTGTTTTAGTGGGTTAAAGCCGCAAAAGCGTCGGATGTTGCTCCAGGTCGTTTTGGGTTGGCTGTCTGGTGAGATTTGGGATGTGAATTTGTTAATGCTTGCTGTTTTAGTTTGTTTGAGTGTTAGTCAAATAGGGCATAAATTTTAATTTTAAATTACTTGGTATCTCTTCATAAATAAATAAATAAATAAAAATAACCATTTTATTTTAAGTGATTTAAATTTTATTAAACATTTTTACTATACTACAATTAAAATTGAATTAAATTTACAAAAGTAATTAAAGTGAATTTAAACAGTCATTCCTTATCTTAAAAAAATAATAATTAATTTTTTGAAACTTAATATTCATAAGAATTATTCTTAACATATTCTTTATTTTGTAAGACAGACCAATGAAAAAAATCTCCTATGGCCAATCGGCATAACCTTATACGACCAACCGTCATTGATTTACAACCACAAGAATTACAGCCAAAACAACTTCAAAATAATCAATTAAATCAAGTAGAACAACATCAAGCTAACCTTGTTCAACAACAAAGACAAATTCATAGACAGGAATTACATCAGGAACACAGAGACAATATGGCAGTACAAAAGTTACAAGAAGCAGTCAGAAATATAATTGCTGAGCAAATACCGATCCTATTACAACAAGCTCAAAACTCAGGATTCGATTTTGCACAGGTTCCATATCAGGAAACTCGAAGGTTTGGATAGGCTACCAGAAGTCGTAAAAAGCTTAAGGGAATTTTCTGGCAACCCAACAGAATTCAGCTCTTGGAAAAAGGGTGTGGATAGAGTTCTTAAAACATATGAACACACTGTAGGCACATCTAAGTATTTTGGGATTCTACATACCATACGTAATAATATCACGGGAAACTCAGACACTGCGTTAGAATCTTATAATACTCCACTTAACTGGAATGCCATTTCTAAATGTCTAACTTTGCACTACGCAGTTAAGCGGGATTTAGTAACTCTCGTATACCAAATGACAACTCTATGCCAGGGTGCTCACCAGTCGGTAGAGGAATTTCATCAGTCAGTCTACAAACACCTTTCGCTTATCCTTAATAAGGTTGGATGTATGGATTTAGGAATGGAAGCAGAACAACTTATGACGAAAATGTATAGGGACAAAGCCTTAGACACTTTTGTGCGCCGACTTCGCGGAGACTTATCTCGTTTTCTCGGTATGAAGGAACCAACAGATCTTCCTTCAGCTTTACATCTTTGTCAAAAGTTAGAGAACCAAGCGTTCCGTGCAAACCATGCAGTTAATAGAGGGCAACAATCCGGATTTAGAAACGTGCCTTCCCAAAACATACCACATTCACAACCAACCAGACCACAGCCAAGCAGGCCACAGTGGTCATTCCCCACTAATACCCAGTATCAAAATCCTTTAATTCCACCCAGACAAAATTATAATATGTTTAATTAACCACGACCCCAGTTCTAGAATAACAATCGAATTCCACCAGTCCCACAATATACTGCAATACGACCCTCAGGAAACTTTCCTCCGCCTCGACCTTTGGCTGTAAAGCCACAACCACGACCAGAACCCATGGACATCGACAGGACCATGCAATCGAAACATATTAATTATATGAACAAACCCATTCGTTTTGAAGCTGGTGAAAGACCACCAATGCCTCTTAACGAAGCAGTAAAAAATCTAGAAATTTTAATATTCAAGCAGCTCCTGACACTTCAGAAGTAAAAGATGAAACACAATCCATTGACGAATACAACGAAACAGTAAAATGACAGGACGAATCACCATCGGAATATCCTGAATCTCTAACAGAATATTCGGAATCCATAAACCAAGCCGACCAAGAATACCATTACGATTATACCTACCTTCATTTTTACAATAACAAAATCCTCATTGCCATATTTTGAATGCAAACTGAGGAGTGGAGAAATTTTGAAAATATTAATTAATACCGGTTCAAACAATAATTACATCTTGCCTAAATTCCCATAGAAAATAAATCCCCTTTTGACGCCATCTCGGTTGGCGGAAATATTAAAATTACACATGACAAAACAGCCAATTTATTTAACGACCCTAAAGCCTAGTACTCAGATCGACAAACGAGTACGCTAGCGTAAAAACTTTAATCTTTCCAGTGTGACCAAAATTTTGAGAGTTCATCATAATTAAGCGTGCTACGGGCGTACTGTCAATCAGCTGGGTTTGTTGACAAGCAGTCAAAATTCAAATATCGTATTTGCGGGAAAGAGCCTTTAAAAGATATTATCAACTACCTTGGCAAGACAAGTCTGCCGCTGTACAAAGAAATTAATAAACAATACAATTTAAATTTAACAGTTGTGTTTTTTATTTACTGATAATTATTTGCTAATTTGAAGCTCATGGCTGCACTCTTATTATGTTTTTTCGTACAATTTTGACCTAAGAAACACTTTGATCTGACAAAAGGCACCCCAGATGGTATTAATGTTATTTTGTCCTCACATGTAAACTCCTGTAATCGACTTTTGCAGGTTTTTTAATTTTTCCCCTGCATTTTCTAAAATGTTCAGTGAGAAGCGCACGCCAAAAGATTAAATTTCTTATTCTTTTCGCTAGGGTTCACCCAAAGTTAATTTCAGCAGACTGGCAACGCTATGAAATTTTCTGGTATTTTTTTCGTCGATCTGAGTACAGAGGTGAAAAAATAACCTGACGTAAAGTGAACGCCAGCTGTTTGCCTCTCGCTCTCTCTCATGACTGGCGTACAGTTTTCGTCGATCTGAGTACTAGGCTTAATACAATAATTAAATTTTTTGTATTACCAACTTTAAAAACATTTGATGCCATTTTGGGAAACGATAGTTTAAAAATGTAGGAGCAATAATTAATACCAATACCAAATCTATGCACTTAAAAAATGGAAAAACAATCAATATTAAAAAAAAAATCCAAAGCAGTAAATTTAATTATTCCTAAGACAGATCATCTTACTGGGACACAAAAATCAGATCTTAAACAACTTATTCAGAAATATCCAAATCTATTTGCCGAACCAAATGAAAAATTGACCTACACAACAAACGTGAAAGCTGAGATACGCACAAATATTGACACACCAGTCTACTCGAAATTTTATCAATATCCAATGGCACTCAAAGACGAAATTGACCGAAAAATAAAAGAACTTTTAGAAGCCATCATAATACGACCCTCTAGATCGCCTTACAATTCACCAGTGTGGATTGTACCAAAAAAATTAGATGCCTCCAATGTAAAGAAGTATAGAATGGTAATAGATTACAGAAAATTAAATAGTGTGACAATAGCAGACAGATACCCAATACCAGACAAAATGCAGTTCTTGCACAACTGGGAAATAATAAAAGGGTTTCTTTTAAAAGAAAGCGATATAGAAAAAACAGCCTTCTCCGTGAATAACGGAAAATTTGAGTTCACAAGACTTCCATTTGGGCTGAAAAACGCACCATCTATTTTGCAGCGTGCCCCAGACGACATTCTTAGGGAACACATTTTTTTTTTTTTTATAGTTTGTTGAACACGCCACACAAGGATGGACCTTGTTTTCGTGTATTGACGAATTATTCCTAAAGATCCCAAAAAAAGCGGGTAACGGGTGCTCCATTCTTGAGCAAATCAGGTGTGGTCATAGCCGGTCAAAAGTTAAAAAAAGACGACCGTGTCTGTCACGGCCGAGAATCCATAAGTCTGCCGGGTGTCGTCTGCGGAGACGCCGTCGACCCAGTGGTGTTGCAAGAAGTCTTGCCAGACAGTTTGCATGTGTGAGCAAACGTTCCCGGTATCGACTTGAGGATTTGCAAATCGTCTCCGTTACCGTCGGCACTCCCGTGTCCTGGAACATAACTCGGTTTTCTACATAATGGTGCCACTTCACCCCTAGCATCCTCCTGAGAGCCTTTGTAATGCATGTTTGCACCCTTTTTAGTGACGAATCACAGGCCGTGCCCCAGCAAGTGATTCCCCAGTTTAAAGTTTGAAGGATAATGGCCTTAAAAAGCCGCACCTTAGCTTTAAGGGATAGGCCGCTGCCTGGACGAAGGAGCCAGTCCATTTGGTCAAGTTTTGTTCTTGCTGATCCACAAACTCGATCAATTTGTCCCTTCCAACAAAGGCGACGGTCTAAGGTAACTCCGAGGTACGTCACCTTATCTTCGTGATTGAGCCTATTCCCATCAATGTAAAGGCTACGCGAACGGCCAGGGCGGAGAGCAAAAGTTGCATGTTGCGTTTTGTCAACATTAAGCGCAATGTTAAATTGAGAGGCCCAGCACTCAAATTCGTATAAGAATGTCTGGACGCGTCGGGACGCAGACGTAGTGGTGCTACCAGCTGCAGTGTCATCTGCATATGTGGCCAGGAGTGTACCACGAGCAACTGGGTTTGGAAGATCCGAAGTTTAAATTGTATACAGGACCGGACCAAGTACGCTTCCCTGCGGGACACCAGCACGAATTGGGCGAAGTCCAGAACGGTGTCCACGAATGTCTACAGCAAACTCCCTATTATCTAAGAACGATACAATTAGAATGCAGAGCCTTTCAGGCAAAAGCGGCATTAGCTTGTAGAACAGTCCTTCGTGCCAAACCCTGTCAAAGGCCTGTCGAACATCGAGAAAAACGGCTGAGCAGTATTTGTGGTCTTCGAAAGCCCCCAGGACATGGTTAATAACTCTGTGCACTTGCTCGATAGCACTATGGCGACTACGGAAACCAAACTGGTGGTTCGGAAGTGCGTCTTCAAAGGCGTTAATAGCTATAAGTCTACCAAGCATGATCCGCTCAAAAATCTTGGAGAAAGTGGACAGCAAACTAATCGGCCTATAAGATTCCGGGCAACATGGGTCTTTTCCTTTTTTTGCCACCATTGTGACTAATGCTCGTTTCCAAGGTGATGGAAAATAACCATGGTCCAGGCAAGCAATAAAGAGGAGACAGAGCTGTGCAATGACAGAGCTAGGCAGAGCCTTTGCTACTTTGCCATCAATCGCGTCCATGCCATCAGAGGAAAGTCCCGGGCACTCTGAGATTGAAAGGTGGTTGCACGGGATGCCTTTGTACACAGCAAAATCAATGGCCGTCGGGAGGTGGTCATTGATCCAAGGAAAATGAGTGGGTCCGCCGGTAGCCAAAATCTGCATATTTGAGTTAGCAATAACTGACATCAGGGTGTTTCCCCGAGGGCATGTTCGCCTGCACCCCCAGAAACTGTGGTGCGCATTCCAATCCCCTCCAATGAGAAAGCGGCTACCTAAAGAGCCAAAAAGACGCAGATATTCCTCAGTCGTCCAAGAAAGGCGGTGACCAGGTGGACAGTAGACAGCACCAAATGAAATTCTGCCAAACCCAGTGACCAAACTTATGGCAACTGCTTGCAGGTGAGGCTCCGATATTGTGGCACTTATGTGATAATCTAAACAGGATTTGATGATGACAGCAGCACCACCACGATGTCGATCGTCAGGGTGGTTGGCAGAGTGAACAGCATATCCATTAATGTGGAAGAATGTACGGCTGGTAAAATGTCTGAGATCAGTAAAATGTCAATGTTGCGTTCCTGGAGGAGGTGCTCAATCTCGAGTGATTTGCCAACTAAGTTGTTGGCGTTCCAAATAACGATATTTATACCGTAATTAGTCATCGCATTGCGTTGACCCTGATAGATTGGCGTGCTTAGAAATCACGCTCTGTAACATTTGTAGTGTGGTCGTCATTACTGACATCATTTGATCAAAGCGTAACAACAACTTATCAATTGCAGCCGCTTGGGCTATCGCAGCAGCCTCTTGTTGCTTCCTTAATCCATTAATAAATTCCAGAAGCCTGTCCTGAGTAGGTTGTTCAACCAAGGAGGGCTTTTCAGTTGGATGTGAATTAGCCGTTGGCGAAGTCTGACTTGAGGATGCAGAGAGACGCGTAGAAAACAAAGCATTTTGAGCCGGGGGCATGGCAGGCTTAAAAGTACGTTTTTGAGTGGGTCTACGCTCTACAGAACCAGTGGGCTTACGTCTTTCAATAGCCTCTAAATAGGCAGGACATCGACGGGAAGACGCACTATGATTAGAACCACAGTTAATGCACTTGAGTTGTTCCTCATTTATGGCCAAGCACCTCTCCTTGTCTTTTGTTTTATGGTCACCAGCACATCTGGCACACTTTGGCAAGAGTGAGCAAACATTTTTAGAATGTCCAAATTCTTGACATCTGAAACACCTTAAAGGACCCTTTCTCTGAAGCTGCGGTTCCATTTTAACCACCTGGTAGTCAATTATCTGGATATCATATACATTTTTGTTATTTTTAGCTGGTTCCAGCTTCACAAAGAATATATCCCGGTTCGCCTTCCCATTTTCACCAGGGGGGTTGAATACATTCCGAGGGTTGTGTCCCAAAGCTTTAAGTTTTGCAGTAATTTCGGCTATTTCAGTGGAAGCGTGAAGTCCCTTGATGACGACTCGAAAGGCTCGTTCATTTTTAAACTGAAAAGTGCTGACAGGAATTCCATTATCCTTGAAAAGCTTCTGGACTACACGGTAAACATTGCCGTTATCCACAGTAACCCTACAGGAAGATTTACCAGTTGTCTTGAGGCGAAAACCATTGGTCACAGAAGATAGTAAGGAAATTAGTTGCCTAAAATCAGTGATTCCCCTCAAAAGGAAGGGTGGCGGACGGGGATCACGTTTCTTGGTTTTAGCTTGAGAAGAGGCATTGCGTGGGGACACCGAATGCAAGTTAGCTTCAACAGGCTCAGACACTCCATTACCAAGTTTTGAGGTGCTGATTGATTCATTATTATGAATGGAAGTCATTGTATCATCATCATCATCGTCAGACAAAATAGCAAAGCTATTGTTCTTTCCTAAGTAGGTAGAGTCTTCTTGACTTGAAGAATGTTGTTGTAGGGGGGCGATCCTTCCACAAAAAGGGATTGGGTTGCAGAAATAGTTCCCACGGCGCAAACGCAGAGGAAGTCGAAAAAATGATGAAGTCGGGGGCGTCGTGGTATTATTCAGTGTGTGTGCTTTATTCAGCTGTATATGCGAGACTAATTAAAACTTAAAACTAAAACCGCGCTCCCGCCCGCTTGACTCCGTTGAAGCGAGAGCGGGAGATCGGCAGCGGCCGTCCGAGGAGTTTGGATGCGAAGCCCGAAGTTCGCACTCTGGAGCGCGGACGTTGCGAGAGGCGAGCGAGGGAGCGCAAGAGGGGCGAGAGCGAAAGCTCGGAGAGCAGTGGGCCACTGGCCTAAACATTCCGCCCCCCCTTGCAACTACTCGGGTTGCAACATAGCCTGGTTGCTCTTTTCACGGCTGGTGGCAGGCTCCGGACACGACCCACCCAAACACGGTGCTCTGGGCTACTGGCAGTCCATCTTGAAGTTTCAGGAATCCCGGCCGCATCACGTTCGGATACATATCCGCGCCCAGGATGATGGAGATTGTCGCGGGGAGATAGAACCGCTCATCAGCCAGCGTAATGTCCCGGAAGTGGGTCCTTACAGCGTCGCTCAGCTCCCGGATTGGAGTGCGGATGCGCACGTGAGGCTCTATTTTGAAAATTGCGTCTAGCCGGACAGCGCTGTCGATTCTTGACCCCACGGTTGCCGAACAGATCTGTTCGCCTCCCACGTTGGTGGTCGGCAAGCGGAAACTCGACGCTAGCGAAGCGTCGATGCAGCTCATAGGCGTGCACGGGTCAATAAGCGCCGCAGTGTCGAAGACCCGACTCCCGGTCTCTAAACGCACCAAAGCCGTCGGTAGAAGGTTGATGCTGTGACGCTGTAGAAGGGACGTTAGGGACGGAGCTGTGACCGCAAGCTGCGTGGCACCCCGACGAGTAGCAGAAAATTGCCGCGGAGTGTCAGATGAGTGCCGTGGAGTGGCGGACGAGTGCCGAGGAGCGGCTGAGGAATGCCGTGGAGTGGCGGACGAGGGCCGAGGAGTGGCTGTAGAATGCCGTGGAGTGGCGGACGAGGGCCGAGGAGCGGCTGAGGAGTGTTGCGGAGTGGCAGCGGATCTCTGCGACCGGCGTGCTGCCGGGCGGGACTGCCGTGATGCCATCGGTGGTTCCGAGAGATGAAGGAGAGTGTGGTGATCCTGGCCGCAAGTTTTGCAGCGATCACCTCGCCGACACGCTCCGTCGGAGTGCTCGTGGGCCAAGCAGCGGTGGCAGTACCGGTTGGCAAGGACAGCCCGGAGCCTCTTCTCGGCACTCAGACGGAGGAACCGACGACACTTCCGAAGTGGATGGATCCCGCTACAGACTCGGCAACGGTAGGATTGCATACCTCGAGTTCGTCTGAGCTCCAATGCGATGGCGCTGCGCGGACGTGGAGACATCGTGTGAGATCTGATTGGCGGAATAGGACAAAATGAAAAATTTGGATCAGTAGTGATAAGAACTGTGAATTGGAACTACGGGTTGGAACTATTAATTGACGCTACGAATCGAAGTGATGAATTGAACCACCGGAGTGAAGGGTCGACTGGTTATTGCGGGCCGGCGGACTCTTCCGTTGGAAGAAGGACGACCTTCGCTATGGGACGCTTAATGACTCCCCGTGCAGTGCGGATGTCGACCACACGAACATGGCCATCGGCTCCCGGAAACACCGCGTCAATTCTGCCTAATCGCCACTCATTGGACGGAAGGTTGTCTTCCTTGACTACCACCATGTCCCCGGCACGGAGATTTCTTGTGGGGGTTCGCCACTTATTCCGCTTATGGAGTTCCTTGAGGTACTCCTCCTTCCATCGCAGACGAAATTGTTGATGAAGAGCCTTCAGGTGCTGCCAGCGGTTTATAATAGATGTGGTGTCCCCCTTTATCTCGGGTTCGACCATGGCGAGGAGGGGCCCTCCAACAAGAAAGTGCCCAGGCGTAAGTGCCAGCAGGTCAGTGGGGTCTTCGGACATTGGCGCGAGCGGGCGCGAATTCAGGCATGCTTCGATCCTAGCTAGAAGCGTGGACAGCTCTTCGAACGTATATTTCCGCGTCGCCGTGGACTTGTAGAACAGGGTCTTGAAGCTCTTAACACCTGCTTCCCACAAGCCTCCCATGTGGGGTGCTCCCGGAGGAATGAATTGCCAGAGCAGCTGCTGGTGACTATAGGCACCTGTCACAGCTTCCTTGAGAGCTTGGAGAAACTCGCGGGAGAGTAGGGCAGCCGCACCCACAAAGGTCTTCCCATTGTCCGACTGAACTTGACGGGGGCATCCTCTGCGGGACACGAAACGGGCGAAGGCGGCGAGAAACTTCTCAGTCGTGAGGTCGGAAGTAGGCTCTAAATGGATGGCCTTAGTGGCGAAGCACACGAACACCAGCACATACCCTTTCGTAATGAGACAGGCTCGTCCCGTGTAGTTTTTGATGTCGAAGGGACCGGCATAGTCCACACCGGTATATGTGAAAGGGCGCGAGAAGGACGTTCGTTCTTTGGGTAAGTCTCCCATCAATTGCGTTTGCAACCTCTTTTTGTGGATGATGCAGACCTTGCATGAATATATGACGGACTTGACCAAATTCCTCACCCTCGGGATCCAGAACTTGGAACGGATCAGACGGATCATTAGCTGATTGCCACCGTGCAGCGTTATGCGATGCGTGAAATGGACGAGGAGTCGAGACAGATGGCAGTCGTATGGAAGGATGACAGGGTGCCGTTCATCATACTGGAGAAGTTCGGAGGCCGTGACTCGGCCGCATGCTCTCATGAGCCCTTGGGAATCAATGAACGGGTTCAGGTTTTGGACAAGGCTGGATGCTGGCACTGGCCGTTTTTGGCTTAAGCAGCCAATCTCAAGGGCAAAGTGCCTGCGTTGCGTGACGGAAATCAGGAGCCGCTCGGCCGACGCAATTTCAGGAGCTGTCAAGGGATCCTCAAACGGGGACATGAGCTT
Source organism: Drosophila kurseongensis (assembly GCA_018153305.1). Classification (NCBI taxonomy): domain Eukaryota; kingdom Metazoa; phylum Arthropoda; class Insecta; order Diptera; family Drosophilidae; genus Drosophila; species Drosophila kurseongensis. The sequence continues at coordinate 165,515 of JAECXX010000089.1, forward strand.
TCGCGAACGCTGGATGAACCGATGAGCGTAAGCGAGGACTCGCAACGCCTTGTCGAGTGTGGAAAAACGCTCCAGAATGTCTTCAGGGGGTACCTTCGCAACATGGACCTTGACTGCTCGCTTCTCGAGTTCAGTCACAGGGGGTTTATAGCCTTGAGTGGGCCACTCGCAGCGAGGCCACTGCAGCCAGGCAGGACCATGCCACCACAGCTGGCTGTCCGCAAGGTCTTGAAGCGCCACCCCCGGCTAGCGAGATCTGCCGGGTTATGCTCGGAGCGAACGTGTGCCCATTTTTCCACCTCGGTGAGCTGGGTGATCTTGGTCACACGATTTGCCACGAACGTTGTCCAGTGGCACGCTGGCTTATGCAACCAGGCGAGAACAATCGTAGAGTCCGTCCAACAGTGCAGGGCGGACGCCTGCCCGGGCATCTTCGGAAGAACGGCGTTGGCCATTTCTGACAATAACAAGGCTCCGCACAACTCGAGCCGCGGGAGCGACACCGTTTTTACTGGGGCCACCCGCGTCTTTGCCGTGAGCAAGTTCACCATTACCGCGGACCCAGCCTCAACTCGGACGTAGATGGCTGCGCCGTACGCCTTCTGCGAGGCGTCGCAGAACCCATGATGCTCAATTTTCAAATGTGGTCGGAAGGCGACCCATCGGGGAATGTGGATCTGATCAAGAGCGGAGTAATTTTCCAGGAAGTCAACCCATCTTTGGCAAAAATCTCGAGGGAGGGCATCGTCCCATCCTAGATTTTGGAGCCAAATATCCTGCATGAACATCTTTGCCCGGACTATGAAGGGGGCGAGCCAACCCGCTGGATCAAATAGTTTGGCGATTTGGGATAGGACTTGACGCTTTGTGAACGTTGACCCCAGGGTCAGTTCGGGCGGAATGAAGAAAAACTCGTCAGACGTCGCCTTCCACCGCACTCCGAGAGTTTTAGCCGTGCTCTCTGCGTCGATTTCAAGGAAGTCCGCGCGAAGGAGATGGTCACTCTGGATGTTGGCCAAAATCGCCTTGCTATTGGATGTCCATTTTCTAAGGGGGAATCCTGCTGAATCCAGGGCCCCCTGGAGCTCGCGGATAGCCGCTTGCGCTTCGGGTTTGGAGTCTGCCCCCGCGAGTACGTCGTCGACGTACATGAACTGTCGGATAATCCGACTCGCCTGCGGATACCTCGACTCTTCGTCGTCGGCGAGCTGTTGCAGGACACGGATCGCTAGGAACGGGGCACAATTGACCCCGAAGGTGACTGTCTTCAACTCGTAGTCGCGGATTTCCCCATTGGAGTTGCGGAATAGAATACGCTGCAAGGGAGTATGCTGGGGGTCTACCCAAATTTGCCGATACATCTTCTCGATGTCGGCGTTGAAGACGAACCTAAAGTATCGCCACTTCAAGATTTGAATCGTGAGGTCGGATTGTAAGACCGGGCCCGCGTAAAGTATGTCATTCAGACTGGTCCCGTTTGCGGAAGGGCTAGAGGCGTTGAAAACCACCCGCACTTTAGTGGTTGTGCTCTCGGGTTTAAGAACGGCGTGATGTGGAAGGTAGTACGTGGCGGAACTGCTCGTCAAAGGGACCTCGGCCATGTGACCTAAGTCGAGGTATTCTTGGATTACGGAGTCATACCGGGCTTTCAGGGGCGGATCTCTTTTTAGGCGCTGCTCGTTACGCAGAAATTGAGCCAGAGCAAAGGATCGTGAAGATGCGAGCTCGGAACCATTATGCTCGGGATCGCGCAAGGGGAGCATCACAACGTATTTGCCTCGATTGTCCCTTCTTGTAGTCTGGACAAAATTGTGTTCGCAGACGGAATCGGACTCGGGGACTATCTGTGTGGGCACTTCCTCCACCTCCCAGAATTTGGTAAGGAGATGATCCAACGAGTCGTCGAGTCCGCAGGTAACTCGAGTGGAGAAGCTGGACAAATTGCGGGGGGCCGCTGGAGATATGGGACCTGTCAACACCCATCCAAAAATGGTTTCCTGGCCGAGAAGTGAACCGCAAATGTTAGCCCTGGCGTTGCCGAGGAGGATGGACGGAAGAATGTCGGCTCCTATCAAGACATCGATTTGGGAGCTCTCGAAGAACTTGGGATCTGCAAGGGGGATGTCAGGAATTCCCTTAAGAAGATCTCGAGGGACTGGATACGAAGGCAGATTCCCGGCCAGCTGCGGAAGAACGTAAGCTGAAGTTTCTAAATGCAGCCCGGGTCTGGAAGGCGATCGAATAGAAAAATTACAGAGTTTCGTGGACTGGGCGGCAACGGTTTGATTAAGACCAGAGACTTGGGCCTGGATAGTCTTGAAGGGAAGTTTGACGAGGTTGAAAAGTCTCTCCGTAATAAAGGTTGCCTCGGAACCAGAATCGATTAGGGCTCGCGCCTGGAAATTGCACCCTAAATGGCAAATGTTAATGAGGGCTGTGCCCAGTAAGACGGCTCTTGAGCCGGAAGCGAAGCACACTTGCACATCAGAGTGATCCTCTGTGGGGCTCGTGCCTCTTGTAGTAGGAGCGGGTCGAGACCTGGATGGCGCAGACGGACTTGGAGCGACCGCGAATGGATTACCGCGGTGCAGGAGGGTGTGATGACGGCTGTGGCACGTGAAGCAGCTATGGGCGCTAGTGCAATCCCGTTGCAGGTGCCCTCGTGCAAAACAGTTCAGGCAAAGCTGCTTTTTCTTAATGTAGTCGGAGCGACCATTTACATCCATCTCAAGGAAGCGCGGGCATAAGCGAACAGGATGATTCTCTCTGGAGCAGAGATCGCACCCTCTTGGGGCTGGAGTCACTCTGGCCTCGTAGGAATTAAGCCTACGCGCTGGGGCGCTCGCAGGTGTCGACCTTGGCGGAAACTGACCTGAACTGCTAGGCCTGATGTCATCGATAGCCTCCAGAGTGCGATGACGCTCTGTCAAGAACAAGTCTAACTCATTCCACGTTGGAATCTCAGCCTTGTTGTGAATGGATTGCTCCCACAACGACAGCGTGATTTTGGGAAGCTTTAAAGAAACCATGTACACCAGGAGACAATCCCAAGTCTCGACTTGAATAGAGGACATCTCTAAGGCTGTCAGGCAACTTTGGATTGTGCCTTGCAGCTCTTTCAGAGCGGCTCCGGACTCCTGGGGTACTGCCTGAATGTTGAAGAGGATTTTCAACTGGCTATTGACTAATAACCGCCGATTTTCGAAGCGGTCGGTGAGGGTTCGCCACGCGGAGATAAACCCTTCGTTGGTCAGCGGGGCTTTAGAAACAATGGCGTGCGCATCGCCACTTGTTTTGGACAGTAGGTGGAACAACTTCTCTACCGGTGTAAGACGCGAGTTGTGGATGTATATCGCGGAAAAAAGATCTCTGAAGGTGGGCCAACGCAGGTAATCACCAGCGAAAACTTCGGTGTCGACTGGTGGCAAACGACAGCCCGTAGACGGCGGTGTTGGAACACTGACAGCAGCCTGAATGGACTGGGAGGCGGCCTTGTCTATTATGTCCTGAAGCTGGACCAAACATCTCGAATATACGGAGTAGCAGTAACTGTACTTGGATTCAAGCACTGTCGAGGTGGCCGTACTGTCGGTGGACGCAGAAAGAAGATCGGAGCAACTTTCATAACTCTTCTCCACCTTTTCCCACAAGGCCCGGATTTGGTCCCGATGGACTTGGCACATGCCAGGGGAAAGTCGTTCTGGTTCAGCGGCGCTCGGAGTATGAATATCCGCTTGAAATTGGCTAACCCGGTCTGTTGTGGCAATAAACCTTTTGAGGGCGATGTCTATCGCGGTTTGAGCCATCTTGGACACCGACCGAGAAAGCCTTGACGGGGGACCGGAGATAGTCTCGACGGACTCGTCGCTTTTTGCCCTTGGAATGGCAATGGCAGCCTTTGGTGTTAATTGAGACGGCCGCGGAGACGCGGATTGGGACCTGTCCAAACGGATAGATGGGATCGACCTCGGTTTCTTGTCGTCTCCCGTGGGCATTCTCGGACTCGAACTTGCGGATCAGCTCTTGTCGACTGACCTGAGCAAGGGGCTTTTCGTTCAGAACGTAAGGATCTTCACCGTTAAGCTCTCGGCGCGGTCTGAGTCGCCAACGAGTTGGTCGTCCCTGCAAATGAACGCACGCAAAAGAAAAGAAAGCCACAGAGTACGGTCACACTGTTAATTTGTGCGGAGTAGAAAACACAGTGCCATAAACAACGAGAAGAATCGGAAGAAAATATTTGGAAATCGATGAAACTGTATTGATTGTTTATATATTTGTATATCTGTTGACTTCTGTTTTATTTTGTTTATTTTAATTTTTACCTTAGTTATTGTTGCCAAATGATTTTATTGTATTTAGTTATTTATTTATTTATTTTTTTTTTTTTTGGGGTTGGAAAATATCTTTGATCGCAACAAAAAATCCGGAAAAACTCAATAAAAATAAATTAATTAATCCATTAAATAAATAAATTACTTTGCCGGAAATAATTAAATAATATTTATAATTCAATAGTAATTATAGTTATGAATTAATTATTTTTATAATTAAATAATATTTATAATTATAAATACTGTTTTGAGCGGAGCCGGAACGGTGGAATTAAAAAAACCTTGGCTTTGTTACGGGAGAAATGTTCACTGGGTTATGCCGTCGGCAGCGCAGTGCATGCGTGAGGGCGCGAGAGAGAGAGAGAAAGGGCAAAAAAAAATCAGCAACAATAATAACACAGCCGTTGGCGCGGTTAATTGCGGCAATTTGGAGAAAAAACAATCACGGTCGCACCCGTGTGGATTTGAATTTATTTTATTTTATGTTCCTGTATGTGGAGGCAGAAAATATATTTATGTATGTAGATATGGGCATGCATGCGTTTATGGATATGTGTATGTTCCTGTATGTGGAGGCAGAAAATAGTTCTATGTATGTATGTAGATATGGGCATGCATGCGTTTATGTGTAAGTGTATATCGGTACAGTAGAGCGTCGAAGAGTGGACTGTATTTGAAGTGACGGAACTGATGAAATTATGTGGAGAAAAAAACACAAGACAAAAAAATATCTCGACAGCGGCGGATTGTACGGCGAACAGGGAAACTCCCGAAATTACTTCACACCGAGTGGCTGATATTTAGTTATGCCTTTTTATTTTCCACCACACAATTTCACTTTTTGTCGTATATATTTTTTTTTTGGGAGGCAGAATAGCACTGCACTATGCACACAAGTTGTCACGCGCGTGTATGTGTATGTCTGGATGCACATATGCCTTGACCGTTGGCAAGTTGATGTACAACGGGGAACGAAAAGGAAAACGGCAAGGAGTATGGCGACGCACACAAAGCGGAGACGGATAGAAACTTTTTGGAATTGAAGGAATGTTAAATTTCTCGACTGCCGTTGTGTCGGGAAAACTCGGACGTGGAGTTGACACGAAAAAAATTGATCTTACTGCAGTGTGAACGAAATTCAATGTTCGAACCACTGCTAAAGACCGGCAGCGAGAGGGAGTCGGAAAATGCTCGTACTTATCTTTTTTGCGGAAAAATCACAGTCGAATAGCAGAAGGATATCCTGATCCGGCTCGAATAGACCAAAATGTTGTAGGGGGGCGATCCTTCCACAAAAAGGGATTGGGTTGCAGAAATAGTTCCCACGGCGCAAACGCAGAGGAAGTCGAAAAAATGATGAAGTCGGGGGCGTCGTGGTATTATTCAGTGTGTGTGCTTTATTCAGCTGTATATGCGAGACTAATTAAAACTTAAAACTAAAACCGCGCTCCCGCCCGCTTGACTCCGTTGAAGGGAGCGGGGAGATCGGCAGCGGCCGTCCGAGGATGTTTGAGAAGCTGGAGCGCGCGTCCGAGGAGTTCGCACTCTGGAGCGGGGACTTTGCGAGAGGCGAGAGGGGGGGCAAAAGGGGGGGGGGGGAGAAACCCGGAGAACAGGGGCCCAACAAAAAAATAGTATGGTCATGCCAGAGGCTGGAGGTTGAGGACGTTTATGGTCGCCAACAGGGTTTGGCAGCGATGTTTTGTTGATATTACTACCCTCCGGTAAAAAATTTCTTTTTTTGAATTTAAAAAAATCGAGCGCGTACGTAATCCAATTGATTTCGTCTTTTCCTTAGGTTTTTTAATAAGAAAAACGTTTTTCATCGGCACAATTTTTTATAAATTCTTTGGGGTAAAAATGGTCATAGTCGGGACAGATGAGGTGTCTGAATAATTGGAATCATCAAATTCATCAGAAGTATCAGAGAGGCACCTATTGGCATCAAAGGCAGTCGCCTTGGCATTCCTAGAGGCATTCATAACAGCTACTTTAGACGCTTCATCCGTATTGACTGGTGGTCGCGTAACTTGGTCCTTAGCAAAGACCGAGTGCTTAGCCACATGAGAGTCATGATTGATTTCACGACAACCTTTCGTCGAGATGGCTTGAAATTGGAAGACATCTTTTTTGGGAGCTGTACCAGCATCTGACATTGTACTAGCGAAATGAACTAAGAAAATAAAGAAAAAGAAAGTTTAGCGCAGCAGCCGGCCTGCCAACCGAAGGCAAGGCCGGCAAATGATTTGTTAAGAAAGTCAAAAGCAAAATCGTAGACACAGAAAAACAGAATTTTGTATAAAACGTTTTTTTTTTTTTTTTAAATACGGGAGCTCTGAAATAAACACAACCGGTTAGCCTGACACATAAGTCGAGAAAAAAAAATCTGTTATATTTATATCGATGACATAATTGTCTTCAGTCCAGACGCACAATCTCATTCAAAAAATGTAGATACAATATTTGAAACCTTAAATAATGCTAACATAAAATGCCAATTGGATAAAGTTGAATTTTTAGGATTTGTAATTTCAGACAAGGGAATAGAAACCAATCCAACAAAGGTAGAGGCCATCGCTAACTACCCCATTCCCAAAAAGTTAAGGAATTAAGATCTTTCCTTGGACTATCAGGGTATTACAGACGATTTATTATGGGCTACGCCGCACTAGCAAAACCACTCACCACATTACTTAGGGGCGAGGATGGGAGAATTTCGAAGAAAGCTTCATCGAAGAAATCTATTCACTTCAATAATGAAGCCCTAGTGGCCTTTAATAAATTAAAAAACACCATAATCTCAGAAGACGTAATATTACAATATCCAAATTTTAACGAGGAATTTGTGCTGACAACAGACGCCTCCGATCACTCAATCGGAGCAGTACTTTCACAAAAGGACAGACCTATAGCTTTCATATCTAGAACACTATCTCAAACCGAAGAAAACTACGAAACGGCAAAGAATGAAATGAAAAACACTTAGAGTATATCTCTGCGGTGGAACCAAGGCTAAAATCTATACTGACCACCAACCACTTACACACGACTGTAATTGGAAGGGAGGGATAGCGATCAAGAGATGGAAATCATATCTTGACGAATATAATAAAGAACTACTTTATAAACCCGGAAAGGAAAACATAGTGGTCGATGCTTTGTCTAGGATCCCTAAAAGCAACCAAATTAACTCATTAACAGCAACACAACACAGCGCGCAGAGCTCTGGTCATAACCTCATCCTCAGCGTCGAAGTACCAATAATACCAGATTTACAAAGAAAACCCCCCCGACTACAAATTTATTATTCCGTTCCCCACCATTCATACCAACATTATAACTCGACCAGACTTTCAGAATATTGATCTTATTGAAATATTAAAAAAACATTTAAATCCGTCAATCCTAAATAGAATTTTCACATCAGAAGAGATAATGGGAGAAATACAGCGAATTTACCCGGAACATTTCGGATCCATTAAAATCAGGTTCACACAAAATAAAGTATAATTTTGACATAAGAAACTAAGCAGGAAGAATTAATATTAGAAACACATGACAGAGTACATAGAAATGCAGAAGAAAACAAAAACCAACTTTCAGAAAAATATTATTTCCCCAAAATTAAACGAAAAATAACAACATTAGTTAAACAATGCAGGGTATGTAAAGAAGGAAAATATGATAGGCATCCGCCCAATCCAGAAATTAAAGAAACCCCAATTCCTTAATACCCTGGACACATAATCCATATTGACATCTTCTGAACTAAAAAGAAACTAGTATTGACCGCAATAGATAAATTTTCCAAACTAGCACAGGTAAAAATTATAAAATCGAAATCCAGCGAAGACATTAAAAACAGTTACACTAAATAATATTCTACTATGGGGTACGCAAATTTATAGTAATGGATAATGAAAAGGCTTTCAATTCAGCTTCTATTACCTTTATGATGAGAGATCAGTTAAATATAACCATTTTTAATGCTCCTCCCTACAAAAGCTCAGTTAACGGACAGATTGAACGACCCCTTCGAAAATAATGAGATGCCTTAAAACCAAACAAATATACAATACCTTTGAAGAATTGTTAGACAGAGCCATTTACGAATACAATTACACATCACATTCAGTAACAAAGAAAAGACCATTAGAAATTTTTTTGGCAGAAATATTAATACCAACCCAGAACAATATGAAAAAAGCAGGCAGGATAACATAGAAAAATGTAAACAAAAACAATTGATAGAATTAGAAAACCGCAACAAAGAAAGGAAACCTATAAAATCATATCTACCAGGACAAGAAATATTTGTAAAACAAAACACCAGACTAGGCTCAAAATGATCCCCACGTTTTAAAAAAGAAATTGTCAAAGAAAAGAGGAATACAACTATTTTAACAGAAGCAGGAATAGTAGTTAATAAAAGTAATATTTAAGGTAACTAAGTCCGAAACTCCTTAGGAAATTTTTGTCCACGTCAGACCGAAACTAAAAACTAAAATTAAAATAAAAATTAAAATAAATAGTTTATATTATTATACTTTGACACACGAAATAATTCAATCACTTTCTGCTCTAAGGACACTTACCTTAACAACAAAAAGCCGTCAGGCTAGGTCAATAAATATGATTGGCTCAGCTTGGAAATATATCGCAGGTAACCCAGATCACGAAGATTTAGTTATGATAGAAAGTAACCTCAATAAGTAACCTAATAATTTTTTAATAATGACATTGCGTCAAGCTTGCAAACGCAAGTTAGACTTATGAAAGAAGAAATAGGAAACATTAAATTTGCAATACAATGGGCTAAAATTAACGTAATTAATACTCTTTTATTAAACGAACCTGACCTTAACGAAATATATAAAATATCTCAGAAAAATAACATTACCCGTTTTCAATTGAGGAAACGCTGGAATTTTTTGATGTGTCTGTCTTACATAATAAAACAACTATAATATACTTAAGTATTAAGTATGCCACCGGCGCTAGTCGCGCTAATGGTCAAGTGGAACGAACAATGAGCACGTTGGAAAATATGTCAACGGCGGCTGAAACTGGAACACAGTCTTGGCAGGATGTGCTAGGAGAGGTGCAGCTGGCAATCAATTGTACAACTAATCGTGTGACGAAGGCAAGTCCTCTAGAAATTGTATTGGGAAAAGTAGCACGGCCATTAGGATTACTTCCACCTTGTGAAATAGAAAATTATGTAGATTTGTCGAACTTGAGAGCACAAGCTGAAAAAAATGTTACTGCAGTTTACGATAAAGAACGGTTTGATAAAAGTAAGTCAAAAGTACGTAGACACAATGTTGGAGATTTTGTGTTACTTAACGAGGACGGAAGCTAACTTCGACAAGCCGAAGTTTTAATACCCTTGCAGACTTTGCTGAAATTGCTCAAATTGAAAAGGTAGCGAAAGGAATAAGGTATACATAAATAAACTAGATTTATGTCATGTCAATAGCTTTTACACTGCGCGAAATATCATCAACTCTTGCTAGATATACCCGATTGTTCCTATGGGAGCTATAGGATATAGAAGTCCGATCGGGGCGATTTTCAAACTTGATCTGCGTACACATGTTTTAGGACGAGTGTGGAAGTTTCAGATCGCTAGCTTTTAAACTGAGCTCGCAAACGGTATTGAAACAGACGGACAGACGGACATGGCTATATCGACTCCCCCATTGATCCTGATCCTTCACTTTTGACCGAAGAAAGTGAAGTGTGCCAATAAGGGTGGCAAAAAGATGTAGTACTGCTGGCCAAACGAAAATGGCAGAGTACTTGGATCGTGTAAATCAAGCTAAGAAATGAAATTTAAAACAAAAATAAATAAATAGGAAAGTTGCTGTGGAAAGTGAAAGTAATAAAATGATAAAAAAATACAGTATCGTGGCCTGAGTGGACGATAATAAGATTCATAGAAACTAAAAATGTAGTCTTTTATACACGAGGTCGCGTTAGAGTCAGAATGGCCGAGTCGGCGAATAGTATATCTCAGTGTATAAGGAATGATAGTTTCTTGGACTGCTTGTGTTTCATAGAAGCTCGAATTATTTCATCATCTTATGTTATTCCTCTTTGCCTGAGCGCCGTGTGTGGTTCCAGAAAACAGAGTTGGCGATTGGAGAAACGAAGAGTCAGTCTCTCTAGATCGACGCCTGCGTTCAGACCGAAACTCACTCCGTTCTAATGGAACCCGAGGATAATTCGACATACATACGTATGTATATGTTGTATGGTTAGTGATAGCGGCAAGCGACATGAGAAAAATAACATTTATCGAAACTATATTGATATATCATAATTAAAAAAAACAATTTAAGTGCTGAACAATTGGGGTTAGAAATTGAATATTTGTTCCAGAAAGACAATGACCCGAAGCACATTGCCCAAAATACAAAGCTTTGGCTGCTGAAGGCGTACACTTTGTCATAGTATTAAGTTTAAAATTAACAAGAAATGAAACTTAGGCAAGCCGAAGTTTATTTGCCCTTGCAATTATACAAAACGAGTACATTTCGATTTCCATGCCTATATTACTAAAAACAATTGCTAAAAGCAATGCGCTACATTCATCGTTTCTATGCCAGCTATTTGATATTGTTGTCAGATTCTTATAAATAAAAGCGTAATTCTGATAAAGTAAATAATAACTATATCTCAAGAAAGAAAAGCTTACTTCGGGCGGAGCCGAAGTTGATATACCCTTGCAGAATTTTCGGTAAATTATATTCTCTAAAACTATTCATATGATGCAGTCTTAATACTCATAAAAAATTCCAACTTCCTAACTTTAAAAACACCAAAGTTATGGTATTTCCGATCAATCAGTTATATGGCAGCTATAGGATATAGTCGGCCGATCCCGGCCGTTCCGACTTATATACTGCGTGCAAAGGAAAGAAAGGTTTTTTTTTTTTTTTTATTAAAGCTTGGTTTTATTTATTGGATCTTCTCTTTATGAGTCTAACAATAAGGTTGCAAATCTTAAAATAATACCTTATCTAACAGTTTAAATTTAACTGAATAGAGAATACATGGTCCTAATCATTAGCGTTGGATTGGATGGTCGTTGCGGCGAAGACGAGAAGTGCTGGTAACTCGCGTGAGGGCTCTCGCGAGATGATTTGGATGTACTGATAGCCTGTTGTAGTACTTTGTTGTGATTTGTGCTATCTCTTCTCTGACGAGTGATATGTGGAGGTCCCTGTGAATGTTTACATTCCGAACGTACCACGGTGCCCCGGTGATGGTTCTGAGAATTTTCGATTGAGTTCTTTGCATTATATCCACACTGCTGTTACTGGCATTCCCCCACAACTGAGAGCCGTACATCCAGATTGGTTTTAAAACGGTGTTGTATAAAAGTACCTTATAGTCCAGGCTAAGGGGCGAGCGGCTATTGATAAGCCAGTGGAGGCTGTTGGCTTTGAGCTTTAAATGTGTTCTTTTGGCTTCAATGTGGCTGCGCCAAGTAAGACGTCTATCGAGGTGTACGCCAAGATATGTTACTTCATTTGCTGTCGGAACCACTGTGTTGTTTAGAGTAAGTGGAGGGCAGTCTTGCCTGTTAAGTGTGAACGTTACGTGTTTGCATTTTTGTTCGTTAACTTTGATTCGCCAGTCGGATAGCCATTTCTCCACTGCCACTAGGTGTTTAGCGAGTTGCGCCGTTGCTTGCTTGGGACATCTCGAGCGGCTTAGGATCGCTGTGTCATCAGCAAAAGTGGATGTTGTTAGTCTCATGCTCGTTGGGATGTCCGCAGTGTAGATAAGGTAGAGTGTTGGTCCTAACACGCTGCCCTGAGGAACTCCGGCCCTGATGTTGTAATCATCTGACATGGCAGCATTACATCTTACTGAGAATTTCCTGTTGTAAAGGTATGACTTCAGAAGTTTGTGAGTGTTGGTTGGGAGCATTTCTGTTATTTTGTGCATTAAACCTTCTAACCATACTCGGTCAAAAGCTTGTGATACGTCCAGAAATATCGCAGTGCAGTACTCCCTTTGTTCGAATGCATTTCGGATTTCTGAAGTTATGCGGTTGACTTGCTCGATGGTTCCATGTTTTTCTCGAAAACCGAATTGATGAGTCGGGATTTTGTTGTGTGTTCTGAGATATGGGGTAATATGTGCCAAGAAGCATTTTTCGAAAAGTTTTGATAGGCACGTTAGTAAACTAATTGGTCTATATGATGAAGCAATTGTGCGGTCTTTGCCGGGTTTTGGTATCATTATGATTATCGACTTTTTCCATCTCTCTGGGAAGTGTCCGTGTCTCGTTATTGCATTGAAGAGTTGGCAAATAGCTCGAACTGCACAGAGAGGAAGTTCAATAATCATTTTTGGTGATATTAGGTCGCATCCTGGAGATTTTTTTGGGTTGAGTTGTTCATTTATGACTTTGAGTAACTCATGTGGTCTAAATACAATTGGTTCATACGTAGATGTGTCGATATCTGATGTTGCTGGCAGTGAGATCCCGTTTGATGCTGTATTGGGCTGAAATACATTTTGAAGATGTTCTGCAAATCTGTCGGCTCTTTCTCCGTCGCTGCGCGCCCAGTTGCCTGTGGATGTCCTTATTGGCATTGCAGATTCTAATGGTGCACTGAGTGATGAGTGTGCTCTCCAAAGTGGGAACTTTGAGCTCATTGGGGATAACTGCTCAATGTAATGTTTTTGGGACCTTTCTTCTTCATGACGTAATGCAACTGAGAGCCTCCGTGTAGCATCTTTAAACTTTTGTTTTGCAGATGGTGATCTGTTGGATTGCCAGTCTCGCCGTGAGCGTCGCTTTGCTAGAACAAGCTGTTCTATTTCAACGTTCGTGTATCTATGATTGTAAGCTGTTTTTTGCGTTTGTGGAGTTGACATACGAGCTGCTGCGACCAAGACGGATTCAAGAGTGTTTGTGGATAAGTTGATATCAGCTTCGTCATTCAAACGTGGGTTCAACTCAATATGCGAACTTACATATTTTTTTGTACTTAAGCCAATTGGTTTTATTCGTTGTTAGTCTGAATGGTTTATCTACCGCAACTGGATGTAGATTTAGTTGAAGGAGTACAGGCGAGTGATCAGACGATAGATCTGATAAGGAGTTGGCGCTTATCAGGTTGCGTGGAATGTTTTTTGTGACTGCAAAATCTATCAAGTCTGGCAGTTTTCTGGGATCTGTTGGCCAATATGTAGGTGTCCCAGATGACACACAGTCTAGCTTGTTGCTTGCTTTTATTATTGCATTGTACAACTGCCTTCCCTTTGGAGTAACAAGTCGAGATCCCCAGTGCGTATGCTTGGCATTAAAGTCTCCTGCTACTATAAATTGTTCGCTCAGAGAGTTGAAATAGTCCGTGAATTGGGATTCGGATATTGTAAACCGAGGAGGACAGTATACGGCGGCAAGATTTAAAGAACGGTGATCCATCTGTACATCTATAGATGTAGCTTGCATGTAGTTAGTGGCGAAGCTATTGTGGAAGCAGTGCTTAATGCGATTTCTAATCAGAATCCCAGTGCCTCCATGTGCTTTCCCGTCTGGGTGATTCGTGTTATAGAAGAAATAGTCTCGAATTTGAAAATTGTATTTATTTGTAAGATGAGTTTCTGCGAGTAGCATTACATCGATATGGTTATTATTTAGGAATTGAGTTAACTCGAGTTTGCGCTGTGAGACGCCGTTGGCGTTCCACAGTGATATACGGAGTGGAGCCATTGATTACTTAGTCTGTTTTTGAGCAACAAGCAGCTCAATCAGAACGTTCTGGTTACGCATAAGATCTTGCATAGTTGTCTGCATGAATGACATGAAATCCATCATACTTTTTTGAAGATTACATATCATTGTTTCAATTTTGTTCGTAGACTGTTCTACTGGTTGATGAGGGGAAACTGACGATCGTGGCTTGGTGGGAGCGGTACTTTTCAGACCCATTTTTAGAGCATTTGCAAAGCTTTCGGGTTTGTCGGTGAACTCATTGTTTGTTGAAGATTTCACGGCTGTAGGGGGGAAGACATCACGCGTAGATTTCATAGGTGTTATATGTGGGCGAGCAGTGGTCACTCTTTGGTGTGTACGACTTTTTAGTTCCTTGTAGACTGGACAGCCCCTGTAGTTAGCCGTATGGTTACCTCCACAGTTTCCACACTTTTTGCTGCTGGGATCCTCTTTATTTTTGGGCATTTGTGAGAGTCATGAAGGTCTCCACAAGCAACGCATACTGGACGAAGCGTGCAATAAGACCTTGTGTGGCCATATTCCTGACAATTGTTACACTGCACCGGCCCATTTCTTTTATGCGGCTCTTCTACGGTTATTCTGCGGTGTAGTAGGAACTGGAGAGTAAAAATTGGATGCACTTCATTTTTTTTCAGAGGCTTGGATTTGGTTTCGGGTTCAAGTTCTACCTTGAAAAGAGGTTGAGGCTTTCTTTCTCTATTCAAAATGTTAATAACATTTTTTACATTAAAACCTTTCTCCTTCAGTGCGCCTGTAACTTCAGCTGGTGTTACTTCCGGTTCAATACCTTTAAGTACTACCTGCTGGCCTTTACTGCTTTTTAATTGGTACGTGTAGAAGTTTTTATTGTTGTCGTTTAGGTACTTCGACAAAATTTTGTAGTTTACTTCCGTATTAGTCTGAACTTTTGTTTCGTGAATATTTCCCTTTGTTAAAGGAATTATGTGGAAATTGTCTGGTCCGATTAGATTCAGTATCGAGTTTACGAGGGCATTAGAACTTTTCTCTCGAATGTAAATCGGCGGCGGCTTAGGCTTTTTATTGTCCCCTACGATGTATTCAGGAGGTATATCATCGGATTTATCTGCCAAAATAGCAAATCTGTTTGCTTCTATGGGCTTCTCTATTGTAGATTGTTTTGAGGTGCCGCGAGTTATTTTAGCAGAATTACCAAGTCTAGAGTTCTGCGGGCTGAGCTTACGTTTTATTTGTATATACCGATCCATACCTGTCTGTACGGCCGAACTTTGTTTTGAAGAGAGCGCGCTGGTGTAAGGTGCTGCATTATTTGCTTGCACAGCAGATTTCGTTGTTACAGTAGATGGTATTGCGCGAGCAGTCGATACTATTGTAGTTGTTGTAGAAGTTGCCGTTGCAGTTGCTAGTGACGTCACTGTACTGGTGACCGTGGCTAAGCAGGTTGGCATGAGGGAAGGGTATGGGGTTTTGTCCGACAAGAGCGCTGGAGAGCAAGAGCGCGCCCTGCCTAGCGATGTTGGATTGAGTTCATTACTCGGGCTTGGGGTTATTGATCGCGGTTGGTTAGTTTTTGTTGGGTTTGCGGTCGCGTTGTCTTGCATTGACACGATTGAATGGTAGGCGTTGTTACGTTGCAGAGAGAGCCGACGCTCGTCTTGCTGACGTTGGAGCACCGTATGAGTGTCGAATTCACTCATAACTTAATGTTTTAGATTTTCTTCTTGTTTATTTACACAAAAAGTACGAAGTTCATCGCACTAAGCGTCTTTTCGCCCACTGTGTTTTGTTGTTTAGAGTTTGCACTGCTTTTATTTAAATTTTCGTTGACGATAAGAAGACAGGAAAAACACGTCTGCACTCGCCGACGTTCGCAATCGAACTGAAAGGTGTGTGCAAAGTTTCAATTCGATATCTTTAAAACTGAGAGACTAGTTTGCGTAGAAACAGACAGATGGACAGACTAACGGACAGACGGATGGACGGACAGGCGGACAGACGGACAGACGAACAGACGGACATGCTTATATCAACTCAGGAGGTGATCTTGATCAAGAATATATATACTTTGTAGGGTCGGAGATGTCTCCTTCACTGCGTTGCACACTTTTGACCAAAATTATAATACCCTCTGCAAAATATTTTGTTTTTTAATTTTTATTTTTTTTTTAAATTTTTTTGTTTTACCATGGGAGCTATACGATATAGATGTCCGATTTTAAATTAATTAAAACCGTAATTCCGTAATATTTAAATACATATTACCAAATCCGAAAGAACAACAAAAACCATTTTAAAAAAACAACAACTTTATACTTTTTGATACTTTTTTTCCGATTGTTCCTATGGGAGCTAAATGATATAGTCGCCCGATCCGGCTCGTTCCGACTTATATACTACCTGCAATAGAAAGACAGTTTTTAGCAGATAGCTTTAAAACTGAAGGACTAGTTTGAGTACGGACGGACGGACAGACGGACATGGCTAGATCGACTCTCCTGGTGATGCTGATTAAGAATGTATTATATGTACTTTATAGGTTCGGAAATGTCTCCTTCACTGCGTTGCAAACTTTTGACCGAACTTATAATACCGTCTGCAAGGGTATAATAAAGGCAAAGGCAGTATCGAAAAGATTAAATTTATTATGCACAGTTCAAGATCTACACCAGGCGAAGGTCGAAGTTCACTTACATTCCGCTACATAAAGAACTCCCTTTCTCAGTTCAATGGTACGAGCCAGCCGTCTGTTCACAGCTGGATCCAGGAGTTTGAAGATAATGCAGCAGCAGTCGTTCGAAGCCAGTCAGGTATTTCCAACTGGTTATCTCTAAAGCGAGCATTAGTCGCTGAGTTCGGATCTAAGGTTTCGGCAATTGAAGATAACCTAATGGTAAAAAATTGCGCTAATGAGAATTACAAGGAGTATCTCTATTCGCTAATGGAAATGGGAAAGGATGACGTCAGTCTTAAGAGTATTTCATCGAAGGTATACCCGACTCGAGAACCAACAAAAGCAACTTAAATTAGGACAGGAATCTGCAGGAACTTAAAGAGCAAATAAAGAGACATCGTAGCAGTTGCCCTCAAGTGCTTAATACAGCAAAATCTTATATTACCAACGAAGACAACCAGATGTGACCAAGCAACATTTTTAAAAATGTTTTAAGTCACCACACTTAAAACACTTTTTAAAATGTTGTCCTTCACATTTTGCAAGAGAGTGTAACCAGCAAATTAAATGCTACAGGTGCGAATTGCCTGGCCATAAGGCATCGAATCCATGTACTAGGACCGCTGAAAAGAAGGAAGGAATAAGTGCATACTCAATGACGAACCATATCAGCAGCAGTGGCAAATGTATTTTAAAGAAATTTCATATAATGGCGTTCGATTTTCTGCTTTGATGGATTCAAGCTGTAATCTTTGCCTTATCCGTGACAACGTGGTTGAGATGTTGGGAATAGATTGTGCGTCTTCACAGAGAACGGTCGTGTTTTTGTTTTGCGCTCCGAATTGTCATTTTTCTTATTGAAACCACCGGGGTTTACTTAAATCTCTTTAACGTTTCTACACCTTTAAGTGTTTTCTAACAACTTTCCGTTCGCTTCGCGAGTGCATCGTGATTAACTTGTGTTTAGTAAACAAAAAGTTTTTAGCATAATTTAATTCGGTGCTGGTTTGTTGTTATTGTTTTCTATTGCCCCTCTTTTCAGTATTTCTCTTCGTCGTTGAGCGCTGTTGGAACGGCACGCACTCCAACGGTAATATCTCTCAGAGGTGTTTTATACCGGAGTTAATCGGTTATCCCGCTCTTTCTCTCTTTTCGTTTCTATCTCGTTTCGTGGTGCCTAACATTAAAGTTATTCGGTGTTTCGCTCCCGCTCTGTCGCTCTGTTTAATCTCTCATTAAAAAGTTCTTGAGCGCTTTCGATTTTTTTGTTCGCTATAGTGCACAGTGGTCCGTGGTCAGCGAAAATGGCTTTCTGTTCATTAAAAAATTGCAAGAAAGTTATCTCGGCTGGACAGCAATGTATTCCCTGCCATACATGTGATAAAATTTATCACGCAAAGTGTCTTGGCTATTCTGGCCTGGTTCGTGATGCCATCGATAAGAGGAGTGGCCTACGCTACTACTGCGATGAATGCATTGTATACGAGAACCAGGCAATAACTATTAGGCGGCTCACAAAAAGCAGTGTTACGGAATTAATCCGGAACTGCCGTAAAAATACGGACCTGCTCGTGGCGCTTGAATCGCAGCTCACTAGTCGCATGCTAGCTGAGCCCGATTCCCCAAAGCGCAAAAAGTCGCGGTCGGTGGGAATTCTATGGCAGGTGCCGTGCAACCTGCTGCCCGCGATTCGATTCCAGCTCAGCTGCCAAACTTAGGCGCCACTCAAATGGTACTAAGGTCGGGGGCAAAAAGTGATTCGGTATCCGAAGTTGCTGGAATCGGTGTGGCTCCGCTAGGTATTTCCGCTCTGTCCGATCAAAATAAAGTAGTGGCCCCAACACCTCATGTAGACTTAACGTCCGGATTACCGGCCGATACTGGTAGTACAGATACAAATTCTGTAGTACCAAAAAAGGTTGCATGTGTTGTACCAAAAACAGTTACTTGTGTTCGGGTGCCCCAGCTGAAACATGTATTTGTTTCACGGCTCGCCCCAGACCTCACATCACTGGATATTACGGCTTATATCCGTAACAAAATCCAAGTTGATGATTTGAAGGTCGAACAATTTAAATTTTCTTATGCTAGGAAAGTATCATCATTTAAGATTGGTATTCCCTGTGCATATTTGTAAAAGAGTACGAAGCTAAGAGAAAAAAGAATAGTTCAGGGGAAATGGAAAATACCATTAAAGAACCATCACCAGCGCCCTCCACATCCTCTCCTGTCCCAAAAAACTAGCCTCCTCTTTTCTTCTTTGCTATCAGAATACAAGAGGCTTACTTAGTAAGCTGACTAAATTGTATTCGGATAGTTTTTCTTTCCCATATAATATTATGGTATGTACAGAGACCTGGTTAAGGCCGGATATTCTTAGCTCCGAAATTCTCCCGGGTAAGTACACAATTTATAGGCTTGATCGTCAGTCCAGACGGGGAGGTGGAGTCCTGATTGCTGTCGACTCCACCTTTTCGTCTGAATTACTGACTTTCGAAGAATTTTATGACATCGAATTCCTAGGTATAAAATTATCGTTTCCCGGTAGTTTTGTATATATTACTTGTTCATATATCCCACCATCATCTGAGTTCCCTATTTACGCAAAACACCTTTCCGTTATTCAGTCCATTTCCAAAAAACTGTCAGATCGAGATCAGTTAATAGTATTGGGTGATTTTAATATACCTAGTGCGACATGGTCCCCTGACGAAAACTCTAACATTTTACTTCCTTTAGCGCAGCATGACTTTATTGACGGCTTGCTTGACATTGCGCTATCCCAAGTGAACCATGTTAAGAACTCCTTAGGACGTTTACTGGACTTGTGTTTTGTTTCAAATTCAGAAGGCGTTTGCCTATCAAGAACGTCACCAATTACACAACCGGATGATCCTTATCATCCAACTTTAGAGCTGACTGTAGACGCAAGAACAGAGCTGAATAAAAAATCCGAAAAGTCGGTTAAACGAATCCGCTGCTTTCGTAAGGCAAACTTTCACCTTTTAAATACTTTTATATCCGGCTATGACTGGTCCGAATTTTATTCATGCACTAACGTGGCTAAGGCCGTTAATATCTTTTATAATGCATTGAATTCCTTCTTTTATCTGTGTGTTCCGTTATACTATCCGTCAATTTCAAATAAACCTCCGTGGTTTAATAAAGAGTTGTCACACCTAAAAAATATTAAGTCCAGACTTTTCAATAAATTTAAAATGTGCGGTTCACAATCTGCCTTCTCTCGGTACCTAAGGGCTCGGTCAAATTTTATCGTGCTTAACGCCCGGTGTTATAAAAGCTATTTGACTCGTTGTAGGGTCCAATTTTCACAAGATCCAAAACAGTTTTATAATTTTGTTAACACTAAGCGTAAATCAGCCTGTTACCCTGCATCGCTATCATTCGAAAACTCTACGGCAAACTCTGATCAGGCAATTGCCGATCTATTTGCCCAGTTTTTCCAGACAACTTATTCTGTTTCATCCCGTCCAAATCCGTCTTATTCAAATGCTATGCCCAAGTCGAACTTGATTTTTTGTCCGAGGTTAAGCGAAAGCTCCCTTCTTTTGGATCTCCATAAAGTTAAGCCAGTCTATTCACCGGGTCCGGACGGAGTTCCCGGCTGCGTGCTTAAATACTGTGCTGAAACTCTGTGTGGACCTCTGTACAAATTGTTTACCTTGTCTTTAAAAACATCTCATTTCCCACTTATTTGGAAGGAGTCATTTGTCATTCCCCTTCATAAGAAAGGAAATAAATGCAATACAAGTAATTACAGAGGCATATCCAAATTATCCGCCATCCCAACACTATTACACCCCATTTGCAACATCTTTGTAGATCGATTATATCTCCATGTCAACATGGATTTATAAGGCGAAGATCTACGACGACAAACCTCTTGGAGCTAACGTCTTTTGTTATAAATGGCTTTAGAAAGAACATGCAGACTGACGTAGTTTACACTGATTTTAGTAAAGCGTTTGATTCAGTAAATCACTCGCTTCTTGTATTAAAGCTAGACTTATTAGGGTTTCCATGTGATCTTCTAACATGGATCTCAAGTTATCTGAGTGGTAGGACTCAAAGAGTCCTCTTTAAAAACTCGATCTCTGATTTGATCCGAGTTACTTCAGGCGTCCCACAAGGAAGCCACCTTGGCCCACTTCTTTTTACTTTATTTATAAACGATCTCCCTCTAGTCTTGACAAAGTCGCGTGTTCTTATGTACGCAGATGACGTTAAGTTATGCCTGCAATTTAACGAAGTTTCTAGCAGTTCAGACTTACAATCTGACCTAAATGCTTTTCAAACATGGTGTTGTGAAAATCTTTTGGATTTAAATAGCGCTAAGTGCAATGTAATGACATTCTTTCGGGTGAACCCACAATATGCAACGTATACGCTGGGTGGTTGCACGTTGTCTAGAATTACGCATGTTGATGACCTTGGCGTACTCCTTGGCCCAAAACTTAAGTTTTGTGACCATATTACCTCTATGGTGAATAAAGCCAGGGGAGTTATTGGATTTATTAAAAGGTGGTCAAAGGAATTCGATGATCCCTATGTTACAAAGACTCTGTTCATTTCACTAGTCCGTCCAATCCTGGAGTACTGTTCAGCAGTTTGGAGTCCTCAGTATGGTGTACATATAGACCGGATAGAGTCTGTGCAAAAGAACTTTTTATTATTTGCTCTACGGGGCCTTAACTGGAATGCAAGCCTTATTTTACCATCCTACTCTAGTAGACTTCTCCTAATTAATCTACCATCCTTAGTAAACCGTAGAACGATGCTTGGCACAACTTTTATCTATAAACTTATTCACGGGGATGTGGAGAGTCCCGAGTTACTGGGTCGCATAAGCTTCTCCGTGCCTAATAGAATTACCAGGAACTATGTTCCTCTTACATTAAATATTTGTAGATCTAACTTTGATATGCATGAACCGTTTAGAGTACTGTGTAACGACTATAATAGACTATACCATATTATTTATACTACCGACTCCTTGCCAAGCCTAAAAGCATCAATTTTATCTTACTTAAGCCTAGTATCCAGATCGACGAAAACCGTACGCCAGTCATGAGAGAGAGCGAGAGGCAAACAGCTGGCGTTCACTTTTCGTCGGGCCTTTTTTTCACGTCGGTCCCCTGATCGAC
The DNA here is from genome assembly GCA_018153305.1 of Drosophila kurseongensis. NCBI lineage: Eukaryota > Metazoa > Arthropoda > Insecta > Diptera > Drosophilidae > Drosophila > Drosophila kurseongensis. Next base: position 187,424 of record JAECXX010000089.1, read on the forward strand.
GAAAAAAATACCAGAAAATTCCATAGCGTTGCCAGTCTGTCTTTGGGTGAACCCTAGCGAAAAGATTAAAAAATTTAATCTTTTGGCGTGCGCTTCTCACTGAACATTATAAGAAATGGAGGGAAAAACTCAAAAAACTCACAAAAGTCGATTGCAGGTGTTTACATGTGAGGACAAAATAACATTAATACTATCTGGGGTGCCTCTTGTCAGAGCAAAATGTTTTTTAGGTCCAGAATGTACGAAAAAACACAATAAAAGTGCAGCTATGAACTTTAAATTGGCAAATAATTATCAGTAAATTAAAAAAAACAACTGTTAAATTTAAATTGTATTGATTTTTAATATCTTTGTACAGCGGCAGACTTGTCTGGCCAAGGTATTTGGTAATATCATTTAAAGGCTCTTTCCCGCAAATACGATATTTGAATTTTAACTGCTTGTCAACAAACCCAGCTGATTGACAGTACGACCGTAGCACGCTTAAATCTGATGAACTCTCAAAACTTTGGTCACACTGGAAAGATTAAAGTTTTTACGCTAGCATAATCGTTTGTCGATCTCGATACTAGGCTTTAGCACAAAATTAGTATTAGTAATAGTCTCGTACGTATTTCTAATCTTAGTCTGTCCGCTTCTACATTGCGCTTTTTAACTTCTCGCGATCTCGTTTTTACGCCTATTAGGCTCCGCGCGAAACAAGCACTGCTTGGTGTCGTAAGGGCCACTTGTTTGCGCTGATCATAGTGCATCAACGTCCGAAATATATTGAGCTTGTTGATGAAGAGTATTGTCTTGTCGGCATTTGCAACAGTGAGCTGAATACGCTTGGCAGTTTCGTAAAAACTTTCACGTTGCGAGCAGAAATAATTTTAAGTACTTAACAGTGATCGGAAATAGCGTACTGAAGCTAGTGGACTTTATATTCTCAGGGAAGTCGGTAAACTTTCGACCAAAAGAAAAACTGAACATCCATGAATCGTTTACCACTGAGGAAGAGGTAGAGTCAGAGTTACAGATATTCCAGGAATATCCTGAAATGTATCTTTTCGCCGAGAGTGAGGAGCCCGAGATTGACGTCGCTCACCTGGACAGACCAATTGCTGAAACTCTGAAAGATTTGATCATCAACTACAAGCAAGAGAAAAAAAAGAACGACAGTCCCGTTCAAATACAAATTTTGCTAAATGACAAATATCCAGTCCATGAACGCCCTCGACGCATTTCACATGCATACAAGTCAATTGTAGACATTCAGGTTGAAAAATGACTAGCTGGAAAAAATTATTCACCCTAGTTCATCTGAATATGTCTCACCTGGATTAACATCCTATTTAAGGCGATTCATTGCTGATTACGCGATGAAGGCGAAACCACTTTCTGACTTGCTTCGTAAGGAAGTTCCCTTCCGATTCGCTGAAGGCCAACGCCTAGCATTTGAGTACTAAAGCTAGCGTTGATATCTGTACCGGTGCTACGATTATACAATCCAAAAGCTTAAACGGGATTCACACATTCGCTTCTATGCACGCTACGAAGGAGTTACTCTCCAAAAAGATCCGAACGATCAACAGTGGCGCGGCGAAATTCCTTTAAGAGTGTCACTGTGGGGATTGTTTCTCCAGGATTATGACTACATCATCGAACATCGAAGTGGCAGCAAAATGCGGGACGTAGATGCCTTGCCTCGTGTTTCATGTCTAATGATAGAAGACACTCTGCATCATAAATTGCATGAGGCAAAGTCGCAGAATGAATGGGTTCGCGCAGTAATGGCCGCCCTCGAAAACAGCACATATGATGACTTCTTCGTTAGGCATGGCATTTTATACAAGGATTATGTCAAAGAGTTGATCGTTGTGCCGAGTCTGATGGAAGAGGAAATCATTCGTATGGCCAAGACCAAGGACATTTCTCAGTAAAAAGAACTCAAGAAGCTAAGGGGAAGACGTAAGGAAGGTCGTTAGAAACATATCATGTTTCCCATGTAGAACCAATGGAGCAGACCAGACCTTACTCGTCAAGCGGCAGTGTTTGGAAATCCTATACGCATAATATCAGATTGAGGGGCTGCGTTTGTTTCAAATATTGCGAAGAGAACGGCATACAGCATCTGATGATTACCACCGGAGTTTACCGATCGTGATTCCGATAAGCATTTAAAAGTTGCACAGCAAGTAATGGACAGCACACCCCCAAGAAGGCCCAGATTCTCACCTTTTAAGATACTGACAGACGTTGAAATGAGAACTAACAAAGTATCAGAGCTGAACATGTTCCTTAAAGACGCCGCTAGCGAAGAGTTCGACCAGGAAAGAAAATTTGTTCGTATGGAAGCGCAGGATAACATTGCCAAAATTCAGCAGGAGAATCGTAGATCCTTTAACAAGAGTCGTAAGATGGAGTTAAATTACAAAATCAACGAGCTCGTAGCTATAAAGCGCACGCAGTTCAGCACCGGCTTTAAGTTAAAGCAAAAATTCATTGGACTTCACAAAATAGTCAGGACTATGATGTGGAGAAAGTGAGTGACCATGAAGGTCCAGGGAAAACATCAACCGTTGCTGAATATATGAAGAAATGGAATCCTCAATTTGAATCTGCAGAAGAACCATCATTCCAGCCGAATGATTTTTCAGGATGGCCGACGGGAAAAGAAAGGAAAACAAGGAGTGGTCATGTCTACAACTGTTCTGCCTAAACATATTAGATTTATTTTAGTTTATTTAGGTTAACATTATCTTTACATTATTTGAACTTATCACTTGCAAATCTGTCGAAATTAGAATATCGATACTGCACGAAATAATTTTCAACAAGAAAGAAAAGCTAACTTCGGGCGGAGCCGAAGTTGATATACCCTTTCTGAATGTTCTGTAAATTATATTCTCCAAAACTATTCATATGATGTATTCTTAATACTCATAAAAAATCCCAACTTTACCAACACCAAAGTTATGGCATTTCCGATCAATCAGTTGTATGGCAGCTATATGATATAGTCGGCCGATCCTTATGAAATTTGGTAGGTCGGATTGATTGGCCAAAAATAAAACCCATAGAAAATCCCAACTTCCTAACTTAACAAACACCAGTTATGGCATTTCCGATCAATCAGTTTTATAGCAGCTATAGGATATAGTTGGCCGATCCCGGCCGTTCCGAATTACATAAATACTGCGTGCAAAGGAAAGAAGGGTGTGTGCAAAGTTTCAATTCGATATCTTTAAAACTGAGAGACTAGTTTGCGTAGAAACAGACAGACGGACAGACGGACATGCTTATATCAACTCAGGAGGTGATCCTGATCAAGAATATATATACTTTATAGGGTCGGAGATGTCTCCTTCACTGCGTTGCACACTTTTGACCAAAATTATAATACCCTCTGCAAGGGTATAAAAATTGTTGTATTTTCAATAGTATAGCTTCTAGTTAAACCAAAAAAATTGAACAACAAGAAAGGAAGCTAACTTCGGGCGGAGCCGAAGTTGATATACCCTTGCAGAATATTCTGTAAATTATATTCTCCAAAATTATGCATTCTTAATACTCATAAAAATCACAACTTCCTAACTTAAAATACACCAAAGTTATGGCCTTTCCGATAGTTCAGTTATATGGCAGCTATAGGATATAGTCGGCCGATCCGGCTCGTTTCGACTTATATACTACCTGCGATAGAAAGACAACTTTTGGAAAAGTTTCAAGCAGGACGGACGGCCGGACAGACGGACAGACGGACGGAAAGACGGACGGACAGACGGACGGACAGACGGACGGACAGACGGACGGACGGACAGACGGACGGATTTGAAACTTTTTTTTTTTTTTAAATTTACTTTAGATTTTGTCTCGTTTTGATATGACGTTTAATTTTATTACTATCTTTACCGCTTTAGGAGAAATCGTTAAAATGAAAAACAGAGAAATCGCACGTCAAAGTTTTCGGTTATAAAAAATCGTATATAATAAATCGTAACGCTGGCTCACTATTTCTCCTTTAACTTAAAAAATATTTTCAATTTGCTTTTGAAATTTAAGGGACACATTCTTGGATAGTTTTAAAAAATGTCAATTTTTGTAAGCCTCTAAGGCAGGCTTCCCCCTTATATCACATAATACTGCAGAAAGTTGTTCGTGATATTTTCAATTCAATTTAAACGTTGGCCAAGATAATTGAATCTAATAAATTTTGTAAATAAAAAAGGAGTAACCGCAAACGGGAGTTTCTGCTTTAAATATAGCATTTTTAAATTATATGTAAGATATTTTACTTTATTGAATAATTTTGAATTTATAGTTTTTTTTTTATAATAAGGTTAAGTGTAAGTATAAAAAACGTTTTTTTAGAAAAGGAAAAAAAGGGTCGGGGGACGGGCATTGGACTCTCCACGTTGGCTTTTTTTTTTTTTCGATTATGTTAGTACTCATAACACTATTTGATGATTTTCTTGGTCAACATGACCAAACGTGAGCATGAGTCTTCTTTCAGATTCGGTCGGTTTTATACCCTTGCAGAGGGTATTATAATTTCAGTCAAAGGTTAGCAACGCAGTGAAGTAGACATTTCCGATCCTATAAAGTATATATACTCTTCACCAGGAAAGTCGATCTAGCCATGTCCGGCTGTCCGTCCGTCCGTACGTTTTTACGCAAACCCTCAGTTTTAAAGCTATGTATCTGCTTGAAACTTTTCCAAAAGTTGTCTTTGTTATTTTTCTGTTTTTTTATTTATTAAAATATTCCTTCGAGATATAGTAATTATTTACTATATCTGAATTACGCGTTTAGTTTTGTCAAAATCGGACCACAATAGCTGCCATAGAAACGATTGCAAAATGCATCGCAAAATAGACATACATTGTATCTTCATTGTTTTTAGTAATATAGGCATAGCAATCGAAAAGTCGTTATGTAATAACTGCAAGGGTGTATAAACTTTGGCTTGTCGAAGCTTGCTTTCTATCTTGTTTTGGTCATTTAATAGACAGGGCGCCATTGAGTATCGTCTGGACTCTTTTGTAACAATCATGTATTAAGCATTCGTTCAGTCTCGAGTATCTGATTAAAATTTTTAATGGCCGCCCTCGAAAACAGCACATATGATGACTTCTTCGTTAGGCATGGCATTTTATACAAGGATTATGTCAAAGAGTTGATCGTTGTGCCGAGTCTGATGGAAGAGGAAATCATTCGTATGGCCAAGACCAAGGACATTTCTCAGTAAAAAGAACTCAAGAAGCTAAGGGGAAGACGTAAGGAAGGTCGTTAGAAACATATCATGTTTCCCATGTAGAACCAATGGAGCAGACCAGACCTTACTCGTCAAGCGGCAGTGTTTGGAAATCCTATACGCATAATATCAGATTGAGGGGCTGCGTTTGTTTCAAATATTGCGAAGAGAACGGCATACAGCATCTGATGATTACCACCGGAGTTTACCGATCGTGATTCCGATAAGCATTTAAAAGTTGCACAGCAAGTAATGGACAGCACACCCCCAAGAAGGCCCAGATTCTCACCTTTTAAGATACTGACAGACGTTGAAATGAGAACTAACAAAGTATCAGAGCTGAACATGTTCCTTAAAGACGCCGCTAGCGAAGAGTTCGACCAGGAAAGAAAATTTGTTCGTATGGAAGCGCAGGATAACATTGCCAAAATTCAGCAGGAGAATCGTAGATCCTTTAACAAGAGTCGTAAGATGGAGTTAAATTACAAAATCAACGAGCTCGTAGCTATAAAGCGCACGCAGTTCAGCACCGGCTTTAAGTTAAAGCAAAAATTCATTGGACTTCACAAAATAGTCAGGACTATGATGTGGAGAAAGTGAGTGACCATGAAGGTCCAGGGAAAACATCAACCGTTGCTGAATATATGAAGAAATGGAATCCTCAATTTGAATCTGCAGAAGAACCATCATTCCAGCCGAATGATTTTTCAGGATGGCCGACGGGAAAAGAAAGGAAAACAAGGAGTGGTCATGTCTACAACTGTTCTGCCTAAACATATTAGATTTATTTTAGTTTATTTAGGTTAACATTATCTTTACATTATTTGAACTTATCACTTGCAAATCTGTCGAAATTAGAATATCGATACTGCACGAAATAATTTTCAACAAGAAAGAAAAGCTAACTTCGGGCGGAGCCGAAGTTGATATACCCTTTCTGAATGTTCTGTAAATTATATTCTCCAAAACTATTCATATGATGTATTCTTAATACTCATAAAAAATCCCAACTTTACCAACACCAAAGTTATGGCATTTCCGATCAATCAGTTGTATGGCAGCTATATGATATAGTCGGCCGATCCTTATGAAATTTGGTAGGTCGGATTGATTGGCCAAAAATAAAACCCATAGAAAATCCCAACTTCCTAACTTAACAAACACCAGTTATGGCATTTCCGATCAATCAGTTTTATAGCAGCTATAGGATATAGTTGGCCGATCCCGGCCGTTCCGAATTACATAAATACTGCGTGCAAAGGAAAGAAGGGTGTGTGCAAAGTTTCAATTCGATATCTTTAAAACTGAGAGACTAGTTTGCGTAGAAACAGACAGACGGACAGACGGACATGCTTATATCAACTCAGGAGGTGATCCTGATCAAGAATATATATACTTTATAGGGTCGGAGATGTCTCCTTCACTGCGTTGCACACTTTTGACCAAAATTATAATACCCTCTGCAAGGGTATAAAAATTGTTGTATTTTCAATAGTATAGCTTCTAGTTAAACCAAAAAAATTGAACAACAAGAAAGGAAGCTAACTTCGGGCGGAGCCGAAGTTGATATACCCTTGCAGAATATTCTGTAAATTATATTCTCCAAAATTATGCATTCTTAATACTCATAAAAAATCACAACTTCCTAACTTAAAATACACCAAAGTTATGGCCTTTCCGATAGTTCAGTTATATGGCAGCTATAGGATATAGTCGGCCGATCCGGCTCGTTCCGACTTATATACTACCTGCGATAGAAAGACAACTTTTGGAAAAGTTTCAAGCAGGACGGACGGCCGGACAGACGGACAGACGGACGGAAAGACGGACGGACAGACGGACGGACAGACGGACGGACAGACGGACGGACGGACAGACGGACGGATTTGAAACTTTTTTTTTTTTTTAAATTTACTTTAGATTTTGTCTCGTTTTGATATGACGTTTAATTTTATTACTATCTTTACCGCTTTAGGAGAAATCGTTAAAATGAAAAACAGAGAAATCGCACGTCAAAGTTTTCGGTTATAAAAAATCGTATATAATAAATCGTAACGCTGGCTCACTATTTCTCCTTTAACTTAAAAAATATTTTCAATTTGCTTTTGAAATTTAAGGGACACATTCTTGGATAGTTTTAAAAAATGTCAATTTTTGTAAGCCTCTAAGGCAGGCTTCCCCCTTATATCACATAATACTGCAGAAAGTTGTTCGTGATATTTTCAATTCAATTTAAACGTTGGCCAAGATAATTGAATCTAATAAATTTTGTAAATAAAAAAAGGAGTAACCGCAAACGGGAGTTTCTGCTTTAAATATAGCATTTTTAAATTATATGTAAGATATTTTACTTTATTGAATAATTTTGAATTTATAGTTTTTTTTTTATAATAAGGTTAAGTGTAAGTATAAAAAACGTTTTTTTAGAAAAGGAAAAAAAGGGTCGGGGGACGGGCATTGGACTCTCCACGTTGGCTTTTTTTTTTTTTTCGATTATGTTAGTACTCATAACACTATTTGATGATTTTCTTGGTCAACATGACCAAACGTGAGCATGAGTCTTCTTTCAGATTCGGTCGGTTTTATACCCTTGCAGAGGGTATTATAATTTCAGTCAAAGGTTAGCAACGCAGTGAAGTAGACATTTCCGATCCTATAAAGTATATATACTCTTCACCAGGAAAGTCGATCTAGCCATGTCCGGCTGTCCGTCCGTCCGTACGTTTTTACGCAAACCCTCAGTTTTAAAGCTATGTATCTGCTTGAAACTTTTCCAAAAGTTGTCTTTGTTATTTTTCTGTTTTTTTATTTATTAAAATATTCCTTCGAGATATAGTAATTATTTACTATATCTGAATTACGCGTTTAGTTTTGTCAAAATCGGACCACAATAGCTGCCATAGAAACGATTGCAAAATGCATCGCAAAATAGACATACATTGTATCTTCATTGTTTTTAGTAATATAGGCATAGCAATCGAAAAGTCGTTATGTAATAACTGCAAGGGTGTATAAACTTTGGCTTGTCGAAGCTTGCTTTCTATCTTGTTTTGGTCATTTAATAGACAGGGCGCCATTGAGTATCGTCTGGACTCTTTTGTAACAATCATGTATTAAGCATTCGTTCAGTCTCGAGTATCTGATTAAAATTTTTAAGAGAATCTGCGAGGTCATAAGTGTAGCAGTCTGTCGTCGTTCAGAATCAAACGCATTTGAACGTTTATATATATTTTTTTTGCTTTCAGGAAGATAGTTTTGGACCATATTGTATACTACCTCTTTAACTCTTACGTTCGCTAATGGTTTAATTACTTGTTCGCAGTCTTCTATATCAATTTTAAAATCGATCTGATTTCTGCATTGGCAAAGAGTGGCTTGGTTACTTTTAAACCTTCGCTGCTAATTATCACCAGTACCAGTACTCTGTACAGGAAACGGGACTCGACAACATTACATTTTTTTTTACGAATTCTTCACTGGCAATTGTAATTTTTCGTTCAAACGAAAAAATGGCTTAATCTTGTCTTAGTCTGCCAAACCCGACGACATAAATGATACACTTACTTAGGTTTGGCCTATTTATGTTTTTGAACTAAACTAAACTGTAATTGCTTCCGGTATCGATTAGCGCACGGAATTTTATATTTTTATACCCGTTACTCGTAGAGTAAAAGGTTATATTGTATTCGTGCAAAAGTATGTAACAGGTAGAAGGAAGCGTTTCCGACCCTACAAAGTATATATATTCTTGTTCAGGATCACTAGCTGAGTCCATCTAGCCATGTCCGTCTGTCCGTCTGTCTGTCCGTCTGTCTGTCCGTCTGTCTGTCTGTCCGTATGAACGCTGAGATCTCGGAAACTATAATAGCTAGAAGATTGGCATTTTGCATGTAAATTTTAGGAGTTCCTACGCAGCGCAAGTTTGTTTCAAAATGGTGCCACGCCCCCTCTGACGCCCACAAGCCATAAGCTGTGGCCACAGTTTTGATGCTATTATGAAAATTTTAATTGATATGTATTTGTTTCGTCAATACCTATCGATTGGCCTAATAAAAGTTTGCCACGCCCACTCTAACGCCCAAAAACCCATTAAACGCTTAAGCCTGGCTAGCGCCTACATTTCCGCCTTTCATGGCGCCATCTAACGGATGACTTTGGAACAGCTGGCCAAGGTGCTTAACAGAGTCAACTAATTCTCGATAAGAATTTGTATTAAAGGAAATTGCGATGGTTTTCATTTGTCAATACCGAACTACATATATCCCAAGAACTATGCAAATCAAATCAAGTTAGCCAAATTGGAGGTCTGAGTCAAACAATGGCGTATGTGTGTATGCTGGTGCAGGACAACAGCTGGCTGCGCTAAAGCAGCGCTGGTGCTGATGCTGCCAGCACTAATAATAATTGATAATTTGAACTTTTTGTCCTTTTTTTCTGTGGTCACTCTAATTCACATTATGTTAATGCAAAATCTAAATCATTTGAAATGGGGCGAGCATTTTGTCTCTTTTTGCTCCTATTCGTTTCTCACAAGTGCATTAACCTGCGCTAGAGAGAGACGGAAGATGTGCTAGGCAGAATGCAAAGTTCTAGAAGGCGCGGTTCGCTGTTAGCAAAAAGGGCGGGAATCCGTGCCAGTAAATTGGCGGTTATGAACTTTGCAGAGCTGCAAACTATTCTGCTCTCGCTTTAGTCTACGACTAACCATCGTATGTGATCTCTCTGCTCGTCTGCGATTGCGATTTTTGTCAGTTTTGCCTATCTTGAAACAAATCTCCCTTAACGTAAACTATACATTTTTACTGCATTTTTGTAAACTCATTAAACTCATTTTTCTGTGCTTAAAACTAACATAAATTTTGTAAACAAATTGTTACGCGGTCGCGAGTTGTTGCTGCCTCTGCCGATTTGCTGCCGACGTCGCTGCCGTTGTTTGCTGCTGGGCTGGTTGCTGCGCTCGCTGCTAAGTACCCCTTTTAACGTAGATTTTGTTAATAATAATATAAGATTAAGTCTTTTTCAAGACTTACTCTTAAATTATTATTATTCATATTTTTCACATTTGCAAATTTTTAACGTAATTTATTTTTTGCCGCTCTGACCCTTTTAACGTAGATTTGTTAATAATAGTATAAGATTTAGTCTTTTTCAAGACTTGCTCTTAGATTATTATTATTCATGTATTTAACTTTTGCAAATTATTAACGTAATTAATTTTCAATCGCTCTGCCCCCTTACCCGTATATAAATAAAAGAATTCAGCCTTTCAGGCTTATTCTTATATTTCTATACATTTACGTATTTATCTTAGTAATAGTACTATATATATATAATTTATATTAACTATATTATATTATATAATTTATATTATATAAATATAAGAATTTAGCTTTTTTAAAGCTTTATTCTTATATTTCTATTAATATACCTAATCAGCGTATATAATCGTAGTAGTCATATAAATTTAAGATTTTAAAAAATGCCTCGTTTGAATAGACCCACTGCATCTCAGCGGGCTAGGAACCAGTTGTTGAGAAATAGGGCCAATAGGGAAAATCCAGAGTATGCAGAGATGGAGAGGGTGGAAAATTCTGAATCTCAGCGTAGGAGAAGGGAAAATGCAGTAGCCAGGAATTCAGAGCAGGGTGTAAATACAGCGTCTCGTAGGTCAAGACGCATGAATCCGAACACTCGTGCGGGTGATCAGGGAGCAGATACTGCAAGACGTAGGGAAATTCGCTCGAACCCCGTTCTTCGGGCGGGGGAGCAAGAAGCAGATACTGCAAGACGAAGGGAAATTCGATTGGATCCAGTTCTTCGTGTCGGAGAGCAAGCAGCCGACACTCGGCGTCGCTTTATTAGGCGAAGAAACACCGATGAAAGAGCTACAGAGCAGGTTGTTAATACCGCTGACCATCGGTTAAGGCGCTTGGATCCCGTTTTTCGTGCGGGTGAACAAGAAGCAGATGCTGAAAGACGTAGGGAAACTCGCTCGAACCCCGTTCTTCGTGCGGATGAACGAGCAGCCGATACTCGGCGTCGCGCTATAAGGCGACAATTAAGAGAAGTCCGAGCTATCGAGCAAGTTGGTAATACCGCTGACCATCGGTTTAGGCGCTTGGATCCAGTTTTTCGTGCGGGTGAACAAGAAGCAGATGCTGAAAGACGTAGGGAAACTCGCTCGAACCCCGTTCTTCGTGCGGATGAACGAGCAGCCGATACTCGGCGTCGCGCTATAAGGCTACAATTAAGAGAAGTCCGAGCTATCGAGCAAGTTGGTAATACCGCTGACCATCGGTTAAGGCGCTTGGATCCCGCTTTCCGTGCGAGTCAGCAAGCAGCCGATACTCGGCGTCGCGCTTTAAGGCGACAAATTAGGCAAGTCCGAACTACTGCTGACCGTTCGGAAAGGCGCTTGGATCCTGATTTCCGTGCGGGTGAACAAGCAGCCGATGCTCGGCGGCGTTCTCTGAGGCGGATGGATGCTACGTATCGTGCGGGTGAGCAAGAAGCAAATACCCTGCAACTAGCGCAGGCAAGATCAACTCAGGATCGCTTATTGCAGAGAGCGCAGGATAGGTTTAGGAGAGCTACGGCTAGGAGTTTTAGGGAACGTAGGACCGTCGAGCAGGCGAGAAATACACTGGCTCGACGAAGTGCTCGTATAGCTGCTCGACAAGCAACTATCGATGCTATTCGAAATATTAGTCAAAGAGTTAGTCAGTATAGAAGCCTCAGTGGCAATAGGGATGCAGAAAACCTTCGGAACGCAAACCGAAGTCAGGATATTCGACTTGATTTATCCCAGGGAAATAGGACTCCTAGAAATATACCTATTGGATTGGATGCTCACATAGCCAAATTCAATAGGTTAGTAAAACTTGGCCCCGATCAGATTTGCTTCTGCTGCAAGGGATTGTGGTTCCCCAAGCAAATACGTAAGCTTTCTAGAGCCTATTTGGAAGAAAATTGCGAGTTTAAGGAAGAGATTTACCAGAATGCAAGCCAGCTTGCTTTCACTGGGAAATCCTTTAAGTTCTGTGGCACATGCCACGGCAATATAAAAGCCGGAAGAAAGCCCAAAGGTGCCATTTCCAACGGCCTAGACTTCCCAGAAATTCCTCATTCCTTGAGGGGGCTGACTCCCTTGGAGGAGCGACTGATTTCACCTCGCCTTCCATTTATGATAATTAAGTCGATAGGTCATGAGCGTCAGATTGCAATAAAAGGAGCTGTTGTAAATGTCCCCATTCCGATTAGCAACATCGTGACGTCCCTTCCACGAGCTTTCCACGAGGCAGAGGTTGTACAGCTCCACCTCAAGCGAAGAATGGAGTACGGACATGATTTCATGGCACAGACCATTAGGCCTTCCAAAATTGCTGACGCCATCAGGTACTTAGTTAGTACAGAGCTTTACAGAAAGCACAATGTGTCAGTGAACGAGCAGTGGATCTCTGATTTCACATCCGGAACTGTTCCATTCGTAGCTTCTCAAGCGGACTTAGCCTTTGTAGAGGGACAACTAGCCATCCAGCAGGAGGATGTAAACTTGGAGGCGGGAAATTCCGAAGAGAATGAAGAAGCCGAAGAGCTAAATCCTGGAGGACAGGAAACTCTGCTTGAGAATAACCAGGCACACAATGTAGGAATTCCGAGAATCACAATGGCTCCAGGTGAGGGCCAAAAGCCTCTCGACGTGATCCTCGATGTCGACTCCGAAGAATTGGCGTTCCCAAGCATTTATGCTGGCGTCAAGAGACCATCTTCGGAAAGTTATACAACCATAGTTAGATCAGAGCTTAGGAACGTAGATAGAAGAGGTTGTAGAACTGACAAGTTGTTCTTCAACTATAAGAAGTTGGAATTGTTGAAAATTCGAAACAATATTTCAACTTGCTTACGTAAGCGGAGCGCTTCTAGCGCGATAACTGCCGCCAACGTACTCGATGAAGCTTTAATGGGAAACTTAATTTCCCATGATGACGGATATCGAATTCTTAAGGACATTCGCACGTCTCCTGCTCACTGGGAAGATGAGAAGAAGAAAGTCATGGCTATGATTCGCCAATTTGGTTTGCCAACTTTCTTCATAACTCTGTCGGCCGCAGAAACTAGGTGGCCAGAGCTGCTAGTACAGCTCAAGCGCAATGTAGATAGGATTGACATTAGTGAGGAGGAAGCTTTGAACTTACAGTTTAGAGAAAAGGCGCGGCTGATCAGAACTGACCCAGTGACGTGTGCTAGGTATTTCGATTATAGGTATAGGGAAGTTCTAAAGCTCATGAAGAAGCCGGGGGGAGTCTTTGGAAGTAACTTTGTTACTACCTATTATTGGCGAGTTGAGTTTCAACAGAGGGGTTCCCCTCACATTCACGGCATGTTTTGGCTGAAAGACGCCCCAGAAGTGGATTTCAACAGTGAAGGATCTATTGCTAGTGTAGTAACCTTCATTGATCAGTTTGTAACTGTGGATGTTACAAACACAGATTTGGCTCCGTACATTGAAAACCAAAAGCATAAGCACGGGCATTTGTGCCTTAAAAATGTGCGCGAATCCGTTTGTCGATTCGGTATTCCATACCCCCCAATGCCCCGCACGGAAATATTGAAGCCACTTCCCGAAGAAACTCCCAATTTGTCTCTTCATCACGAAAACTATCAGAAAATTCGAAGTCTTTTACTTCGCGATCAATCCGAGGATTTGATTAGCCATCTTAGCATATTCGAAAATTTTCTTTCTCCTGATGAGGTGAGCCTCAGTTACGAGGAATATATATATGCTATTAGGTCTAGTTTGAAAAAAACACAGATTTTTCTGACGAGAACATTTGCAGAAGTTCAAGTTAACGCCTATAATAAACACATTCTTTCAATGCAAAGGGCAAATATGGATATCCAGTTAATTTTGGATCCTTTTGCGTGCTGTAGCTACATAATTAATTACATTTACAAGTCCCAAAGGGGTATTTCGAAGTTAATGCGCGAAGCAGCTAATGACATTCGAAGAGGCAACTCAAGCATTCATCAAAAGCTACAGTATCTCGGTCACAAGTTTATTTCGGGCACTGAGATCTCTGCTCAGGAGGCCGTATATTGTTGTATGGGATTGGCGTTGTCAGAAACAACCAATAAATGCTTGTTCATAAACACCTTCCCTCCAGAACAACGAGTTCGTATGCTTAGACCTACAAGCGTCCTGCAAAATATGCCTCAGGATTCCACTGACATCTTTCAGAAAGGTTTGCTGGACAGATACGAACAAAGACCAGATTCCCATGACGGCCTGTGTTTAGCCGATTTTGCTGCAAATTACGAGTATTCTAAAACCCGTGGTATTCCCCTAGGCGAGCGAAAACAGTAACAATGAGGCTGAAGAAGAAAGTGAGGTCTTAGGAACAGTTTTTTTCGCACTTCGCGATGGTAGGGGATTTATTAGGGAAAGAAACCAGCCGAGTATCATTAGGCCCAACTATTTTAGAACATTAGTTATGCTATATTCTCCATGAAGAGATGAACAGGTAGAATTGTTTCAGAGAAATTGTGAGGAGTTTTATCATGAACACGAGGAGGCTATTAAAGCCAACTTTGATAGGTATAATGCCATAGACAGCTTAGAAGACGCGCTCAGAAGGGCCATGGAGGCTGAGGAAAGTAACGAGGAAAATGTAGATGAGGAGGCCGCAGTTAATGAGGAGTTTAGCTTTTCCAGAAATATCTTCTCAAATAAATGTTTTAAACTTAGACGACCGTGTTCAGGAAGTAGATCCGGATAGCAATATCCGCATAATAAAGCTCCCGCCAATTATTTCCCCTGAAAATTTAGCCACCTTAGTTAGGTCTCTTAATTTAAAGCAAAAAACTTTCCTTACGCATGTCTTGCACAATGCAAGGAGAAATGCTAGTTTCCATGAGTTCGTAGGAGGCGGAGCAGGTGTCGGCAAGAGTAGACTTATATCCACCTTATTCCAGTCCCTTTCCAAGGAGTAACACTTTAAAATACTGCTGTGTGCTCCCACAGGCAAAGCTGCTTTTGGAATCGGAGGCTCCACTCTCCATTCCGTGTTCTCTCTCCCTGTAAATCAGGCTGGGTCTGCATTTAGGAGTTTAAGCCCTGATCTGTTAAATACCCTGCGTTCAAGATTTATTGATCTTAAAGTTCTTATAATAGAAGAAATTTCTATGGTCGGCGCAACCAGGTTTTCCCATCTGGACTCTCGCCTTAAGCAAATTTTCTCCAACGTTGATACTACCTTCGGAGGCATTTCGGTCATCGTGTTCGGCGATCTTAGGCAATTGCGGCCAGTTTGTGATCGTTGGATTTTCCAGCCGCCGTCGCATGATCCATACAGCGCTATATTTGGATCCCACCTCTGGAGCCCTTTTAAGTTTTTCGAGCTCACAGAGATAATGCGACAGCGAGATGACCAGCCGTTTGCAATAGCACTCAACAACATGGCGTCCGGCCAAATGTCGTCAGAAGATATTTTCCTACTTAGAGGCCGCACTTCCGTAGAAAGTCAGATTCCAAATGACGCCATTCACCTTTTTTCAAGCAATCAGGACACAGACCGATACAATAGGGAGAAGCTCAACTCGATTCCCACTGATCAGTTCATTTCGGAAGCCATTGACTCTGTAAAATCTGCACATATTAGCTCAGAGCAGGGGAACAGATGTCTGGAACAAGCTAGGGCATTAAAAACATCTGAGACACAAGGTTTGTGTACCTCGCTCATTTTAAAAACCACTGCTAAATACATGATGACGGTCAATGTAGACACATCAGATGGTCTCGTAAACGGAGCCACTGGTGTCCTTAGAGAGATAGGTTTCAACACGTCCAACTCTCCAAACATTCTTTGGATACAATTTTTAGATGACAGTATAGGAGTAGCTGCACGATCAAAGTGCAGTCATCGCCAAGAGGCTTCATGGACCCCAGTAGTTAAGATCATTAAAAGCTTTCAGATTAATTCTAACCAGGCCACAACCATTGACCGAAAGCAGTTTCCAGTGGTACCTGCAGAAGCAATAACTATTCACAAAAGTCAAGGCCCTACGTACAGCAAAGTGGTGGTTCACACTAGTCCTAGCATGCAGAGAGCTGCGCTGTACGTAGCCTGTAGCAGAGCCACAAGTGCAGCAGGTCTCTATATTATTGGACCTTTCGTCCCCCCAAGATCCGCCCAGGGATCGCCTTTCGAGGAAGAGCTCCGAGAACTGCGTTTCGCTACCCATTTCGATTGTTTACTCAATAGTCCGAACCTTCATGTCTTTTTCCATAATACGGAAAGCTTGCACTGCCACATTAGCGATGTGTGTTCCGATCAGCTAATGCTTATGTCTTCCATTCTGTGCTTCGTTGAGGCTTCCACATACTCAAATGAAGCATACGACATTCCTGGCTTCGCCACAGCAGTGCGACTAGATTGCTAGTCAGTAGCTAACGGAGCTCGACCAAAAAGAGGCATTCTCGTATTCGTTCGAAACGAACTCTTTGAGAATGTCAGTCTTTGTTCAAGTGGTCGCTTTCTGGCTAATTCCTCAAATTTAGCCTCTCCAGTGTTCGAGTTTGCCATCTTTAGGTACCGGTCTTTAGGGACTGTTGTTATTTATAAAAGTCCGACCTATCCGTTGTTAAAGTTTGAAACAGAGTTTAAGGAGTTATTTTAGCGGCACACATTTTTAAAAAGTAATAGTTTAGTGTTAGGAGATTTCAATTTATGCCTTCACTCCATCTCTGGCTGCTGTAGGACAGTTTTCAATTTTCTAGCAGATGTAAAAGGGTTTAGTTCGTTGCTAGATTTGGACTCGTCGACAACCAATTGCAATACGCATATTGATTGGGCGTTTTCAAATATTTTCGATAATAGGGCCACTGCGCGCACATTTGAGACTACATATAGCTACCACAGTGGTATATAAGTTAGCGTTAGGGAGGCTGAATATTATATTTAAAGTATGTATATATTTAAATTAAACAAAAAACAAAAAACCCAAAAAAATTAAATAGTTGCATGCACAATTTTTTTATAGTATGTATATATTTAAATTAAACAAAAAAATCAAAAACAACAAAAAAAGTAAATAGTTGCATGCTAAATTTTTTTTATAGTAACTAAATTAAATTTTATAGTAAATTAAATAAAACAAAAAACCCCAAAAAAATTAAATAGTTGCATGCAAAATTTTTTTATAGTATGTATTTTTATTTAAAAAAAACGCAAAAACCCCAAAAAAAAACTAATAAGTAAGGTCAAATAAGTATTAGTAGTATTAGTAGTAAGTACATAATTATGCCTTCCGTATGTTACGGATAAACAAAATTTTGGGGAACATGGAGATTCCAAACTTGAATAAAGTTTGGCAACTCAAGTCGACTCGTAGGTCCCCAAATTTTATTTTGGTTTGAAAGACCCCGTTGCAAATCAACGGCCTCCACGTGGTGTTCCCTGGGTACCGATTTTAACATAAAAATCGGGAGCTAATTCGAGCGGCGAAAAACATACAAGAAGGCATATTTATTTTAAGTCGTTTAGCTGAGTAACGGGTATCTAATAGTCGAGGCACTCGACTATAGCGTTCTCTCTTGTTGTCTTCTGCTGCTATGCACATAAAAGGAAATGCTTATTACAAATTTTATTAAATTTTAAAATTAAAATGTAATTTAACTTAAAATTTAAAATGACACTTTATCAAAGATCAGTTTGTCTGTTAACGAATAACAATAAGGTATGTTTATTTACTAAAGCCGACGTGGTCAATAATAATTATCTTTATTCTTCATAATGTCTGAAAAAATGGTTTGATTAAAAACATGTTTGCGAGTCAATAGATAAGGATCGAAAAAATAGAAATAAATACATTTTTAAAATATCCCCACCATGTCCTTACAAAATTGGGAGATTTGTGGACGTAAGGAATGCGTGACAAACTGTTTAAATTAACTTGCGCTAACAGTGCTGGTGCATCCATGGCTGCAGGCTTAATCCAAAATCTCTAGCTCTTGTATTTCCCAAGAAATTGAAGTTCATACGGACACACGGAGAAACAGACAGACACAGTTAAGATTTATTCGGCTATTGATCTTGATCAAGAACATATACTTTTTAATTGGTCGGAAACTCTCCCCTCCACGTGTTTCATTCTTTTCAACAAATACAATGTACCCTTTTACTCTACAAACCACTATTAAAGTAAAAAAATTAATTAATTCAAAGTGGTAGTGCAAAAAGCGTATTAAACATATATACATATCCAATTTTTTAAATAACACTTAGACTCCACTGTTAAACTTTGCATTCCTTGGAGATGGCCGTAATTATATCACAAATGTTAGAGAGCCCTTCCCCAAGCCAATGTTCAATAGTCCCCGAAGACGCCAAGAGAATCCGCTCGCTGCAAGGCCCACTTTTGATAGTCGTTGAGAAACTTCTGCGAAAAAATGGCGTCTATCTTGCGGTTCTTAAAAGCCTCGTCCTGCATGTTTTCTATGCTGTTGTCTTGGGCGAGTTCCTTAGGCATGGTGACCATAGGTAGGAAAGCGAACAATCCAAAAAGCCCGTAGGTCTCGCGACTGCGCAGCTCATATTGTAGATCCTCGTAGGTGGGTATACCATCGAAGCGAGCGTACACAAGAGCGTCGTTGAAGGCCGCGTAGTACAACTTAATTAGCTCCTCGCGACGTTTCTGGAGCACATCAAGCTTAATGCTGGTGTTTAAAAAAAAGTTCAGGTCGCATGCCGGACTGCCATAAAAGCTCAGCTGAAAGTCCACAAAGATGGCCTGCGTGGGAACCTTAGACTGCAAAGCGTTCTTGTAAGCGTACATAAAGTTGTTCGTCCACATGTCCCCGTGGTTAAGCACTACGTATCGATCTCCCTTCTTTGGCTTGGCTGCAGCGACGCATACGGACCGAAAGTTGTCCATAAGGCGCTGTAGGTTTTTGCTTATCTTTTCAAAACCGGGCCAACCAGCGGAACTCTTGATTAGGCCCTTGAGGAAGCCGCCAAACATTTGCTCAAAAGTATCACTTTTCATCAAGATCTCCTCGCTTAACATGCCGCGTGTGTACTGTTTCACAATGGCAGGATCCTGTGAGATTAAAAAGGTATTCAGAACGGGATTCTATACTATCGAGTTTTGACAGTGTTACCCTTTTGGCCAGCACCATGGATGTGGCATGCAACTTGCCCAACTGCTGGAGAATAAGGGAGGCGTGATCCCAGTCCAGGCCTGCTTCCCGAGAGGCCACTTTGTATCCCTCGACTTTAAGATCGCTAAACACGATTGTCTGCACCGGAGTCTTTACGGAGTGATAGTATCTGGGTAAAGACATGATAAGGTATAAGTTAAAATTTTTGACCCAGTTGAAAATTATTTTTAAAAAGAGAAGAAATGTAACCTTTTCTACTTACTTTGCTCCAAATTTGTCTCCCCTGCTTAGGATATCCAAACGGGGCAAGACATCGGTGTAGGTCTGCTTTTCCTTAATAAACACACTGACGTCCTCCAGAAACTGGGTAGCTTCAGTGATTGGAATCGTCTTCACAATCAAGGAGAGTTGTTCGGTTGCTAAGGATTCCTTCCCATCGGCCCATTTTGCGAAAGTGAGTCCGACCCGATAGATAGCCGAGCAGTAGTTGTCCCCCGGGTTGCTGCCCCACTCAAAGTTTATTTCTTTCAAAGTCACTTTCGACTCTTTTAGCCCCTCTTCTAGTGTCTCAGTGAAAAACTGTTCGTTTAGATACTCAGGCACCGAGATCTTCTGTTTGTTTTGTATCACCATCATTTCGAAGTGTCGAATTGCTTTTGGAACTTCTCTTTTTCATCGACACTTTAACGCTCGCCTTTCAGAACACACTGATTTGACGACGGCTAAAATCGTTACGTTTTATATTTTCTCGTGGTGTTTTTGTCTTTTGGGAGATATTTCTACGACAATTTCAAGCTTTACAAATGACTGCTATGTCGTCATAAAAATAAACTGATTAAGCGATGAACAGCACTGTGGTGAGATGTTGGCTAAAAATTACATTTCCCTTAGCGAAACAATTATAATGTTTCTTTTAAAAATACAAGTAGCACTAAAACGTATTGTAAAAAAATGTAATTTATGACGATTTTATTGTTAAAATATTTTTGTTTTAGGATTTTGTATTCTTTTTTAACGAGGCTTAAGGTAATTTTTGTTAAAAATCAATTCAAGTGTATTTATCACTAAAAGTGAATTTACGGCCAACCAGATCTCCAACATCCCGGATTTATGTTGTGATCTTAAAGAAAATGTATGAAAAAGTTTTTAAAAAACGAATTTAATAAAATAAATATTAAATTTAAAATATATTGAAAAACGGCTCTCTCAATTTTCTTAAAATATTTTTTTAAAATAAAAAATAACATCTTTTTATGTTTTAAAGTTACTAATGAATGCCACAAAATGTGGTCATTTGCGCCATACAGTGATAGAATTAGTTTCATTCTTCGTATAGTCATTCTAAATAAAAATTAGAATACCATAAAAGAATTACCTGGTAATTAAATGAAAATGTCAAAATTAGATAGAATAACATATTTTATAATATTTTTGGATTGGCGCAAAATTTACTAATTTGGAGTTACCTTTTTGGTGCACTTTTAAATAATATTTTATTTACGAGAATAATCTTCACTGAAAACAAAATCTTAGAAAGTTCCACTGTTCAAGCGTAAAACACTACTCGCTTGAAGCTTTCTCAGTGCCGTAATTTTTTTGTCTAGTATAGCTCTTGAAATTTCGCAAGTCATCCGCATTCACTAAAAACAAAACGCTAATTAATTATATGGAAATACACATACTTGAAGCCCTATTTAAGTTTCTGTTCTTGGCTTGCTTTCTTGTTGTCAAAACAACCTGTTGGTCGATGTCATTCGCCACGTTATAGGTGCTCTTTTCAAAGTCATAATAGTTGATACGCCAGTTTAATGGCAGGCGGTGCTTCGCAGCGGGAACACCGCCTGTCAGTGGGTCAACAGACCTGTGATATACTATGTATGTATATGTATTATATGTATACTCTGGGTATTATCGACTCCCGATTGTATACATATACATATATGTATGTAGTATTAGAGAAACGTGTCAATTCGTGTATACATGTACGACAACACGAGAAATTTAGTTTACGTTTTGATTCAGAAATTAATACTGCCCAGGGTAAAATGAAATTTATCTGGCCATGGACGTAGCTGTTGATAAAACTTGCCTTAGCAATAAAAGCCATCACTTTATCTGTATGCACGACAATATATTAAACAAGTGCAAATGTTTGTTTTGTATTATCACGCTCGGTAATTTGGGTGCGTCAACTAAGCAATCAAGGAAAATTATAATAGACACAAACAATAACGGAAGCTAAATTCGTCAAGCCGAATTTTTTTATTCCACTCAAACTGAAAATATATGACAGCATGTACTGCGAGAATGAATCTGAAATGATACAAAACTACCAATTTTACCAACCAATATACATACATATGTAGTTTTCCGATCAGCAAAATTGTTCAGTGTACACATAACAATATTCGATTTGGAAAGATTAATGCTTATAAATTTTACATTCCGAGAATAACAAATTAAACGGGATATATTTGAAAGATATAGGATAGGATATAGCCAGTCATCCAGTTTTGACAAAACTAAAGGAATAATTCTAAAAACGGAAAAAAAATATTTGTGCATAGAGTGAGAGTCAGAATCAGATTCTTACTCTATAATGTTCGACAAGATCACTTTTTTCAAGAACAGCAAATTTAATAAATTTGATTCGATCGTTTCTGTGTCAGCTATAGGATATAAAAAAAAACAGTTTCAACATACAACTTTTTTGACCAAATAAATGCACATTATAAAATCTTCTCGTTCGGCCCGCTCGCAAAGTATTTAAGCTTCTTGCTTTGACAGGCATTCGCATATTAACTTTTTTTAACAAGAATATTCCCTGGTTGTTAATAGAACAATTGGCTGAAATATTAAAAACTTCGTAGTTTTTAGAATTTTTTGATTATATTTAGCTCAAAACCATTTGGATTTTTCATTAAACTTGCTGTTTATTTCATACCACATTATTTTTATTTTTAAATTGTAGGCATTTTTTAAAAACACTTAGTAAACATTTTTCTTAGTTTTTCTTAGAATTAAAAAACCTTTTAAGCTTATAATTAAAAAAAAAAATTGTAGAGCCGTTAAAAAAAAACTGCGGAAAAAGACAAACAAAAAGTTAGAAAAGTTTCAACTTTTAAAGTTAGGTACATTCACGGTGATTTTAATTTAAAAACTTTAGTTGTTTAAAAGCTGTTTGCGTACAAAATTATAATTTTCTGTAATTCTCTGTAATTTTCTGTAATACTCTTTGCGATCTGTATTTTTTTACTGTTCACACCAAACTAAATAAAAAACAAACTGCTGGCAGAACATTTTAAAGAAATTTGACGAAGTATACCGAGGAATGCGTAGCTAACTTTCCGAGCAATGTTTTCTCGAAAAACAAAGTCGAAAGGAATTTCCTTTTAATTTCAAGAACGTTTCTTTTTAAACGAGTAAGAAAAAATAAAACTTAAGTCGAGATTTGATCTTGATATTTTTGTTCTTAATTTTTTGAGTGTAGTGATCTAATGCCACTTTATTTTTCCAAATTTTTTAAAAATTAAAAAATAAAAGTTCGCCTAGTGAAACATTTCAATCTTTCTAGTATGATCGAAATCAGAACTAAGTTTGCTACGTTTGACAAACAGTAAAAAAAGACATCTGCTGGAAAGGGTCGTTAGAGGATATTCTCAATTACCAAGCAAGAATTCCGGTGTACAAAGCAATTAAAAACACATATATAATTTTTTAATTTAATTACTAATTTACTAATATTTAAAGAGTAGAGACGTGTCTTAGAGAGTGCTGACGTGTTTTGCGCGAGCTCCGGAAAAACACTTAAAAAGTGAAAAACAAAAGGCGAAAAGACATCCTACTCACCCCAACTCCCACTTCATGGAGCTTGCATTGTAGTACCCACCCCCAGATTCGACTCACAGCTCATCACAACAACATCACAAGTATCCGTCACCAACAACGCGGTATCGAATGCGTTGGCGACTTCTGCAGCGCCGAATAAAATTTCAACACCAATTGTAAGTCCGAAGACCAATTCGGCAATATTAAATAACAGCAAGCAAGCCCGGCTATACTGACTGGCATGGATCGCTACATCCAAATCAAACAAAAACTTAGCCCGCAAAAAAAATGGTGGAAAAAAACAAAAAAAGCTGCCCTAATACAGGCAGCTTACAACCAGGGTAACAACAGATTGTTGAAAATAATCAATCCAAACGTGGACAAGTGGTCCAAAAGAAGTCAAAGTCTCCACCAATTTACATAAGGGAACAGAACTCAAATGTACCGCATAAGCGGAACGGTCCGCTGCAATGCACAAACTGCCAAGAGTACGGACACACTAGGAACAACTGCGGACTTCGATTAGTCTGCGTAGCTTGTGGGGACTTCCACAACTTTGAACCGTGCCCTGCAAGCAAAAAAGACTCAAAGACAAATCCGCTTCAACAAGCAAAATCAGCACGGTCCCAGAATGCACAAAATGAGTACGTGCAATCACAAACCACACCTGATGTTTTCTTTGCGAAATCAGACAGAACTTCATTTGGCCCTCTAAACACAAATGGGGGAATCTATACGCCAGTGCCCTAAAAACAGGACTTGACAATCCGACGGCGATCACACAAGCTCTATGCTCTGAGCAGTAATAACCTCTCAGCAATCAATGGGACAAATAACAAACAACATCGAAACCATGATGCTGACTTTACAACACAGTATGATGGATTTTATGTCCTTCATAAAAACAACAATGCAAAACCTTATGCAAAATCAAAACATTCGAATAAATATGCTCGCATCCCAACAAGCCAAATAATCGATGTCTTGTCTTCGAATATGCATGTGGAATGCCAATGGCATAAACATGAAATAACTCAATTCCTCAATGAAAACCACATAGACGTAATGCTGCTGGCAGAAATGCATCTTACAAGCAAATACAACTTTCAAATAAGATGTTAACTTCGTATTGCACAGATCATCCGGATGGTAAGGCCCACAGCGGAACCGGAATCGTAATCGGGAAATGCATTAAGCACCACTTTCACCAGAAATTTGCAACAAATAATTTCCAAGCTACATCCATAAAATTACAATCAGGCAACGGCTTTAGCAGTATAGCCGCTGTCTATTGCCCACTGCGTTTTACAATTACTGAAGAGCAATTCTTGGAATTCTACAATTCACTCGGAAATCGCTTTATAGGAGGAGGAGACTACAACGCCAAGCACACGCACTGGGGATCACGACTTGTAACCCCCAAAGAAAGGCAACTATATAAAGCAATTACAAATTTGGTAGCCCTACATACTGGCCAGCTTACCCCAAAAAACTTCCGGACTTAATTGACTTCGCTGTAACAAAAAACATCCCAAGAAATTTAGTAAGCGCCAAATTGCTATCGGACTTATCCTCGGTCCATTCGCCGGTTTTAATAACTCTTCTTCAAAGCCCCGAAGTAATCGAGCACCCCTACAGGCTGAAGTCGTATAGAACTAACTGGCTAAAGTACAAGAAGTACGTATGTTCCCACATTGATCTAACCCCACAGCTCAACATTGATAATAACATCGACTGCTGTTCTGATGGCCTGGAATCCGTACTCTTAGCAGCAGCCAAAATCTCAACACCGGAAGAGACAATTGTGCGTACCAACCAATATAAAACTAATCTGCAAATCGAAATACTTTTTCGGGAAGAACGTCGCCTACGACGAGCTTGGCAATTCAGCAGATCGCCGCATTCGAAACAACTGTTTAACGAAGCCACCAGCAGACTTACCAGAGCTTGCGCATTGCCGGTACATTGAGAAATTATCGGCAACCAGTACAAAGCATCCTTTGTGGAGAGCTCCTCAAAATTTAAGCTCTCCGATTACTTGGAAAGATTTTCACAACACCATGTTTGAAAAGCCTTTAGGTCCGATTTTAAGTCTGAACTCCTGAAAAATTCGTTATATTGCAGGCATAACTTAACGTCATCTGCGTACATAAGGACACGCAACTTTGTCAAGACTAGAGGGAGATCCTTTTTTAGATAGAGCTTTTTTAGAGATAGAGCTTTTAAAGAGGACTCGTTGAGTCCTACCACTTAGATAACTTAAGATCAATGTTAGAAGAGCACATGGAAACCATAATAAGTCTAGTTTTAATACAAGAAGCGAGTGATTTACTAAATCAAACGCTTTACTGAAATCAGTGAAAACTACGTCAGTCTGCATCTTCTTTCTGAAGCCATTTATTACAAAAGACGTTCGCTCCAAGAGGTTTGTCGTCGTAGATCTTCGCCTTATAAATCCATGTTGACCTGGAGATATAATTGATCTACAAAGATGTTGCAAGTGGGGTATAATAACGTTTTCGAAAAGCTTGGGGATGGCGGATAATTTGGATATGCCTCTGTAATTACTTATATTCGATTTATTTCCTTTCTTATGAAGGGGAATAACAAATGACTCCTTTCAAATAAGTGGGAAATGAGAAGTTTTTAAAGACAAGGTAAACAATTTGTGCAAAGGTCTACACAGAGTCTACTGGAACTCCGTCCGGACCCGGTGAGTAGACTGGTTTAACTTTATGAAGATCCAAGAGAAGGGAGCTTTCGCTTAGCCTCGGACAAAAAATTAAGATTGACTTGGATATGGCATTTAAATAATAATGATTTGGACAGGATGAAACAGAATATGTTGTCTGGAAAAACTTGGAAAATAGATCGGCAATTTGCTGATCACTAATCATTAATCCAATTATAAATACGCCCATATTGTTAGGGTACCAAGTCTGAAAAGTAGCAAACGACAAAATATTCTTTCCGCATCGAATTGAAATAAACGCACACATGCACCCCTGTATAAGAATGCATGAACGCGCATACATACAGTGGCGTGCAAGTCTGAGTACATGCTTGCAACTATTGACTTTGGGCCCGCATAAAAAAGTTATTAGTAAAGTAAATGAACCCACATTTTTTGTGTTTATTCTTTAAATATTTGTTAACAAATCCTTATACAAAAGATAACAAAATAAACCAATTGGTTTCCTTCAGAAATAAAAAACAAAATAATCTCGCATGTACTCAGTTATGCTCTATTTGAATTTATCAACAAAAGTTGTACAGCTGATTCAATTGAAAGCTTAATTACCGAATTTTACCGTTTGTTTTTGAGAATCTTCTATTTTAAAGTTCTTTATGAAAGAATTTAACTAAAAACATACGAAATCTCACGCGTTTTTGCTGTTTTGCATAAAAAATAAAAAAATTAAGAAATTGTCAAGAGTCGTTGAAGATTCGGTAGTAAACCTAACAGAAAATGGATGTTCGACACAAATAATATCCAAAAAGTTAAAAATCAGACAATCAACAGTCATTCGTGTGCAAAAAAGGCGCAAAGCGGTACCCAAGGTACAGAGAAGTGGTCCACGTCGAATTTTGACTGATGCAGATGCAAGGCTTATGATCCAAAAAATTAAAAATGAGAAAAATTGTAGACCCATGGATGCATCCGCAGCCATAGGTAAGCCCGTCAGCCAGTGGACAGCGTGTCGAGCACTCAGGTGCATTGGATACGTCTCAGAAGTAAAAAAGAAGAAGCCGTCCTTGTCCAACAAACAAGCCGCCAACAAAGTCATGCTGCGCTAAAGGAAGTAAAATATTAGAGTTTTCGTCTGGGGACCAGGTCACACAAAATCACCTAATACTATTAACTGATCTCGATCTAACAGTTTTTGGAAATGGACTGAATAACGGAAACGTGTTTTGCGTAAATAGGGAACTCAAATGATGGTGGGATATATGAACAAGTAATATATACAAGACTACCGGAAAACGATAATTTTATACCTAGGAATTCGATGTCAATAAAATTTTTCGACAGTTAGTAATTCAGACGAAAAGGTTGAGTCGACAGCAATCAGGACTCCACCTCCCCGTCTGGACTGACGATCAAGCCTGTAAATTGTGTACTTACCCTGGAGAATTTCGGAGCTAAGAGTATCCGGCCTTAACCAGATCTCTGTACATACCATAATATTATATGGAAATGAACACCTATCCGAGAACAATTTAGTAAGCTTACCAAGTAAGCCTCTTGTATTCTGATAGGAAAGAAGAAAAGAGGAGGCTAGTTTTTTGGGACAGAAGAGGATGTGGAGGGCGCTGGGGATGGTTCTTTAATGGTATTTTCCATTTCCCCTGAACTATTCTTTTTTTTTCTTAGCTTCGTACTCTTTTACAAATATGCCCTCGGGCCAGAAACTGTCGGAGCACACAGATGCAAAAAGAGCACAAGGAATACCAATCTTAAATGATGATACTTTCCTAGCATAAGAAAATTTAAATTGTTCGACCTTTAAATCATCAACTTGGATTTTGTTACGTAAATAAGCCGTTTTTGGTATAACACGTGCATCCCTTTTTGGTACTAAAGAATTTGTATCTGTACTACCAGTATCGTCCCCGGTGGTTTCAACAAAAAAATTAAAATTTGGAGCGCAAAACAAAAACACGACCATTCACTGTGAAGAGCGAAAGCAAAATGCAAAATATTTTATGTGATCACAAAACTTGGGTACTACCCAAAATAAATGGAAAAAGTTTGTTGTCATAATGATACCGAAGCCTGGGAAAGACCACAAAATTCGCTCATCGTACATGCCAATAATATTAATTATTATCGTGCCTGTCCAAATTATTAGATAAATGCCTGCACTCGCTCATAACACCATATCTAAAAGCTTAAAATGTAATCCCGGCACATCAATTAGTGTTTCGAGAAAACCACGGAACCACAGAGCAAGTCAACCGGATAACATCAGAAATTCGTACAGCCTTTGAACATCGAGAATATTGTAGTGCGATATTCTTCAATGTCTCTCAAGCATTCGACCGTGTGTGGCTTCAAGGCCTAGTGCATAAAATCATAACATTGCTGCCAGAAAACACTCACAAGTTACTTGGGTCGCAGCTTTACCAAAGAATCTTCGTGGTGAGATGCAATGCAACAACATCTAACGAGTATAACATTGAAGCTGGAGTTCCACAAGGTAGCGCGCTTGGCCCTACTTTATTTGTCCTATACACAGCAAGCATTTCTACAAACGAGAGGCTGACTACGTCCACATTTGCTGACGACACCGCAATCCTGAGCCGCTCGAGATTCCCAACTTGCCCCCCCGCTTAACTTGAATAGTACGCAGATCCCCCAAGCCAGCGATATAACCTATCTCGGCTCCACCTCGACAGACGCCTAATATTGCGGAGGCACATTAAATGCAAAAAAATACATCTGAAACTTAAAGCTAGCGGCCTACACTGGATTATAAATTCTCGTTCTCTGGACTTCAAAGTTCTGCTCTACAATTCCACCCTTGGACTTACGGACTTACGCCTCTCAGCTTTGGGCGAACGTCAGCAACAGCAACGTTGACATTATATAGCGGTCACAATCAAAAATCTAGCGAACAATCATTGGGGCACCATGGTATGTTCGGAACTAAAACAGCCACAGGGCATAACCGGCATACCGCCGGATGAAATATCAAAGCAGAAAGCGGCCTGCCACAACATACTAACACTGCACCCAAATTATCTCGCACAGAACCTAACACGGGTTTCGAACAGAACTCGCCTACATCGAAATGATCTGCCAGTCCATCAATAATTATTAGGAGCCTTTAGTCTAATGTCAGGCTTCATGACTGTTAGTTAAGTTTTATTTTTAAGATTTGATCTACTTATTGTTAGTCTCATTAAAGAGAAGATGTAATAAGCAAAGCATATAGGTACGAAAACTAGCCCTTATTTCGTTGTTTTGTGCAACAAATTATCGTCGGTGACTTAGAGGCGATTAAGGATCGGTAGAATTTTGACTATGGGGACTTTTTTAGTTTTTGATTTTCTCGCTATTTCGACAAAAATGGGAAAGTATTTAAAAAATGCATTTTAAAAATCTATTCTCCACAATTCTTCTTATTGCTCATAGAGGTTGTGCCAATATGTGCTAGCTTGTAAGCGTTAGCGTAAGTTTTTTCATTAAGCCCACACTTTTTAAAAATTGCTTTACATTGTGTGGTGTTTCAGGCTTTAAAGTGAGTACCAAGAGAAAAATGCACACCCATGGCATTAACCCAATGAAAACAAAGACATTTTTGGCGGAATTTTTTTACCCCTGCAGAGGGTATAAAGTATATTTGTTCTTAATCAGCATCCCCAGGAGAGTCGATCTAGTCATATCCGTCTGTCCGTCCGTCGGTTTAAATTAAATTATCGAACATCCCATAGGAAAATCAAAAATTAAAAAAAAAAAAATTTAAAAAATTATTTTGCTGTTTTTCTATTTTTTAAAATATTTCCTTGAGATATATTAATTATGTATTATATCAGAATTATGTTTTTAGTTTTATCAAAATCTGACAATAATATCATATAGCTGCCAAAATGCAGCCCAAAATCGACTTAGTTTCATTGTTTTTAGTAATATATGTATAAAGATCGAAATTTAGTCGTTTTATAATAACTGCAAGGGTATATAAACATCGGCTTGGCGAAGTTTGCTTCCTTTCTTGTTGACTTATGGTTATTAAAATCGAGTCACTGGTTTACTGTGGACATTGTGGAGTTGCCACTCTTTTGAAAGCATTCCCCTTTACTTTGATAGGAGAAAGCAAGAAGAGAAAATTGTAAAAAAAAAACACACATGTATATGATAAAAATGTCTTTTTATGTTGATTTTCTTTCAGCGCAAGAGCTAAGAGTGAAAACGGCAGAACTAATGTTCAAAGCGTTGTAAATAAAAATATCTAAAAATTTAAAAAAACAAGCTTGATTATTATTGGCATTAAAGCAAGAGAAAACGAAACTTGCATTCCGTTACGGGTTAGCAATACCCTAGGTGCCTCTTGCACGTGCTGCTTTTCGGAAACACTTATGGGGGAAAGCTTTCAGTTAAAACCCGTGAAATATATTCCATCACATGAATGTTTACCTCTGGTTCATACTCATTACTCCTGAATAACAGCAGCATTCCACCGCAGGTTCAAGAGTAAACATGGGCAAAAGTCCCATACGGACACGCCTCACGGCTAACACTGAGTCCATATCAGCATTCCTGAATGAAGAGGTTGGTTGGGTTGGGTAGAGAATGCAAGCGTCAAATGCCACCATCGACATTGCAAATTTTCGCCTAACCTAAAACTTAAAGTATTAGAACCACCCCACAGCCGAAAGAGCTAAGGCACCAGAGGATTCCACTCGCCGTTCCTTCTAACTGAGAAGAAGTTTGAGAGACCGAATGACCAGTTGTCTGGTTTATCGTGTACCCCGTGAATCCTTTTAGCGATATATCAGATTCTCATCCTTAGTCAACCATTACATTACTTTTTTTGCCCAACCAGTAAGGACACATTAAGGATTTATGTTTACAAACATAGATTAGTGTTTAGGTCACTCAATCCTGAAATAGTTTAGACTTGGTAGGTCTCACTATCGCATAAAGAGTTTAATCGATTACAAGGCCTACGATGTTGTTTCTCATATGCGGAGAACAGGACGAGAAACTTATAAGGCTTAGCCTACACCAATAGAAAAAAAAGAATATAGCAACAACATCAGCTATACTCACATACTTGTTTTAGTATACCTTATAGTAAGTAAATAGACTTCCGTGTATTATGAGAGAATATTGTGAATTTGACTAAGATCACTAATTATCACTATTTTCTTGGAGGACTTTACAGTGACAAAAAACTCATTGCCGACGGTAACGGAGACGATGTGTAAATCCTCAAGTCGATACCGGGAACGTCTTCTTGAACTTGCAAACTGTCTGGCAAGACATCTTGCATCTTGTAACACCACTGGGTCGACGGCGTCTCCGCAGTCGACACCCGGCCAGACTTATGGATTCTCGGCCGTGACAGACACGGGCGTCTCCATAGTCCACAAATCTTGATTAACGTATGACAGGCTATGACCACACCTGATTTGACCTAGAATGGAGCACCCGCTACCCGCTTTTTTGGGATCTTTAGAAATAATTTGTCAATACAGGAAAACAAAGTCCATCCTTGTGAAGGGTGCTCAACAAACATATACAAAACAAGAAAGGAAAGCTAACTTCGGGCGGAGCCGAAGTTGAAATACCCTTGCAGAATATTCTGTAAATTATATTCTCCAAAATTATTCATATGATGCATTCTTAACACTCATAAAAAATCCCAACTTCCTAACTTTACAAACACCAAAGTTATGGCATTTTCGATCAATCAGTAATATGGCAGCTATAGGATATAGTCGGCCGATCCCGGCCGTTCCGACTTATATACTGCGTGCAAAGGAAAGAAGGGTGTGTGCAAAGTTTCAACTCGATATCTTTAAAACTGAGAGACTAGTTTGCGTAGAAACAGACAGACGGACAGACGGACAGACAGACGGACAGACGGACAGACGGACATGCTTATATCAACTCAGGAGGTGATCCTGATCAAGAATATATATACTTTATAGGGTCGGAGATGTCTCCTTCACTGCGTTGCACACTTTTGACCAAAATTATAATACCCTCTGCAAGGGTATAAAAATTCTTATAGATATAAAATTGCCAGAAAATATTCGTCCTGAGGGTAGCTGTTATTTGAAGTGGGAAGTTATTAATCTGGCAGGTTGAAACGATCCAGTTTTAGTTTCAATAATCCAGTTATTTTTATACCAACATCGTTAGACCCTACAGGCAAATCCGATTTTTTTAGCTGTCATTTATATCAGGCTTAGAAATTATTTAATTCATAGATAAAGAATGTAGCAAGCAGTCATACACACATGTACATATACACCTACACTTAAGTACTAAGGATTCTATTATACATACATACTCTAAGTAAAGTTCCACAATTATGACATCCTATATATGTCTCTTTTAATCTTGTGCGAAACTCATTGTCAACCGAACACTATGTCTATCTCGGTCTCGCACGTACGATCGGTTTAAGTTCCACTCTTGTGAAATAGGCATATTTTGGAAAAGAACAAACTCACTTTTTCTGCGACCACTGAATCAACAACACTTTATTGTGCCACCAACAAGAATAAATACAATCAATCACCAAGCCATTAAAACGCATCCAAACCCCTCTTCTGTGAATAATATAATAATAATATAATTGCACATTATGTGCAACTGTTATGGATAATAACAATCCTTGTTATTTATTGGCGTGCAAACATGTCTTTTACAAAAATTGTGTAAAGGCGTAGTTAACAGAAAATGCTTGTCGTTACACTTGTATTGGCCCAATTACCAGAAAGCAAATTAAATTGGTTGTAGGAAATTGTTTGTCATCCCGATCGCACAAGCACACTTCACAAGGAACTGGTTTGGAAGTTACAACCAGAAGCAGCTTTAGCTCAATTAGAAGATTGCAATTCGGATAATTTACCCGAACCTGTCCCTTTAAACGCATGTGGCGTTCATTCTTCTGCTTTGGACGCTAGCCAGAGTACCGTCCATGTTGAAGGAATTGCTGATAAACCTTCTCGGGGTAGGCCTCGCGCAGGAAGATCAGCCCGCACCATAAATACCCGCCGAAATCAAGCGGTAGATTATAATACCTTTCAAAACATGATAGAACAAACTCAATAGAGGTTTATCGTCTTTAAATATGCCTGATCGTCCACAACCTGATAATGAGAATCACCACCTTTTACTTCATCATCTATACATATTAGGCAAAATTGAACTCCCACCAATTTAATGGACCAACTGAGGGACTAGGAGTTAAAGAGTTTATTTATAAAATAAAAGTGCTTACTGACGAAACTTTAAATATTGATTTTATAAGTATGTGTAAGAACATGCATGTCTTGTTCACAGGAAAAGCTCAATCCTGGTATTGGAGATACCGTAAGGAAGTAGATAAAATTGTTTGATCAAACATTTGTGCTTCACTCAGTCAACAATATAAATATTATCAATCAGACTTTATAAGCATGGAGTTGATCAGAGGGCGTAAGCAAAAGCATGGTGAACCGTTTTTAGCTTTCTGTGAGGAACTGACATCCCTAATTGATAAAGATTCTATAAAAATTGGACAAGAAGAGCTTATTGAAATATTAAAGAACAATTTGTTGCAAGATACTAGGCAAAAGTTTCTATACCACCCAGTCCATTCTGTAGGGAACTTACGTCGAAAACTTGTCACATGAGATAAGCTGTCGTTCAGATTACGGTAGGACAAAACAAGTATTAGTTCGCCGACAACTATTTGCTCTAGAAGAAAATAATTCTGATATAGCGAAGAATTCTCAAGCGAATGCTGAACTTGCTTCCTTACGTATCTCTCCCACCAGAACACAGAATCAAATTTGCAACAGAAAAGGAGTTGGCTAAAACGTTCGCTCACGGACTACCGGCAGCAAGGCTGCTACAGCAGAGTGTATGCCGAGATTAAAAACATATTTGATAGCATTGCTCTCATTTGTCCCTTATCTCTTTCTACACGTAAGATTGATTTCGATACAAACTTTTTTAAAGGCACCAGTTCATACAAAACAAGAGAGAACGCTATAGTCGGGTGCCCCGACTATCAGATACCCGTTACTCAGGTAAAGGGAGTGCGAGGGAGACGGAGATAGAAACTTTGATCACGCATAACTTTTTAACGAATGGTCCGATTTGAAAAATTTCTTCTACATTTCGATAGGTATTGATAAACACAATAAAACTGCATTTTTACTTTTCCGAAAAATTAAATTTTTTAAAATCGTATATAAGCGATTGTGGGCGTTAAAGGGGGCGTGGCACCTTTTTGAAACAAACTTGCGCTGCGTAGGAACTCCTTGAATCTGCATGCAAAATGCCAATCTTCTAGCTTTTATAGTTTCCGAGATCTCAGCGTTCATACGGACAGACAGACGGACAGACAGACGGACATGGCTAGATCGACTCGGCTAGTGATCCTGAACAAGAATATATATACTTTATAGGGTCGGAAACGCTTCCTTCTACCTGTTACATACTTTTGCACGAATACAATATACAATATACGGAAGCTAACTTCGGCAAGCCGAAGTTTTAATACCCTTGCAGACTATGCCGAAATTGCTAAAATTGAAAAAGTAGCGAAAGGAATAAGGTATACATAAATAAACTAGATTTGCATAGTTTCATGTCAATAGCTTTTATACTGCAAAACTGTCATATAAAAATAGAAAAAAGGAATATTTTCGCAGCCTTTAAACATTTTTCCTACGGAAGCTATAAGATATAGACGTCCGATCGGCACGCGCTTTTACCCTGATCAAGGTATGCATAAAAAATAAGATATGGAAAGATTCATGTCAATCGCTTTTATACCGCGCGAAATATCCTGAAAATCATTAAGTTTTAACCGATTTCACCCTATTGTTCCTATGGGAGCCATAGGATATAGACGTCCGATCGGCACGCGCTTACCCTGATCAAGGTATGCATAAAAAAATACGATTTGGAAAGATTCATGTCAATTGCTTTTACACTGCGAGAAATAGCTTCCATTCTTGCAAGTTATATCCGATTGCTCCAATGGGATATAGACATCCGATCGGGGTTTTAAAACTTGATCTGCGTACACATGTTTTAGGACTACTGTGAAAGTTTCAGATCGCTAGCTTTTAAGCTGAGCTCGCAAACTGTATTGAAACAGACGGACGGAAAGACGGACATGGCTATATCGACTCCCCTATTGATCCTGATCAAGAATATATATACTTAATGGGGTCGGAAACGTCTCCTTCACTGCGTTACAAACTTCTGACCAAAATTATAATACCCTCTGCAAGGGTATAAAAATCAATCTAATTAAATCTAAAATTACAAAAATAACACAGGACAACAAAATTTTAGAAAATCCTGGACCCAAAAACTGGACCCAATCTTTTCCTATGTAATTTTTCGCGCTGAATCCAAATCCGGTGCCAAAAGTGCTCCAGCACCCACAGTTTTTGTGTGTGAAAATGGACGTTTTTGGCACATTTCAACAAGCTATATATTCGATAATAAATTTGTTCCTGAGATATGACCATTTAAAGAATGTCACTTTAATATTTTTATTTAACCCCTTAACGCCCAAACCAAAATAAGAATAGTTATTTACAGAAACTTTAAATGGTCATATCTCAGGAACGAATAATCGTATTTAAAAAACTAAAAAGAATTTTAAAGGTTAGGATGTGCACTTTGAGGTAAAATTGGTGTTAATGATTATTATCGAATATATATAGCTTGTTGAAATGCCAAAAACGTCAATTTTCACACTTTTGGGTTAGAATATCTCAGAAACTGTGGGTGCTGGAGCAATTTTGGCAGCGCGAAAAATTGCATAAGAAAGTGTGTCCAGTTTTTGGGTCTAAAAATTGTTGGCCTGTGTAAACTACACAGACGGCTCTGTGTCGGATAATTTTACAGATAGTGCCTTCGTCCACATGAACTCGAACGCAACCAAAAGTTTTTATACAAACAAAACAGTGTCATCGCTGACTGCAGAATTTAGAAAAAGCCATAGAAGTTGCTATTATGAAAACTATCCTAAGATAGTCTAACAAATTTCAAATTAATTGTTTATTAAAAGAAACGAGGACGGAAGCTAACTTCGGCAAGCCGAAGTTTTAATACCCTTGCAGACTATGCCGAAATTGCTAAAATTGAAAAAGTAGCGAAAGGAATAAGGTATACATAAATAAACTAGATTTGCATAGTTTCATGTCAATAGCTTTTATACTGCAAAACTGTCATATAAAAATAGAAAAAAGGAATATTTTCGCAGCCTTTAAACATTTTTCCTACGGAAGCTATAAGATATAGACGTCCGATCGGCACGCGCTTTTACCCTGATCAAGGTATGCATAAAAAATAAGATATGGAAAGATTCATGTCAATCGCTTTTATACCGCGCGAAATATCCTGAAAATCATTAAGTTTTAACCGATTTCACCCTATTGTTCCTATGGGAGCCATAGGATATAGACGTCCGATCGGCACGCGCTTACCCTGATCAAGGTATGCATAAAAAAATACGATTTGGAAAGATTCATGTCAATTGCTTTTACACTGCGAGAAATAGCTTCCATTCTTGCAAGTTATATCCGATTGCTCCAATGGGATATAGACATCCGATCGGGGTTTTAAAACTTGATCTGCGTACACATGTTTTAGGACTACTGTGAAAGTTTCAGATCGCTAGCTTTTAAGCTGAGCTCGCAAACTGTATTGAAACAGACGGACGGAAAGACGGACATGGCTATATCGACTCCCCTATTGATCCTGATCAAGAATATATATACTTAATGGGGTCGGAAACGTCTCCTTCACTGCGTTACAAACTTCTGACCAAAATTATAATACCCTCTGCAAGGGTATAAAAATCAATCTAATTAAATCTAAAATTACAAAAATAACACAGGACAACAAAATTTTAGAAAATCCTGGACCCAAAAACTGGACCCAATCTTTTCCTATGTAATTTTTCGCGCTGAATCCAAATCCGGTGCCAAAAGTGCTCCAGCACCCACATTTTTGTGTGTGAAAATGGACGTTTTTGGCACATTTCAACAAGCTATATATTCGATAATAAATTTGTTCCTGAGATATGACCATTTAAAGAATGTCACTTTAATATTTTTATTTAACCCCTTAACGCCCAAACCAAAATAAGAATAGTTATTTACAGAAACTTTAAATGGTCATATCTCAGGAACGAATAATCGTATTTAAAAAACTAAAAAAGAATTTTAAAGGTTAGGATGTGCACTTTGAGGTAAAATTGGTGTTAATGATTATTATCGAATATATATAGCTTGTTGAAATGCCAAAAACGTCAATTTTCACACTTTTGGGTTAGAATATCTCAGAAACTGTGGGTGCTGGAGCAATTTTGGCAGCGCGAAAAATTGCATAAGAAAGTGTGTCCAGTTTTTGGGTCTAAAAATTGTTGGCCTGTGTAAACTACACAGACGGCTCTGTGTCGGATAATTTTACAGATAGTGCCTTCGTCCACATGAACTCGAACGCAACCAAAAGTTTTTATACAAACAAAACAGTGTCATCGCTGACTGCAGAATTTAGAAAAAGCCATAGAAGTTGCTATTATGAAAACTATCCTAAGATAGTCTAACAAATTTCAAATTAATTGTTTATTAAAAGAAACGAGGACGGAAGCTAACTTCGGCAAGCCGAAGTTTTAATACCCTTGCAGACTATGCCGAAATTGCTAAAATTGAAAAAGTAGCGAAAGGAATAAGGTATACATAAATAAACTAGATTTGCATAGTTTCATGTCAATAGCTTTTATACTGCAAAACTGTCATATAAAAATAGAAAAAAGGAATATTTTCGCAGCCTTTAAACATTTTTCCTACGGAAGCTATAAGATATAGACGTCCGATCGGCACGCGCTTTTACCCTGATCAAGGTATGCATAAAAAATAAGATATGGAAAGATTCATGTCAATCGCTTTTATACCGCGCGAAATATCCTGAAAATCATTAAGTTTTAACCGATTTCACCCTATTGTTCCTATGGGAGCCATAGGATATAGACGTCCGATCGGCACGCGCTTACCCTGATCAAGGTATGCATAAAAAAATACGATTTGGAAAGATTCATGTCAATTGCTTTTACACTGCGAGAAATAGCTTCCATTCTTGCAAGTTATATCCGATTGCTCCAATGGGATATAGACATCCGATCGGGGTTTTAAAACTTGATCTGCGTACACATGTTTTAGGACTACTGTGAAAGTTTCAGATCGCTAGCTTTTAAGCTGAGCTCGCAAACTGTATTGAAACAGACGGACGGAAAGACGGACATGGCTATATCGACTCCCCTATTGATCCTGATCAAGAATATATATACTTAATGGGG
Source organism: Drosophila kurseongensis (assembly GCA_018153305.1). Classification (NCBI taxonomy): domain Eukaryota; kingdom Metazoa; phylum Arthropoda; class Insecta; order Diptera; family Drosophilidae; genus Drosophila; species Drosophila kurseongensis. The sequence continues at coordinate 225,696 of JAECXX010000089.1, forward strand.
TCGGAAACGTCTCCTTCACTGCGTTACAAACTTCTGACCAAAATTATAATACCCTCTGCAAGGGTATAAAAATCAATCTAATTAAATCTAAAATTACAAAAATAACACAGGACAACAAAATTTTAGAAAATCCTGGACCCTAAAACTGGACCCAATCTTTTCCTATGCAATTTTTCGCGCTGAATCCAAATCCGGTGCCAAAAGTGCTCCAGCACCCACAGTTTTTGTGTGTGAAAATGGACGTTTTTGGCACATTTCAACAAGCTATATATTCGATAATAAATTTGTTCCTGAGATATGACCATTTAAAGAATGTCACTTTAATATTTTTATTTAACCCCTTAACGCCCAAACCAAAATAAGAATAGTTATTTACAGAAACTTTAAATGGTCATATCTCAGGAACGAATAATCGTATTTAAAAAACTAAAAAAGAATTTTAAAGGTTAGGATGTGCACTTTGAGGTAAAATTGGTGTTAATGATTATTATCGAATATATATAGCTTGTTGAAATGCCAAAAACGTCAATTTTCACACTTTTGGGTTAGAATATCTCAGAAACTGTGGGTGCTGGAGCAATTTTGGCAGCGCGAAAAATTGCATAAGAAAGTGTGTCCAGTTTTTGGGTCTAAAAATTGTTGGCCTGTGTAAACTACACAGACGGCTCTGTGTCGGATAATTTTACAGATAGTGCCTTCGTCCACATGAACTCGAACGCAACCAAAAGTTTTTATACAAACAAAACAGTGTCATCGCTGACTGCAGAATTTAGAAAAAGCCATAGAAGTTGCTATTATGAAAACTATCCTAAGATAGCCATTATGACCGACAGCCTTGGGGCAATTCAAAATATCAAGAACAAGAACTCCAATAACTGCATAGCACAAAATATAAAATAGTCAACATTTATTATCAGTCGAATTACACTAAGTTTACATGTGTAGCCTAGTACTCAGATCGACAAACGACTACGCTAGCGTAAAAACTTTAATCTTTCCAGTTTGACCAAAATTTCGAGAGTTCATCAGAATTAAGCGTGCTACGGTCGTACTGTCAATCAGCTGGGTTTGTTGACAAGCAGTTAAATTTCAAATATCGTGTTTGCGGGAAAGAGCCTTTAAAAGATATTATCAACTACCACTGTACAAAGAAATTAAAAAACAATACAATTTAAATTTAACAGTTGTTTTTTTTTAATTTACTGAAAATTATTTTCTAATTTCAAGTCCATAGCTGCACTTTTATTATGTTTTGTCGTACAATTTTGACCTAAGAAATACTTTGCTCTGACAAGAGGCACCCCACATAGTATTAATGTTATTTTGTCCTCACATGTCGACTTTTACTGGTTTTTTTATTCTTTCCCTCCATTTCTTAATATTTTCAGTGAGAAGCGCACGCCAAAAATTAAATTTTTTAATCTTTTCGCTAGGGTTCACCCAAAGTTCATTTCCGCAGACTGGCAACGCTATGCAATTTTCTGGTGTTTTTTTCGTCGATCTGAGGACCGAGGTGAAAAAAAAGTTGACGAAAAGTGTACGCCAGCTGTTCGCCTCTCGCTCTCTCTCATGATTGGCGTACAGTTTTCGTCGATCTGAGTACAAGGCTTACAAAATTTAAGCCTAGTACTCAGATCGACAAACGACAACTCTAGCGTAAAGCCTAGTATCCAGATCGACGAAAACCGAACGCCAGTCATGAGAGAGAGCGAGAGGCAAACAGCTGGCGTTCACTTTTTGTCGGGCCTTTTTTCACGTCGGTCTCCTGATCGACGAAAAAATACCAAAAATTCCATAGCGTTGCCAGTCTGCGGAAATGAACTTTGGGTGAACCCTAGCGAAAAGATTAAAAAATTTAATCTTTTGGCTTGCGCTTCTCACTGAACATTATAAGAAATGGAGGGAAAAACTCAAAAAACTCACAAAAGTCGATTGCAGGTGTTTACATGTGAGGACAAATTAACATTAATACTATCTGGGGTGCCTCTTGTCAGAGAAAATGTTTTTTATGTCCAGAATGTACGAAAAAACACAATAAAAGTGCAGCTATGAACTTTAAATTAGCAAATAATTATCAGTAAATTAAAAAAAACAACTGTTAAATTTAAATTGTATTGTTTTTTAATTTCTTTGTACAGCGGCAGACTTGTCTTGCCAAGGTATTTGATAATATCTTTTAAAGGCTCTTTCCCGCAAATACGATATTTGAATTTTAACTGCTTGTCAACAAACCCAGCTGATTGACAGTACGACCGTAGCACGCTTAAATCTGATGAACTCTCAAAATGTTGGTCACACTGGAAAGATTAAAGTTTTTACGCTAGCGTAATCGTTTGTCGATCTGGATACTAGGCTTAAAAACTTTAATCTTTCCAGTATGACCAAAATTTCGAGAGTTCATCCGATTTAAGCGTGCAACGGTTGTACTATCAGCTGGGTTTGCTGACAATCAGTTAACATTCAAATATCTTATTTGCGGGAAAGAGCCTTTACAAGATATTATCAACTACCTTAGCAAGACAAGTCTGCCGCTGTGCAAAGAAATTAAAAAACAATACACTTTAAATGTAACAGTTGTTTTTTTTAATTTACTGATAATTAGTGGCTAATTTAAAGTTCATAGCTGCACTTTTATTGTGTTTTTTCGTGAGTTTTTGACCTAAGAAACATTTTGCCCGACAAGAAGCACCCCAGATAGAATTAATGTTATTTTGTCCTCACATGTAGACTCCTGCAATCGACTTTTGCGGGTTTTTTGATTTTTTCCCTCAATTTCGTAATATGTTCAGTGAGACGCGCACTCCAAAAAATTTAATTTTTTAATTTTTTCGCTAGGGTTCACCCAAAGTTCATTTCCGCAGACTGGCAACGCTATGCAAATTTTCTGGTATTTTTTTCGTCGATCTGAGGACCGAGGTGAAAAAAAGCGTTGACGTAAAGTGAACGTCAGCTGTTTGCCTCTCGCTCTCTCTCATGACTGGCGTACAGTTTTCGTCGATCTGAGTACTAGCACTAACCATACAACATGTTGGCTGTCTGCCATCCTAGACATTAAAAATAAAATAAAATATCTAATTATAATAAAACAAAAAACAAACAAATATTTTATGAACTTGATTTGTTACCATTTAGACAATATTGGGCCAATGCGTGTTATGAAACTGCATTTCTGTTTGATGAAAGTTCGTGCAACTGTGGTGAAAGAGCAAAGTGTGAATAAATCACAAAAAATCTGAATCACAAAAATCTGTTTTTTTTTAAACAAATTAATAAAATTTTTATTTTTAATAAAAAAACAAAATTTATTTCTTTTTTAAATTTATTTAAAAACAATTAATTTATTTATCTAGTGGTTACCCACCAAAAAACGGGTAAAATTACCCACAAAAAATGGCCTCCGAGGCCAAGGGTTCTGGCCCATCCTCGGAGCAAGCCGGTTTTAAAAAACCTAAGTATTCTCCCATTTCTAAAAAGAAGAAACTAGCTTATCTTAACATAATGCAGGAAGAGAGCATCGAAGTGGAAATGGAAGAGGTGAAAGTTCCCGCAATAAAGCAAGCACACAAGCAAGTAAGTGGAAATACTGTTAAACAAAACCCAAGCAACGGAGAAGCTGGAAATGAAAGTAACAAGGAACAGGCAAAAGACAAAGGACAAATTAGAGAATAACGGTTTATTATACAATAGTTACCGCAAAGCACCGTTCGTAGTGTAAATAGACAAAATTGGTACAACGAACGCTGACAACAAATACACAAGAGCACCAATAAATCCGCTAAAGCTAAATGCAGTTCTAGTTAAACTAAAAATTAATGACATTATTTCGGTTAGCAAAATTAGCTATGGTCGCTGTAAAGCTGACTGCAGATCAGCGATGGCAGCAAATAACATTTTATCCTCCGACTTAAAAAACAAGAGAGAACGCTATAGTCGGGTGCCCCGACTATCAGATACCCGTTACTCAGGTAAAGGGAGTGCGAGGGAGACGGAGATAGAAACTTTGATCACGCATAACTTTTTAACGAATGGTCCGATTTAAAAAATTTCTTCTACATTTCGATAGATATTGATAAACACAATAAAACTGCATTTTTACTTTTCCGAAATATTTAAAATTTTAAAATCGTATTTAAGCGATTGCGGGCGTTAAAGGGGGCGTGGCACCTTTTTGAAACAAACTTGCGCTGCGTAGGAACTCCTAGAATCTGCATGCAAAATGCCAATCTTCTAGCTTTTATAGTTTCCGAGATCTCAGCGTTCATACGGACAGACAGACGGACAGACAGACGGACATGGCTAGATCGACTCGGCTAGTGATCCTGAACAAGAATATATATACTTTATAGGGTCGGAAACACTTCCTTCTACCTGTTACATACTTTTGCACGAATACAATATACCCTTTTACTCTACGAGTAACGGGTATAATAACGGCTAAGAACCCAAGAATTTTAACAAATTTATTTTTAAAATGGGCATTATTTTTAATATTCCCGCGCAATTTTCTGAAGCTGAGCTCAAAGAGTATACTTCCTCACCAGTTCCAATTCATGTGTGTGTGTGTTTTTGTACACAAAAGTTTAGTCCGTACGTGCCGTTCAGCCAATGTTTAAGTTGTTTTAGGTTTGAACACTTTGCTCAGCATTGCAAGCAACAAGAACAAAAATGCAGCAAATGCTCGCTCTCTTATAGCAAGGAGCAGCAATGCTCTCAGGTATTCTGTGCCAAATGTAGGCAGCAGCATATAGCGGCCTCCCTCGAATGCCCAGCACGAAAGAGAGCGTATGCTATCCAAAAGTGTATGACATTAGAAAACCTTTCCCGTAATGAAACCAAGATTAGATACCCCTCCCTATTCCAAATACTAGACGAAGTTGACACAAATTATGTAACTCAATTCCCATAACCGAAATGGCAGAAAAAATCTGCGATTCCCACCCTGCAAAACAATACCCTTTAGCCAAGTAGTTAAAAGTTCTCTTAACAGAACGAACGAAGAGAGAAATGCCCGCGACACCATGAGCAGCTGGAAAGCTGCTCTTAAGGAACATACCTACACTCCCTGTGAAAAGTTTGTACACACTCACGTTGGTACAAGTCTAACATCTCCAGACGCTCCTCCTAGTCATGCAAATGCCGACAACGCAGCTCTTGAAGCTTGAAGCATTTCCGACCCTATAAAGTATATATATTATTGATCAGCATCACCAGGAGAGTCGATCTAGCCATGTCCGTCTGTCCGTCCGTCCGTTTCTACGCAAACTAGTCCCTCAGATTTAAAGCTATCTGCTTGAAACTTTCCCAAAAGTTGTCTTTCTATTGCAGGTAGTATATAAGTCGGAACGAGCCGGATCGGCCGACTATATCCTATAGCTGCCATATAACTGAACGATCGTAAAGGCCATAACTTTGGTGTATTTTAAGTTAGGAAGTTGGGATTATGGGATTTATTTTTGGCCAATCAATCCGACCTACCAAATTTCATAAGGATCGGCCGACTATATCTATAGCTGCCATATAACTGAACTATTGGAAATGCCATAACTTTGGTGTTTTTCAAGTTAGGAAGTTGGGATTTTTTATGAGTATTAGGAATGCATAATTTTGGAGAATATAATTTACAGAATATTCTGCAAGGGTATATCAACTTCGGCTCCGCCCGAATTACAATTTTGTGAGTAAACCACGTCCTGATGGATATGGTGGTGTAGGAATTTATTTATTTTATTTATACAAACCTAGAGTCAATAGGCATTTGCAATAATTATTATTATTGTATTCTAATATTATAATTTGAAGCACAATGTCAGCATTTTCAGCAGTTATTCAGCACCAAATTCGCACAATAGTTCCTTTGAGCAAGGCTGTAATGATATTTTTAGCATTGCAGATCAATCAAAGGGACTAGCAATTATAGGAGGTGATTTTAATGCAAAATCGAGCATATGGTGCAATAGGGTATATGATGCTAGAGGTGGCATTTTGGAAAATGCCCTTCTTAACTCATGTTTCTACTGTCTCAATAATGGCTCTCCCACATATTTACACTCTGGAATAGATTTAACGCTTTCAAATAACAACAATTTAAACTTGAAATGGACGTCATTTAATTCGAAAATTTCAAATAGCAATCATTTCCCCATAATAATCGAAATAGATCAATTTCCTCGGCTTTAAAATCAAAAAAACCCGACCACAAAAAAATTATAAAGACTTTTCAAAAATTCAAATTGCGACTATAGAAAACTTAATAATTACTTTTAAGATAATCCACGCCAACAATTTAATCGACATAAATGCAAACAATAAATACCTACCTAAAAAATACTGGGACGAGAACTGTGACAAACTCTTTAGATTAAGAAACGCGAGTAGGCAAAAATATTATAAAACTAAACTACAGGCAGATGCTATTTATTATATTAATATTAATAAAAAACTGAATAACAATTGTTATAAGATGAGAAAAGTAAATTTTAATAATTTGGCAGACAAAATTTCAAGCCCCATCTCACCAAAGAATATGTGGATTAAAATAAAATCACTTAAGATTTACAAACAAATAAAACCCTCCAAAAGTGCAATATCTGACTCTGAACACCTTGAATTTTTAACTTCCTAAATACCCGTAATCCTGACTCAGCTAAGGGACTAGACAAGATATCTTACAGAATGCTTCTAGCACTACCACTGGAACAAATAGCAACTCTGGTATCCCTACTAAATGAAAAGTTAGACAATGGTGATATTCCAGATAGCTGGCGGAAAATTAAAGTTATTCCCGTTCCAAAAAAAAAATCTTTACCCTTCCATTATTACAAATAGCAGACCTATCTGCCTACTAAGTGTTGTTTTAAAGTGCCTAGAAGGTTTGATAAAACTGAGAATGGAAGAACATACAAATAACAAGAAAGGAAAGCTAACTTCGGGCGGAGCCGAAGTTGATATACCCTTGCAGAATAGTCTGTAAATTATATTCTCCAAAATTATTCATATGATGCATTCTTAATACTCATAAAAAATCCCAACTTCCTAACTTTAAAAACACCAAAGTTATGGCATTTCCAATCGTTCAGTTATATGGCAGCTATAGGATACAGTCGGCCGATCCTTATGAAATTTGGTAGGTCGAATTGATTGGTCAAATATAAAACCCATAGAAAATCCCAACTTCCTAACTTTACAAACACCAAAGTTATGGCATTTCCGATCAATCAGTTATATGGCAGCTATAGGATATAGTCGGCCGATCCTAATGAAATTTGGTAGGTCGAATTGATTGGCCAAATATAAAACCCATAGAAAATCCCAACTTCCTAACTTTACAAACACCAAAGTTTTGGCATTTCCGATCAATCAGTTATATGGCAGCTATAGGATATAGTCGGCCGATCCTAATGAAATTTGGTAGGTCGAATTGATTGGCCAAATATAAAACCCATAGGAAATACCAACTTTCTAACTTAACAAACACCAAAGTTATGGCATTTCCGATCAATCAGTTATATGGCAGCTATAGGATATAGTCGGCCGATCCCGGCCGTTCCGACTTATATACTGCGTGCAAAGGATCGAAGGCTGTGTGCAAAGTTTCAATTTGATATCTTTAAAACTGAGAGACTAGTTCGCGTAGAAACAGACAGACGGACAGACAGACGGACAGACGGACAGACGGACAGACGGACAGACGGACATGGCTATATCAACTCAGGAGGTGATCCTGATCAAGAATATATATACTTTATAGGGTCGGAGATGTCTCCTTCACTGCGTTGCACACTTTTGACCAAAATTATAATACCCTCTGCAAGGGTATAAAAACGACAATTTCCCACCAAGATCCTATGCATTTAGGAAAAACCACTCTACAGCTTATTGCATAAACGATGTAATAAATAATATAGCTAATCTAAAGGCTCGTGGTGTCCATGTAACGACCACTGTTTTAGATTTAAGTAAAGCTTTTGACGCAATTAATATTCCAAATAGATTTGGGATTTAATCATTCTCTCATTAAATTCCTTATAAATTTCCTCAGTAAGCGAATTTTAACCATGGGACAAGCAAAAGTCATAGTGGATAAAGGGGTCAGTCAGGGAAGCTGTCTAAGCCCAATTCCTTTTGATATTAATACAGCTGAACTACATAGTTTAAGTAATAATCTTGACAGTATCCTATTTCAATACGCCGATGATTTCTTCTTAGTTTGCTATGACAAAGACTTTTCTTCGGCTCAAGAGGTACTACAAAATAAAGTTAATAGTTTTAGGGTAATGTGCAATAAAATTAACTTGACGTTCAATGCGGACAAATCCTCGACAATACGCTTCAATCTTAGAAGAAGGCCATTAAGAGTATTGTGTAATAATACTACTTTAAACAAGAAAGGAAAGCTAACTTCGGGCGGAGCCGAAGTTGATACACCCTTGCAGAATATTCTCTAAATTATATTCTCAAAAATTATTCATATGATGCATTCTTAATACCCCTAAAAAATCCCAACTTCCTAACTTTACAAACACCAAAGTTATAGAATTCTAATCGTTCAGTTATATGGCAGCAATAGGATATAGTCGACCGATCCTTATGATGTTTGGTAGGTCGGATTGATAAGCATAAAATGCGATAGTTAGGCGATGTTTTTTTCGGTGCTACTCTGAGTTCTTCTTGTTGACAGTGAAAATTGAAACATTCACTACGAAAATTTTAAAAATATTAGCGGGTAACTTTTCAAAATCAAAAAATGCTGTTTATACTTGTAATAAATAATTAATAACTGATCCATCCGTGTGGCATCATTAAGAGTTGCTCCACTCTTTCCTAGGCGCATACTGTACTCACAACATGGAGCACCTTGGAAAACGAGAGTATGTCCCCAGACTTATATTTGTGGTTTACAATTACAAAATATATTTATTGCAGCTACTAGGGAATATTTTTTGAAGGTCTTAGGTATGGTCCCCGCTGACCTAGAAGCCTCTGCAGCGGAAGTCAACGCTCAGGCAGCTCTGCGCCCCCTGCAAAGCGCGCAAAGGTGGACCACAAGGCCGATCTTGTGGAGACAGTGCTCAAGAAAGGCTGCTGGAGCAGCGAGCGCAGACCGAGATCATGCCATTGATCTGAGCTTGGCTGTCTGTCATCCTAGACATTAAAAATAAAATGAAATATCTAATTATAATAAAACAAAAAACAAACAAATATTTAATGAACTTGATTTGTTACCATTTAGACAATATTGGGCAAAAGCGTGTTATGGAACTGCATTTCTGTTTGATGAAAGTTCGTGCAACTGTGGTGAAAGAGCAAAGTGTGAATAAAACTCCAAAAAATCTGTTTTTTTTAAACAAATTAATAAAATTTTTATTTTTAATAAAAAAACAAAATTTATTTCTTTTATAAATTTATTTAAAAACAATTAATTTATTTATCTAGTGTTTACCCACAAAAAAACGGGTAAAATTACCCACAAAAAAATGGCCTCCGAGGCCAACCTAAGTATTCTCCCATTTCTAAAAAGAAGAAACTAGCTGATCTTAACATAACATAAGAGAGCATCGAAGTGGAAATGGAAGAGGTGAAAGTTCCCGCAATAAAGCAAGCACACAAGCAAGTAAGTGGAAATACTGTTAAGCAAAACCCAAGCAACGGAGAAGCTGGAAATGAAAGTAACAAGGAACAGGCAAAAGACAAAGGACAAAATAGAGAATAACGGTTTATTATACAATAGTTACCAGAAAGCACCGTTAGTAGTGTATATAGACAAAATTGGTACAACGAACGCTGACAACAAATACACAAGAGCACCAATAAATCCGCTAAAGCTAAATGCAGTTCTAGTTAAACTAAAAACAAGAGAGAACGCTATAGTCGGGTGCCCAGACTATCAGATACCCGTTCCTCAGGTAAAGGGAGTGCGAGGGAGATGGAGATTGAAACTTTGATCACGCATAACTTTTTAACGAATGGTCCGATTTGAAAAATTTCTTCTACATTTCGATAGGTATTGATAAACACAATAAAACTGCATTTTTACTTTTCCGAAATATTTAAATTTTTAAAATCGTATTTAAGCGATTGCGGGCGTTAAAGGGGGCGTGGCACCTTTTTGAAACAAACTTGCGCTGCGTAGGAACTCCTAGAATCTGCATGCAAAATGCCAATCTTCTAGCTTTTATAGTTTCCGAGATCTCAGCGTTCATACGGACAGACAGACGGACAGACAGACGGACAGACGGACATGGCTAGATCGACTCGGCTAGTGATCCTGAACAAGAATATATATACTTTATAGGGTCGGAAACACTTCCTTCTACCTGTTACATACTTTTGCACGAATACAATATACCCTTTTACTCTACGAGTAACGGGTATAATAACGGCTAAGAACCCAAGAATTTTAACAAATTTATTTTTAAAATGGGCATTATTTTTAATATTCCCGCGCAATTTTCTGAAGCTGAGCTCAAAGAGTATACTTCCTCACCAGTTCCAATTCATGTGTGTGTGTTTTTGTACACAAAAGTTTAGTCCGTACGTGCCGTTCAGCCAATGTTTAAGTTGTTTTAGGTTTGAACACTTTGCTCAGCATTGCAAGCAACAAGAACAAAAATGCAGCAAATGCTCGCTCTCTTATAGCAAGGAGCAGCAATGCTCTCAGGTATTCTGTGCCAAATGTAGGCAGCAGCATATAGCGGCCTCCCTCGAATGCCCAGCACGAAAGAGAGCGTATGCTATCCAAAAGTGTATGACATTAGAAAACCTTTCCCGTAATGAAACCAAGATTAGATACCCCTCCCTATTCCAAATACTAGACGAAGTTGACACAAATTATGTAACTCAATTCCCATAACCGAAATGGCAGAAAAAATCTGCGATTCCCACCCTGCAAAACAATACCCTTTAGCCAAAGACCAATATAATCTCTAAGATGCGTAACGCCCATACATTGGTTTTGCAATATGCAGCTCGTTTTTTGGTGGCGACGAAAATTCCGCTCTCCCCGCTCTCACAAAGTTGAGAGCGTAAAAATCTAAAAATAGAATTGCACGAATAAAGAAGTGCGTATGTGTGCGTATTTGTTCGGGAAGACGATTTTCGTCCAGAAATCATTTCTGGACTAAGAAACTAATTGTGTGTCAAAAGAACTTCTATGATTGAATATAATTGAAAATATTTCAATAAAGTTTAATATATTTAAATATACTATAATTGTTAAACAAAAACAAAGCGAAGTATATTTAAATTAAATATATTTAAAGGATATTTAATTAAATATATTTCGCTTTATTTTTATCCATGGCTGTTTTTTATTAACTCTAAAATGGAAATATTAAATTTAATTTTTATTCACATATATATTAAACTTTGATTTAATGACTTAAAATATTTAAAGTAAATACGAGTAACATTATATCTAATATTATCAACCAGCATTTAAATATTTTCATATTAAATCAAGCAGTTTTATATGTTTTGTGTTAAAAGGTATGTTTTTAAATTTAATTTAAAAATATAAAACGAAACATTTTATTTAATATGCAGATATTCATTTTTTTTATCCATTTTTTTGTATACCTAATAAATATTTAATCCTATTTATATTTAATATTACGTACATACATATTTATAACTTTTTTCCAAGTTGTTGAAAGCGTTTTGTTATATTTTTCAGAATGTTTTTTCGATGCCATTTTTTTTTAATTTTTTCAGTAAAATATTATTTATTTTTCACCCAAAAGCGCACGACTTGCAAATCAAATTAAAAGGCACAAAATCATTAAACCAAATTTCATTTTCATAAGAAATACTAAAAATGGGTAATTTCTAAATAACTTAAGTAGTTAATATACAAATACTTAAATATATAAATTTAATTTATATTATGTTTTAATGTTATTATAATACGTATAATATAAAAATACCACATATTTTTAAATCCATATATTTAAATGACAATAAATATCAAAATATTCATCCAGTTCAATCGCAAAATTTCTGAGGCCCCTAAAAATCGTTCACACGTCGGTCGCTGAATACCCTAATGACAATTATATCAATTTGAAGTCATGTATGTAATAAATTATGTTTCTTTTTATACGTAGATATATTTGGTCATTACTAAAAAATATTCTACATTTGAATAATTATCATATAAAGGCAATACAAAATAAGTATTTTTAATAATGTTAGAATTTTAAAATAAAGAGTGTATTTCGACAGCGCGCTGCAGCGAATTTCTTCGCTTGTGAATACAACTGGCTTTTCGCTCTCTTGCCCAAAAGCCAGCGAGAGAGCGCTCTAGAGCCAGCCGCTCTCTCGCTGGCTTTTGAGCAAGAGAGCGAAAAGCCAGTTGAAAAGCCAGCACAAAAAATTTGTGTGCAAAAAAATCGTATGGCGTTACGCATCTTAGAGATTATATTGGTCTTTGCTTTAGCCAAGTAGTTAAAAGTTCTCTTAACAGAACGAACGAAGAGAGAAATGCCCGCGACACCATGAGCAGCTGGAAAGCTGCTCTTAAGGAACATACCTACACTCCCTGTGAAAAGTTTGTACACACTCACGTTGGTACAAGTCTAACATCTCCAGACGCTCCTCCTAGTCATGCAAATGCCGACAACGCAGCTCTTGAAGCTGCAGAGTTTAGTCTAAATCAATTATCTTCCAATATTTCATCATTTTTAGTTAACGGATCAAGAAACTTCTTAGAGAACCTAAGAAAAATAATAGCAATGACCAACTCAAAAATGGATTTGTTCAAAATTAATCAAGCTATTTAAATCATTTTTGATATTTATATTTGTATTTTTGTTTTTGGTTATTGTCAATTTACTCATTTGTTTTCTTTTATTTATTTAATGTTATTTTTTAATTTTGTTTTATGTCTATTTTATTTTATTATTAATTTATCAACTTAACATGTCTTTAAAAATACTACAATACAATATTCAGAGCCTAACGGCTAATAACAACAAATAACTGCTAAAACTTTTTTTAGCTAATAATGATATAGATATCAATGCTCTCCGAAATCTGGATTAATGACAATTTCATGTGCAGCTTATCTAATTACAATTTAGTGAGTAAACCACGTCCTGATGGATATGGTGGTGTAGGATTTATTTATTTTATTTATACAAACCTAGAATCAATAGGCAATTGCACGACTAATTTGAAGCACAATGTCAGCATTTTTAGCATTTATGCAGCACCAAATTCGGACAATAGTTCCTTTGAGCAAGGCTGTAATGATATTTTTAGCATTGCACCTCAATCAAAGGGACTAGCAATTATAGGAGGTGATTTTAATGCAAAATCAAGCATATGGGGCAATAGGGTGCATGATGCTAGAGGTGGCATTTTGGAAAATGCCCTTCTTAACTCATGTTTCTACTGTCTGTCTGTGTTCCCACATATTCACACTCTGGAATAGATTTAACGCTTTCAAATAACAACAATTTAAACTTGAAATGGCCGTCATTTAATTCGAAAATTTCAAATAGCAATCATTTCCCGGCTTTAAAATCAAAAAAAAACCCGACCACAAAAAAATTATTAAAGACTTTTCAAAAATTCAAATTGCGACAATAGAAAACTTAATAATTACTTCTAAGACAATCCAAACAATAAATACCTATCTAAAAATACTGGGACGAGAACTGTGACAAACTCTTTATATTCAGAAACGGGAGTAGGCAAAAATATTATAAAACAAGAGAGAACGCTATAGTCGAGTTCCTCGACTATTAGATACCCGTTACTCAGCTAAACAACTTTAGATTTTGCATTAACATAATGTGAATTAGAGTGACCACTGGAAAAAAGGACAAAAGGTTCAAATAATTAATTTGAATTAGGCGATCTCTTAGAGCTGGCAGCTTTACAGCACGAGCATCAGCACCAGCGCTGCTTTAGCGCAGGCAGCTTTTGTCCTGCACCAGCATACACACATACGCCATTGCTTGACTCAGACCTCCAATTTGGCTAACTTGATTTGATTTGCATAGTTCTTGGGATATAGTTCGGTATTGACAAATGAAAACCATCGCAATTTCCTTTAATAGAAATCCTTATCGAGAATTAACGTTGAATCTGTTGAGCACCTTGGCCAGCTGTTCCAAAGTCATCCGTTAGATGGCGCTATTGTTGGGGGGAAATGTAGGCGCTAGCCAGACTTAAGCGTTTAATGGGTTTTTGGGCGTTAGAGTGGGCGTGGCAAACTTTTATTAGGCCAATCGATAGGTATTGACGAAACAAATACATACACTCATAGCAAAATTAACCCTAAATTTTAGAAATTCGCCTTAAAACTTTATTTTTCTAAATCCAAGAAAAGATTTCTATTTTCAAGGAATTTTTTTCTTAAAACAAGAAAAGTTTTCTTAAATCTAGAAAGTGTTTCTCAAATGTAGAAATTGTCGCCATAAACTGAGCTTACCCTAAATCCAAGAAAGAATTTCTACATTTTAGTAAAAATGGTACTTGTTTTTAGAAATTTTTTTCTTCAAATTAGAAATTCTGCCCTAAAAAATTATTTACCCTAAAAAATAGAAAAATTTTCTCAAATTAACCTTAAAAATTCGATAACCCTAAAAAATAGAAACGCTTTCTTAAATATAGAAATATTTTCTCAAATATAGAAATATTTTCTAAAATATAGAAATATTTTCTAAAATATAGAAATATTTTCTAAAATATAGAAATATTTTCTAAAATATAGAAATGTTTTCTATAACATAGGAAATATTTTCTAAAATGACCATAAAGTTGTTCTAACCCTGTCCGAGTAGCCTAGGGGTTAGAACGTCTGACCAGAAATCTAAGCACCGCAAGTTCAATTTCAGCTGCCGACGTCTTTCTTTTCTTATTTTTTTTACTTGTGTTATAAACACAGATGAGAAGTAATGCTTAGGACGACTAAAGGTTGTACCCTTTATTGAAAAGTAATTAAAATATTGTTTTTCATATGAAATATCATCTTAGAAAATTTATTTTAAATATTTCGACTTTCACAGTTGCGACTTAACGAGTTCTAAAAACTTTTTTAAACTAACATTCTTCGCAAACGCCCCATCATATAGTCTTTGGTTTGACATGCGTTCTTCGCGCGTGAAAGTGGCTTCATTCAATGTCTTTGAACTCACGCGCGGGAGACCTGGGTTCGAATCCCACCGACGGGCGAATAAAATTAAAAGTTTTTTCGGATAAGATACTTATCGGAGTATACTTGTAAGAACTGAAATAAATCATAATTGTACACAATTTTCTCTCTCTCTTCCCCACAGAATTACAGTTGAAATCGATATTGGCAATTCATTAGTGCCAATACTAATACAAACTTTGTGACTTTGCTGAATGAAAAGCGAAGTGCTTAAATCATTTACATATTTATACACATACATAAATATACATAAGTCCATAAATCCTGAATGAAAAATTACATCATGATGAATGTAGGCACATTTTTTCTAATTTTTAGAAAAAATACCTTAAAATTTATGGTTAGATGCCCTACTTTTAAGAAATATTTTTCTATTTTTTAGAAAAGTTTTTCTTGTTTTTAGGGCCCTTTGCCTTAGATTTTAGAAAGGAACGCCCTTAATTTTAGAAAAATTTACCCTACAATTTAAGGTGCGATGCCTTTGAAGTCAAAAATAAAGCGAATTTCTTGTTTTTATACCCTTGCAGAGGGTATTATAATTTTGGTCAAAAGTGTGCAACGCAGTGAAGGAGACATCTCCGACCCTATAAAGTATATATATTCTTGATCAGGATCACCTCCTGAGTTGATATAGCCATGTCCGTCTGTCCGTCTGTCCGTCTGTCTGTCCGTCTGTCCGTCTATCCGTCTGTCTGTTTCTACGCAAACTAGTCTCTCAGTTTTAAAGCTATCGAATTGAAACTTTGCACACACCCTTCTTTCCTTTGCACGCAGTATATAAGTCGGAACGGCCGGGATCGGACGACTATATCCTATAGCTGCCATATAACTGATTGATCGGAAATGCCATAACTTTCGTGTTTGTAAAGTTAGGAAGTTGGGATTTTCTATGGGTTTTATATTTGGCCAATCAATTCGACCTACCAAATTTCATAAGAATCGGACGACTATATCCTATAGCCGCTATATAACTGATTAATCGGAAATGCCAAAACTTTGGTGTTTGTTAAGTTAGGAAGTTGGGATTTTCCATGGGTCTTATTTTTGGGCAATCAATCCGACCTATTAAATTTCATAAGGATCGGCCGACTATATCCTATAGCTGCCATATAACTGAACGATTGGAAATGCCATAACTTTGGTGTTTTTAAAGTTAGGAAGTTGGGATTTTTTATGAGTATTAAGAATGCACCATATGAATAATTTTGGAGAATATAATTTACAGAGTATTCTGCAAGGGTATATCAACTTCGGCTCCGCCCGAAGTTAGCTTTTCTTTCTTGTTAGGGTTAATTTTGGTATGAGTGTAGCACTACCACTGGAACAAATAGCAACTCTGGTATCCCTACTAAATGAAAAGTTAGACAATGGTGATATTCCAGATAGCTGGCGGAAAATTAAAGTTATTCCCGTTCCAAAAAAAAATCTTTACTCTCCATTATTACAAATAACAGACCTATCTGCCTACTAAGTGTTGTTTTCAAGTGCCTAGAAGGTTTGATAAAACTGAGAATGGAAGAACATACAAATAACAAGAAAGAAAAGCTAACTTCGAGCGGAGCCGAAGTTGATATACCCTTGCAGAATATTCTGTAAATTATATTCTCCAAAATTATTTATATGATGCATTCTTAATACTCATAAAAAATCCCAACTTCCTAACTTTAAAAACACCAAAGGTATGGCATTTCCAATCGTTCAGTTATATGGCGGCTATAGAATATAGTCAGCCGATCCTTATGAAATTTGGTAGGTCGGAATAAAGTTAATAGTTTTAGGGTAATGTGGAATAAAATTAACTTGACGTTCAATGCGGAATATATCTAAAACGGTTCAAAACTGTATTAATACGCACGCCAACTTCCATCTTAGAAAAGAGCTAGGGCTTATTAGATCTACATACGCCAACTAATATAATTTACAACCACGCAGCTGAACTCCCCCGAGTACAGAATAAAATTTGCAACAGCAAAGTAGTTGGCCAAAACATAAATTGTAGGGTATTTTTTCTAAAAATTAAAAAACAAGAAAGGAAAGCTAACTTCGGGCGGAGCCGAAGTTGAAATACCCTTGCAGAATATTCTGTAAATTATATTCTCCAAAATTATTCATGTGATGCATTCTTAACACTCATAAAAATCCCAACTTCCTAACTTTACAAACACCAAAGTTATGGCATTTCCGATCAATCAGTAATATGGCGGCTATAGGATATAGTCCGCGAACCTTATGAAATTTTTTTGGTCGGATTGATTGGCCAAATATAAAACCCATAGAAAATCCCAACTTCCTAACTTTACAAACACCAAAGTTATGGCATTTTCGACCAATCAGTTATATGGCAGCTATAGGATATAGTCGGCCGATCCTTATGAAATTTGGTAGGTCGGATTGATTGGCCTAATATAGAACCCATAGGAAATCCCAACTTCCCACCTTAACAAACACCAAAGTTATGGCATTTCCGATCAATCAGTTATATGGCAGCTATAGGATACAGTCGGCCGATCCTTATGAAATTTGGTAGGTCGGATTGATTGGTCAAATATAAAACCCATAGAAAATCCCAACTTCCTAACTTTACAAACACCAAAGTTATGGCATTTCCGATCAATCAGTTATATGGCAGCTATAGGATATAGTCGGCCGATCCCGGCCGTTCCGACTTATATACTGCGTGCAAAGGAAAGAAGGGTGTGTGCAAAGTTTCAACTCGATATCTTTAAAACTGAGAGACTAGGCGGAGCCCAAGTTGAAATACCCTTGCAGAATATTCTGTAAATTATATTCTCCAAAATTATTCATGTGATGCATTCTTAACACTCATAAAAATCCCAACTTCCTAACTTTACAAACACCAAAGTTATGGCATTTCCGATCAATCAGTAATATGGCGGCTATAGGATATAGTCCGCGAACCTTATGAAATTTTTTTGGTCGGATTGATTGGCCAAATATAAAACCCATAGAAAATCCCAACTTCCTAACTTTACAAACACCAAAGTTATGGCATTTTCGACCAATCAGTTATATGGCAGCTATAGGATATAGTCGGCCGATCCTTATGAAATTTGGTAGGTCGGATTGATTGGCCTAATATAGAACCCATAGGAAATCCCAACTTCCCACCTTAACAAACACCAAAGTTATGGCATTTCCGATCAATCAGTTATATGGCAGCTATAGGATACAGTCGGCCGATCCTTATGAAATTTGGTAGGTCGGATTGATTGGTCAAATATAAAACCCATAGAAAATCCCAACTTCCTAACTTTACAAACACCAAAGTTATGGCATTTCCGATCAATCAGTTATATGGCAGCTATAGGATATAGTCGGCCGATCCCGGCCGTTCCGACTTATATACTGCGTGCAAAGGAAAGAAGGGTGTGTGCAAAGTTTCAACTCGATATCTTTAAAACTGAGAGACTAGTTTGCGTAGAAACAGACAGACGGACAGACGGACAGACAGACGGACAGACGGACAGACGGACATGCTTATATCAACTCAGGAGGTGATCCTGATCAAGAATATATATACTTTATAGGGTCGGAGATGTCTCCTTCACTGCGTTGCACACTTTTGACCAAAATTATAATACCCTCTGCAAGGGTATAAAAATGTGCCTTCATTCATCATGATGTAATTTTTATACCCTTGCAGAGGGTATTATAATTTTGGTCAAAAGTGTGCAACGCAGTGAAGGAGACATCTCCGACCCTACAAAGTATATATATTCTTGATCAGGATCACCTCCTGAGTTGATATAGCCATGTCCGTCTGTCCGTCAGTCTGTTTCTACGCAAACTAGTCTCTCATGTTTTTCGTCTTTCGTGTTTGTAAAGTTAGGAAGTTGGGATTTTCTATGGGTTTTATATTTGGCCAATCAATCCGACCTACCAAATTTCATAAGGATCGGCCGACTCTATCTTATAGCTGCCATATAACTGAACGATTGGAAATGCCATAACTTTGGTGTTTTTAAAGTTAGGAAGTTGGGATTTTTTATGAGTATTAAGAATGCATCATATGAATAATTTTGAAGAAATATAATTTACATAGTATTCTGCAAGGGTATATCAACTTTGGCTCCGTCCGAAGTTAGCTTTCCTTTCTTGTTGATATTTATACCCGTTACTCGTAGAGTAAAAGGGTATATTGTATTCGTGCAAAAGTATGTAACAGGTAGAAGGAAGCGTTTCCGACCCCTATAAAGTATATATATTCTTGTTCAGGATCACTAGCCGAGTCGATCTAGCCATGTCCGTCTGTCCGTCTGTCTGTCCGTCCGTATGAACGCTGAGATCTCGGAAACTATAAAAGCTAGAAGATTGGCATTTTGCATGCAGATTCTAGGAGTTCCTACGCAGCGCAAGTTTGTTTCAAAAAGGTGCCACGTCCCCTTTAACGCCCACAATCGCTTATATACGATTTTAAAAATTTAAATATTTCGGAAAAGTAAAAATGCAGTTTTATTGTGTTTATCAATACCTATCGAAATGTAGAAGAAATTTTTCAAATCGGACCATTCGTTAAAAAGTTATGCGTGATCAAAACTTCTATCTCCATCTCCCTCGCACTCCCTTTACCTGAGTAACGGGTATCTGATAGTCGGGGCACCCGACTATAGCGTTCTCTCTTGTTATATTTGTATTTTGGTTTTTGGTTATTGTCAATTTACTCATTTGTTTTCTTTTATTTATTTAATGTTATTTTTATACCCTTGCAGAGGGTATTATAATTTCAGTCAAAAGTTTGCAACGCAGTGAAGGAAACATTTCCGACCCTATAAAGTATATATATTATTGATCAGCATCACCAAGAGAGTCAATCTAGCCATGTCCGTCTGTCCGTCTGTCCGTCGGTCCGCCCGTCCGTCCGTTTCTACGCAAACTAGTCCCTCAGATTTAAAGCTATCTGCTTGAAACTTTCCCAAAAGTTGTCTTTCTATTGCAGGTAGAACGAGCCGGATCGGCCGACTATATCCTATAGCTGCCATATAACTGAACGATCGGAAATGCCATAACTTTGGTGTTTTTAAAGTTAGGAAGTTGGGATTTTTTATGAGTATTAGGAATGAATAATTTTGAAGAATATAATTTACAGAATATTCTGCAAGGGTATATCAACTTCGGCTCCGCCCGAAGTTAGCTTCCTTTCTTGTTCATTCAGGATTTATGGACTTATGTATATTTATGTATGTGTATCCTCCCCTCCATATGTATGTGATTAAAGCACTTCGCTTTTCATTCAGAAAAGTCACAAAGTTTGTATTAGTATTGGCACTAATGAATTGCCAATATCGATTTCAACTGTAATTCTGTGGGGAAGAGAGATTGTGTACAATTATGATTTAGTTCAGTTCTTACAAGTATACTCCGATAAGTATCTTATCCGAAAAAACTTATAATTTTATTCGCCCGTCGGTGGGATTCGAACCCAGGTCTCCCGCGCGTGAGTTCAAAGACATTGAATGAAGCCACGATCACGCGCGAAGAACGCACGTCAAACCAAAGACTATATGATGGGGCGTTTGCGAAGAATATTAGTTTAAAAAAGTTTTTAGAACTCGTTAAGTCGCAACTGTGAAAGTCGAAATATTTAAAATAAATTTTCTAAGATGATATTTCATATGAAAAAAAATATTTAAATTACTTTTTAATAAAGGGTAAAACCGTTAGTCGTTCTAAGCATTACTTCTCATCTGTGTTTATAACACAAGTAAAAAAAAAGAAAAAAGAATGATGTTGGCAGCTGAAATTGAACTTGCGGTGCTTAGATTTCTGGTCAGACGTTCTAACCCCTAGGCTACTCGGACAGGGTTAAAACAATGTTATGGTCATTTTAGAAAATGTTTCATATGTTATAGAAAATATTTCTTTATTTTGTGATTCGTTTTTATTTTTTAGAAAATAATTCTATATTTGAGAAAATATTTCTATATTTAAGAAAGCGTTTCTATTTTTAAGGGTTATCGAATTTTTAAGGTTAATTTTAGAAAATTTTTTTTTTTTTTTAGGGTAAATAATTGTTTGGGCAGAATTCCTAATTTTAAGAACAAAATTTCTAAAAATTTGTAAAAACAAATACCATTTTTACTAAAATATAAAAATTCTTTCTTGGATTTAGGGCAAGTTAAGTTTATGGCGACAATTTCTACATTTGAGAAACATTTTCTTGATTTAAGAAAATAGAAATCTTTTCTTGGATTTAGAAAAAATAAAGTTTTATGGTGAATTTCTAAAATTTAGGGTTAATTTTGCTATGAGTGTAGAATTTTAAAATAAAGAGTATATTTCGACAGCGCGCTGCAGCGAATTTCTTCGCTTCCCTGCAGTTCCGAAATTCATCACTACAAAAATTCATCACTGTTTAATCAGCAGCGGACTGCGACGCCGGCAGAGCCAAAGGCAAAGTCGGCAGAGCCGAGTGCGATCGTAGGCAACGCAGAAAAATTTCCATCTCCCTCTCTTACTCTGTCTCTCTCCCCATAAAATGAGCTGAGAGGTGGAGGACAATGTTGTGAGGAACCGTAGAACGGCCCTCACAAATTTACTTTGTAGCCATGTAGGAATTTGTAGCCATGTAAGATATTTGTAGCCATGTAGGATTTTGTAGCCATGTAGGAATATTTTTAGTTTAGCTTTTTAATAGCCAACGCAACAGTTGCACACAGTTGAACCATCGAACGCCTGAGCGCGACCAACGCGCTCTCGCTCTCTTCTTCACACACTGCAAAACATCAGCGGCTGCACACAGTTGAACCACCGAACGCCTGAGCGCGACCAACGCGCTCTCGCTCTCTTCTTCACACACCTCGAACGTCAGCAGCTACACACATTGGAACCATCGAACGCCTGAGCGCAGCCAACACACACATAAGCTTTTCGTCGCACGATCGAACCAAATCGCAACCAACCCGACCGATGTTTTCGAGCAAGGGGAAATAATTTCGCACGATCGAACCAAATTGCAACCGACCCGACCGATGTTTTCGAGCAAGGGGAAAACAATTTCGCACGATCGAACCAGATTGCAACCGACCCGACCGATGTTTTCGAGCAAAGGGGAAATAATTTTGCCTGCAAACTGCCGAAGCGCAAGCGCAGCGGCAGCGACGCCGACGCAATGCATGGGGAACGCGCGCCAATATCAAAGAGGGGAAAGTCAATTACTCTTGAGGCTTCGCGCGTGCCAGACGAGAGATCGAGACGTGGAAAACGACCCCACTGTGAAAAGTTTTTTGGACGAGTGCAACAAAAGTGGAAGAAAAATGGAAAACGAGTGCGGTGATGTGGATGGAGTGCGCGACGCTATTCCCGCTGCGGAGGCATGGGAAATCAACTGGCTGGACCTGCTGTGGACGGAAACGTAAGCGTCAAATATATATTTTTTTTTTTTCTCGGATATTTTTGTTTTAAAAAATAACCTGAACTGGACTGGAGTTTTGTGACAAGGAGGCTCTGTACACCCCTTGCACAAAAAACTTAAATAAAGAGAACGAAGTATTTAAAAACTAAAGAAAACTATTTGTCTGACCGTGTTTTGTGTGTGAGTGAACATAGGAGGGGAATGGGAACAGTTTTTCTCGTGCCTCCACCTAGGAAAACCCCTGTTTCTCTGCCGATCGTTGCCGGACCGCGTGGTGGCCAAGGATTACGACGGAGTCTTGCACTCGCTTGTCGGATCCGAGGCTGTTGCCGGTCCCGGAGCGCGTAGTGGCCGTGGATTACGACGGAGCTAGGCTCGTTTGTCGGGTCCAGGGTCAGTGCGGGTTCCGGAGCGTGCGGCTGAGAGAGATTTCGACGGAGTCTTGTACTCGATTGTCGGATCTAACTCCGCTGCAGGTTTCGGCCCATGGTCGGCATCTCCGGGTGACAATGCCCACAAACCCCTTCCTTTCCTTTTGTTGTTGTCTCTGCCGATCGTGGTCGGGCCGCGTGGTGGCCAAGGATTACGACGGAGTCTTGTACTCGCTTGTCGGATCCGAGGCCGTTGCCGGTCCCGGAGCGTGTAAGGGCCGTGGATTACGACGGAGCTAGGCTCGTTTGTCGGGTCCAGGGTCAGTGCGGGTTCCGGAGCGTGTGGCTGAGGGAGATTTCGACGGAGCTTTGCACTCGATCGTCGGATCTAACTCCGCTGCAGGTTTCGGCCCATGGTCGGCATCTCTGGGTGACAGTGCCCACAAGACCCCCTTCCTCCTTTTTTTTTGTGTCTGGTTCTGTTGATCGTGGCCGGACCGCGGGTTGACCAAAGATTACGACGGAGCTAGCCTCGTTTGTCGGATCCAAGGATCATTGCGGGTTCCGAGGCGCGTGGCGGGTAGGGATTACGACGGAGCTTTGCTCGATTGTCGGATCCAAACCCGCTGCGAGTTCCGGCCACGAAGTCTGAATAGGGTCATTCTAATCTCGCCCCCCCCTTGAGTCCTTGAACTGAAATAAATATTTGTAAGTGACCCTGGGAGCCCTGAGCACAATATCCCAGCACAAGAACTTCCTTACATGGCGCCCGAGCAGGGACTTCAAGGATTACGGGAAATTTTTAAATAATTTTTCCGCAAAAAAAAAAAATTACTATATATTTTTCTTCAACAAAAAAAAATATAATTTTTTTTGGGGTATATGGCGTAAAGACCCATGAGATAGACACCCAGACCCTAAGATCAGACCAATTTTTTTTTTTCTCTTACACACACACACACAACATTTTTCTTACAATTTCCCTCTACGAAACCGCGTGGTGGCCCAGGATTACGACGGAGTCTCGCACTCGTTTGTCGGATCCGAAGCCATTGCCGGCCCCGGAGCACGTAGCGGCCGCGGATTACGACGGAGCTAAGCTCGATTGTCGGGTCCCGGAGCACGCTGGAATTTTTTTTTCCTGGGGAAAACGGGAAGGGAACATTTAAATCGGTGTGGTTAAAAAAAAAAAAAAAAAAAAATTTTTTTTCTCTCCTCTCTCGCTTCCCACGTTGTCCCGAACGCGGTGGACACGTGGCCGGCGACTATAAGAGGAGCACACCGGGCTACCAGAAGGCAGTCAAGCTCCGGCCCTCAAGCGGGGAACATCGTCGCGAACAACAGACTCCTGTGAACATTCGGCATCCTAGCCCGAATCCTAGCACCGTGCGCAACCAAAGGACCCCGAGTCCTGTGAACATTCGGCATCCTAGCCCGAATCCTAGCACCGCGCATCAACCAAAGGACCCCGAGTCCTGTGAACATTCGGCATCCTAGCCCGAATCCTAGCACCGTGCGCAACCAAAGGACCCCGAGTCCTGTGAACATTCGGCATCCTAGCCCGAATCCTAGCACCGCGCGCATCAACCAAAGGACCCCGAGTCCTGTGAACATTCGGCATCCTAGCCCGAGTCCTAGCACCGTGCGCAACCAAAGGACCCCGAGTCCTGTGAACATTCGGCATCCTAGCCCGAATCCTAGCACCGCGCGCATCAACCAAAGGACCCCGAGTCCTATAAACATTTCGGTACCCGCGTACACAATCAAACGGTACGAAATTTTTTTTTCTATAATTTTTTTCCCCCTCCGCTCTCTGTCGCTTGGAAACCATGGGCGTAAGATGGATCTCGTATCGCCGCAAGGAGGAACTCCAACTCCTCTTAGCCGAGTTCGGGTTACCCCAAGGGGGAACCGTCGAAGAACTGCGCAGTCGGCTAGCGACTTTTCTCACCCGGGAGGATCTAGAGCCGGAACTCCTGGACCGAGCCAGAGCATTGGCTAGTACGTTCCCAGAGGCAGCCACACCCAGGGATAAATCCCCGACCCCTCTGGGAGGACAAGAACCCCGGGAACAGAAGCCAAGCACAGCAGTCGTCGAAACCGGGAGCACCCCCCTAAGACTGGAAGTACCACCAGGCAACCGACCAACAAGGAACACAAACACGGACCCACCTGCACGCGAGGAAATATCCTCCGCCACCTTGGCAGAAAAACTGCGGAGCTGGGGCATCTTATTTGACGGACAGTCCGACCCGCTCACATTTATCGAACGCCTGGAAGTACAAGCCGAAGCATACCGGCTCAGGACCGCACGACTCCCCAGAGTAATCTCCGGATTGCTTACGGGAAAAGCGGAAAGTTGGTACCGCACATTCCAAATGCAGGACGTGTCGTGGGAAATTTTCAGGAAGGAATTTCTTGAATTCTTCCTCCCACCACAATACTTCCAACGATTGGAAGACACGATCCGGACGAGATACCAGCAACCGGGCGAGAGCTGCAAGGAATATGTAGTGGAGCTCCGACTCCTGATGCAGCGGGCAAAATTTACTCCGGCGCAGGAACTGGAGCGACTCTACCAGAACCTTCAACCGGAATACCAGCTATTTGTGAGGCGCCAAGACTTTGAGGATCTGGCCACTCTGATCCAACGGGCCACGGCCTATGAGATCACACGCGACCGCGATCGGGCACTGCATACAAACTTTCTAGCAGCTATGCCACACAGACAACCCCGACGATTTCCAGCTCCCATACCATCCACAGGAAACGTGAGTCACCCCCTGGAACTTCCAGGCACCCCAGCAACAAATCGAATGATGACACAGGTACCCGAACATCGCATCGATGTCCGGAACGCTTGTTCCCGCTGCGGAGAGACGGGACACTTCCGCCAAGAGTGCCCCAATCCCCAGGTCCTGTTCTGCTGGCAGTGTGGAAGAAGGGGAGTGCGGACCAACGAATGCTGTCGGACCCGAAACCCGGGAAACGGACCGAGTCCTCGCCCATCCGGGGAACCAGCGAGGACCACACACCAAGGACCCCAGAACTAACCCCACCTTTACGATTCGAAGGGGGGCGCATCGTGGCGACGGTCGGCATCGAGGGGAGGATATTTCACGCCACCCTGGACACCGGGGCGTCAAGGAGCTTCATCAGCGCGAAAGTAGCCGACGACATTGGGAATACCAATAACCGCCGGAATGTACGAACGAGGATTGCCCTGGCAGATGGATCCACCACCGACGTCACCCACGCCCTGACCACCACCGTAACCCTAGGACGGGATACGGCTAAGACCACACTGCTAGTGCTACCGTCCATCTTGGACGAGATCATTCTCGGAATCGACTTCCTCTGCGGGATCAAGACCACTATCCAGTGTGGGAAAGCCCAGTTGTCTCTCTCCTACTACACTCCGCCGCTAACAAGCAGAAGCAAACCACCCATCGTCACCCCACGAGTAGTCGTCAGTCCAAGCGCCGTCGGACCAACACCATCACCACGCTGCACGGTACCACCCGTGGCAGCTCCTCGACGATCGGCGTCTCGAATACAAGTCAACGAGCCTACTGCAACCCCACGACGATCACCGGCACTTCTACAAGTGGAGACCCACACCGTAACACCGCGACCTCGACCCACGCCGTCACCAGGGAATAACTCTTTTTATTTAAAACCTTTGGCCGACGCCGCCGCAGCACGGAGAAACAACCCCTTTCGAAAGTCACCAACGACTACCCACCCACCAGGACAAACCCAAGGGGTGACAGCCAGCCTAGCAACGGTCACCACTGAAGGACCCGAGGAAGCCCGGATCCAATCCTTTCTCGAAGCGGAACTCGCCCCATTTGAGCATATGACCGGTACCTCTCACATAGCCGAACATAGGATTGTCATGAAGGACTTTCCAAAGAACCCTGCCATGCAGAAAATCATTAACGAACAGGTTGATGAACTGCTTCGCGACGGACGCATCGAGCCCTCCCGGAGTCCTCACAGCGCACCCATCGTCCTCGTCGGCAAGAAGACAGGAGATGTGCGCATGTGCGTGGACTATCGCCAGCTAAACGCTCACTCGGTGCCCGACGCCTACCCATTACCGCGGATAGGACACATCTTGGAACGACTTCGCAACGCTAAGTTTATCTCGACGCTGGATTTAAAAAGCGGTTACTGGCAGATCCCGGTGGCCCCAGACAGCCGCGCCTGTACCGCATTTACCGTGCCGGGCCGCGGACTCTTCCAGTGGAAAGTAATGCCATTCGGCTTGCACTCGGCACCTGCTACATTTCAGCGGGCACTGGACAGCGTGATAGGACCCGACATGGAGCCTCACGCATTCGCCTATCTAGATGACATCATCGTCATCGGGACCTCGTTGGACGAACACTTCACCAACCTACGGGAAGTACTCCGACGGCTTAGGCAGGCCAACTTGAAGCTGAATAAAGCAAAGTGTAAGTTTTTCCAGCGCAGCATAACTTACCTAGGACACGTCATCAGCGAAGACGGAATCCACACCGACCCAGACAAGATAGCCGCTGTAAGAGAACTCCAGCCACCCACTAACTGCAAGGAACTTCGACGATGCCTGGGGGTAGCATCTTGGTACAGGCGATTTGTGGAGAACTTCGCCACAATCGTCCAACCAATGTCCGCCCTGCTCAGGAAAGGAAGGAAGTGGACCTGGAGCGACCCTCAACAACAGGCATTCGAGGAGTTGAAAAGAAAACTCACCGAGGCACCAGTACTGGCCTGCCCGGACTTCAACCTCAAATTTCAACTACAAACCGACGCAAGCGACTTCGGCCTTGGAGCCGTTTTAACCCAGCAAGTCGATGGAACAGAACGAGTCATCGCCTATGCCAGCAGGAGGTTGCTTGCAGCAGAGGAAAATTACTCGGCTACGGAAAAAGAGTGCCTTGCTATAGTGTGGGCAATCAGGAAAATGAGGTGCTACCTCGAAGGATACCGATTTGACGTTATAACAGACCACCTCGCCCTGAAGTGGTTGAACTCAATCGATAACCCGACAGGCCGAATCGCACGATGGGCCCTCGAACTCCAACAATTCCAATTTGACATCTCATACCGACGGGGAAAACAGAACGTCGTCGCGGACGCCCTGTCCAGGCAACCGCTAGCAACGCTCCAGCAGGTGAATGAGACCGACGAACCGTGCAAGTGGATCACCGCGAAGATCAGGCAAATCGAAGCCAACCCGGAGAAATTTCCTGACTACATCCAAGAGAACGGGCATCTCTACCGACACCTCGACAACGCGTTTAGGAAGGAAGACCGTGGAGCATGGAGACTTTGCGTACCCAACAGCCATCAGCGTCGGGTTCTGGAAGAATGCCATGACCACCCCACTGCAGGACACCTAGGGATCAGGAAAACGACCACTCGAGTCTGCCAACAATATTATTGGCCGGGTTTGTTTCGAGACATCGCTCGTTACGTTCGACAATGCCCAGCCTGTCAGCAATTTAAGGTGAGTCAACGCAAACAAGCAGGTCCGACGACTGCGACAGCGACGTCAGCGAGGAAGAGCGACCGCTGCCATGGATCGCCGAGGTGGCGAACGAGGCGATGGCAGCCCTGCAGCCGGCAGACGACGTCCCCGGTGGCAGCCACGACGAGTGTCCAGTGCCCTGGGAACTCTGCCTCGATTTGGAAGAGGAAAGGGAGCTCTGGAACGCCCTGGAAGAAAACCAGCTATCCCCGGCCACCCCGGAGGAGGACCAGTGGACAGAAGCCCCCGCAGAGTGGGCAGTGGACACCGAGCGACGCAGACTCCCCAACGAGCTCATCGTCTTCGTCCAACAGCATGAGCGCCGAGGGGTACGCTTCCTACGGAAGGTGAAGGGACGGACGTATAGGGTTGCGATCAGCAACCATCGCTTCATCCGCGTCTCGCTCCAGCACCCCGAAGGAAGGGGGGGGTGTGAGGAACCGTAGAACGGCCCTCACAAATTTACTTTGTAGCCATGTAGGAATTTGTAGCCATGTAAGATATTTGTAGCCATGTAGGATTTTTGTAGCCATGTAGGAATATTTTTAGTTTAGCTTTTTAATAGCCAACGCAACAGTTGCACACAGTTGAACCATCGAACGCCTGAGCGCGACCAACGCGCTCTCGCTCTCTTCTTCACACACTGCAAAACATCAGCGGCTGCACACAGTTGAACCACCGAACGCCTGAGCGCGACCAACGCGCTCTCGCTCTCTTCTTCACACACCTCGAACGTCAGCAGCTACACACATTGGAACCATCGAACGCCTGAGCGCAGCCAACACACACATAAGCTTTTCGTCGCACGATCGAACCAAATCGCAACCAACTCGACCGATGTTTTCGAGCAAGGGAAATAATTTCGCACGATCGAACCAAATTGCAACCGACCCGACCGATGTTTTCGAGCAAGGGGAAAACAATTTCGCACGATCGAACCAGATTGCAACCGACCCGACCGATGTTTTCGAGCAAAGGGGAAATAATTTTGCCTGCAAACTGCCGAAGCGCAAGCGCAGCGGCAGCGACGCCGACGCAATGCATGGGGAACGCGCGCCAATATCAAAGAGGGGAAAGTCAATTACTCTTGAGGCTTCGCGCGTGCCAGACGAGAGATCGAGACGTGGAAAACGACCCCACTGTGAAAAGTTTTTTTGGACGAGTGCAACAAAAGTGGAAGAAAAATGGAAAACGAGGGCGGTGATGTGGATGGAGTGCGCGACGCTATTCCCGCTGCGGAGGCATGGGAAATCAACTGGCTGGACCTGCTGTGGACGGAAACGTAAGCGTCAAATATATATTTTTTTTTTTCTCGGATATTTTTGTTTTAAAAAATAACCTGAACTGGACTGGAGTTTTGTGACAAGGAGGCTCTGTACACCCCTTGCACAAAAAACTTAAATAAAGAGAACGAAGTATTTAAAAACTAAAGAAAACTATTTGTCTGACCGTGTTTTGTGTGTGAGTGAACATAGGAGGGGAATGGGAACAGTTTTTCTCGTGCCTCCACCTAGGAAAACCCCTGTTTCTCTGCCGATCGTTGCCGGACCGCGTGGTGGCCAAGGATTACGACGGAGTCTTGCACTCGCTTGTCGGATCCGAGGCTGTTGCCGGTCCCGGAGCGCGTAGTGGCCGTGGATTACGACGGAGCTAGGCTCGTTTGTCGGGTCCAGGGTCAGTGCGGGTTCCGGAGCGTGCGGCTGAGAGAGATTTCGACGGAGTCTTGTACTCGATTGTCGGATCTAACTCCGCTGCAGGTTTCGGCCCATGGTCGGCATCTCTGGGTGACAGTGCCCACAAGACCCCCTTCCTCCTTTTTTTTGTGTCTGGTTCTGTTGATCGTGGCCGGACCGCGGGTTGACCAAAGATTACGACGGAGCTAGCCTCGTTTGTCGGATCCAAGGATCATTGCGGGTTCCGAGGCGCGTGGCGGGTAGGGATTACGACGGAGCTTTGCTCGATTGTCGGATCCAAACCCGCTGCGAGTTCCGGCCACGAAGTCTGAATAGGGTCATTCTTATCTCGCCCCCCCCTTGAGTCCTTGAACTGAAATAAATATTTGTAAGTGACCCTGGGAGCCCTGAGCACAATATCCCAGCCCAAGAACTTCCTTACAATGTATTAAAATCAGATCGACCTTTATACACCCTTGAAAATAAATTAGCATAATTTTTGTATTGTAGTCGTTGATTCTTATTAATTAAATTATTTTATGGAAATACTTTTTAAAAATAAAATTATTATGATAGTTTTGAAAGGTATGGATTCCTTCTTTAAGTGAATTTAAGTTATGTGATTATTTTGCATAGTCGGACATGCTGTTATATACCCTGCTTTGACGCGAAGCGAAACATGTAAAGACAAATTAGGCAAAGGAAGAACAATAGGATTAACGGCGCCCTTGTTTTCAACTGAAGTTGTTTTCGCGGCTTTTACGTGCACTTGCATTTGAGAGAACGGAGAGAACATATCGAAGCTGAGATTTATTGTGAAATGTTATAACTAAATTTATCAGAAATTTAGGTAAGTGTTATTTTATTATTATTATTTTGAACTGTACCTACATATACTGTTAATATATTTATTAATTATTTAAGGCGAAGCTTATAATAAAACTGTTGGGCCAGCATAAACTAAGCTGGACTTGGCCGGCGGCAAAACAAGAAACGCAGTAAGTTTTTATATATTTTATAATAATTTTTCTATTTTAGATATACTTGGTAAGGAAGAGCCAGTACATAAAGCACGAAGTCAAAAAAAGAGCACCGAAACCGAAACATCCTAAACACCTCCGAGACAACTGAAAACGGACATATGTAGATTGAATTAAGTTGAATTAATTATTTATTAAATTAAATAATGTAATAAAATAAAAAAAAATGTATATGAAAATTTACTGAATGAATTTTACTGATGAAAAAAAGCGATGAAAAAGCGATGAAAATGCGATGAAAAAGCGATGAAAATGCGATGAAAAAGCGATGAGAATGCGATGAAAAAGCGATGAATTACTGATTAAAGAGTGATGAATTACTGATTAAAGAGTGATGAATTACTGATTAATTCATCACTCTTTAATCAGTAATTCATCACTCGTTAATCGCTTTTTCATCACTCGTTAATCGCTTTTTCATCGCATGTTCATCAGTAAATGCTGTTTAAAGAGTAATGAATTACTGATTAAATGGTGATGAAAAACTGAAAAAAGAGTGATGAATTACTGATTAAAGAGTGATTAATTTTCACTGATTAACTCCTAGGACATGCCAATGTTAAATTCATCACTAATTTGTATGAAGTTTCATCGCCGATTAATCAGCAGTGATGAATTTTTGGTGATGAAAAAGCGATTAAAAGGTGATGAACGGTACTGCAGGGTTGTGAATACATGTGCACACATACAGTCGTCCGATGTCGCAGTATGTGTGCAAGAGAGCGGCTGGCTCTAGAGCGCTCTCTCGATGGCTTTTGGGCAAGAGAGCGAAAAGCCAGTTGAAAAGCCAGCAAAAAAAATTTGTGCAAAAAAATCGTATGGCGTTACGCATCTTAGAGGTTATATTGGTCTTTGCAATACTATTATCAGTATCACAGACAACATGGTGTATGTCGTTGTCGTGTGTATTGTTGCTCCCGTTTATATCTTATTGATCCGTAGTTTCGATTCCAAATCTTCCATTTTCAGCTCATGGATTCCCAATTCTTGTTCTGTTCTTTTTCATGGTTGAAATTTTTGGTATCTCCAGTTTTAGTTTTGCCGTACCAAGTTTCTATACCGCCTCAAATTGGACGTTGTTCACCATGGCTCTGCACTCGGTAAATGTGATTATTGCTGACCCATTCAGGGTTCTGTTCTGTCCACAGTCTGTTTGCAGTTTTACATTTTCTCCGTTGAAAATTGCGATGTAGCCCTCCTCTGGTTCGAAGATCCTGGTTACGAGTCCGGCATCCCTCGTCTCACAATCCGCTTCCTTTCCGCTAATCAGACTTTTAAGACATTCTTCATTAATTTGATTTACAATCTTGTCATTCTTACAAATATACAAATTCCTTATCTTCTGACATTTATCTTTATAATAGTACATTTCTTCTTTACTGTTTACTACATATTCTGGTGCGATTATGAATTCTGTTTTATTCATTGGTAAGGGTTCCATTCTCTGTAAGTAGTACTCTCCTTTTTTAAACATTGGTAGCCTTATCGAGAAAATTATATCTGTGTTATTCATAATTGTTCTTAGCTCTAAAAACTCATACATATGCTCCTCTGATACAATCTGTATTCCTTGCTCCTCCAACTCTTTTATGCATCTAGCTGTTTCTTGTTTATCGTAAATAAATTTTGAGATTAGCCCAATCTTTGCTAATAATAAACTTTCGGCTAACTCATTCAAGTTTAGCCCTAGCATATCTATTGTTATCACAATTCTATCGATATATTCTATCCTATAAATCCTCTTGTCTTCCTCTAAAAACTTCCTGCTGATTCCATTCTTGTAATTATTAATAAATGTCGTTACTCGACTTTGCTCATCGTTTATATATTTCGTCAAGTTCTTAAACATTATCGTGATTTTAGCTCCTGTCCTCTCTTGTGAACTCAAATTCTCCTTCAATCTCCTTTCCTCTTCCTGCATTTTTCTTATCTCCTCTTCTAAACTTTCTGCGTCTTCCGCGTCTAAGTTCCCTGTTATGGATTTAACTACAGATCCTAATCCATTAATTAGTCCCCTTGCTTTCCTCTTCCTGGGGCAAATTGCCTCTAATCTGTTCTTGATCATTTGTAATTTGTTTTGCAAAACCTTAACAAGGTCCCTTGTTTCCGAGTCTTCAACTACCTCTGTGAGTGTTCGTTCCAACTGTTCTATTGCCTCTTGATATTCTTGTAATTTTACTATGTGTACCAATATTTTATGAGTTTGTATTATCATTGCAGCGCCTAGATTTATTTGCGCTAGTGGTTCTTCCCCTAGCAATGGCCGGATCTCAAGTTTCCTTTCTGCGGCCATGATCCTTGACCACCTGTAATTATTGTTCATTTGGTTTGATTAATCTTCTGATTTTTTCTTTATGGATTTTTTGTGGCTTAGTAGAGGTTAGTGTGAGACCGTTGTCTTCCATCACCTTGTGCTTTGAAAAACGAGCAGTTAATTTATCCCTCCTGTTTTCCTTCCTAAATATTATGTCTCCTGGTTGTACTGTGTCCGGGCTTTGTCTGTCAACATTCGCCGCCTCTATTCTTTTGTTCTTTTCTTGCTGAACCTTTTCCTTAATTCTTGGATAAAGCTCTGCTTGAAACGCATTAATCTTCTGTAAATAATCGTGTTCGTTGTAAAAAGACACGTTATTTAGGAAGTTATGCGTTCTCCCTGTGAACAACTCCTGCGGTGTTAGTTTCGTCGCTGAATGAATGGCATTATTATAAGTTATAAATGCCTCATCCAGGACTTCTTTATGCCTGATTTCAAGTTTCTTTTTCCTTTTTGTCTCATTTATTAGTCTATATATTTCTGTGAGTGCAGTCTCTCGACTGTAGAATTGCTCGATGATTGGTGAAAGGATGTAGTGTGTAGCTTTAATTCGTTCTGCCTACAAAAGTCCTTGAACAAGTTGGAAGAGAATTCCACTCCTTGGTCACAGACTATCTTTTTAGGAACCCCGAAAAAGGCCATGAAACTCTTTACTGCCTTAACGATATTTACGCTTTCTTTTGCTGGGATTGTTAATCCCCAAGCGTATCTCGAGAACTTGTCAATTATGGTTAGCACACTTTTCTTGTTTACGAAGTACAAGTCAATGTGCACTATTTCCATAGGCCTCTCTGGTGTCTCTGTAAGGCTGTATTTGATCTTGTTTGGTTTCCTATCGTACTTCTGTATTTGACAACTGTCACAATTATTAGTTGTTTGGGTAATTACCTGTTTCATATGTACGAAAAACACCTTCCTTTTCAGGTGTGCTAATGTTTCATCTATTCCCCTATGATTTGACCTTTCGTGATAGTCTTTGATGAACTGTTCCTGTTCACTCTTTTCCGTTAAATCCGGCAACAAAACTGTACATCTTATTGCCCTATACAACTTACTATAAGCGAAATACTTGCAGTATGCCTCTTGGATTGTTATGACCAAGTTGTCTGGAATCAGGAGTGCTACCGTTCTTTTAGGTTTCAGGATTTCCTTTAACTTACGGCCAACTGTTTCCTCATCAAAATTGTTATCCGTCCAAATTATTCTCAACTTATTCCTGAACGAAATTTGTTTCTGTATTCCCGCTACTCTAGCTTCCTGTATGACCACCTGGATGTTATACTCGTTTAGTGGTTTTTCCGATATTGGGAATCCCAACTGGAGATCTTCTCCAGCACAGTGGATTGTCTCTCCATTGGTCGCCATCTCTGAGGCATCCTTCAACACATTGAGCTCCGGTTGAATTCTGCTCAATGCGTCAGCCACTACATTCAGAGAACCTTTCTTGTATACAACCTCGTAATCGTACTCCAACATTTGGAGTATCCATCTTACAAGTTTGGAATCGGGTTCCTTGACGCTCATTAGCCATGTTAATGGCCTATGGTCAGTGACTATCTTGAACTTTGTGCCGAGTACGTAATGTCTAAAATGCTTAATCGCCCATATAATGGCGAGCGTTTCCTTTTCTATTGTGGCATAGTTCACTTCTGATCCTGACAGAGTTCTGCTAGCGTATGCTATTGGTCTGTCCGTTCCCAAATTTCCTTGGGATAGGACGGCGCCAATAGCATAATTACTTGCATCTGTGGTAAGTATGAAGGGCTTATCGAAGTCAGGAAACTGCAAGATTGGATCATTGCACAGTAAGGTCTTGCATACCTCAAATGCATCTTTGTATTCTTGGTCTATCTCCACAGCCTTTTTTCCTTTCAACTGTCTTGTCAATGGCTTTGTTATAGCCATACTATACTTCCTATAGTACCCGAACAGACCTATGAACGATTTTATCTGCTTCCTAGTCTTGGGAATCTCGAATCTTTTTATCGCTTCGATCTTTCCTGGGTTCGGTCTGATCGCTTGTTGGGTTACTACGTGTCCTAAGTATTCAACCTCTTTCCTTAAAAACTCTGTTTTGTCTAGTTGCAAATTTAAGTTTGCCTCTGCAAGTTTCTTGAAGACTTTTTCCAAATCCGTTACGTGTTCTTGCAGGGATGTCGAGTACACTATAATGTCATCCATATATATAAGACAACACTTTCCTAGCAACTCTCCGAAAATATTGTTCATTAACCTTTGAAAGGTTGCTGGGGCATTATTAGCCCGGCATTCGGACATACTCAAAGTGTCCCCCTTCCGCCGAGAAAGCAGTTTTCGGGATGTCTTCTTCCTTCACATCAATCTGGTGATATCACTCCCCAGATCTAAGGTTGTGAAGTATTTAGCCCTACCCAAGCTATCCAATACGTCATTGATTAATGGTAGAGGGTATCTATCTTTAATTACCTTCTCGTTAAGTTTCCTATAGTCCACCACCATTCTCCATTTCCTCTCTCCAGAGGCATCATTCTTCTTGGGCACTAGCCAAACCGGCGCACTCCAAGGAGAATGGCTATGTCTAATAATCTTCTGATCCAACAGCTTTTCTAGCTGTCTTCTCACCTCCTGTCTTTTCTTGAATGCATACCTGTACGGCCTAGCGTACACCGGTATGTCATCATTCGTTCTAATTTGGTGTTTGACCGCATTAGTGAATGACAAATGGTCTCCTTCTTTATGGAATACTTTCGGATATTTCTTACAAATTCGTTGAAGCTCATTAAGCTCCTCGCTATTTAAGTGTTCTGTTCTGATCTTATCAAATGGTATCTTCCTATTTACATTATCTGTCTCCTCTATATTGTTGAGCTCGAAATGCTTGTCAGTTTCGAATTCAACAACTTTTAATGGTTCCTCCAGAAATAATTCCTTTTCCGCATAGTTCGTTATTTCGACCAGGCTCTTTCCAGCCACTGCCCTATAGATTCCTTCTGAAATGATCAAATCCTCTTTTACTATTGTTTTGTTTAGCAAGAAATCCCCATCGGGTACACATACCGGAAAAGAAATAACTGCTTTTGTCCCTGCTTCTATTGAGTGAACCTCGCTGGGTCTATACTTAGTGGAATGTATCTGCAATTCTGTGTCCGCCGTGCGGAACCAACCCCTCTCAATATAAATCACGGCTTTCATTTGTTGTAGCAAGTCTATACCAATTAATCCCTCGAAAAACTGATGAAATCTGAAGAGCAATAATATCATTTTTCCTACTCCTACGAATTCTTTGAACATTGGTACGTGTGGTTCCTGCAAAATCGTGTGTGATTGGGTAATTGTCTTAATGGCTATTGGGTCATGCAGCTCCTTCACATACTGTGGTTGAGCTAATTTGGGACGAATGAAAGAGTAAGTGGATCCTGTATCAATTAGAAATTTTATTGTTTTGTGTGGGGTAATTCTGATCGTTACATATGGTAGGGTCAAAGACCAATATAATCTCTAAGATGCGTAACGCCATACGATTTTTTTGCACACAAATTTTTTGTGCTGGCTTTTCAACTGGCTTTTCGCTCTCTTGCCCAAAAGCCAGCGAGAGAGCGCTCTAGAGCCAGCCGCTCTCTCGCTGGCTTTTGGGCAAGAGAGCGAAAAGCCAGTTGTATTCACAAGCGAAGAAATTCGCTGCAGCGCGCTGTCGAAATACACTCTTTATTTTAAAATTCTAACATTATTAAAAATACTTATTTTGTATTGCCTTTATATGATAATTATTCAAATGTAGAATATTTTTTTGTAATGACCAAATATATCTACGTATATAAATTGGAATAACTTCAAATTGGAATAATTGTCATTAGGGTATTAAGCGACCGACATGTGAACGATTTTTAGGGGCCTCAGAAATTTTGCGATTGAACTGGATGAATATTTTGATATTTATTGTCTTTTAAATATATGGATTTAAAAATATGTGGTATTTTTATATTATACGTATTATAATAACATAAAAACATAATAACAAAACATAACATAAAATTATTATCATAATATAAATTAAATTTATATATGTAAGTATTTGTATATTAACTACTTTAGTTATTTAGAAATTACCCATTTTTAGTATTTCTTATGAAAATGAAATTTGGTTTAATGATTTTGTGCCTTTTGATTTGATTTGCAAGTCGTGCGTTTTTGGGTGAAAAATAAATAATATTTTACTGAAAAAATTAAAAAAAAAAGGCATCGAAAAAACATTCTGAAAAATATAACAAAACGCTTTCAACAACTTGGAAAAAAGTTATAAATATGTACATATGTACGTAATATTAAATATAAATAGGATTGAATATTTATTTGGTATACAAAAAAATGGATAAAAATATAAAAAAAAAATATAAAAATATAAAATATCTGCATATTAAATAAAATGTTTCGTTTTATATTTTTAAATTAAATTTAAAAACATACCTTTTAACACAAAACATAAAAAACTTGAATTAATATGAAATTATTTAAATGCAGGTTGATAATATTAGATATGATGTTATTCGTATTTACTTTAAATATTTTAAGTCATTAAATCAAAGTTTAATATATATGTGAATAAAAATTAAATTTAATATTTTCCATTTTAAAGTTAATAAAAAACAGCCATGGATAAAAAATAAAGCGAAATATATTTAATTAAATATCCTTTAAATTTATTCAATTTAAATATACTTCGCTTGGTTTTTGTTTAACAATCATAGTATATTTTAAATATATTAAACTTTATTGAAATATTTTCAATAATATTCAATCATATAAGTTCTTTTGACACACAATTAGTTTCTTAGACCACAAATGATTTCTGGACGAAAATCGTCTTCTCGAACAAATACGCACACGTACGCGTAGCCAAACCGACGCACTCCAAGGAGAATGGCTATGTCTAATAATCTTCTGATCTGGAACTGGATGAATATTTTGATATTTATTGTCTTTTAAATATATGGATTTAAAAATATGTGGTATTTTTATATTATACGTATTATAATAACATAAAAACATAATAACAAAACATAACATAAAATTATTATCATAATACAAATTAAATTTATATATGTAAGTATTTGTATATTAACTACTTTAGTTATTTAGAAATTACCCATTTTTAGTATTTCTTATGAAAATGAAATTTGGTTTAATGATTTTGTGCCTTTTGATTTGATTTGCAAGTCGTGCGCTTTTGGGTGAAAAATAAATAATATTTTACTGAAAAAATTAAAAAAAAAGGCATCGAAAAAACATTCTGAAAAATATAACAAAACGCTTTCAACAACTTGGAAAAAAGTTATAAATATGTATGTACGTAATATTAAATATAAATAGGATTAAATATTTATTAGGTATACAAAAAAATGGATAAAAAAATTAATATCTGCATATTAAATAAAATGTTTCGTTTTATATTTTTAAATTAAATTCAAAAATATACCTTTTAACACAAAACATATAAAACTGCTTGATTTAATATGAAAATATTTAAATGAAGGTTGATAACATTAGGTATGATGTTACTCGTATTTACTTTAAATATTTTAAGTCATTAAATCAAAGTTTAATATATATGTGAATAAAAATTAAATTTAATATTTCCATTTTAAAGTTAATAAGAAACAGCCATGGATAAAAAATAAAGCGAAATATATTTAATTAAATATCCTTTAAATATATTCAATTTAAATATACTTCGCTTTGTTTTTGTTTAACAATCATAGTATATTTTAAATATATTAAACTTTATTGAAATATTTTCAATAATATTCAATCATAGAAGTTCTTTTGACACACAATTAGTTTCTTAGACCACAAATGATTTCTGGACGAAAATCGTCTTCTCGAACAAATACGCACACATACGCACTTCTTTATTCGTGCAATTCTATTTTTAGATTTTTACGCTCTCAACTTTGTGAGAGCGGAGAGAGCGGAATTTTCGTCGCCACCAAAAAACGAGCTGCATATTGCAAAACCAATGTATGGGCGTTACGCATCTTAGAGATTATATTGGTCTTTGGTAGGGTGGAGTGGCCCCTCTTTGCTCCTAAATATCCTGTTGGTTGTTCGTCCTCATCCTCTTGGATATTATGCAGTTGAGCGCTCATCGACTGTCTATTTCCGTCTCTCTCTGAATTATTGGTCGAATTGTATGACCGCTTGGAGCTGGTCGAATTATTCGACTGTCTCGAATTATTTGAGTTATATGATTGTCCCGAATAATTTGAATTCTTAGACATTCTTGATTGTCCACTACCTCCATCTCCAGCTGCCTGGATCGCTAAGTGGCCTTCTTTTGGCTTGCTGTTGTTATAGCTGTTGCCATACCATTGCCTGTCACGATTATTTTGGCCATAATTCCACTTCGTGTTCCTGTTGTGGTAATTACGGTACGGTCTAACATAATTAGGGGCTTCTGTCTGATTAAGGTTATCTGTCCTGAACGGATTACCCATTATTGGATATGGCAATCCAAATCCTGGCCATCCGTTCATGATGGGCATTGAAAACGGCATCGGAAACTGTGGTTGGGTATTTGCAGCCCCCCGATACTGCGACCAAGGGCCCGTCTGTGCCTCCGGCACTGGGTTATCCTGTTTTCCTAACTCCTCTTTCGGAGCTTCCTTAACCTCTTTGGCCTGCGACCCTGTCATTTCTTGGCCTTTCACTTCTACCCCTGTTTCCTCTAGGGTACCAAAATTCTTCTCCCTGCATTCGGTACCCCCATGTTTCGAATAGTAACGCCTATAGGACCCTTTAAGGCCGAAACAAAGGCGTTTAAGGCCATATCCTCGTACCATTTGATCTTCTCGCTTCTCAATAGTATGCCCTGTTCGCTGGACTTGTCCAGACTCACCAGGGCTTTCATCAGGGTCATGACCTTTGTATACAGTGCTTCCAATTCTAGCTTCTTCTCCTTAATATGGGTCAGCTCCATAATAAGGTCCTGCTCGGATGTCTTATCCTTAAAATGTGTAATTAGTACCTTCTTAATTTGATCCCAATTGAGCTCTGATTCATCTAAGTCGAGGGCCTTATCCGCCCTTCCTACAATCTTACTCCTCACCGCTCTAAGGGCTATTACCCCTACATTCGATCTTTCCTCTCCTTTGATCAGGCCTAGTACCTGCTCCACTGCTCCTATAAATCCATCTAATTTACCAGAGTCTCCTTCGTATTTTGGAATAATTTCCACCAGGTCTATTACCTTGATGGCCTCTATACACTCGTTGTTGCCATTGGTGTTGCTATTCTTTCTTCTGTCATTCCAACTCTTGAACTAGCTGTTGTAGTAATTTTCTTGGCTATTTTTTTTATTATCTTACTGTCTACCTCCTTTCTGAGTTTTTCCAAATTCTTACTTCTTAAGTATGTATGGTATGTATGTTACTTCTAATTTTCTTGATTGTCTACCTCTTCTCTGAGCTTGTTTCAAATTCTTACTTAATAAGTATGGTATGTTTGTTACTTCTAATTCTCTTTATTGTCTACCTCTTTTCTGAGCTTGTTTCAAATTCTTATTTAATAATACTTAATTTACTTAAGTATGTGTATATCCGTGTGAGTTAGTTATATAGTCGTGTTCTTCTGTAATTAGTGTTTTGGTCCTCGAGTTTTCGTGTTGAAATGGAGTTTTGTGAATTAATTTGAATAAGTAATTTGTCTCATACTTGGATAAAATAGTAAAATGGATCGTAATAATTTTATTTTTTATTTATTTGTTTCTATTCATCTTTATTTGCATTTCTTTTTGGCTTGCCTTTCCTTAGTTTCATCACCACGCATGCTTAAGCTAGTTGATCACTGTGCGATACAGCTTCACAACCATTTGCGGACAGTCATTGCTCTATGGGTGTCATTTGCCACTTTCCAATTGTATACGACCCCCCACGCTAAGCATTGCCCTGTGCATTACAGTTCGCCGCCTAATACGGCATGGAACCTTAACAATTTATTTATTTATTTATTTTCAACTTGTTGCAACCATCCCATGCTAAGCTTCGCCGTGTACATTACAGTTCGTCGCCTACATACATGTGTGAATAGCTGGGGCGTCGTAGAGTGCTCGTCTATTGAAGGCAGCTTCGTCGGGCGTTGCGGCTGTTGCACGTAGCCGGGTGGCAAGCTGTGGAAGAGATTTTGAAACACTCGACAATAGCGAAGCGCGAGAGAAAATGAAAAACTCGGTGAGGTTTTCGGGAATAGCGCGGACCGGCCGGGCGATATATTTCATGCGGTTAACAATGAGAACTAACTTAAGCCTAGTTGAGTGCTGCGCTTCAAAGCGCAGCGGAGAGATTCCGGGAGCGGGAAGGCGGGAGAGTCTGGAATCGCAAGCGTCCAGTGCGGGAGAGCGGGAAAGCCTGGAATCGCGAGCATCCAGTGCGGGCGAATAGGCATTCGCCACGAGGGAAGAGCGGGCAATTTAAGAGAGAGGAGAGCGGCGTAAACATTCCGCCCCCCTTGCAATAGCTAGCGTTGCAAAAGAAGACTCACTCCTGTCGTCTAGGCTTGACTGCAGGCGCCGGACCGGATCCACCCGAATGCCGTCCTCTGGGCCACTGGGAGTCCCTCGTCCACCAAATGCAAGCCAGGTCAGATGTCCTTGGCGTAGACATCCGCACCCAGGATTACGGAGATGGCAAGTAGAACCGCTCGTCGGCCAACGGGAGGTCCCCGTATCTGCCGACCACGGTGTCAGAGAGCTCTCGGATGGGGGTGCGGATGCGGACGTTCGGCTCCACTTTTAGGACCACCTCTAGCTTGAAGCCGTTGTCGCGCTTTGACCGAATTGTCGCCGTGCAGATCTTCTCGTCGCCGACGGTAGTAGTCGGCAAGCGGAACACGGACGCCATTGATGCGTTGATGCAGCTCGACGGCGTACACGGGTCGATGAGGGCGGCCGTGTCGAAGGTCTTCAGCCCGGTCTCCAAACTAACCATTCGCGCTGTGCCGTTGGAGGATGGACGGAGCCGGTGCCGAGGAGGCTGAGCGCGGCGGAGAGGCAAGCTCTCTGCGAGTTGGCGGATCTTGCCGGCGCGAGCGCTGCTGAGAAGCGGCGGATGCCGAGCGCCTTGCCGGGGCCAGCGCTTGGCGAGTTGGCGGATTCTGCCGGCGCGAACGCTGCGGAGTAGCCGACGGCAGGGGGCGCCCGTGCATATGGAGGAGCGTGTTTTGCTTCCCGTTGCACGTTTTACATTTGTCGCCACTGCGACAACTCCCGTCGGAGTGCTCGTGGGCGAGACAATTTGAGCAGTACTTATTGATGAGCACTGCCCGAAGCCGCTTCCCTGCGCTCAGCTTTAGGAACTTCTGGCACTTCCGAAGCGGATGGATTCCACGGCAGACTCGGCATCGGTAGGAATGTAATCCTCGAGTACGTCTGCTATCCAATGCCTGAGCGCTGCGCGGACGAGGAACCATGATGTGATCTGGTAGTGAGTAATGGATAAAAAATGGAGATGAATTGAAACTGCTTAGATGGCGAGGATGGTTGGGGAATTATGTGGAGGATATTGGTTGAGGAAGACGGTTGGAGTGTTCTCCTGGCAGAAGAACCACCTTGGTCACGGGACGCTTGATAATCCTGCGTGCCGTGAGAATGCTGACATTGCCGTCAGCCCCCGGAAAGACAGAGTCGATTCTGCCAAGGCGCCACTCATTCGAGGGCAGATTGTCCTCCTTGACGACTACCATGTCGCCAACGCGGAGATTTGCGGTCGGGGACTGCCACTTGTTACGCTTGTGGAGCTCTTTGAGATACTCCTCTTTCCATCGAGCTTGGAATTGTTGATTGAGTGCCTTTAAGTGTTGCCACCGATTCACAATGGACTTGGATTCCCCTTTTAATTCGGGTTCCACTATGGACAGAAGAGGTCCGCCGACTAGAAAATGCCCTGGTGTCAACGCTAAGAGATCAGTGGGATCTTCAGACATAGGAGATAGCGGTCTGGAATTTAGACAAGCTTCAATTTTCGCTAGGAGGGTTGAAAGCTTTTCAAAAGTGTACTTTCAAGTAGCGGTGGACTTGTAAAACAAGGTTTTGAAGCTTTTGACACCCGCTTCCCACAGGCCTCCCATATGGGTTTTTTTTTTTTTTTTTTTTTTTTAGTTGTGGTCTAAAGCATCGAAAGCCAACTCGGAGCTGAGATAGCTTGCCGAAGTCTGGGACTCTAACCTAGTAAAAACTCCACCCCCTCCCCGCTTCCCCGGCGGAACTGCCGTTAGGTATTACTTCGCCGGGGGGGGAATGCCCTTAGGGCTCTCTAGGATTCTATCCTATTGGAATTTCGCAGTCTTTCTGCGTTGCGCAGCTTTTTGAGTACTATTGTGGCCATATTGCATACTGCAGACCAATTTTCTTCTGAAACGAGCATAATGTCCACCAGGTTACAAGCGGCTGGCGTCCTCCCAACCCTAATGCTCAGCTCTCTTCGTTCGTTTTCAAATCTCGGACAGACAAAAAACACGTGTTCTGCGTCTTCTTTATCTGACTCGCAGAGTGGACAGTGCGGATAACGTTCATGCTTAAATCTATTGAGATAGTATTTAAAGCATCCATGTCCTGTCAACAGTTGCGTTAAGTAGAAGTCCACATGTCCATGCTTCCGTCCCAGCCATCTCTGCAGTTCTGGGATAAGCTTATACGTCCATCGTCCTTTGCTACTTTGTGCCCACCTCTCTTGCCACTTCGCAGTGGTAAGTTCTCTACACCTTTTCCGTAGGGATTCAGCTGTTTCGATTTCCGTGCTACCTGCTCGGATCTCAACTGATTCCAATGCCAGCAGGTCAATCGGTATAACTCCCGATATTACCAACGCCGCGTCATGGGATACCGTGCGGAACGCACAGCACACCCGCAGGGCACACAATCTCTGAACGGAGTCAGCATCTTGCATATAACTTCCATTTTTTGTGGCTCGGGCCCATATGGGGGCAGCATACATCAGCGTCGATGTGACAACGCTTACCAGTAATCTCCGACCTGGTTGCCTCGGTCCCCGAGTGCTTGCCATAATCCTCGAGATCGCGGCCGCAG
This sequence comes from Drosophila kurseongensis, assembly GCA_018153305.1. Lineage (NCBI taxonomy): Eukaryota > Metazoa > Arthropoda > Insecta > Diptera > Drosophilidae > Drosophila > Drosophila kurseongensis. The sequence goes on from JAECXX010000089.1 coordinate 270,194, forward strand.
TCCTACCTGCCCTGCCACTAGCGTACGCTAGATGTTCTTTGAAGGTTAGCCGGTGGACAATCATGACACCCAAGTATTTTAGGCTTGGGCGAGATTTAATTGTGGCTTCTCCAATTTTGATAGTAGCCGTCTCTACTATCTGCCTGGTGCTTATCAGGACTGCTTCCGTCTTGTGCGCTGCCAAAGTGAGTCCCTTGGCGTCGAGCCATGCGCTTGCTCGTTTCCCAGCTTCGTTGCAGATTCTCTCTGCATCTGGTAGCTCGGCAAAGCCGATGAGTCGTGCACCTTCGGGCATCGCGATCCTAAGGATCCCATCGTACATGGCATTCCACAACAAGGGGCCTAGGACTGATCCTTGTGGGACTCCCCCGCTGACCCTGTGGGTCGATTGCCCAGAATCAGTTTCGTACAGGAGCAGGCGGCCTTCAAAGTAGCTCGCTATTACTTTCTGTATATACATTGGAACATTAAGATTTCTCAATGCATTTAGTGTCTGGTCCCAGCTAGCGGAGTTGAATGCGTTTTTAACATCCAGCGTTGCCGCTATGCAGTACTGCTTTGTGCCGTACAACCACCTTTTCCTCTCGATCGCTTTATCTGCGACTTCGCACAGTTTACCGACTGCGTCGATGGTAGATAGACCCTTTCGAAAACCGTACTGCATCTCTGAGAGGCCGTTGGTTTCGTCAAGAGCACCTTCTAGCCGGGAGTGGATTATTCTTTCAAGAATTTTACCCACCGTGTCTAGCATGCAGAGTGGCCTATATGAAGAAGGCTCCTCCGCTGGCTTGTCCCCCTTTGGTATGAGTACCAGCCGCTGTATTTTCCAGCGACTAGGGAACACACCTTCTGTTAGGCATGCGTTATACATGTCAACATACTCTTTTGTGTTTGCCTTAATAGCAATTTTAAGGACTTTATTCGGGATGCCATCTGGTCCCGGTGCCTTGTCGTCCAGTATTGTCTTCAATACCCGGTGGACTTATTCGGCACTAGTGAGCTTTATGTTCGCAGTATTCACGATCTGTGAGGTTCGCGCCATACTCTCTTGCTCTGGGAACAGTGTTTCCACTATCCTCTTTAGGCCGGCTGGGCATGTCGGCGATGGCCTACTAAATACCCGAAGCCGTTTTGTGACGAGTTTATATGCGAAGCCCCATGGGTTGGAGTCTATTTCTTCGCATATATTATTAAAGCACCTGCGTTTGCTCTCTTTTATATTTTTTTCCAGGGCTCGTCTTCTTTCCCTGAAAAGTATTTGAAGTGCCTCAAATTCGGGCCTTCCTCTTGAGCGTTGGTATGCGCGTCTTGCCCTGTGGCAGTCTTTCCTGGCTTCCGCAATGGATTGGTTCCACCAGTATGCAGGCCTTCTTCCTGATGGGTTTTTTCCCTTTCTCTGCATAGATGCATCACAGGCTAGCTTTGTGTAGTCTGCGATTTGGTTTGCCCGCTCTTCAGCTGTACCGCTAGTGGAGAGGTCCTCGAACAGCATCTGTACCATCTCCACGTCTTAAGAAGGATTAGGAGTTCCCCCTTAGCTGTGCGCCTAACAGCCTGTAGGCTGACGCCAGGGTGTTGTGCCCCCGATCCCCTGCCCGACATTTCCCCGCCTGGGGGATTCAGTGCGTGTGCACTGGTTTTTCGGGAAGGTTGGACCTTTTTTCCCGCAGTATCCTGCTGATCTGCGATCAGACACAAATTAAAAAAAAGAAATAACAAATAAAATTTAATATAAGGAAAAAATCTTAGTACTAAAATATATTTATTAGAATTTTTTAAATTTACCGCCCAAAATTCAAATGAACCACCCAATATTTCCCTATGTGCTACGGCACGCACTTATGTGCTTGGCCTGCACCCTGTTCGAAGTTCGCTGCTATGGCACCCGCAGCTCCTTTCGCACACTACGATCAGTTGGTCGCGCAAGCGCTTTCCACCACTGTACGTGTGCTTGCGAAAATAAAAAAGCGCGAGTGGAATTGACAACAACTAAACAACAACGAGTGGAAATAATGATGAGGCAGAGACACCTCCCCTCCCTCACCTATGACCGGCCCCTGCCTGGTCGCCAAACCTGTTGGGGAAACGAATTCCCAGCTGTCGCCTGCGCCCTCCTGGCCACCAGAAGATGTCCAGGTGCGCATCCCATATGGGGTGCCCCAGGAGGAATGTATTGCCAGTTGAGCTGCTGATGACTATACGCATCAGTCACAGACTCTTTTACGGCTTGTAGAAAATCTCGGGAGAGCAGGGTGGCAGCGCCGACAAAGGTTTTCCCATTGTCGGACTGCACTTGACGGGGACAACCTCTTTTGGATACGAACCGAGCGAAAGCGGCGATAAATTTCTCGGTCGTCAGATTGGATGTAGGCTCTAGATGGATGGCCTTTGTAGAGAAACACACGAAAACCAACACATACCCTTCTGTAATTAGGCAAGCTCTGCCTGTGTAATTTTTTATGTCGAAAGGGCCAGCGTAGTCGCTCTTTCGGAAAACTTCCCATCATCTGAACTTGCAATTGCTTCTTATGGATAACGCAGACCTTGCAGGAGTTAATAACGGCCTTTACCAAGTTCTTTATTTTCGGAACCCAGTATCTTGACCGGGTGAGACGTACGACTAACTGGTTACCTCCGTGCAACGTTATGAGATGCGTAAAGTTTACCAGTAGACGAGAGAGTGCACATTCGTACGGGAGGATTATAGGCCGTTATTCGGCCGCACGCCCTTATAAGCCCTTTCTCATCTAGAAAGGGGTTCAAGGAGAGGATGGAACTTGTCGCGGACACAGGACGCTTTTGACTCAAGCAGCGATGAGTGCTAATGACCATGAGCCGTTCATGGCGGACTTCCGGAATCGGCGACTGTTTCCTACATCGCTGGACAAAACGGTGGACATACGCAAGGACTCGTAAAGCTCTATTTAACTTGGAAAAGCGATCAGGACGCCTTTCCACTTCGGTCACCTGTAAGTCGGTGCTTTGGGCAGGCCACTGATCTCGTGGCTTTTGCAACAAAGTTGGCCCATGCCACCAAAGGGAGTTGTCGACCAGTTCTTGTAGGGGCACTCCCCGACTGGCCAAGTCAGCTGGATTGTGTTCGGATTGAACATGCGACCAATTGGCAGCCTCTGTGGACTGGGTGATCTTTGTTACCCGATTGGCAACGAACGTTGTCCACTGGCATGCTGGTTTGGCTAGCCATGCAAGCACAATCGTGGAATCGGTCCAACAATGGAGTTTCGAGGACAGCATCGGCATATGGGGGAGGATGGATTCGGCTATCTCGGATAGCAATAGAGCTCCACACAGCTCTAGTCTGGGAAGCGACACAGTTTTTACTGGCACCACGCGCGTCTTGGCCGTGAGAAGATGTGCCCCATCTCGACGCGCACATTGATCGCAGCACCGTACGCCTTTTGAGAGGTGTCACAGAATCCGTGATGTTCCACTCGGAACTCTGAGCGGAAGGGAACCCATCTTTGAATTCGGACTTGATCTAGGACTGAGTAGCTTTGATGTTCAATTGGAAGTTCATCATCCCACCCTAGATCATGCAGCCAGATCTCCTGCATGAAAATCTTGGCACAGACCACGAAAGGAGCGAGCCAGCCTGCTGGATTAAACAGCTTCGCAATTTGGGAAAGAACCTGTCGTTTTGTGAGTGTAGCTTTGGTGGATAGGCCGGGGGGGGCGAAGAAAAACTCATCGGATGTTGCTTTCCAACGGACTCCGAGAGTTTTCGCCGTGCTTTCCGTATCTATTTCGAGGAAATCGGCATTTAAAAAATGATCGGTTGCGATATGAGCCAGAACTTATTTGTGGTTGAAGGTCCATTTCCTCAATGGAAAACCAGCCGAATCGAGGGCACTCTGCAACTCGCGAATGGTGAGGTGAGCCTCTTCTGCAAAGTCAGCTCCCGAAAGGACATCATCGACATACATGCAACCACGAATAACTTTACTCGCCCTCGGAAGGGTTAGTTGCACGTCGGTCGCCAGCTGTTGCAGTACCCGAATTGCCAGGAACGGTGCACAATTGACCCCAAACGTAACAGTTTCAACAGCTCAAAATCTCGAATGTATCCTTCTCTATCGCGGAATAAGATACGTTGGAACGCTGTCTGCTTCGGATCTACCCAGATCTGCCGGTACATTTTCTCGATATCAGCACTACACACAAATCGCCACTTAAGGATCTGGATGGTTAGATCGGACTGTAGGACCAGGCCAGCATGAAGGATATCATTTAAGCTGACCCCATTGTCTGAAGGGCTGGAGGCGTTGAATACCACTCGAAGTTTGGTGGTCGTACTCTCCGGTTTTAACACTGCGTGGTGTGGCAGGTAGTAACACGCTGAATCGTGGGTAGGAAGGATTTCTCTCATGAGATATTCTTTAATAACTGAGTCGTACTTGGATTTTAGCGTACTGTCCCTTTTTAGCCGCTGCTCGTTTCTTAAGAATTGAGACAGCGCCTGGGATCTGGAATATCCTAGGGAGCATTTAATGTTCTCAGGATCTCGAAAAGGAAGACTCACGACATACCTGCCGGTCTCGTCTTTTGTGGTGGTCCGCAGGAAATTGTCCTCACAAATCACGTCGAATTCTTTTGCCACCTTTATTGGCAGATCCTTCACCTCCCAGAATTTGGTGAGGAGTTTATCGAGAGACGCTTTATACTTGCGTGGAAAAGGATGATATTTGATCTTGCCTGGGAGCGGGTACTGGTCCTGTTAGAATCCAGCCGAAAATGGTCTCTTGACCGAGAAGCGAGCCACAGATGTTCGCTCGGGTACCGCTTAGTAGAATGGATGGAAGTATATCGGCCCGATTAGAAGATCTATTTGTGCGCTCTCATAAAACTTTGGATCCGCTAGCGGAAGTTTTGGAAGATCTCGCAGGAAATGTTGCGGAAGGGGACATGAAGGAAGATTTCCAGCTGTTTGTGGAAGCACGTAGGCAGTGGTGTTAAACTGCAAACTAGGCCGTGTCGGAGAACGGATCGTGAATTGACCATAGCTTGCAAATAACTGTTGACCGTTTTCCTTCTTCCGCTCTCGTTGCGAGCACAACCGAAAAAGTTCATACACTCTCGCTCTCGCTATGAGCAAGAGACTCTTGCTGTCTTCATTTATGTTTTCTGTTAAGCGCTTTTCGTTGAGCTTTTGTATATCGCTCTGTCAATGAGCAGTGCGTAAAGAGCGGAACGAGAAACGGTCGCAAAATGAGAGTCAGCAAAAGACCGCTTGACCGAAAAACTCAACGCAAACGGTCTTTACATTTACTTTCGCTGTTGTGAAAAAGAAATAATATAATTTGTTTAATAGAGAAATTTAAATTTATTTTGAAATATTTTTGTTAACAAGTTCCATTTTGATTCCATATTCCATATATCTGCAAAACAGTCGCTTAACGATTTGCTTGCCTATGCGTGTGAATGTAAACCAATACATACACAAAAGACCTTTTGCTTCACTCAACAAGACAAAACGGTCTTGGAACAACCAGAACAAAACAGTATAGAAATAAACGGTTTCGCTCTGAGCGCGAGCGAGCTCATTCAAGAACCCATAAATCGGTTGCTCTCTGAGTCTTTTCGTAAAGAGTCAGGAGAAGACACTTATTTTGCGAGCTCTGAAATTGACAGATCTTGTTGGTCTCAGCGGAGACCGTTTGATTAAGTCCTGAGACCTGTGCTTGGATAACCTGGAAGGTCAGTTTAATCAGGTTGAAATCCGGAGACTATTAAGGCTCGCGCTTGGAAATTGCAACCTCGATGGCATATATTAATTATAGCGGTGCCTAGAAGGACTGACCTAGAGCCTGCCGCAAAATAATTCTGAAGCGTTGACTGCGTGCCACTGGCAGCCGAGGGACCGAAAGTATTTGGTCTGGATCTGGGCGTTGGCGTTGGATTTGCGCGCGCTGGGGATGGGCTGCCTCGGTGTAGGAGGGTGTGATGGCGGCCGCGGCACGTGAAGCAGTTATGTGCGCTTTCGCAGTCGCGCAACTGATGTGTCCGCGCAAAGCAGTTTAAACACAGCTGTTTTCTTTTTATATATGCGATGCGTTGGTCGACCGTCATCTGGAGAAATTTGGCGCATGTGCGTGCAGGATGGTTCTCTCTATTACCATTATCTCATATAAATTTATTCTTCGAGACGCCGAGTTGGAAGTGGATGCCCTGGGCTGAGTCTGACTAGAACCTGATGGTCGAACATCATCTATGGCTTCTAGTGTCCTGTGACGCTCCGTTAGGAAAACGTTCAGCTCGTGCCACGTAGGGATCTCGGCTTTGTTATGAAGGGACTGCTCCCATAGGGAAAGCGTAAGCTTTGGGAGTTTGGACGAGCACATATACACCAAGAGGCAATCCCAAGTTTCGACCTGAATACCGGACATTTCTAATGCAGTAAGGCAACCCTGGATGGTACTTTGAAGTTCTTTCAAAGCTGACCCAGACTCCTGTGTGACGGACGGTACATTGAAGAGTATCTTTAATTGACTGTTTACTAACAATCGCTTGTTTTCGAATCGCTCAGTGAGGTTATCCCACGCTGATCGAAAGCCTTCATTAGTAAGGGGTGAATTTGAAACTATATTGTGAGCGTCGCCACTCGTTTTAGCATTAAAGTGGAATAATTTTTCGAGTGGAGTGAGTCTGGGATTGTTGATATAAATTGCCGTAAATAGATCCCGAAAGGTTGGCCAACGAAGATAATCGCCGGTAAAAACCTCGGTAACGCACGGCGGAAGCCGGCAGCCTGACGGAATGTATGTCTGAGAAGGATCAGCTGGCGATGGGGAAGGTTGCGGAAGTTGCGGAGTTTGCGCTATCATATCTGCTATCTGGTCGCCGCACCTTTTGTACGCGCTGTAGCAATAACCGTACTTAGCCTTGAAGACTGGCAAGCTGTCAGTTCCACCTTCTCCGGCTGCTACAAGGCACGCGGTACATGCATCGTACTCTTTTTTGATGCGGACCAATACCTCTCGGATTTCGTGTCGGCGAATATTGAGGACGGATAACGTAGGAGGGACCGCCGAGGGAATATTTATTCGCGATTTCAATTCGGACAGTCGATCCGAGACTTCAATAAACTGGCTCATAGCGAGGTCGACAGCCGTTGCAACCATTTTTGTGCTGGCTCGCGTTATTCTTTCGATGGGAGAAGTAGCCTTTTTGGGAGGTGGCGTTTTTACCTTTTTAGGTGTGGGCGTCCTTACAGTGATTTTTGGTATTTTCGGTGATGGATAGGAGAAAGTTTGTTAGAAATTTCCCTGGACATACCAAACTAGGATGCTGTTAGGATGGAATGTGCGCGCTGATATTTCGGACAAAAATCAGAGAAACAATTGCGGACCCACTTATGGACCGGTGGAAATAGGGTATCGACCAGCCAAAATAGTCGATATGCGTGGCTGAATTATTGTTAAAATATTCCCCAGGCTTTTGGTGGGACGATGGAGCAAGAATGGAAAAAATACCAAAAAAATACTACAAAATAAATAACTGAAAAATACTGTACTTGATGAGGTATTTGTCGTTTAGTATTTTATAGGGGGTAGTTGGCCGAATTAGGATGGGATTGGATGTCCCCGGCAGTGTATGGAGATTATTAGTTTTGTTTTTCTTTATTTAAAAAAAAAAAAATTATTCAAAAAAAAATATCTTGCAGTGGTATCCGGGTGGTATTTTTTTCCAATTTTTCTTTTTATCCCCAAAAGAAAAAAATCTAGTATCGATATATATGTAGATTTACCAAGATCAATAAATAAAAAAAATACTGGAATGGGCGTTTTGTGAAAAAATGTGAAACCAAAGAAACAAATTAATAAGTCAATAAATTAATAAATTGATTCCACTAGTTTCGCGATGGCGACAGTATTTTATGGTTCTTTTTTTGGAACTGGCAGTAATTCTCAGTATTTGTTTAATTTTATTAGAGTTGAACTTGGTGTTTATTAATTTTGTTGGAATTTATTTATGGGATGATTGAAAAACAACTGCCCGAACTTTTGCGGGCTGTGTATTGGTGACGCTGGAATGCGCGGGAATATCGAGCTTTTTTGCGGTACTGCAATTCGCGTGTATGTGTGGATGTATGGATGGAAAGTGCGCAAAATATGTAAATAAGAAAAACACACTGAGACACAAAAGTTATTTCACGTCGGCTTTGGGAATTTATTTAATATATATTTATTGGATGGCCGACGGAAATACTTGAACTTTCGGAATTGGGGTGTAGTTATTTAGAAAAATATGTATAAATGTATGTATGGAATATATGTAATATGGATGTAATATATGTAATCAATATGGCGGAAAATTTTATTGTAAATTTCGCCAGCGGGTATGTGTTGTAAATTTTCGATTTATTGTGGACTGTATTTGGATTTTTAATAATGTAAGCAAATATTGTCACAGCGGATGTACAATAAAAAATTAATATCAAAAAATATTTGTGGGCCGAAATTAGCGGAACACTTAATTTTGTATTTCCCTTTTTGTGGGAAATTAATTTGAACTCAATTTTGAAATTAATTTATTATTCACTGTTCACTGAATTTTTTTGAAATTAATTTATATTTCACTGTACGCTTGACTTTTTATTTGCACAGTTTGATTTGGATTTATATTTTTTATTTTCTTCGATTTGATGTTGGATGTATATTTAATGGTTGTACGGCCAAATGCGAATATGAAACTTGTACATCAATATGCACACGAAAAGGAATTGGAAAATAGGCAATATGGCCGCACGTTAAAAGAGAACGAAGAAATAAACGACGGAATTGGAATTGTAATTTACTAACTGCCGTCGTCGGATTAAATCGGACTTGGATTTTAGACAAATCGTACAGAAAGTCAAACGAATTATGTTTTTCGGTTGGCTGACTGTCGACCGGCAGTTAATAAAAAATTAATAAAATGGCACTTATCCGGCTCGAAGGACCAACAAATTAATAGCTGGGGCGTCGTAGAGTGCTCGTCTATTGAAGGCAGCTTCGTCGGGCGTTGCGGCTGTTGCACGTAGCCGGGTGGCAAGCTGTGGAAGAGATTTTGAAACACTCGACGATCGCGAAGCGCGAGAGAAAATGAAAAACTCGGTGTGGTTTTCGGGAATAGCGGCCGAGCGATGTATTTCATACGGTTAACAATGAGAACTAACTTAAGCCTAGTTGAGCGCTGCGCTTCAAAGCGCAGCGGAGAGATTCCGGGAGCGGGAAGGCGGGAGAGCCTGGAATCGCAAGCGTCCAGTGCGGGAGAGCGGGAGCCGCTTTATACTTGCGTGGAAAAGGATGATATTTGATCTTGCCTCGGAGCGGGTACTGGTCCTGTTAGAATCCAGCCGAAAATGGTCTCTTGACCGAGAAGCGAGCCATAGATGTTTGCTCGGGTACCGCTTAGTAGAATGGATGGATATATATATATGTATATCGGCCCGATTAGAAGATCTATTTGTGCGCTCTCATAAAACTTTGGATCCGCTAGCGGAAGTTCTGGAAGATCTCGCAGGAAATGTTGCGGAAGGGGACATGAAGGAAGATTTCCAGCTGTTTGTGGAAGCACGTAGGCAGTGGTGTTAAACTGCAAACTAGGCCGTGTCGGAGAACGGATCGTGAATTGACCATAGCTTGCAAATAACTGTTGACCGTTTTCCTTCTTCCGCTCTCGTTGCGAGCACAACCGAAAAAGTTCATACACTCTCGCTCTCGCTATGAGCAAGAGACTCTTGCTGTCTTCATTTATGTTTTCTGTTAAGCGCTTTTCGTTGAGCTTTTGTATATCGCTCTGTCAATGAGCAGTGCGTAAAGAGCGGAACGAGAAACGGTCGCAAAATGAGAGTCAGCAAAAGACCGCTTGACCGAAAAACTCAACGCAAACGGTCTTTACATTTACTTTCGCTGTTGTGAAAAAGAAATAATATAATTTGTTTAATAGAGAAATTTAAATTTATTTTGAAATATTTTTGTTAACAAGTTCCATTTTGATTCCATATTCCATATATCTGCAAAACAGACGCTTAACGATTTGCTTGCCTATGCGTGTGAATGTAAACCAATACATACACAAAAGACCTTTTGCTTCACTCAACAAGACAAAACGGTCTTGGAACAACCAGAACAAAACAGTATAGAAATAAACGGTTTCGCTCTGAGCGCGAGCGAGCTCATTCAAGAACCCATAAATCGGTTGCTCTCTGAGTCTTTTCGTAAAGAGTCAGGAGAAGACACTTATTTTGCGAGCTCTGAAATTGACAGATCTTGTTGGTCTCAGCGGAGACCGTTTGATTAAGTCCTGAGACCTGTGCTTGGATAACCTGGAAGGTCAGTTTAATCAGGTTGAAATCCGGAGACTATTAAGGCTCGCGCTTGGAAATTGCAACCTCGATGGCATATATTAATTATAGCGGTGCCTAGAAGGACTGACCTAGAGCCTGCCGCAAAATAATTCTGAAGCGTTGACTGCGTGCCACTGGCAGCCGAGGGACCGAAAGTATTTGGTCTGGATCTGGGCGTTGGCGTTGGATTTGCGCGCGCTGGGGATGGGCTGCCTCGGTGTAGGAGGGTGTGATGGCGGCCGCGGCACGTGAAGCAGTTATGTGCGCTTTCGCAGTCGCGCAACTGATGTGTCCGCGCAAAGCAGTTTAAACACAGCTGTTTTCTTTTTATATATGCGATGCGTTGGTCGACCGTCATCTGGAGAAATTTGGCGCATGTGCGTACAGGATGGTTCTCTCTATTACAGAGATCGCACCCTCTAGGTTGAATAGGTGCTACCCTTGTCTCATATGAATTTATTCTTCGAGACGCCGAGTTGGAAGTGGATGCCCTGGGCTGAGTCTGACTAGAACCTGATGGTCGAACATCATCTATGGCTTCTAGTGTCCTGTGACGCTCCGTTAGGAAAACGTTCAGCTCGTGCCACGTAGGGATCTCGGCTTTGTTATGAAGGGACTGCTCCCATAGCACATATACACCAAGAGGCAATCTTAAGTTTCGACCTGAATACCGGACATTTCTAATGCAGTAAGGCAACCCTGGATGGTGCTTTGAAGTTCTTTCAAAGCTGACTCAGACTCCTGTGTGACGGATGGTACATTGAAGAGTATCTTTAATTGACTGTTTACTAACAATCGCTTGTTTTCGAAACGCTCAGTGAGGTTATCCCACGCTGATCGAAAGCCTTCATTAGTAAGGGGTGAATTTGAAACTATATTGTGAGCGTCGCCACTCGTTTTAGCATTAAAGTGGAATAATTTTTCGAGTGGAGTGAGTCTGGGATTGTTGATATAAATTGCCGTAAATAGATCCCGAAAGGTTGGCCAACGAAGATAATCGCCGGTAAAAACCTCGGTAACGCACGGCGGAAGCCGGCAGCCTGACGGAATGTATGTCTGAGAAGGATCAGCTGGCGATGGGGAAGGTTGCGGAAGTTGCGGAGTTTGCGCTATCATATCTGCTATCTGGTCGCCGCACCTTTTGTACGCGCTGTAGCAATAACCGTACTTAGCCTTGAAGACTGGCAAGCTGTCAGTTCCACCTTCTCCGGCTGCTACAAGGCACGCGGTACATGCATCGTACTCTTTTTTGATGCGGACCAATACCTCTCGGATTTCGTCTCGGCGAATATTGAGGACGGATAACGTAGGAGGGACCGCCGAGGGAATATTTATTCGCGATTTCAATTCGGACAGTCGATCCGAGACTTCAATAAACTGGCTCATAGCGAGGTCGACAGCCGTTGCAACCATTTTTGTGCTGGCTCGCGTTATTCTTTCGATGGGAGAAGTAGCCTTTTTGGGAGGTGGCGTTTTTACCTTTTTAGGTGTGGGCGTCCTTACAGTGATTTTTGGTATTTTCGGTGATGGATAGGAGAAAGTTTGTTAGAAATTTCCCTGGACATACCAAACTAGGATGCTGTTAGGATGGAATGTGCGCGCTGATATTTCGGACAAAAATCAGAGAAACAATTACGGACCCACTTATGGACCGGTGGAAATAGGGTATCGACCAGCCAAAATAGTCGATATGCGTGGCTGAATTATTGTTAAAATATTCCCCCAGCTTTTGGTGGGACGATGGAGCAAGAATGGAAAAAATACCAAAAAAATACTACAAAATAAATAACTGAAAAATACTGTACTTGATGAGGTATTTGTCGTTTAGTATTTTATAGGGGGTAGTTGGCCGAATTAGGATGGGATTGGATGTCCCCGGCAGTGTATGGAGATTATTAGTTTTGTTTTTCTTTATTTAAAAAAAAAAAAAATTATTCAAAAAAATATCTTGCAGTGGTATCCGGGTGGTATTTTTTTCCAATTTTTCTTTTTAAAGCCTAGTATCGAGATCGACAAACGATTATGCTAGCGTAAAAACTTTAATCTTTCCAGTGTGACCAAAGTTTCGAGAGTTCATCAGATTTAAGCGTGCTACGGTCGTACTGTCAATCAGCTGGGTTTGTTGACAAGCAGTTAAAATTCAAATATCGTATTTGCGGGAAAGAGCCTTTAAAAGATATTATCAAATACCTTGGCAAGACAAGTCTGCCGCTGTACAAAGATATTAAAAATCAATACAATTTAAATTTAACAGTTGTTTTTTTTTAATTTACTGATAATTATTTGCTAATTTAAAGTTCATAGCTGCACTTTTATTGTGTTTTTTCGTACATTCTGGACCTAAAAAACATTTTGCTCTGACAAGAGGCACCCCAGATACTATTAATGTTATTTTGTCCTCACATGTAAACACCTGCAATCGACTTTTGTGAGTTTTTTGAGTTTTTCCCTCCATTTCTTATAATGTTCAGTGAGAAGCGCACGCCAAAAGATTAAATTTTTTAATCTTTTCGCTAGGGTTCACCCAAAGACAGACTGGCAACGCTATGGAATTTTCTGGTATTTTTTTCGTCGATCAGGGGACCGACGTGAAAAAAAGGCCCGACGAAAAGTGAACGCCAGCTGTTTGCCTCTCGCTCTCTCTCATGACTGGCGTACGGTTTTCGTCGATCTGGATACTAGGCTTTATCCCCAAAAGAAAAAAATCTAGTATCGATATATATGTAGATTTACCAAGATCAATAAATAAAAAAAAATACTGGAATGGGCGTTTTGTGAAAAAATGTGAAACAAAAGAAACAAATTAATAAGTCAATAAATTAATAAATTGATTCCACTAGTTTCGCGATGGCGACAGTATTTTATGGTTATTTTTTTTTTGGAACTGGCAGTAATTCTCAGTATTTGTTTAATTTTATTTGAGTTGAACTTGGTGTTTATTAATTTTGTTGGAATTTATTTATGGGATGATTGAAAAACAACTGCCCAAACTTTTGCGGGCTGTGTATTGGTGACGCTGGAATGCGCGGGAATTTCGAGCTTTTTTGCGGTACTGCAATTCGCTTGTATGTGTGGATGTATGGATGGAAAGTGCGCAAAATATGTAAATAAGAAAAACACACTGAGACACAAAAGTTATTTCACGTCGGCTTTGGGAATTTATTTAATATATATTTATTGGATGGCCGACGGAAATACTTGAACTTTCGGAATTGGGGTGTAGTTATGTAGAAAAATATGTATAAATGTATGTATGGAATATATGTAATATGGATGTAATATATGTAATCAATATGGCGGAAAATTTTATTGTAAATTTCGCCAGCGGGTATGTGTTGTAAATTTTCGATTTATTGTGGACTGTATTTGGATTTTTAATAATGTAAGCAAATATTGTCACAGCGGATGTACAATAAAAAATTAATATCAAAAAATATTTGTGGGCCGAAATTAGCGGAACACTTAATTTTGTATTTCCCTTTTTTGTGGGAAATTAATTTGAACTCAATTTTGAAATTAATTTATTATTCACTGTTCACTGAATTTTTTTTGAAATTAATTTATATTTCACTGTACGCTTGACTTTTTATTTGCACAGTGTGATTTGGATTTATATTTTTTATTTTCTTCGATTTGATGTTGGATGTATATTTACTGGATGTACGGCCAAATGCGAATATGAAACTTGTACAGCAATATGCACACGAAAAGGAATTAGGCAATATGGCCGCACCTTAAAAGAGAACGAAGAAATAAAAGACGGAATTGGAATTGTAATTTACTAACTGCCGTCGTCGGATTAAATCGGACTTGGATTTTGGACAAATCGTACAGAAAGTCAAACGAATTATGTTTTTCGGATGGCTGACTGTCGATCGGCAGTTAATAAAAAAATTAATAAAATGGCACTTATCCGGCTCGAAGGACCAACAAATGAATAGCTGGGGCGTCGTAGAGTGCTCGTCTATTTAAGGCAGCTTCGTCGGGCGTTGCGGCTGTTGCCAGTAGCCGGGTGGCAAGCTGTGGAAGAGATTTGGAAAAACTCGACGATCGCGAAGCGCGAGAGAAAATGAAAAACTCGGTGTGGTTTTCGGGAATAGCGGCCGAGCGATGTATTTCATACGGTTAACAATGAGAACTAACTTAAGCCTAGTTGAGCGCTGCGCTTCAAAGCGCAGCGGAGAGATTCCGGGAGCGGGAAGGCGGGAGAGCCTGGAATCGCAAGCGTCCAGTGCGGGAGAGCCTGGAATCGCGAGCATCCAGTGCGGGCGAGTAGGCATTCGCCACGAGGGAAGAGCGGGCAATTTAAGAGAGGGGAGAGCGGCGTAAACATGTGAATGGATCTTAACAATTTATTTATTTATTTATTTTCAACTTGTTGCAACCATCCCATGCTAAGCTTCGCCCTGTGCATTACAGTTCGTCGCCTAATACATGTGAATGGGTCTTAACAATACTTCTTATTATACCCTTGCAGAGGGTATTATAATTTTGGTCAAAAGTGTGCAACGCAGTGAAGGAGACATCTCCGACCCTATAAACTATATATATTCTTGATCAGGATCACCTCCTGAGTTGATATAGCCATGTCCGTCTGTCCGTCTGTCTGTCCGTCTGTCTGTTTCTACGCGAACTAGTCTCTCAGTTTTAAAGATATCGAATTGAAACTTTGCACACAGCCTTCGATCCTTTGCACGCAGTATATAAGTCGGAACGGCCAGGATCGGACAACTATATCCTATAGCTGCCATATAACTGATTGATCGGAAATGCCATAACTTTAGTGTTTGTTAAGTTAGGAAGTTGGGATTTCCTATGGGTATTTTATTTGGCCAGTCAATCCGACCTACCAAATTTCATAAGGATCGGCCGACTATATCCTATAGCTGCTATATAACTGATTGATCGGTAATGCCATAACTTTGGGATTTGTAAAGTTAGGAAGTTGGGATTTTCTATGGGTTTTATATTTGGCCAATCAATCTGACCCACTAAATTTCATAGGGATCGGCCGACTATATCCTATAGCCGCCACTTAACTGAACGATTGGAAATGCCATAACTTTGGTGTTTTTAAAGTTAGAAAGTTGGGATTTTTTATGAGTGTTAAGAATGCATCATATGAATAATTTTGGAGAATATAATTCGGAATATTCTGCAAGGGTATTTCAACTTCGGCTCCGCCCGAAGTTAGCTTTCCTTTCTTGTTTTTATTCTGTCTTTGATCCGATCGAGCACATTTCTTCTCCTTTCTGCCATAGCTTGACCCACTGTACTAAGTTGTCTTCTGCCGCCACTCGGCTCGACGTCGAACTATTCACAACGCCCCCGACCACCGACGACGAACACAATTTTTAGTCTATCAAGCCGCTCGGTGTGCATCGAACCAACGACAACAGCAACCGTTTGCCGCCTCGACGGCAACCGTCCGCTTGGTCGACCCGCTCTGTGCAGCACCGAACACTCGGCACACCCAACCGTCTACCGACGACGCCCGACGCTCTCTTGTCGTTAGAGGTGCAGCAACATCGATGAAAACATCGATGCATCGATGTTTTTGAAATTTTCTAAATTCATCGATGTTTTTTTTCAACCATCGATGTTTCTGTGCCGTCACTATCAAGAGAAAAAGCCAAGGGAAAGTACGTAAAACGGCAGATTTTTTTATTTTTCTATTATATTATTAAAGTTATTTATTGGTGGTGCAAGTGACGGCGTTAAGATGGACAAATTCTTGATGCGTAAGTATTTTTAAAAGCGACTAGTGCAAATGCATATTTTTAGTAATTAATTATGCTTTCAGGAGTCGTATGTATGGCGCCCTTCAAAGAAGTGGCAAAAAAATGTCTATGTGTCCCTGCCACTTCCTGCGAGTCAGAAAGAGCCTTCAGCAAGGCGGGGCAAATTATTTCTGACAGCAGGACGCTCCTAAAGCCTGATATTGTTGACAAATTTATGTTCATAAACAAAAATAAAATTTTTTTAAAAAATGTTTAACTAAATTTTAAGAAATGATCTCCGTTTTCTAAACCAAGTGAATAAATGTTTTGTTTTTCTATTTTGAATACAACCACAAGTGTGCATAATTTAACGAGGACGGAAGCTAACTTCGGCTAGCCGAAGTTTTAATACCCTTGCAGACTTAGCCGCAATTGCTAAAATTAAAAAAGTAGCGAAAAGAATAACAAATGTGTAAAATAATAAACCCGAAGTCTTCTTAATAAAAACAAGAGAGAACGCTATAGTCGGGTGCCCCGACTATCAGATACCCGTTACACAGGTAAAGGGAGTGCGAGGGAGATGGAGATAGAAACTTTGATCACGCATAACTTTTTAACGAATGGTCCGATTTGAAAAATTTCTTCTACATTTCGATAGGTATTGATAAATACAATAAATCTGCATTTTTACTTTTCCGAAATATTTTCCGAAATCGTATATAAGCGATTGTGGGCGTTAAAGGGGGCGTGGCACCTTTTTGAAACAAACTTGCGCTGCGTAGGAACTCCTAGAATCTGCATGCAAAATGCCAATCTTCTAGCTTTTATAGTTTCCGAGATCTCAGCGTTCATACGGACAGACAGACAGACGGACAGACAGACGGACAGACGGACAGACGGACAGACGGACATGGCTAGATCGACTCGGCTAGTGATCCTGAACAAGAATATATATACTTTATAGGGTCGGAAACGCTTCCTTCTACCTGTTACATACTTTTGCACGAATACAATATACCCTTTTACTCTACGAGTAACGGGTATAAACATCAAATTTTGACCGATTTCACCCTATTGTTCCTATGGGAGCTATAGGATATACACGACCGATCAGCACGCGCTTTTACCTTGATAAAGGAATGCATAAAAAAATACGATTTGAAAAAATTTATGGCAATAGCTTTTACACTGCGCGAAATATGCTGAAAAACATCAAATTTGGACCGATTTTACCCTATTGTTCCTATGGGAGCTATAGGATATAGACGTCTGATCGGCACGCGCTTTTACCCTGATCAAGGTATGCATAAAAAAATACGATTTGGAAAGATTCATGTCAATAGCTTTTACTCTGCGCGAAATATCATCAATTCTTGCTAGATATACCCGATTGTTCCTATGGGAGCTATAGGATATAGACGTCCGATCGGCACGCGCTTTTACCCTGATCAAGGTATGCATAAAAAAATACGATTTGGAAAGATTCATGACAATAGCTTTTACACTGCGCAAAATATCATCAATTCTTGTAAGATATACCCGATTGTTCCTATGGTAGCTATAGGATATAGACGTCCGATCGGCACGCGCTTTTATCCTAATAAAGGTATGCATAAAAAATTACGATTTAAAAAGATTCATGTCAATAGCTCTTACACTGCGCGAAATATCATCAATTCTTGCAAGATATATCCGATTGTTCCTATGGTAGCTATAGGATATAGACGTCCGATCGGGGCGATTTTCAAACTTGATCTGCGTACACATGTTTTAGGACGAGGATGAAAGTTTGAGATCGCTAGCTTTTAAACTGAGCTCGCAAACGGTATTGAATCAGACGGAAAGACGGACAGACGGACATGGCTATATCGACTCCCCTATAGGTCCTGATCAAGAATATATATACTTTATAGGGTCGGAAACGTCTCCTTCACTGCGTTACCAAAATTATAATACCCTCTGCAAGGGTATAAAAAATATTATTTTAATTTTTTAAAACATCGATGTTTCATCGATGTTTTGGGTGAAAAACATCGAAAACATCCATGGGTCCATACATCGATGTTTCTGCACCTCTACTTGTCGTACCGATCCATTGCCAACAGCAACCGATTGCCGAGCCGACGGCAACCGACCGCTCGATTGACCTGCTCGACACAACCTCGAACCGTCCACCGACGTCAGACATCGGCCATTTATTTTAACCAAAATTAAAAATCTCGCACTTGATTTCTATTACTTCTTTAATCTTTACTGCCTATCTTCGAATATTAGCATCGTTATTTTCACCTTCACTCACTGTGCACAATTCTTGTTACATTTCCTCTTTTTCCTTCTCTAAACGTGGCATCGACCTCTTTATGTTTTACTTTACTGATTATTTTATTCTTGCACTTTAATTCTTTTCTAAAGAGCATTCAGCTTGTTCTCTTTCGAGCGCAACAAGGGATATTCTCTTCTCCAGCCTCACATAACTTTAAAGCCTTGGTTTCACAACAAAAAAGACTTCTTCAACCGCCTCGAAACAAAACAATTAAATCGAATATTAAGTTGCCACGCCTTGGACACTTACACATTATACAAATTAAATGTATACAATACTGCAATCTGTGACTCCGGCGATGTAACAGAAGACATCTTTCATGTTTTGCTTAAAGCCTAGTACTCAGATCGACAAACGACTCCGCTAGCGTAAAAACTTTAATCTTTCCAGTGAGACCAAAATTTCGAGAGTTCATCCGAACTGAGCGTACTACGGTCTTACTGTCAATCAGCTGGGTTTGTTGACAATCAGTTAAAATTCAAATATCGTATTTGCTGGAAAGAGCATTTAAAAGATATTATTAACTGGCAAGACAAGTCTGCCGCTGTACAAAGAAATTAAAAACAATACAATTTAAATTTAGCAGTTGTGTTTTTTTAATTTACTGATAATTATTTGCTAATTTAAAGTTCATAGCCGCTTTTTTATTGAGTTTTTCGTACATTTTTGTCCTAAGAAACACTTTGCCCTGGCAAGAGGCAGGATAGTATTAATGTTATTTTGTCCTCACATGTAAACTCCTGCAATCGACTCTTGCGAGTTTTTTAATTTTTTTCTCCATTTTTTAAAATGTTCAGTGAGAAGCGCACTCCAAAAGATTATATTGTTTAAGCCAAGTATCCTGATCGACGAAAACCGTACGCCAGTCATGAGAGAGAGCGAGAGGCAAACAGCTGGCGTTCACTTTTCGTCGGGCCTTTTTTTGACTTAGGTCTCCAGTTCGACGAAAAAAATACCAGAAAATTGCATCGCGTTGCCAACCACCTGAAATGAACTTTGGGTGAACCCTAGCAAAAAGAATAAAAATTTAATCTTTTGGCGTGCGCTTCAGAAAACCCGGAAAAGTCGGTTGCTGGAGTTCAATAGTGAGGAAAAAATAGCATTGATACGATGCGTGGAGTCGCGCCCAGAATTGTGGCACCTTTCCAATAAAAAGCATTTTAATGCAACATTCATAAAAAGATCGAGGGAGGAAATAGCCTGGGAAATGGACAAAGATGGTAAGTTATAATTGTACATTATTAAATATTTGTTAACGTGGACATATACAATATTTATGTTTAGATAATAGTTTCAAGCTGGCGTGGAAGTCTCTGCGGGACAGTTACAAGTACCACAAGTGCAAGCAGCCAAAGAGTGGAAGTGCTGGAGGAGACCCACTGAAGAAGCCAACAGGTGCTGCAGAGTGGGATTTCGCCCCCTACATGGGCTTCCTGCCGGACTTATCCACGCAGAGGCAGTAGGTTCTGGCCAAAAATTTTTTTACATTATACTAATATAATATATTTTTGTAACAGAACAACCCAATCTGTGTTTTCGGAGAGCGACGGAGCCCAAGCAATGGAGAGGCAAGAAATCAAAATAAAAGGATACAAAATATAAATATATTGTTATCTAAGACTAAATATTTAAAAGCTAATTACTCTAAAACGATGGCCAACTTGGCTTTTATTGGTATAGCATCTGGGCGAGTGTTCCGTTTCGGTATAAGGTACTGCTCCACCATTCCAAAAAGAGTGTTAAAACTCTTCTGAGGAATGTGAAAGTTTTCGAAAAACATTAAGGGAGTCTGCAACAAGTTTTGAAACTTTAAAATGATAAGAAAATATTTTTTAGTGCACGAATATTAATACATTATTGAACAGTTTTACTTACGTCGGAAGCATATCGGCCTTTAAGGGCCCTTTCCTGCAGATATGGGCTCACCCAATATTTCGGACGCTGTCTTTTGTCCTCTTCCTCTAATGCTACAATACATGCCGCCATGCTGACAACCAAAATCAAGCTTGTGTTTTTTGAACTCGACATTTTCGTTTCATTTAACTTTGTTTGCTTTTTTGTTTGTCAACAATCCCAGCTGATTGACAGTAAGACCGTAGAAAGCTCAGTTCGGATGAACTCTCGAAACCTTGGTCACACTGGAAAGATTAAAGTTTTTACGCTAGCATAATCGTTTGTCGATCAGGATACTAGGCTTTAATCTTTACGCTAGGGTTCACCAAAAGTTAATTTCAGGTGGTTGGCAACGCGAGGTAATTTTTTGGTATTTTTTTCGTCAATCTGAGTACCGAGGTGAAAAAAAAGCCTGACGAAAAGTGAATGTCAGCTGCTTGCCTCTCGCTCTCTCTCATGACTGGCGTACAGTTTTCGTCGATCTGAGTACTAGGCTTAATTGCACAAAATTTTCACAAATAAGACGAAATTACCCAACACTGCTCAAATACAGTGATTTATATCGACTGCTCAGACAGGAGCCAATCGATAACTGGACATCGATAGCTCAATTTATACACTCCGCTAACATTAAGCCTAGTATCCTGATCGACGAAAACCGTACGCCAGTCATGAGAGAGAGCGAGAGGCAGCTGGCGATCACTTTTCGTGAAGCTTTTTTTTGACTTAGGTCTCCAGTTCGACGAAAAAAATACCAGAAAATTGCATCGCGTTGCCAACCACCTGAAATGAACTTTGGGTGAACCCTAGCGAAAAGAATAAAAAATTTAATCTTTTGGCGTGCGCTTCTCACTGAACATTTTAGGAAATGCAGGGGAAAAATTAAAAAACCTGCAAAAGTCGATTACAGGAGTTTACATGTGAGGACAAAATAACATTAATACTATCTGTGGTGCCTTTTGTCAGAGCAAAGTGTTTCTTAGGTCAAAATTGTACGAAAAAACATAATAAGAGTGCAGCTATGAACTTTAAATTAGCAAATAATTATCAGTAAATAAAAAAAACAACTGTTAAATTTAAATTGTATTGTTTATTAATTTCTTTGTACAGCGGCAGACTTGTCTTGCCAAGGTAGTTGATAATATCTCTTAAAGGCTCTTTCCCGCAAATACGATATTTGAATTTTAACTGCTTGTCAACAAACCCAGCTGATTGACAGTACGACCGTAGCACGCTTAATTCTGATGAACTCTCGAAACTTTGGTCACACTGGAAAGATTAACGTTTTTACGCTAGCGTAATCTTTTGTCGATCTGGATACTAGGCTTAACCATTTAATTTAACACTACAATAACACACTGCTCACCAGCGTGACCGAATATGGTATTTTAAATACTTTTTGGTATTTTATCAGCTCTGATTATGTGCGTAACGAAAGAATTTGGAACATGGAGGCTGGTTTTATTTTTTGATTTTCTCGCTTTTTGGGCACGTAATCGAAAATTTTAATGCAAAAATATTAAAAAAAGAAAATCCTAACTATTTATTTAAGATTTAGGCCTATTCGAGGTCTGGAAGTATTTCGAAAATGCATTTAAAAAATCGACTCCCCACACTCTGGAGAATATCTCAACTCACAGAGCGTGTGCCAAGTTGCACGCTACATCAGCTTAAAGAACGTTTCATCAAGGATATAAACTTAAAATTTTATAAAAATCGTACCCACATTTTTTAAGGAAATCGCTTAACAGCTTAAAAAAAAAGACTAAAAAATGTAATTGGAAATAAAGTCCTTCACAGAGCGTGTGCCAAAATGCCGTGTATATAGGCGTACGTAGGGATGTTTTAGTAATGCTTCTAGAAAATTTGAGAAACATTTTTCCCACAGTTTTTTAGAAAATCGCATTACAGTTTGCGTAGTTTAAAGGGATATAAAAGTGCCGCCCACTCTATTACTTGAACCAATCGTTAGACATTGCATGAACCAACTTATTTTCTGTCGTTTAAAATACCAATCGACGCTAACCTTTGAAAAATTCCTACGCCCCTTACAGAGCGTGTGCCAAGTCAGGAGATATTTTAAAAAATTGATAGGCAATCGAATTAACTTTAAGGAAAGTTTCAATCAATTCGTACCCACAGTTTTCTTGAAATCAATACTTTCTCATGATCACGACACACTTGAGCCTTTCCAGACAGCAACCATCACAAAATTGTCCCGTCAGCAGCAACCGTCATAAAATACCAATTCGACGCTAACTTTTAAAAAATTCCTACGCCCCTCACAGAGCGTGTGCCAACTCGGGAGGTATTTCAAAAGATTAATAGGCAATCGAACTAACTTTGAGGAAAATTTCAATCAATTTGAACCCACAGTTTCTTTGCAATTAAAATTTGTTAAGTGAATGGCCACACGGCAGCATTTCCAAGACGCTAACCACTGTGAATCATCGATAGTTATTCGATATTTAGACAATTGACGCAATGTGCGCAGCCCTCGTTTGACTTTGCGGGAATTGTAAATGAGTATGGCAACGTTATTTATATTTCCCCGTTACTGAAGAAGTTTTTACATTTTGATCAAGTGATTTAATATTAATATAAAAGAGTAAGTAAATGACATTTTATGGCAGTTTTTGTAAATATCATTATTGTTAATGCCAATGCATTTCAGTGTTTCCAAGCGAGGAGTTTGAATCGTGGAAGAAGGAGCCTGAGGAGAAATTTTTGAACAAGCGGTAAGTTTTTTTAGTAGGCTTAATTCTTCTGCTGATACTTTTGCTAGTGGTTATATGTACATACATACATACATATATGGCATTGATCAGGGTAGTCTTAATCCTAATTAGAATCTATGTTTGACGGCGTACAATCTTTCTGTTTTTGCGAATATTTCGTGTCAAAAAATTGCCCTAGTCATTCGGAATAGACGGAGCAGGTCTATATTGATTCGTTTGGTTATGCTGATCAACAATATATATATTTCATAATGGCTAAAAATGTATTTTCTTAGAGTTACAAACAAAGCTTTAAAACTGAGGGACTAGTTTACGTAGAAACGGACGGACAGACGGACATGGCTAGATCGACTCTCCTGGTGATGCTGATCAAGAATATATATACTTTATAGGGTCTGAGATGTCTCCTTCACTGCGTTGCACACTTTTGACCAAAATAATAATACCCTCTGCAAGGGTATTAAATAAATAATCAGACGATTATATAATAGCTGCCATATAAACATTGAAAGGTAGTTCATTCATAAAACTTGCCGGAGAAAAAGATTTTGAAATAATTCTCAATATTTTTAGAGAAATTAGCTCGACAAAAAATTGTGGTTTCTTTCAAACAAATTGCTTAACCAAAAGGTGGCAAAAAAACGTGGTAATGACTTACAAAAGAATTTTAAGGAATTGCAATTTAAAAACTGCTAATCCAACTTCTTTAAAAGTGGAAAACTCCTCTTTGATTGGCGAAACGCCAAAAACTAATCACGACAACCATAGTGACGAATCAAATAAAAGTCTTATGGATTCGCCTAGTCATATTACTACTTCTTCTCTTATAGATGAAAGTCATATCGACGCAATATTAAAATGTGTTCGAAAAACTTCTGGGATTGGTAATTTAAGCTTAAATGTTGACATGGAAATGGTAGATTTGAATCCACACGGGATTCGCACACCTAAGCCATGTGACATCTTTATCGCAGCATTAAAAATTCCAGATTTTGAAACAACTGTTTTAGAATGCTGTACAAAGTTCACAGAAAAACAGAGCATTGAGCATGTAATTAGAGAAAATTTTGTCACTGTTAATAATGCTTGTTCTATAAATTTTAAGTCTATTCGACTGAATGAAGATTCTTATAGAGCTTATGGATATTGCCAAGATCCATCTTGCAACTATTACAGGTTTCAGGGATTATATAATGGAAATGTTCGAATTTATTCAAACAGGATGGAGGTCAAACATTCCATTAATGCAAAAACAACTACTCAATGCAGAGCCATAAATCGTTTTCTTGCGAAAAAAGATATTAGGGGCTGCACTGCGTTTGAATTTAGAAATAAATTGGTCAATAAAGCCAACACAAACAGAGCGCTTATTGGCAATGATCAAATGATCAATAAACATTTATCTTATTATAGAAATTTAATATCAGAGGAGAACGCTAAAGACGAATTTGAAAAGAATCCCTTTACACTTTATTCAGTTTTTATCGACAAAGCTGGAAGTGTATTTATGGAATAAGGAACACATAAGGGTTCTTCTCCATAATATCAAGAAAGACACCTTGCATATAGACGCTACAGGGTGCGTAGTGCAACCAATGAAATTTGTGAAGAAAAGGATTCTTCTCTACTCATTAGTTGCACATATTCCAGAGTATCACCTGGTGTACCCTCTGGCTCATGCCATTTTATCCAATCATTGTGCCTATGATATTGGTCGTTTTTTATGCGAGCCAAATAAGTTTTGTAAAGACAATAAGTTCAAGCTGCCAATATGCAAACGCATTATAACTGATGTTAGTTTTGCTATTATTCAAGCAATTTTAAATGAATTTAATCATTTAGACATTGTTCAATACAATAGTATGTGCTTCCGCTTTTTATATGGCGAAAGTGACGTATTTCCTAGTGTATGCGTTCAATTTTGTACAAGTCATTATGCAAAAATAATGTGTGCGGATATTGACCGAACCGTAGGACTGGCAAATATTGAGTTAAGAGATTTTATTAGAAATGCTCTTGGTCTCGGATATAATATTATTACAATTAAGAAGTTAGAGGAATGGTTTTGCAACGTAATCACGATTCTTCTTTCTCCATTTGTAAATAGTTATTTTATAGATTCTATATCCTATTTATCAGGTGATAGCTTACCCACTTTTGATTTGAGCCAACATGAAGAGTCTGCTAAGCCAAGTTTTAGAGACCGCGAGGATGCATTGAATACGATAGCAGGTCAGAGTGAATTTAAAAAACGATTCACTTTTTTTGCTCTGAAAATCACCGACATGTTATCAAAGCAAACCGAAACTGTCCAAATTAACATATATCATCATCCTGAAATGGTAGATGTTATTTTGGGGAAACAAATTGTTTTTGCTCCTTTTTGGACTAATGTTATCGGAATTTTTATTGACGAGAGCATTGAAGCACAGTGTCATTAAATCAAAGCAGGGATTAAAGTTAGGAAGGTTCATCCGAAAATTGGACGATCTTTCAAAATCCGTGGTTCGGCAAGTTGAGCTTGCGCATCCGGAATATTCTTGTTCCCCTCTTACTCATGGTAAGTTAATAAAAGCAAGGGCGAAAAACCCTGCATTAAAGAAAAAATCAGTTTTAAAAGAAATTTCCAATAAAAATCTGTCAACAATAGAAGAAAGTTGGCAAAGAAAAGGAATAAAAAAGCTTAAAGTAGGGTTATTTAAAAGTGATATTTCCGGACTAAATAAAGTTCGTGAAGAACACATAAAAGCCCGTCACTTAAATGAATCGAATGAATTAATTCAATTGGATCATTCTTACGTACTCGAAAAAAGACAATTTAAAATGGAAGATACATTCAAAAAGGTTATCTTTCAAGTTTTTCACATAAATAATAGCATTACCAAAGATGTTAATATTTACATGCTAATATGTAAGACACTGTTCGAGTCTGTACATGCGTCAAATAGTTTCCGTTTTATATTTCATATCGAACTAAATGATTTACTTACACTGCAGAATAAAAAGTGGCTTTCTAACTTTATCTTAGACGCCGCTTTAACTGCTTTAGTTTTTTATAATGAAGATGTGACGATGATGTGAGATGATGATTATGGATTCCAGAATGAAGAAATAATTAAATCAGCCTATGAAGAGGGAGGCCGCCATTTAATTGTTCCTCATTGCTACTATGATCATTTTTGTGTTTTATTTGTAGACATTTTTAAGCAACAATTTATATTCTTAGATCCTTTTGGAAACACCAAACATACGAAAAAGTTTATAAATTATTACAATAATATACTAAGCCGCAAAAGTAAAAGAAGATTTACTAGCGTGTCGATAGAGCACGATATTCAAACTGATACGTTTAATTGTGGCATTTTTGTTTTGCAAGTCGCTAAATGCTACATGGAGGACATTCCAATGACAAATTTGCAACCAGCTTTTTTGTTTAGAAAACAAATTTTTGAAAAATTAATTAGTTATGGAGATTCCTTAGCTAATATATGTTTGCATTGCTGCAAATCGAACACCCTTGATGCTGAAGAGTTGTGCATCAAATGTGGAAAAACCATTTGCAGTGAATGCAAATTTAAAATCTATAAAATCGCAAATAAATATATTATTTGTCTTATATGCGAAGCAATAGAGAAGAGGAATGCAGACTCAAATGGCTGAGAACGTTAGAAATGTTGAGCCGACCCTACGGGCGCTCCTGACCAACTATGCTCGCCAGAGTCTTCACCCACTTTTCTGATGCGTTCTTATAGCTTATATCAATTGCAATGTTGAGCGCAGTTGTGCTCTGAATATCTTTACAATCCACTTTGTATTTGTTTGAGATATATCTCCTTGCATTTGTGTTGATTTGACTTCTCTTAGACACGATAGGCTTATGCGCTCCAGAGCATTTGAAACTATTTTTGCTAACTGACTAAATCAATGAAGTTGTGGACTAGGCCTAATCACTCTACCTCAATGGTGGTGCGGAAAAGAGTGAACCGTTAAAACCTTACTGCACAAAAAAAGTGGCCATAAAAAGGGAAAAATTATCACGATATCTCTCTAAAGAATTTCCTTAATTTGGAAATTGTAAACTTAAATATTTAATTGTATAAAACATAAAACGATTATTAACACCTTTTTTTTCACCGCCATCTCAGAGTTTGGTAACTACAAAGTCATCAACAAGAAGAACAACTCTAGAAACTACAGCTAATTACTTCGGTAAGAATTTGGAAGGAAATAGCTTTTCATCACAGTTTACGTGAAAAAATCACCATGGAGCTCGAGGATGTGACAAGGTAAAGAATCATCTTAACTCTTGGTTGTCTACTAACTTGATTTCCGTCTTACAGATCATTTCCATGAAGACTGGCCACATTGTGATCAATAATCAACGAAATTAGCCACTAAAATGATGTATTTCAAAAACTTCGATATTTTTGCAATCGTTTGTTTATTTTTAAAAATTGTGATTAAACTAGCTAGAAATTACCAATGTTAAGCTAATCCCAAAAAAAAATTTCAAGAATTGTTAATATTAAAAGAAATATGAATACCCTTTAAAATTATGTATTTCAAAAACTTCGGTATTTTTGCAATCGTTTGTTTATTTTTAAAAATTGTAATTAAACTAGCTAGAAATTACCAATGTTAAGCTAATCCCAAAAAACAATTTCAAGAATTGTTAATATTAAAAGAAATATGAATACCCTTTAAAAAAAAACGTTTGTTTATTTTATGCCGTTTTTCAAAAGGTTTTTCAACACCATCTCGCTAATATTGCGATCTCGCTCTTCAGAGAAAACGAGCACTTTGGATTCTAGGAATAGGTCGCCTTCTAGGAATTATGGAATCAGCTTCGATACCCACCAAATAAGACGACGGTTTCTACAATTCAAGTAGTTCCAAGAACATGTATTTATCCCTAAAGATTATAAAATGAAAGACCGATTTTTAAGGGGATACGGTCACAGCCCAAACCGTAAGAGCAAGAGCAGCCAAATTTTTTCACAGTATTCCATTGGGGGCGTGGGCGCCCACTAAGATCCGATATGTCCCCCCAGTGGCCCCAAACAGCTCCAACATCCATTATTCTGAGCAAAAAAAAGTTGATGTATTTAAGCTTAACTTCTAAAGTGGTTGGAATTTCGATATTTGGTTTTTTCCGAATTTTAGGTTTTGAAAAGGCCTAATTAGAAATCTAAAAGAAATTTCGATATCCCCCATAATTTGGGGGCTACATTTAAAATTAACTTTTCGATTTAAAAAATCTAAACCGCTGCTCCGATCAAGATGATTTTTCGCTCAATAGTTATTCTATGGCCCAAATGCTTAAGTTTAATTTTTCAAGTTTTTAACCTTTTTTAAGTATTTTTAACGAATTTATTTAGATTTTCTAAGTTATTGCGTTGCATTTTGCGGGAGCCTGCCGAGAGAGCGAAACCCAGAGAGCGGATGCCAAGAGAGCGACGGCCGAGAGAGCAACAGCCAAGAAAACTGATGAGGGGGAGGGGTAGTGCTGCAGGGAAAGGTGAGGGGAGAGAGGCAATTTTAGTTAAATTTGTTTTGGATTTTAAAAACATAAACTGCTGCTCCGATCAATATGATTTTCGATCAATAGTCAGTAGTAGTAGGTAGTACCGCTGCAGACAGTGCCGTTGCTGGCAGTGCCGTCGCAGAGTTTCCAGTCTGGCCCTTCTGCGGATGAGCTGATGCAGCAAATCGCCATGTTGCAACAGCAGCTCCAAAAGCAACAGGAGCAGGCGCGAGCCCCCGAGGAAGAGCGGCGAGATCAGCCGGGTCAACCTGGCTCAATGATGGCGCAGCAAATCCAGGGCTTGCAGCAACAGCTCCAGCAGCAAGACATTTCGAATTAATTAATTTTTGTTGTATTTGTTTTTAATTTCTTATTTAGTCCTTACTTTAATTTAATTTTGTTCTTTTTCCCTTTCTTAGTTTTAAGTTTAATTCATTACAATTTCTTTTTAAATAAAAAAAACCAAAAAAAAAAATCCATACAAAAATGCTTATTTTGGGTGGATCTTTATTGTTAACATATCTTGCATTTTCTTTTCCTGGGGTTTTAATTTTCTGTCTTCTTAGATGCGTTCCATCTCTTACACGAAATTGGAACATGAAAACAAAAAGTTAAAAGCAACTCATGTAATAGGCACGGTTACAAACCAATACATCCACATCTTACGATGTTTGTATTTGTGCTTGCGTCGCCGCTACGCAAATAGCTGAAAATTAAGGACAAGGAAATAAAGGAAACTAATAACAGCTAAACAGGAGCGAGAAGTTTAGTTTTATTTTGGATGCCTAAGCAGCAAGTGAAAGCTATTGTGAAGCGCAAACATTTTAAAATTTTTCTGTGCGTAAAGTTAATTTAAATTCTTACACGTAAGTTATTTTTTCTATTTCACTATACAAGTTTTGTATAGACGCTAATCAAATTCTTGAGAAGCGAAGTCATAGTTGACTTTCATTAGTTAGTTATCCATTTCCTTACAATGTATGGACACTTTTCACGTTAATATTTAACGTTGATCAGTGAAGTCAATTTTGACTTTAAATATAAGCAAGCTGTTCTTGAACGCTTTTCACGTTGCTTTTTAACATTGATTAGCGAGTTACTGTTGGCTTTTTTAAGTTGACATAACTAAATCGATTTTTTTAACTTCTTTTAAAAGAAGTTGGCTATAAATACTTTGGTAAAAGTTTAATTTGATCTTTGACCTTTAATACAAATTTAAAGCTTTAATATGTCAATTGAGAACCTAAGTATTAATGGTGAGCTGGTGCCCCATATGGTGGTTAAAATAATTGGCGATGGTGCTTGCCTGTTTAGAGCCATTTCATATCGTTTTAAAGGCTCACAGCATTTCTCTGGAGTGATTAGCTCACGTTGTTAACAATTGGGATTTTAATTGGGACTCTAATGGACTAAATTTCATAAATTCTGCACAATATGAAGAGGAAATGATGAAGTCCCGTACTTACGGAACAGAGTGTGAGCTTCAAGCAGCTGCTAATGTATATTCAGTTTGCTTTCATGTTTTTCGAAATGGAAATTTTCATAGCGGTTATGGTTCAGAAGATAACCTTGTTTAATTATTGAAATTTTCTGGTGATCTTGAAAATGGACATTTCGATGTACCTCTTTTGTATGAATCATCACCGTTAACAGATTCACCGTCACAAAGATTAGTTGAGGCTAGCACAAAAAAAAAGCTCCCAAAAGGAGAGCCCGATTTTCTGATAGAACTAAGTCCAACCAAATAAAGGGAGCTAAAAAAAAATTCAGGATTGATCGTACAGAACAAATAAAAGATAAAAATAAGGAATATTACGCTAATAAGACGTCAGAAGGACATCTTTTATGGAAAGTAAAAAAAATGTCTGGATTTACAAATGATTGCCAAATAGCGTATAGCGCTGACAAAATTATTGAAATTGGGCCCATGAATAAGAAATGCAACTATTGCAATGCTTTGAAATGGAAGAACGAATCTGACGGAATTTGCTGTAGTTCCGGAAAAGTTAAACTTCCCCAACTTCAAACATTACCTGAGCCTCTTAAGAGCCTAATCCTAGGCGGTCATCCCAAGCATGCCCACTTCTTAGACCGTTTAAGAAAATACAATTCATTATTTCAAATGACTTCATTCGGCTGTAATAAAGTTTATGAAAAAGGTTTCATGCCAACTTTTAAGGTTCAGGGTCAGGTATATCACCTAATTGGCAGTCTATGGCCTACAAAGGAAAAAGAAGCACAGTTCCTTCAAATATATTTTGTTGGTGAGGATGAAAAGGAAACAGAACTGAGATGTAAAAATGCGTCTGATGTGAATCGTGATTTGGTAAAAGCTTTACAATCTATGTTGCATAAAATTAATCCGTTCGTTAAAGATTTAAAATCAACTATTGACAAAGTTCCTGCAAATACTACTGACTACAAAATGATAATTCATGCCGATCGCACACCATCTGGATCTCACAAGGGTTGCTATAATGCACCAAGAGCAAGTAAGGTAGCTTTACTTATTGTTGGTCAGCAGTTCAAACAGAGAGATATTATTCTTGAAAGTCATAATTCAAAATTACAAAAAATTAATGAACTACACCGTTCCTATGACGCTTTGCAGTATCCGCTTCTCTTTCCACATGGAGAGGATGGATATTCAATTGATATACCGCAAGTAGATCCTCTATCAAAAAAACATTTAAAAAAAACCGTATCGGCACTAAATTTTTATAGTTACCGAATAATGATTCGGGAGGGTGAAATTAATCATATAATTTATTTCAAAGCTCTTTTATGTCAGTTTTTAGTCGATATGTGTGCCAAAATGGAAGCAGAACGGCTTAATTTTATTCGAAACAATCAAGAAAAACTTAGGGCTGAAAGCTATATACACCTTAAAGGCGCTATAGGTAGACAAGATGTAAATCTTCATTCACGAGTTCTGCACGTTATATGCATGAGAAAACTCAGGATGCTATGACATATGTCCGGCACTATGGCCGTCCTGATTTATTTATAACATTTACTTGCAACCCTAAATGGAAAGACATTACAGAGTCATTATTACCCGGTCAGATGGCCTATGACCGCCATGATATAATAGCGCGAGTATTTCATTTAAAAGTTAAAGCACTAAAGGCTCTTTTAGTTAAGAACGAATTGTTTGGAGAAGTTCAATGTTTCATGTACACTGTAGAATGGCAAAAACGTGGCCTCCCACATGTTCATATACTACTTTGGCCTAAAAATCGAATTTATGCTGATCAAATAGACGATACAATATGTGCAGAAATTCCAGATCCACAGAAAGATCCCGGGCTACATAATATCGTAAAGTCCAATATGATTCATGGACCTTGCGGAATGTTAAACCGTAGTTCACCGTGCATGAAAGATGGCAAATGTTCAAAAAAATTTCCCCGTCAGCTTTCAAAGGAAACAGTAACAGGAAT
The DNA here is from genome assembly GCA_018153305.1 of Drosophila kurseongensis. Classification (NCBI taxonomy): domain Eukaryota; kingdom Metazoa; phylum Arthropoda; class Insecta; order Diptera; family Drosophilidae; genus Drosophila; species Drosophila kurseongensis. Next base: position 302,183 of record JAECXX010000089.1, read on the forward strand.
TGATAGTTATCCTCTGTATCGAAGAAGGGCTTCAGATGATGGTGGCTTTACTGTAGAAAAGAATGGTAATATTTTAGACAACCGTTGGGTTGTGCCATATAATTCAGTACTATTACGTGCAAAGGAAGCACACATAAATGTTGAAGCCAGTTCAGTTAAGTCTATAAAATGCGTATGCAAATATGTCAATAAAGGCAGCGATCAGGCTTCATTTTCCCTTGAAGACCGACGAAATGAAGTTAAAACGTATAAAAATGGAAGATATATAAGCAGTTCGGAAGCCGTGTGGAGAATCCTGGCTTTCCCTATGCACGAACGACTTCCAGCAGTTATGCAATTGTCTGTACATTTAGAAAATGGGCAGCGTGTGTACTTTAATCCCAATGATCCGAATCAACTAACGAAGAAGATAAACACTCCTTCGAATACTACACTTCTCGCTTTCTTTGAACTTTGTAAAATTGATGATTTCGCCAAAACTCTTTTATATGTTGAAGTTCCATCCTATTACACATGGAACAATACAAAGTTTCTTAGAAGAAAACGAGGCAGTGACGTACCTCATTTTTCTGGAGTTAAAAAGGATTCAGCTTTGGGCAGAGTTTATACCGTTCACCCACATAACAGTGAATGTTATTTTCTTAGACTTTCACTCCATGAGGTACGAGGTCCAACTTCATTTTCGTATTTAAAAACTGTAAATGGCGTAATATACAGTACGTTTCAATTAGCTTGCAAAGCGTTGGGCTTACTTGAGGATGATAGTCATTGGGACAAAACTTTGGCAGAAGCTAGCGTTTGTCAAGTTCCAAAAAACTTACGTGATCTCTTTGGAATTATGTTAGTTTTTTGTCAACTCTCGGATCCTTTGGGTCTTTGGAATAAGTACAAGACTTTCTTATCGGAAGATATACTTCATTCATTACAAATGCCCGTAAACTCTGACATTAATGACGAAATTATGGAAAGAGTCTATAACAAATGTCTAATGAGCATTGAACATTTTGTATTGTCTATTGGTGGAACATGTCTTAAAGAATATGGTCTTCCTCAACCAATTATTCCTGAAGCCGAATTGGAAGAAAATAATACCGATTATCTAAGAGAAGACGAGCAAAAAGTCGTATACAATACAATTTTACAAAGCGTTGGGGCTGAGATGGGTGAAATATTTTTTTTGGATGCACCTGGAGGGACAGGTAAAACCTTCTTGACAAACTTATTGTTGGCAAAAGTTCGAAGTTAAAAAAAAATAGCCCTAGCTGTAGCATCTTCCGGTATAGCTGCTACCCTGCTCAATGGAGGTTGAACTGCTCATTCTACATTTAAACTTCCTTTGGATTTAGTTAATTTAGAAACACCTCATTGCTCTATTTCAAAGCAATGTAATATGGCTGCGGTGTTTAAAGATTGTAAGTTAATTGTTTGGGATGAGTGCACAATGTCACATAAAGGTGGGCTTGAAGCCATAAATAGAACCCTGCAAGATATTAATGAGAATACTATGTTGATGGGTGGTATTACAGTCCTGCTAGCTGGAGACTTTCGCCAAACCCTTCCTGTTGTGCCAAGAGGTACAAGAGCTGACGAAATAAAGGCCTGTTTAAAATCTTCATTTTTATGGCCACAGATAAAAAAACTAGCGCTCACGAAAAATATGCGAGTGCACTTAAAAGGAGACAGTTCTGCACGAATTTTTGCCGAAACTCTTTTATAAATTGGGAATGGCGTCCATCCAACAGTTGATGGAAAAATGGTTATAACATCACGCTTTGGAAATGTAGTCAAAAACGTTCAAGACCTTACATCCAAAATATTTCCTGACATTTCCAACATATCATGTAAAAGCTTAGATCTATTAGAAGCTATCTGAGCGCGCCATTTTGACAACGAAAAATGAAAGAGCAACCACTATTAATAATTTATTGCTAAGCTCATTTGATGGTTTAGAAGTCTCCTATAAATCGGTCGACTCTGTTCCTGATGCTGATAATGCTGTTCATTACCCTGTTGAATTTTTAAATTCTTTGAATCCTCCAGGAATTCCTCAGCATAATCTGTCTCTTAGGATTAAAGCACCGGTAATGTTATTGCGAAATTTAAGTCCCACAAAGTTATGCAATGGGACACGATAGCAGATAAAAGGTCTTCATAAGAATGTAATCGAAGCAACAGTATTTACAGGGTGCGCGAAGGGGGAAACAGTGTTTATACCCAGGAACCCATTAATACCATCCAGTCTGCCGTTTAAGTTTAAAAGGCTACAATTCCCTCTAAAAGTTTGCTTTGCAATAACTATAAATAAATCGCAGGGGCAGACTTTGAAGCTGGCTGGACTAGATCTTAGAGAAGATTGCTTCTCTCATGGACAATTTTATGTCGCATGCTCTAGAGTTAGCTCTGCCAGTAGCCTTATTATTCTCGCTCCTGAAGGATCTTCTAAAAATGTTGTTTACACAGAGGTTTTAAAGTAATCATATTAATTAACATTATTAAACCTAGAAAGTTTCAGTGGAATAGGTCTAATTGGAGATACCACATTAAAAAAAACGCGCCAATTTCTCTACCTCAGGGGGTGGTGTGGAAATGGGAGAGTCTTGACAACCGTACTCAAAACTAATTTTAAGCGAACGAAGTCGCGCCGGGTACAGCTAGTTTATGTATATTTTAACAAAATATTAATTGTTTTTAAGCTGAGGCTGTAATAAAAACAAGTAATTCCAAGACATGTATTTATTTATATTTTATTTATATTTTATTGATATTTAAATTTTTAAAATATTAAAATATTATTTTGAGCTGGGGCCCGGCGCTTCATCGTCTATGCTCAACTTTTTGACCGAATCTTCGACGTTTTGACAGTGCTTAGCCCTCTTGTTCCGGCGGCGGGGGGGCGAGTATGTTCTTCCTCGCTCTCTGAAGAGGATCTTTCATCTTTCCTCTTCAGAGCGCACCCAAAATTAAATGTGAAGTTCTGCAAAAATAATAATTATTAATATCTTTGTTTATATATGTATACAATAATATTCTTACCGAGCATCTTTCAAATTTCAATATTTGGGTGGTTGTTTCCGGGCCTTCCTCCTTCTTCTTGCCCTGGCTTTCATCCTTCTTTTTATTTTGGCTGTTCATTTTCAGTTGAAGCCTAGTATCCAGATCGACGAAAACCGAACGCCAGTCATGAGAGAGAGCAAGAGGCAAACAGCTGGCGTTCACTTTTCGTCGGGCCTTTTTTTCACGTCGGTCTCCTGATCGACGAAAAAAATACCAAAAAATTCCATAGCGTTGCCAGTCTGTCTTTGGCTGAACCCTAGCGAAAAGATTAAAAAATTTAATCTTTTGGCGTGCGCTTCTCACTGAACATTATAAGAAATGGAGGGAAAAACTCCAAAAACTCACAAAAGTCGATTGCAGGTGTTTACATGTGAGGACAAAATAACATTAATACTATCTGGGGTGCCTCTTGTCAGAGCAAAATGTTTTTTAGGTCCAGAATGTACAGAAAAAACACAATAAAAGTGCAGCCATGAACTTTAAATTGGCAAATAATTATCAGTAAATTAAAAAAAAACAACTGTTAAATTTAAATTGTATTGATTTTTAATATCTTTGTACAGCGGCAGACTTGTCTTGCCAAGGTATTTGGTAATATCATTTAAAGGCTCTTTCCGGCAAATACGATATTTCAATTTTAACTGCTTGTCAACAAACCCAGCTGATTGACAGTACGACCGTAGCACGCTTAAATCTGATGAACTCTCGAAACTTTGGTCACACTGGAAAGATTAAAGTTTTTACGCTAGCGTAATCGTTTGTCTATCCAGATACGAAAACCGTACGCAAGTCATGAGAGAGAGCGAGAGGCAAACAGCTGGCGTTCACTTTTCGTCGGGCCTTTTTTTCACGTCGGTCTCCTGATCGACGAAAAAAATACCAGAAAATTCCATAGCGTTGCCAGTCTGCGGAAATTAACTTTGGGTGAACCCTAGCGAAAAGATTAAAAATTTAATCTTTTGGCGTGCGCTTCTCACTGAACATTATAAGAAATGGAGGGAAAAACTCAAAAAACTCACAAAAGTCGATTCCAGGTGTTTACATGTGAGGACAAAATAACATTAATACTATCTGGGGTGCCTATTGTCAGAGCAAAATGTTTTTAGGTCCAGAATGTACGAAAAACACAATAAAAGTGCAGCTTTGAACTTTAAATTAGCAAATAATTATCAGTAAATTACAAAAAACTGTTAAATATAAATTGTATTGATTTTTAATATCTTTGTACAGCGGCAGACTTGTCTTGCCAAGGTATTTGTCATTTAAAGGCTCTTTCCCGCAAATACGATATTTGAATTTTAACTGCTTGTCAACAAACCCAGCTGATTGACAGTAAGGCCGTAGTACGCTCAGTTCGGATAAACTCTCGAAATTTTGGTCACACTGGAAAGATTAAAGTTTTTACGCTAGCGAACTCGTTTGTCGATCTGAGTACTAGGCTTCTGTCATACGACTACGGGAGTCACAAACGACACACTTGGTGCTTATTTTTAAGGTGGGATAACAAATTTGTCGTGTTTCCACTGGTTTTAGGTACTTTTAGGCACAAAGTAGCTTTTAGGCCTGTGTAAAAGTCTTTCGCCAAACTCATTTTCACAATTACAATTTTGTTTCACCTTCTGGCTTAAGAGTGACCAATCATAAAACATCGGAAATATCATCTCAAAATATCAATATCGCCTATTTTGTGTCCAAAAATATCGCGATGATAAACTTTTTCTGAAGAGGAAAAATATCGATATATTGATATTTTTATATATTTCCGACATCCCTAATTCACACCTCACCTCATAATAACAACACATTCAATTGCATAAATCACTTCAATTCTACAGACCGGCGAAGAAAGTCACGTGCTCTTCAAAAAATGTTAAACTATAACAAGTGTTCTAAACCTAACATGACCAACCACACATCATTCCAACCAACTTAATTCACTCAATTTATTTTAAACAGTCATTTTTAAATTTTTGCTTACCGCAGTCAAGTTAAAAAAAAAGGTTTAACACGGGGATACATCCCCTTAAACAAAAAATGGCGCATTCTGCCAAGGGTAATCCCTTAGGCTTAGATGCAGCCATTACAAAACGCCCTAAACTTACCACAATTCAAAAAAAAGGAGACCGAACGAAGGAAAAGTTTATAAAGAGATGGAAGTAAGTATAGAGATGGAAATTGCGGAAACATCAGAGAATATAACGGACTCATATGAGACTAACAAAAAGAAGGAAAATGACATGGAGAATAACAATGGCGATGACAACGCAAAATCAAACAATAAGGAAAAGCCTATACAGGTATTTGAACCTCTTTTTTATCCACACAACCATAAGGACCATATATAGTTTATATCGACAAAATGACAGAAAACGGTGACAACTTAAATAGACAAAACAGGAAAGCAATTAATGCATTAGAACTTAATGTAATTCTATTTAATCTAAAAATAAAAGACATAATAAAAGTGAATAAAATTGGCTACGGGCGCTGCAAAGCCGAATGCAAGCAGCGAAAGCAGCTAATGATTTAATAAAATCAAATTTAAAAAATATGGGTATGAACCCAAAATCTTAAAACATTTTATTTGCAAATTCAATTTCAAATCCCCACAAAATTTTCTTTACCTGAATTAAAAGAATTCATTTCATCGCCAATTCCTATCATTGATATTATCCGAGTAAACAGGAAAAATGAAAATAAAGACATGATACCTACTTCCAGGGTTAAAATAATCTTTGAGAGTGCACAAATTCCGGAGGAGGTCATCTTCCTATATGCGAAAGTTAAGGTCGAACTGTTTGTTCCTTTTAGCCAATGCTTCAGGTGTTTTAGGTTCGCCCATTTTGCCCAACACTGCAAACAAAGCCATGAAATTTGTCGCGACTGTTCCCTCTTGCATCCAAGAGAGGAGAAATGTGCAGTTTTTAAGTGCGCTAATTGCAAACAGCCTCATTCTGCCACTGAGCTTGAATGCCCAGCAAGAAAGAGAGCTTTTGCTATACAAAAATGCATGACAGTCGAGAATCTTTCTAGAATAGAAGTTAAAACCAAATTCCCAGCTTTATTTGAGAAACAAACCCCTAACTCTTTTGAAATTTTTAATTCTTCCGATTTTCCTCTGCTACAGGCTCAAAAAAAATCAGCCATACCTGTGATGCAAAATAATGCGAAGGCTGCTGCAGAATGCATTCACAATTGCATTCCCTACAATAAAGTAGTAAAAACAAACCAAACCCGAATTAATGAGAAAAAAAATGCACAAGTCACAATGGACAGCTATACAACTGCACTCAAAGAGAACAGTTACTCTCTAAGCGAGAAATTCATTCCTACTTTCATTCCCTGGCTTTCATCCTTTTATTTTATTTTGGCTGTTCATTTTCAATTGAATGTCAAAAATGTTGTGTTGCAAGTCCCGCAAAGTCAAACGAGGGCTGCGCACATTGCGTCAATTGTCTAAATATCGAATAACTAACGATGATTCACAGTGGTTAAAGCCTAGTATCCAGATCGACGAAAACCGTACGCCAGTCATGAGAGAGAGCGAGAGGCAAACAGCTGGCGATCACTTTTCGTCGGGCCTTTTTTTCACGTCGGTCTCCTGATCGACGAAAAAAATACCAGAAAATTCCATAGCGATGCCAGTCTGCGGAAATTAACTTTGGGTGAACCCTAGAGAAAAGATTAAAAAATTTAATCTTTTGGCGTGCGCTTCTCACTGAACATTATAAGAAATGGAGGGAAAAACTCAAAAAACTCACAAAAGTCGATTGCAGGTGTTTACATGTGAGGACAAATTAACATTAATACTATCTGGGGTGCCTCTTGTCAGAGCAAAATGTTTTTTAGGTCCAGAATGTACGAAAAACACAATAAAAGTGCAGCTTTGAACTTTAAATTAGCAAATAATTATCAGTAAATTAAAAAAAACTGTTAAATTTAAATTGTATTGATTTTTAATATCTTTGTACAGCGGCAGACTTGTCTTGCCAAGGTATTTGGTAATATCATTTAAAGGCTCTTTCCCGCAAATACGATATTTGAATTTTAACTGCTTGTCAAGAAACCCAGCTGATTGACAGTACGACCGTAGCACGCTTAAATCTGATGAACTCTCGAAACTTTGGTCACACTGGAAAGATTAAAGTTTTTACGCTAGCGTAATCGTTTGTCTAGTATCCAGATCGACGAAAACCGTACGCCAGTCATGAGAGAGAGCGAGAGGCAAACAGCTAGCGTTCACTTTTCGTCGGGCCTTTTTTTCACGTCGGTCTCCTGATCGACGAAAAAAATACCAGAAAATTCCATAGCGTTGCCAGTCTGCGGAAATTAACTTTGGGTGAACCCTAGCGAAAAGATTAAAAAATTTAATCTTTTGGCGTGCGCTTCTCACTGAACATTATAAGAAATGGAGGGAAAAACTCAAAAAACTCACAAAAGTCGATTGCAGGTGTTTACATGTGAGGACAAAATAACATTAATACTATCTGGGGTGCCTCTTGTCAGAGCAAAATGATTTTTAGGTCCAGAATGTACGAAAAAACACAATAATAGTGCAGCTATGAACTTTAAATTAGCAAATAATTATCAGTTAATAAAAAAAAACAACTGTTAAATTTAAATTGTATTGTTTTTTAATTTCTTTGTACAGCGGCAGACTTGTCTTGCCAAGGTATTTGATAATATCTTTTAAAGGCTCTTTTTCGCAAATACGATATTTGAATTTTAACTGCTTGTCAACAAACCCAGCTGATTGACAGTACGACCGTAGCACGCTTAAATCTGATGAACTCTCAAAATGTTGGTCACACTGGAAAGATTAAAGTTTGTACGCTAGCGTAATCGTTTGTCGATCTGGATACTAGGCTTATGGTATTTACAGTGGTATTTTGTAAAATATGAAATAGTATTTTATAGTATATTTTTGAGACCAAATTGGTATTTCTCGTTTGGTCCGGCGCGGTCACGCTGATTTTCACGCTAACACATTCTCAGTGTGAAATTAAAAAAAAAACAACTGTTACATTTTAATTGTATTGTTTTTTAATTTCTTTGTACAGCGGCAGACTTGTGTTGCCAAGGTAGATGATAATATCTTTTAAAGGCTCTTTCCCGCAAATACGATATTTGAATTTTAACTGCTTGTCAACAAACCCAGCTGATTGACAGTAAGGCCGTAGTACGCTCAGTTCGGATAAACTCTCGAAATTTTGGTCACACTGGAAAGAAAGTTTTTACGCTAGCGAACTCGTTTGTCGATCTGAGTACTAGGCTTCTGTCATACGACTACGGGAGTCACAAACGACACACTTGGTGTTTATTTTTAAGGTGGGATAACAAATTTGTCGTGTTTCCACTGGTTTTAGGCACTTTTAGGCACAAAGTAGCTTTTAGGCCTGTGTAAAAGTCTTTCGCCAAACTCATTTTCACAATTACAATTTTTTTTCACCTTCTGGCTTAAAGCCTAGTATCGAGATCGACAAACGATTATGCTAGCGTAAAAACTTTAATCTTTCCAGTGTGACCAAAGTTTCGAGAGTTCATCAGATTTAAGCGTGCTACGGTCGTACTGTCAATCAGCTGGGTTTGTTGACAAGCAGTTAAAATTCAAAAATCGTATTTGCGGGAAAGAGCCTTTAAATGATATTACCAAATACCTTGGCAAGACAAGTCTGCCGCTGTACAAAGATATTAAAAATCAATACAATTTAAATTTAACAGTTGTTTTTTTTTAATTTACTTATAATTATTTGCTAATTTAAAGTTCATAGCTGCATTTTTGTTGTGTTTTTTCGTACAATTTTGACCCAAGAAACACTTTGCTCTGACAAGAGGCACCCCAGATAGTATTAATGTTATTTTGTCCTCACATGTAAACACCTGCAATCGACTTTTGTGAGTTTTTTGAGTTTTCCCCTCCATTTCTTATAATGTTCAGTAAGAAGCGCACGCCAAAAGATTAAATTTTTTAATCTTTTCGCTAGGGTTCACCCAAAGACAGACTGGCAACGCTATGGAATTTTTTGGTATATTTTTCGTCGATCAGGAGACCGACGTGAAAAAAAGGCCCGACGAAAAGTGAACGCCAGCTGTTTGCCTCTCGCTCTCTCTCATGACTGGCGTTCGGTTTTCTTCGATCTGGATACTAGGCTTAAGAGTGACCAATCATAAAACATCGGAAATATCATCTCAAAAAATATCAATATCGCCTATTTTGTGTCCAAAAAATATCGCGATGATAAACTTTTTCTTAAGAGGAAAAATATCGATATATTGATATTTTTATATATTTCCGACATCCCTAATTCACACCTCACCTCATAATAACAACACATTCAATTGCATAAATCACTTCAATTCTACAGACCGGCGAAGAAAGTCACGTGCTCTTCAAAAAATGTTAAACTATAACAAGTGTTCTAAACCTAACATGACCAACCACACATCATTCCAACCAACTTAATTCACTCAATTTATTTTAAACAGTCATTTTTAATTTTTGCTTACCGCATCTAAGTTAAAAATAAAAAAGTTTAACACGGGGATACATCCCCTTAAACAAAAAATGGCGCATTCTGCCAAGGCTAATCCCTTAGGCTTAGATGCAGCCATTACAAAACGCCCTAAACTTATCACAATTCAAAAAAAAGGAGACCGAACGAAGGAAAAGTTTATAAAGAGATGGAAGTAAGTATAGAGATGAAAATTGCGGAAACATCAGAGAATATAACGGACTCATATGAGACTAACAAAAAGAAGGAAAATGACATGGAGAATAACAATGGCGATGACAACGCAAAATCAAACAATAAGGAAAAGCCTATACAGGTATTTGAACCTCTTTTTTATCCACACAACCATAAAGGACCATATATCGTTTATATCGACAAAATGACAGAAAGCGGTGACAACTTAAATAGACAAAACAGGAAAGCAATTAATGCATTAGAACTTAATGTAATTCTATTTAATCTAGAAATAAAAGACATAATAAAAGTGAACAAAATTGGCTACGGGCGCTGCAAAGCCGAATGCAGGTCAGCGAAAGCAGCTAATGATTTAATAAAATCAAACTAAAAAAAATATGGGATGAACCCAAAATATTAAAACATTTTATTTGCAAAACCGGCATAATTTTTCAAATTCCCACAAAATTTTCCTTACCTGAATTAAAAGAATTCATTTCATCGCCAATTCCCATCATTGATATTATCCGAGTAAACAAGAAAAATGAAAATAAAGACATGATACCTACTTCCAGGGTTAAAATAATCTTTGAGAGTGCACAAATTCCGGAGGAGGTCATCTTCCTATATGCGAAAGTTAAGGTCGAACTGTTTGTTCCTTTTAGCCAATGCTTCAGGTGTTTTAGGTTCGCCCATTTTGCCCAACACTGCAAACAAAGCCATGAAATTTGTCGCGACTGTTCCCTCTTGCATCCAAGAGAGGAGAAATGTGCAGTTTTTAAGTGCGCTAATTGCAAACAGCCTCATTCTGCCACTGAGCTTGAATGCCCAGCAAGAAGAAGAGCTTTTGCTATACAAAAATGCATGACAGTCGAGAATCTATCTAGAATAGAAGTTAAAACCAAATTCCCAGCTTTATTTGAGAAACAAACCCCTAACTCTCTTAAAATTTTTAATTCTTCCGATTTTCCTCTGCTACAGGCCCTGCAGAATGCATTCACAATTGCATTCCCTACAATAAAGTAGTAAAAACAAACCAAACCCGAATTAATGAAAATAAAAATGCACAAGTCACAATGGACAGCTATAGAACTGCACTCAAAGAGAACAGTTACTCTCTAAGCGAGAAATTCATTCCTTCTTATTCACAATCTTCCATTTTTGCACAGTCATCTCAGCCTGCAAATTTTTCACAGCAACAACAAACCTTTTCTCATACCCAACCTATTACTAATACAAAGTCTTCAGCCTTAGAAACGGCTAAAAACAGTTTAATTTCCATCTCCTCTCAAATTTCTTCGTTTTTATTAGAAAATAATTCAGATATTCTAGCAGATGCTAGAACATTTTTATAAGATATTAGAACATGTATTGCCAAAACTAATTCCCAAATTGATGTCCAAAAACTGCGTTCATGCTTTTAATTTTTTTTTCTTTTTATTTTTAGAAGTTTTTTTTTTTTAATCCTTATTTTTTATTTGTATTTTCTTTATTTTATTTTATTTTTTATTTATTTTTTTTTGCTTTATTTTTTATTATTTTATTTTTTTGTTTTAATTCATCTCTAACAAACAGCTTCTCGAACTTTTTATACCCGTTACTCGTAGAGTAAAAGGGTATATTGTATTCGTGCAAAAGTATGTAACAGGTAGAAGGAAGCGTTTCCGACCCTATAAAGTATATATATTCTTGTTCAGGATCACTAGCCGAGTCGATCTAGCCATGTCCGTCTGTCCGTCTGTCCGTCCGTATGAACGCTGAGATCTCGGAAACTATAAAAGCTAGAAGATTGGCATTTTGCATGCAGATTCTAGGAGTTCCTACGCAGCGCAAGTTTATTTCAAAAAGGTGCCACGCCCCCTTTAACGCCCACAATCGCTTATATACGATTTTAAAAATTTAAATATTTCGGAAAAGCAAAAATGCAGTTTTATTGTGTTTATAAATACCTATCGAAATGTAGAAGAAATTTTTCAAATCGGACCATTCGTTAAAAAGTTATGCGTGATCAAAGTTCTATCTCCATCTCCCTCGCACTCCCTTTACCTGAGTAACGGGTATCTGATAGTCGGGGCACCCGACTATAGCGTTCTCTCTTGTTTTAATTAATAACAACGTTGACATTGCTCTTTTGTCCGAAATCTGGGTCAAAAATAATGCTATGTGCAGTCTTGCTAACTTTAATTTTATATGTAAGCCCCGCATCGACGATTATGGGGGTGTAGGAATTTATATTAAAAAAAATATTAATTATAAAATCATTAACTGCGACACTGAAATTGAAATCATTGGAATCTCCACCACCAATTTAAAACACAATATTAATGTTTTCAGTGTATATGCTCCTCCTAATACTAACATATATGATTTTGAGAAAGGCTGTAGTGATGCTCTTATGACGGCAACGGCTCTTGGGGGTCTATCTATTGTAGGTGGTGACCTAAATGCTAAATCGTCAACTTGGGGAAACTCTACGCATGATAATAAAGGTCAAATTTTAGAACAAGTCCTCTTTTCTAAAGGTTTTTTTTGCTTATATGATGGCTCTCCCACTTACTCTCCTAATCCTTCAAATTTAACATTTGTAAACAAAGACAATCTTTCCCTTAAATGGTCCACTTCAAATTCAAAAATTTCCAATAGCAATAACATAAGCTGCTTAAGTCTAACGTTTTGAACGATTTTTCAAAAATAAAAATCACTTCTCTGGATAATCTCACAAATACAACAAACAACATTGTAAAAAGAAATACAGTTAAAATAAATGAGAATAACAAATATATTCCAAAGAAATATTGGGATGAGACCTGTGAGAGACTTTTCAGACTAAGAAATGCTAGCAGACAAAAATATTACAAAACCAAACTGTTATCAGATGCAAAAATGTTGTTTGAAAATAACAAAAAACTTAATAACTATTTTTATAAGGTAAGAAAGGAGAATATGAATAAATTAGCAGACGATTTGACAAACCCAAAGTCAATTAAAGAAATGAGGCAAACTATTAAATCCTTGAAATCCTATAAACAAATTAAACCCACTAGCAGACAATTTAGCAATTCTGATCACATTGCTTTCCTTTATCAGATATCTTCAGTGCCAGACACTGCAGAATGTATTCAAATGGATTTTCCCTCTTTTGACATTCAAACCATAAATAGAATGTATTTTTCTGCATCAGAACTGACTAAATTTTTAAAAACGCGTAACCCTAATTCTGCAAAAGGTCTAGACCACATTTCCTATAACATGCTTCTCTCCTTACCACCTGACGAAATTCAAAATTTGGTTTCTATGATTAATGAAATTCTTAACGAGGCGCAGAATAAAAGTCGTTCCAGTTCCAAAAAAAAACAATGATTCGTCTATAATAACAAATAACCGACCAATCTGTTTTTTAAGTATTGTGCTTAAATGTCTAGAAAGTCTTATTAAAGCCAACATGGAGAGGCACATGGATAGTTTTAATCTAATTCCAGATCGGTCTTACGCTTTTAGAAAAACCACTGCACAGCTCACTGCATTAATGATGTAATTAATAATATAGCTAATCTAAAAGCTAAAGGTTTTCATGTAACAGCAGCAGTCTAAGATATAAGTAAAGCCTTTGACTCAGTCAATATTCCTATTTTAGCAAAAATTCTTAAAGATAATGGGTTTAGCATTTTAGATATTAATTTTATAATAAATTTCTTAAGTAAAAGAATTTTTAAAGTGGGTAACTCCGAATTTACTGTGAGTAAGGGAGTCAGCCAAGGAAGCTGCCTCAGTCCAATGCTTTTTAATTTATACACTGCTGATTTGCATACCATAAACGATCATCAAAGCACTTTATTTCAATACGCGCACGATTTCTTCCTCATTACCTTTGACAAAGATTTTACGACGGCAAGAAATGTTCTTGAACATAAAGTAAATGTTTTTAGAGAAATGTGCCATTCTATTAATTTAACTTTTAACCCTCTCAAATCGTCGGTAATGCATTTTAATAATAGGAAAAAATTATTAAACATTATATGCAATAATTTAGCTATTAACGATGTAGATCAAGTTATTTATCTAGGTAGGACCATTAGTACAAATAATTAGCTAATAAATCCAATATGTTCCTAAATATGTTAAGTGGTTGTCGTTTTGGCATTCATCCTAGTAAGGCCCATAATCTGTATAAGGCTTTTATTAGATCCAAATATGAATATGCCTGCTCTTCTTTCGCTAACATTTCAAAAACAGTTACAAACAGTATTGGACAAATTACAGTTACAAATCGCTTGGACTTATTAAGTCTACTCCTATTAACATAATATATCATATAGCAGGTGAACTTCCTCCGGAACATAGATTAAAATTCACCACGGCGAAGGAGCTGGCCAAAATGTTTGCTCATGGTTTACCAGCAGCTTCTCTTTTGACCAACGATTTCGCAGCAAAAAACACCAGCTACATAAAGGTTTACTCGGAATTCAAAGATATTTTTGATTCAATTGCTAATTTAAGCTGTACTTCTTTTAATTCTCGGAAAATATCGATGGATGTGGATTTTTTAAGGGTAGTATCCCAAACAAAAAATCATCCAATGCCTCATTAGTTAACTCGCTTTTAAAAGAAAAACTTGACATTTTAAACAAAAAAGGTTTTGAAATTTTATATATTGACGGCTCAGTTCAGGAAAATTTTATGGGGTGTGCTTTTGTTCATTCCAAGTCAAATACTGTCAAAAGTTTTTATGCTAATTCTATGCGTTCTTCCTTGACTGCTGAGCTCGCAGCCCTGGAGAAAGCCATCGACTTTGCAAATTTTGAAAATTTTATCAAAGTAGCCATCCTGACTGACAGTCTGGGTGCACTGCAAACGCTGAAGAAAAGCTGTGTTTCAAATAGCATAGCGTTAGATATTCTTAAAAAAATAGAAAACAGTCAAAGTATACTGTGTTTTGAATTGCACCACATACCCAGCCATCTTAATATCAAAGGAAACGAATTGGCAGATTCCGCAGCAAAAAATGCCAGAACTAACGGCTCATGTGTATTCTTGAGAAACACTCTAAACGATGCCATCACACACTTATATAATCGCATAATGATTGATTGGGAAAGAGAATACAATTCTTTCTGCCTTGAAAGAAACAAAGGATATTACTTAATATTTCCTTATGTTGACACAAAGCCATGGTTCAAAGACTAAAACTGCAATTTAAATCGTCTCGAAGTCAAACAACTAAACAGAATTTTAAGCGGTCATGCTTTTGACAGATACACATTACACAAATTTAAAGTTTTTGACAATTCCATTTGTGACTGCAACATATTACACAACATTTTACTCACATATTACTAAAATGCTCAAAATATGAATCTATCCGTAGAAATTTCCCACTCTTACTTAAATACAACGACAAATTACACCTCTATTGCCCTCTTCCCACAGAGATCCATCCACCATCCGTTGAACGGATGGTCCATAAGGTTTTGCCGTTCCGAAAATTCACAGTTAAGCCTAGTATCCAGATCGACGAAAACCGAACGCCAGTCATGAGAGAGAGCGAGAGGCAAACAGCTGGCGTTCACTTTTCGTCGGGCCTTTTTTTCACGTCGGTCCCCTGATCGACGAAAAAAAATACCAGAAAATTCCATAGCGTTGCCAGTCTGCGGAAATAAACTTTGGGTGAACCCTAGCGAAAAGATTAAAAAATTTAATCTTTTGGCGTGCGCTTCTCACTGAACATTATAAGAAATGGAGGGAAAAACTCAAAAAACTCACAAAAGTCGATTGCAGGTGCTTACATGTGAGGACAAAATAACATTAATACTATCTGGAGTGCCTCTTGTCAGAGCAAAATGCTTTTTAGGTCAAGAACGTACGAAAAAACACAATAATAGTGCAGCTATGAACTTTAAATTAGCAAATAATTATCAGTAAATTAAAAAAACAACTGTTAAATTTAAATTGTATTGTTTTTTAATATCTTTGTACAGCGGCAGACTTGTCTTGCCAAGGTATTTGGTAATATCATTTAAAGGCTCTTTCCCGCAAATACGATATTTGAATTTTAACTGCTAGTCAACAAACCCAGCTGATTGACAGTACGACCGTAGCACGCTTAAATTGATGAACTCTCGAAACTTTGGTAACACTGGAAAGATTAAAGTTTTTACGCTAGCATAATCGTTTGTCGATCTGGATACTAGGCTTTAGTTCCCAATCCAAATTTGACGGACTTTTTTATGCGATAGTTAGGCGATGTTTTTTCGGTGCAACTCTGAGTTCTTCTTCTAGACAGTGAAAATTGAAACATTCACTACGAAAATTTAAAAAAATAATGGCGGGTAACTTTGGGAAAAGGAAGGCGCCAATTCAAAAATGCTGTTTTTACTTGTAATAATTAATTAATTACTGATTTATCCGTGGGTCAGCATTAGGTGTTGCTCCACTCTTTCCTAGGCGCATACCGTACTCACAACATGGATCAGAACATTAAAAATGAAATAAAATATATAATTATTATAAACCAAAAAACAAACATTTATATATAATGAACTTGATTTGTTACCAGTTAGACAATATTAGGCAAAAGCGGTTCATATTTTTTTTGCAGGCTGGCAAAAATCTGCAGACAGATTAGTTCGATTTGGTTGTTCGGTAGATCACTTGCAGTCTGTTACCAAGTATCATTTTTAAAGCTGTTGTGCTCATTTTAAATGTTGTGCAAAATGCAACGGGCTAAAATCATGAGCCACAGCTGTTCAGATCAGCTGTTATTGGATGGTGGATGGTGGATGTGCTCTGTGGGAATCGGAGTTTCACATTTGTCAAAAATCCCAACCGTTTCCAACGAATGGACTCTATGGGAAGAGAGCATATAACACAATTCATACGCTCAGCTAATATAGACTTATAATTAACATATCATCTCATTTTATTAACTCATAACATCATAACTCACATTCATCTTTCACATTTATAAATTATATCACTCACATATCGATAACACCCTCATCGGATCTCATCGCTCATCTTCAGAATCACACAACACGACATTTCATATTTATATTTATCAAGAACAATTTCTAACCAAGATCTTGAAATCTTATTTCACACATAGGCGTTGGCGTTTACCCGTTTTATTTCATACGGGACGGCCAAATAAATCTTCCTTAACCTTTGGTTGGTCAGAAAGTAACTTAATACACAAAAAAAGAAAAAAAAAATTGCATAAACTTTTACACACAAACATTGTTAACATAATCATCGTTCATCGCCATCATAATATCATGACTAGAAATACTCGCACGATTCTCACTCAACGAATAATTTATTTTCTTGAAATTTAATTTCATACAAAGGCCAAATAAATCTTCCTCCTCTACGGACAGGAAGTAACTTAATACAAAAAAAAAAAACATCGGACGAAATACAAAAAAATTGGCATTAGATGGACTTGCCACCGCGTTCCCACTTATCCTATGGTGCCCCAGGGGGCACCACCCATATTCTAAGGCGGAGCCACTGGCAGGCCGGACTACGGCCGGTTCATCTCCCCACAGGTAAGTGCTTAGGCCTACATCATCTTCATCTCAATTGCCAAGTACATTTATTATTAATATATACATAAGATCTCCAAAAATTAAACATTAACCATATCTTCTCCTCTTACACCATTACTTGCAGATCAGGGCCAAATCACTACCCGGGCCTGGACTGCATCAGCTGCAATGCCTTATTTAAATCGGAAATTTGACCCCGCAGAAAAGTTGAATTTCGGCAAGCGGCTTTAATTTAACACCTCTTTTTCTAGTACATAATTACCCTGTTGGAGCTCCAAGAGGTCACACAAATGGACAGGTAAATATGAATAAATAAATTGTATTAAATTCTGCTAAGCCCGCTTTCGCATTTTCAGACCCTGAGTTGCGCAAGGTCGGACTCAAGCTCGCGGAATCACGAAGACGTGCAGAAACGGATGAAGGAGAGTATACAAATTTACAGGAGTACAAAAACATAACTTAAAATCTAATTTCAGGCGCGGCCAGTAAGTCACACAGGGATTCCGGCTGCCGGTCGCCGAATGACAAATCGGGACCTTATGAAGGCGCGTGTCGGAGTGGAGTTGGCGGTCCGGGAATCGGTACCACGCCTTGCCTCGGGCACTGCGGACGGCGACGTTGGAGATGCCGCGTGGTGAAGAAGCACCGTCGGGGTGGCGACGCTGCGCTGCTCGGGTTCTACGTTCCCGGAATGGACTCACCGAACGTGGAATTTTGTTGTTGTGGATGTTATGGCTGCCTCCGGCGGTTGCTAGTGCACCTGGCTATTGCTGCCGTAGTAGTCGCTGTGGACCGTGGCTTTTGCTGCTGCTGCTTGTTACTGGATACTGCTGGCTGTTGCTGTCTACTGCTACCTGTGGTAGTTGCTGCTGCCGGTGGCTGTTGCTGCTGCCCTTCCTCCAGTGGACTTTTTCTTGGGCTATTCTAAGATAACAAATAGAAAAATCACGTCGACATGGCTTCGATGTCTGGCAGCAACTAACGCCTATCCCTGACCTACGCAATGTCATTCGCCATATTCCCTTTTGCTCTCCCAAAAGTTGGTCATTGGACGAATCCAAGGCCATCCTACCAATACCGAGAGCGAACCGGGCTAGTTTAAATAGCCAGATAGCCGAGGGCATCAGCAGAAGGGGGCGCCACTTCAGTAGGGGTTTCCACCCACCAAACTATTGATAGCCCTACCAAAAACGAATACCTCTTTCTTATTTCTGGGAAGGGGCATACAATTTAAATATTTTGAAATATCATCGATATATCGATATTTTCAAATATTGCCATTTTCCCATAGAGTCTATCCGTTCGAAACGGTTGGAATTTTTGAAAATGTGAAACTCCGATTCCCACAGCACATTCGATAACAGCTAATCTGAACAGCTGTGACTCATCATTTTAGCCCGTTGCATTTTGCACAACATTTAAAATGAGCACAACAGCGTTATAAATGATACTTGGCAACAGACTGCAAGTGATCTATGCGAACAACCAAATCGAAATAATATGTATGCAAAGTCCTTTTGCTGAAGGCATGAGGTTTGGTTCAAATTCATATACAAAACTACATTGTCAAGGTACTTAAAGATTGTACGGGTTCTATGTTTACAAATAAATAATATTTAAAAAAAATATGTATGCAGATTTTTGCCAGCCTGCAGAAAAAATATGAACCGCTTTTGACCAATATTGTCTAACTGGTAACAAATCAAGTTCATTATATATAAATGTTTTTTTTTGTTTTATTATAATTTCATTTATATTTTATTTTTAATGCTCCTCCAGCTTTTCTCGAGCTCTATATCCACAAGCTCGGCCTTGTGGTCCACCTTGCGGGGGCCGCAGAGCGTCTGTTGACATACTCTCGTTCTCCAAGGTGTTCTGCTCCATGTTGTGAGTACGGTATGCGCCTAGGAAAGAGTGGAGCAACTTCTAATGCTGCCAGACGGATGGAGTAGTAATTAATTAATTATTACAAGTATAAACAGCATTTTTTGATTTGGCGCCTTCCTTTTTGAAAAGTTACCCGCCATTATTTTTTAAATTTTCGAAGTGAATGTTTCAATTTTCACTGCCAAGAAGAAGAAAAAACATCGCCTAACTAGCGCATAGAAAAGTCCGTCAAATTCGGATGGGGAACTAACTGGGAATTTTCAGAACGGCAGAACCTTATGGACCATCCGTTTAACGGATGGTGGATGGATCTATGTGGGAAGACGGCATCTCATTATATTTTTTTAAAAACCAAACATCATCGATACGATATTTTTAAAAAATTCGACAGCTCTACAACATTTTCATAATTATTACCCAACACTGCTCAAATACACTGATATATATCGCCTGCTCAGACAGGAGCCAATAGTTAACTGGACGTCGATAACTCAATTTATACATTTCGCTAACATAAAGCTAGCGTAAAGCCTATGACTCAGATCGACAACCGAGTGCGCTAGCGTAAAAACTTTAATCTTTCCAGTGTGACAGCATTTTTGAGAGTTCATCAGAATTAAGCGTGCTACGGTCGTACTGTCAATCAGCTGGGTTTGTTGACAAGCAGTTTAAATTCAAATATCGTATTTGCGGGAAAGAGCATTTAAAAGATATTATTAACTACGTTGGAACCGGCTTGAAGTAGATAGAAATCTAGCGCAAAGAAATTATCGATAGCGTAGGCAGGGTAACAGAACGTAGTGGCATCCCCTTTTGTTGGTCATTGGGCGATTTAACTATTTAAATGAATATTTTGGATCGTCCGAAGACCCACTTTTGAGAGCACCAAGTTGGAAGATGGCGAAGAAGGTAGGCGAGACTAAAATTGGAAGTCAATAGTTGCCATTTTGCGGATCAAAAATAACAAATTTTAAATCGTGCTCGTGAAATAAATTTATTGAGTGGTGTGTTCTTAGGCTATCCGGGGAGACAAGACAACCTTTTTCTCGGAGACATCGGCCTTTACCTGACCGGCAACTCATCGAGGGGAATCATCCAAACGGAGCTACATGCCTCCATAGCGGCAGAGACCCGTGAACAGGCCCACAATCCCGCCGTCTCAGGATCACGACGGTGAGTCCGTTTCGAGTCCCAGTGGGTAACGAGGCCCTGCTTCGCGCTCCCACGGTTATATCCCTGCAAGTTTTTGGTCCTGTCTGAAGTCCAGCGACGCGCACTCGGCCGCCTTTCCTAGCCAGCAAAAAATCCCCCGGCGGCCCACGATTTACGCTTGGCCTCAGTTCCTTCGCCAGCGACCGCCACTGGGACAAAAAGCTGCGCTGACAGTAACCCCTTGGCACCTGCAAAAAAACACAACTAGTCATTAAGGAAATTTAATTTGTATATTATATTCACCATCTTTGTCAAATGATGCGCATTTACCTACCTTCGTCCTTTCTCGCCCCTCGTCAAGTCCAGCAATTTGGTCCCGAGGATTAGGTGGCCCCAAATGGTGCAGTAGACCAAATCCAGCCTGCGCGAAGTATTGGTTCCCTGGCGACTGTAGCAAGTTTCCTGGCCTGATTGGTGATACTGCTGTGACCCCTTAACTAATTTCCAAAACGCTGGTGCGTTTAGGGTCACGTATGTGAAGAAGCATTATTACCTGCAATGCAAATACGTTGTAATTACAAAATCTTAAAAGGCAAATGAAAATGATGGTGTAAGTTACTTACCTGTTGGGGGAGATGGACCGGTCGTAGACCGCCTGGCGGTGATTCCGGCCGTTAATGATGGGTGGTGCCTCCCTCGCGTCACCACAGGAAGGGTTGGTGCGCTGTGGCAGCCACATCAAATGCCACTTTTCCGTCATAATTGTTTTTTTTATTTTGGTTGTTTACTTTTTGTTATTAGATATGTTAATATATGTAGAGTGAGACGTCGATAGTTATCGATGGTTAATGTTGGGGAACTGTAGGGACATTGGGGGTACTCCGCCCTGAGGCTTCCGGAGCTAGCCGGCGCCGTCCCGGGAGGAGAGAAAATAAATGCAGTTCCATAACATTATGGCGCCAAACTAAATAAAAATACAAATTGTCGGGACGACGCCGTCTCACAAATTTCCCCTTTTCTTTTCCCCTCAGCCAACACGACCGGTGACTTGCAGGGCAATAAAAAGTTGCATTGAACGGCCTCGGAAGTGGTGGGCTGGGGGAAAATTAAGAGTGCTGTAGGATTTTCAGCAGGACAGGAGGCTTGCCCAGGGTTGAGGCAAATTGCTCCTGGTCACAGAAGCAGCAGTGACCTGCGGGTGGCATCTTGGCCCAGAAGGGAGAAGATTCGCATCCGCAGATAGCAACCGTGATAAAAACTGTGATGAATTAGGTAGGGTTTAGTTTGTAATTTATTTAATTTAAAGTTCTTTGTTTTGTATATGTAAGAGTAGAGTAGAGTTGATCCTTTGTTTTAGGCATTTTGGCGTATTTACTTTTCTTTTTAGGTGTTATGTTGTTTTTTGTAAAACATGACAAAAGGTAAAGACGTAGGGAACGTTGGGACGTTCGGCGGTTCTTCCAGCCGGGGATGACGAGGCAATACGGCCCTTGGAGGACGAGGGCACTGCCGGAGTTGGACTACCGCGCATTTTTATGGGGTTGCCGAGGACTACACCAGGCCATCTGCGAGAGACGCTGGGAAATGAGTTCAGATTGGACCAGGAACCTCCCCCGGAGATAGACTTCAGAGGGATTGGCTCGACGGCGGACCAACTGCTGGAGATGAAAGACCGCGCACCAGACGTGGACTCGGCTGCCCAGTCGGCCATTACCTTTGCTTTGGCCCAGGCAACGGAACGTTCCACCGAAGCCGCGTGGGATTCTCCTGGCTTAGACGTGGGGCAGGACTTTGGCAGCCAGAAGGTCCGGATAGATCGGTGCGGAGTGTTCTTTGACGGCGAGGACGACCCCAACTCGGTGGAGAACTTCGTGTTCCGAGTGGAGTTGCTGCAGAGGCAGTACCTACCGTGGGCAGAGTGGATTGGTGGTCCCAGTTGCGTACCTCACTGATAGACCGGTTCCGAGGTCGCCAAGCCGAGCATGAGAAGATGCACGAACTCCTGCAGCAGCCTGGAGAAGGGTGCCAAGGATTACGTCAACGTGATGCAGCAGCTGCCCTCTCGCCTGAAAAAACCACTGTCTGAGCGACAGTTGGTAAAAAATTGTTAAAAGGGGTTTGAGAGAAGG
Source organism: Drosophila kurseongensis (assembly GCA_018153305.1). Lineage (NCBI taxonomy): Eukaryota > Metazoa > Arthropoda > Insecta > Diptera > Drosophilidae > Drosophila > Drosophila kurseongensis. The sequence goes on from JAECXX010000089.1 coordinate 324,635, forward strand.
CATCGAAAGGTTCATCTATGCCATGGACCTACTCACGGTAGACGAGCTGCGGGACGAGTGCATCGGTTGTTTTGCTACGGACACCGGAATGCTCGGATTGCTCGGAAAACGGTCGGCTGGGCGGTCCGAAGATGGGAAGGATTCGCCCAGAGAAGAGTCCCGTGAAGAAGTAAACGTCCTAAGTTTAGATAAATGTTTAAATAAAAAGGATAGCTGTAAGCCGATGTTAAAATACGTACCTTACGAAGAAAGGATGCCAGGAATCGGATCTTCTCCGACCACCAATTGAACGGGATTATGAGATTGGTGTCTCGGAAAGTCCAGAAGGCCAGGGATCGATTCCAGAAGAGACGAGCGAGGAGGCGAGAAGTGGTTGCCGCTGTGAGGCGCAGTGGAAAAGGAGACCCCGCTAACCCGCTGCATAGTATCGACGGCATCCTGTCCAGAATCGACCAAACATTTTATATATCCAGAGTGGATTTAAAGTTCTCATTCTGGCAGATCGAGTTGGACCCAAAAAGCAAGGAACTGATAAGCTTTACGGTTCCTGGTCGGCCTCTCTACCAGTTCCGGGTGATGCCCATCGGACTTTGCAATGCGGCACAGCGGTTGGTGAGACTCATGGACCGAGTGATCTCAGCTGAGATCCGTTCCAACGTCTTTGTCTACCTAGATGATCTGTAGATACTGGCTCCCATTTCAGGTACCTTCGGAATGGCTGAAAGCAGCGGGTTTAACCATCGGTATGAGTAAGTCCAAGTTTTGCTTTAAATCGTTGACCTACCTGGGTTTTATCGTTGGTGGAGGTCGTCTACGGATGGATCCAGGACGAGTAGCAGCAATCAGGAGGATGCCAGAGCCTAGGACGATGAAGGAGGTGAGAGCGTTTCTTGGGACTGCTGGATGGTACCGCCGGTTCGTAAAGAACTTCGCGACGTTGGTCGCCCCGCTCACTGAATCATTGAAGAAAACTGGAAACTCGAAGTATTCATTGAGTTCTGGACTCAGCTAGCTGTAGAGTCCTTGAAGATGGCGTTAACGACTGCACCAGTCCTGGTGCATGCGGACTTCAAGAGACGTTTCTTTATTCAGTGCGATGCGTCACACGTCGGAGTCGGGGCGGTGCTTTTCCAGTGAGACGACGACGGACAAGAGCAGCCAATTGCTTTTTTCTCGCCCAAGATAAATAAACATCAGATAAACTACACCGTGACCGAGAAAGAGTGTCTCGCGGCGCTCATGGCCATTCGGAAGCTCCGGCCATATGTCGAAGGGATGCCGTTCACCTGCATCACAGACCATGCCAGCTTGAAGTGGCTCATGTCCATGAAGGATCTGTCGGGACAGTTGGCGAGGTGGTCACTGCAGCTTCAAGGATTCCACTTCAACATCGAGCACCGAAAAGGAAGCGAGAACGTCGTGGCAGACACCCTTTCATGGTGTGTGGAGGAGCTCGTGGTAAATCCGACGGATTTGCTGGGTTTCGAAACCACCGAGTTCGCTGGAGAAGATTACCTCGAGTTAGTGAAGGATGTGGAGAGTAACCACGAGGTATAAATTTGGCGTCCCTGAGGTAATACACTCGGACAATGGTCGGCAGTTCACGTCGAAGATCTTCCAGGAAGCGATGGAGAGTTTCGGTATCTCACACCTAAAGACTCCGCTATACTCCCCACAGAGCAACGCAGCAGAGCGAGTAAATCGAAGCGTGTTGACCGCAATCCGGAGCTTTTTAGATGGTGACCCTAATCCGAAGATGACCGCAATCCGGAGCTTTTTAGATGGTGACCATCGAGACTGGGACGTGTACCTTCCGGAGATTGAGGTAGCCCTTCGAAACGCGATCCACTCGGCGACAGGAGAAGCGCCTTTCTTCACAGTGTTCGGAAATCACATGTTTCTGAACGGCGCCAACTATAGGTTAGCGAGGAAGCTAAAGTCCTTGTGTGACCACGAGATGGCGGGGATGAAGACGGCGGACAAGCTCCGAGTGATCCAGGAAAATGTCTAGGAAAGAATTGGACAGTAGCTTTGCTGCAGGTAGTCCGTGAGCGAACGTTTTGGCCTACTCCTTTGCTGTATCAAATTTGATTCTGTACTCGGTACTCTGTTTCTAAGATGGAAGTTGGCGTCCGTATTAATACAGTTTTGAACCGTTATAGAAGTATTAGCAAATGGACCTGATAAATGACTTGTAAAAAAGCAAAGATTTTCTTGGCTGTACCCCAAATCACTTAGCATTTGTAGGAACATGATGGTCTGATTAAATTTTGATACAGTTTTTTTTATATGTTGGGCGGAGGAATTGTTGGCACTAATTATCCTACCTAGGTAATTAGGACTATCTACATTTTTTAAAGTAGTATTATTGCATAAGACCCTTAATGGCCTTCTTCTAAGATTGAAGTGTATTGTCGAGGATTTGTCCGCATTGAACGTCAAGTTAATTTTATTGCACATTGTCCTAAAACTACTAACTTTATTTTGAAGTATTTCTTTAGCCGAAGAAAAATCTATGTCATAGCAAACTAAGAAGAAATCGTCGGCATATTGAAATAAAATACTGTCCAGATTATTACTTAAACTATGTAGTTCAGCTGTATTAATATTAAAAAGAATTGGGCTTGACTGACCCCTTTATCCACTATGACTTTTGCTTGTCCCATGGTTAAAATTTGTTTACTGAGGAAATTTATTAGAAATTTTATGTGAGAATGATTAAATCTTAAATCTATTCATTTCTGACCAAGAATGGGAATATTAATTGCGTGAAAAGCTTTACTTAAATCTAAAACAGCGGCCGTTACATGGACACCTCCAGCTTTTAGATTGGCTATATTATTTATTACATCGTTTATGCAATAAGCTGTAGACTGGTTTTTCCTAAATGCATAGGATCTGGGTGGGATAATGTCATTTTTATTTGTATGTTCTTCCATTCTCAGTTTTATCAAACCTTCTAGGCACTTGAAAACAATACTTAGTAGGCAGATAGGTCTGTTATTTGTAATAATGGAAGAGTAAAGATTTTTTTTTGGAACGGGAATAACTTTAATTTTCCGCCAGCTATCTGGAATATCACCATTGTCTAATTTTTCATTTAGTAGGGATACCAGAGTTGCTATTTGTTCCAGTGGTAGTGCTAGAAGTATTCTGTAAGATATGTTGTCTAGTCCCTTAGATGAGTCAGGATTACGGGTATTTAGGAAGTCAAGAAGTTCATGTGTCGTGAAGTTGGGTTGGAGTCATTATATGTATAGAGAAGCTCAAATCGGAAGAGGCTCGCTGAGCATTCCGCAGTGTTAGGGGCTGTGGCTATTTTGTTTAAAAATGCAATGTTTTCAGAGTCAGATATTGCACTTTTGGAGGGTTTTATTTGTTTGTAAAGCTTAAGCGTTTTTTTTTCCCTTAAATATTTGTTGGAGGGGGGGGGGAAAAATAATTTAAAAAAAAAAAAAAAAAAATATTTTTTTTTTTATAAAAATAGCTAATCAGTTTTTTTCTATCAAATCTTATAGTAATCTAACTAACAGTCATATGACTGGTACTGAGTAATGCGGCCCTGAGAATTATTGCTGGGTTGGAAGGTCGTTGCGTTGAAGGCGGGTTCTGCTGGAAACCCGAGACAAGCCTCTTGCGAGATGATTTGGGTGCACGGAGAGTTTTTGTTTGTAGGTCGTCTTTTGTTTGTCAATTTCATCTTTTACTGCAAGAATGCCGAGGTCTCTGTGGATGTTTTGGTTGCGAATATACCACGGTGCCCCAGTGATAGTCCTCAGGATTTTCGATTGTGCGCGCTGTATGATGTCAATGTTGCTGCTGCTCGCGTTCCCCCATAGCTGGGAGCCATATGTCCAGATAGGCTTGAGAGTAGAGTTGTAGAGCAGGACCTTGTAGTCCAGACGCAGGGGCGATCGAATGTTTAATATCCAGTGGAAGCTGCTGGCTTTTAGTTTTAGATGTAGTTTCTTGCATTCGATGTGTCTTCTCCAGGTTAGTCGTCTGTCTAGGTGGACGCCGAGATACGTTACTTCGTTGACTTGGGGAATCGGCGTACTATTCAATGATAGTGGAGGGCATGTTTGCCTGTTGAGAGTAAACGTTATGTGTTTACATTTTTGTTCATTTATTTTAATACGCCAATCAGATAGCCACCTCTCAACTACGATGAGGTGATTGGCTAGTTGTGTTGTTGCTCGGCTTGGGCTCCTCGAACGACTTAGGATTGCAGTGTCGTCAGCGAACGTAGATGTTGTTAGCTGCTCGTTTGTAGGAATATCCGCTGTATATAGGACGATCAGAGTAGGCCCAAGTGCGGTTCCTTGCGGGACTCCAGCTTCGATAATATATGTTGTAGTTGTTGCGTTGCACCATACTGCGAAGACTCTGTTGTACAGATACGACTCAAGTAGTTTATGAGTGTATGTAGGCAAGTGTGTTTTGATTTTATGCATGAGGCCATCGAGCCAGACTCGATCGAAAGCTTGAGATACATCGAGGTATATTGCAATACTGCAATATTCCCGATTCTCAAAGAAAGTGCGGATTTCTTATGTTATTCTGTTAACTTGTTCGATTCCATGTCTTTGACGGAAGTCAAATTGATGTGCCGGGATAACATTGTGTGCTTCCAGAAATGGTATTATGCGTGAAAGAAGCCATTTTTCGAACAATTTAGACAGGCACGATAGTAAACTTATTGGTCTGTAGGATGAAGGAATTGTGTGGTCTTTTCCGGGCTACTGTATCATTATGATAGTAGATTTTTTCCATTTGCTCGGATAGTAGCCGAGACGTATGATCCCATTGAAAAGTTTACAAATAGCCTCAATAGCAGAGTTTGGAAGTTCAATTATCATTTTTGGTGTTATTAGGTCACTGCCCGGAGCCTTTTTCGGTTTCAGATCCCCGATCACTTTCGCGATCTCTTTTGGCTGAAGCAATGTTGGTAAGGATATAGTTTCCGATTCGATTTGTGGTAGGAGAAATGGACCAGTGGCAGGGTTCGGCTGGAAAACGCTTCGGAGATGTGAAGCAAAAGTTTCGGCTCTATCTTCGTCGCTGCGGGCCCAGCTACCTGATGGGTTTCTTATCGGAGTGACTGTTTCGATTGGAGAGCTCAGATTTGGGTGAGCCCTCCACAGAGGATGTTTTGTACTGGTTGGCGAAAGTTTTCCGATGTACCGCAGTTGTGCATTTTCAGCGTCTTTCTTCAGGGCTCGGTTTAGTGTGCGAGTTGCTTCCTTAAGACGTTGTTTTGAAGATGGCGATCTATTGGTTTGCCAAGCACGTCGCAGACGCCTCTTTTCCAGTACAAGCTGTTCCAATTGCAGATTAGTTTTGAAATGCTTGATTTGCACGTCCTTCGATTGTGGTGTTGAAATAGTGGCTGCTGCCACGAGTACATCTTCAAGAGCATCAGTGGATCTTTCGATGTCCGCTTCGATGTTGAGCTGCGGGGTTAGTTCGATGTGGGAACTTACATACATTTTATATTTTAACCAGTTTGTTCTGTGCGATGTCAGTCTCTGGGGGTGATCTGTAGTTTCTGGGCTTTGAAGAAGAGTTATTAGCACTGGCGAGTGGTCAGATGAAAGGTCCGAAAGCGCTTTGGCGCTTATTATATTGCGTGGAATGTTTTTTGTCACCGCAAAATCTATTAAGTCTGGGACCTTTCTGGGGTCTGCTGGCCAGTATGTGGGGCTACCTGGGGAAACATAGTCCAATTTGTTGCTTAGTTTTATAATTGCATTATATAATTGCCTTCCTTTGGGAGTCACGAGTCGTGATCCCCAGTGGGTATGTTTGGCATTATAATCTCCTGCTGCTATGAAGCGATCTCCAAGTAAGTTGTAAAAATCCATGAATTGTCCTTCAGTAATTGTAAAGCGAGGCGGGCAGTAGACAGCGGCTATGGAAAGGGGTCCGCTATCTGACTGCACTTTGATAGACGTGGCCTGCAAGTAATTAGTTGCAAACCTTTCGTGAAAGTGGTGTTTGATGCGTTCCCTGATTAGGATGCCGGTTCCGCCGTGGGCTTTACCGTCTGGATGATCTGTGCGGTAGAAGGTGTAGCCTCTTATTTGGAAATTGTATTTGTTTGTGAGGTGCGTCTCTATCAGTAGCATAATGTCGATATGATTTTCATTCAGGAACTGTGTTATTTCATGTTTGTGCCGGGAAACGCCATTGGCGTTCCACATGGTTATTCGTAGATTTGCCATCAATTATTTGGACTGCTTTGCTGCAAGCAACTGTAACACCATGTTCTGGTTTTGAACCAGTGTTTGCATGGTCGTTTTCATGAAGGACATAAATTCCATCATACTTTGTTGCATAGTAACCATCATAGCTTCCAGTGGGCTTTGTGACTGTCCTGGGACCTGCTGAACGTTTCCTAGATAAGACTGGAGTGGGTTTTCCGTTCCTGTTCGAAGGGCATCGGCGTATGAGAATCCCTTCTGTGTATTTAGCTGACCAAATGAGGATCTTGCAGCCGTCCCGAAAAATACTTCCGGCGTCGTTTTTGAGTAAGTGTACACGTTTTGAGTGTTTTGGTGGCGCGTTGTTGTCACTCGTCGCATGCGGTCTTTCAACTCCTTGTAGACCACACAGCCCCTGTAGTTTGCCGTGTGATTTCCTCCGCAGTTTCCACATTTCTTCTTTTGGGGGTCTTCCTTGTTGGCAGGGCAATTGGCGGAATTGTGAAAGTCTCCACAAACTACACATACTGATCGAAGTGTGCAGTATGTTCTGGTGTGTCCATACTCCTGACAGTTTGTACATTGAACTGGGCCGTTCCTTTTATGTGGTTCTTCCACCTTAATTCTTCGGTGCAATAGGTATTGCAGGTTATAGATGGGGTGCACTTCATTTTTCTTCAAGACTCTGCTGTCTGGCTCCAGCTCTACTTTGAAAAGTGGTTGCGGCTTTTTGTTCCTGTTAATGATGTTACTAACGTTTTTTGCAGAAAAACCATTTTCTTTGAGGGCATCGATAACTTCATTGGGGGTTACGTCGGGCTCGATCCCTTTTAGTACAACTTGCAAGCCCTTGCTGCTTTTTAGTTGGTACGTGTAGTAGTTTTTCTTAGCTTCCTCCAGGTATTTAGACACAGCTCGGAAATGTTCTTCGGATTTGGTCTGAAGTTTGGTTTCGTGAATATTCCCTTTAGTGATCGGAACAACATGAAAATTTCCGTCCCCGACCAGCGCAACAATTTTGTTGACCAGGGCGTTCGAGCTTTTCTCCCTAATGTAAATTGGTGGGGGCTTTGGTTTCGGTTGGGTCTCTTTACCCAGTTCTGGTTGAGTTTCAGCTAGGAGGGCAAATCTGTTGTTATTGGATCTCCCGGGTAATTCGTTGTCTCTTTGGACTCGGTTTATTTTTGGCTTATTACCCACCGCGGTGTTCTGCGGGCTAAGCTTACGCTTAATTTGGATGTAGCGATCCATGCCGGTCTGTATGGCCGGGCCCGCTTGTTGAATATTTACTTGATTTTGTTTTGTCATAATTTTAGTTGACGTTATATTTGGCGCTGCAGTCGACGACATCGCAGTCGATTCCGCGGTAAGAGCCGTTGCTGTAGAAGTTGTTGGTTTTGCTGCCGTTGCTGTAGTTGTTGCTGTTACTTTTGGTGCGATTGCAGAAGTTTTACCACTGCATGTTGCTGATGTGCCAAGGGTCGATTCTGATGGTGGGGGGTTTTACATTGAGAACTCCACGCCGTTGGAGTGGGAGTAACAGTGAGTAAAGAGGGTGACAACGATCGTGCTCTTTGAGTATCGACAGAAAGTAGAGCCGGGTGGGTATTTGTAGACGTTTTTTGCACTTCGCTTTCGCGCGTAGAGATATACCAAGTACCTGTCTCTTCGGCACACCGAGCTTATGCGCTCTTTATTTAATTCGTCGGTCATTTTACTTTTGGCGTGGCACTATTATGCACTTGAATTAATCATATCACTGATTTTTTGTTATTTATTTGGTTTTAGCGTCTTTGTATTTGTTTTTTTTTTTTTCAATAGCATCTGAATGAAATTTGGTTTTTAATATTTTTTGGTCTCGTCTGGTCATTTAACTTTTTTTTTAGCGTGGCACTGATTGATCGAAAATGCCATAAATTTGCTCTTGTAAATTAATCATATCACTGATTTTTTGATTATTTATTTGTAGTTTTAGCGAATATAATTTACAGAATATTCTGCTTTTCTTTCTTGTTTTTTAATTTTTTTTGTTGTTCGTTGGGATTTGGTAATATTTAAATATTATGGAATTACGGATTTAATTAAATTAAAATCGGACAACAATATCATATAGATGCCATAGACACGATGGCAAAATGCAGCGCAAATTTAAGAGATGGCTTATTGGTTAAAACAGTTGATAAAAAATTGTTTATTATGCAATAGAAGTATTTGCTAACTAAAACATGGTGCGTCTATTTAAAGCAGACTTCATTTAAGCTGGTTTTTTGCAGCTGCTTTCGGTGGCATCTCTGAAGGCTACCAACATAAATTATGGTCAAAAAGGAAATGCGTAAATAAAAGCAATGTGGGGCAGTGTCGACTTTGGAACTGCCACGTGGCCTGGGCAAGATTCTACGATGATGATGTCGGCAATAAAGCCACACCGGAAGGTCGAGAGGTGAGTGGCTTTTGTTGTGGTCGTGTGTCAATCATTGTGCCACAATTATGAACGCTAAAAACTACTTATATATTTTTATTAGATGAAAGATTCGCTAAAATATAAAGTCATAGTATACCATGATGTTGGGTTCTATGCGAGTTTAACTTTTGCGGAAACGGATACGGATGTTAACAGCATGACAGCAAACAAACTTGGGAACACTAACATAGCCCGTAACGGATGTGCGTATATCCGTTGCAATCCACGCTAGGGTTTCGGTCTTGATTGGGACTTTAATTATTTTATACGATTTTTCTTACCGGTTTATAGAAGAAACACTAGGAACATTATCCTGAGAGCAAATAGCTTCTGTCAAAAGTCTATCCCGTATTTCCCAAGCAAACATTGTATCCACTACCGGGGGGTTGCAACTTTTGGCTTGGAACCGCCAATAACACCGGCCTTAAAGCTACCAGTCTCATAATATCTAAAAATAAAACATCGGATATCTTAGTAATTAACAAGAAAGAAAGCAAACTTCGGCAAGCCGAAGTTTATATACCCTTGCAGTTATTACAAAAGACTACACTTCGATTTCGATGCCTATATAACTAAGAACCATTGAGCTATGTCGATTTTTCGCTGCCTTTTGCCATCGTTTCTAGGGCAGCTATATGATATTGTTGTCCGATTTTGACAAAACTAAAAGCGTAATTTTGATATAGTAAATAATTACTTTATCTAAACGGAAAAATTTTGATAAATATAAAAACAGCAAAATAAAATATTTAAATTTAATTAAAACCGTAATTCTATAGTATTAAAATATTACCAAATCAAAAAGAACAAAAAAAATTAAAAACAAAGTAATACTTCTTAAAATTTTTTTTCCGATTCTTCATGGACATGGCTAGAGCGACTCTCCTGGTGATGCTGATCAATAATATAAATACTTTATAGGGTCGGAAAAGTCTCCTTTACTGCGTTGCAAACTTTTGATTAAAAATTATAATACCCTCTGAAGACTGAAGAAAAATTCCAGTGGAGACCATCAACAAATTAATTTCCTCCATGGGAAATCGTCTTTGAGGTGTTTTGAACCAGAAAGGAGGACACACAAAATGTTTGCCGTAAAATTAGTAACAAAAAGTAAAGTTGAATGAACTGCATGAAATGATGCGTCATGAAAGAAGTCTACACATTTTGTTTTTGTTAAATAATATTTTTGTTTTTAAGATTAAGAAAATCGATTTTGTTTATTTAATATGTTAATACTCGGAACGGTTGGGATCGGCCCACTATATCCTATAGCTGCCATATAACTGTGTGACGCTCCAGAGCGCACAATATAAGTAAATATATGAAATAAGCTTAGGTTAAGAGAGATAAAAAGCATGAAGCGACAACATAGTACATAGGGAATAGGATTAATATAATAATAAGATTAGTTTCAGAGAATAAAAAACCTGAAACGAATTCAAATTCAAATAAGAAGGCGGGCGCGCCAATAGAAATAGCTGGGCACACTGATCCACGATCACCGGGTCACACGGACCCAAGATTACCTGGTCACACTGACCCATGATCAGCTGGTCACACGCGCTAAGCCGTATGACCAGGGATTTTGACGTGGTGCGGGCACACTTATTCACGCCAACGGGTATAAAAAGGGCGCCGGTTGCCCAGTTCAAGTCACTCTGCAACCGACAGCGATCGGAGAAGGTGAGCCTTACGCATTGGTGTGAGCAACCTCTCTGGGAGTTACTTGTGGAGTCTTTTTTTGGGATAGAGTCTAGTACCCCGTCCAAATACATTGTAGTTAGCGAAACCCACTTCCCCCTCCTCTACCCACTCTCCGAAAGACCGGCCGTCATCAGTGCCAGCCGATCTTTGGGGTTCCACCACCCACCCATCCACCCACCACTAGCCGACTCGGAGCGACGAAGCCGCCATCAGTGGCAGCGGACTCTAAGCTCGAGCCATCCCTCGGTTCACCGAGTCGCCCACCCGCTCGGGTTTCTTTCCCCCCCCCCTCGTCTCACCGAACTCACCTTCGTAGACCCACAGTGGGTTGCGACTCGTCTCACAGCCTGGAAGACCTCAGTGGTCTCCACACTCTCTCTCGCCTAACCTGGAAGACCTAAGTGGCCTCCAAAACTCTCTCGCCTAACCTGAAAGACCTAAGTGGCCTCCAAAACCCTCTCGCCTAAACCTGGAAGACCTAAGTGGCCTCCAAACCCTCTCTCACACACGGAGATATCAGGGATATCTCGGGGGGAATTATCTAGAGGTAAAGGGACGCATACAGAGGGACACACTTTCCGGCGCAGATAGCCGTATTCTTTCTTTCTCACCTCCAGGACGCCAGCCGCTGCGCAACTACCGAAGGACGATCAGTAGCCGCCCACGACCGCACTCGACGACACCGCCGAAGACGGAACCAGCCGCGCCGCTCTATCCTTGTCTTAAACTCTGTAAAATTTAAGTAAATAAACACAACCCCCTTCAATTTCACCGAACCCCGCTCGTGTCATACTCTGGGAACCGGGTCAAACTCTTACAGCAACCAATCCTGACATAAATAAATGTTGGAACGAACTCCTGGACACCGTTGAACTACCCCAGCATAGCAGGAACGTCACATGGCGCCCGAACAGGTTAAAGTGGTTGCAAAGAGGAGACGCCGGTAGAGAGTTATGTCGACCTGGGTGTACCTAGCATCAAAGGCGGATCTGATCGAGAACGCGGAGGAATTTGGATTGGACGCAACTGGAAAAGCGGATGAATTAAGACAGAGAATAGCATCATTTGTAAAGAACCCAGACCACACAGAGGAGATCAGGCGGAGGCTTGGCGAGCTAGCGGAGAAACACAGCAAGGAGAAAGGGTTGACGGAGCAAAACAAGTCACCGACAGAGGAACTGAGCGAGGTAGCAAACCAGATAGACCTCCTGGTGAAACAATTTAAATCACCAACGCGGTCGGAAGGAAAGACATCAGACATGCCGGATAAAAAGGAACGGAAAATGGAAGTGGAAACCATAGACCGAGTGCGGAGCTGGGGGATACGCTACCAAGGAACCACCAATCCTTTAGAATTCCTCAGCAAGATGGAGGAGTGGGCCAAAGGCTAAGGGGTAGACGAAGACGCTCTGATTCAAACCATGCCCTTCATATTGGAAGGGGTAGCAATAGACTGGTGGAACACCACACCGAGTGAGATAAATACTGGGAAGGAACTCAAGGAAGAACTGTTGGAATATTTCCTACCACCCAGATACCAGGAACAGGTGGACCAACAATTTGCACAGCTACGACAGCGGGAGACGGAACTAACAAGGGAATACGCAATGAACCTAAGGAAGTTAATGAGATTCACAGAGTATTCGGAAGAATCGAAGTTGGACCGTATATACAGGATTTGCAGAAGCAAAATAAAACTCTATACTAGACGCTCAGGTTTCAAAACATTAACGGTATTCTTAAAGTTAGCCGAAGAAGTAGAAGAAATAGAGGCAATGGAAGGAACCAACCGGCCGGTGGTAACAGGGAACCAAAACGGAACAACAGATATCTGCATGAGATGCGGGGGAACAGGACATGCCACAAGATCCTGCACCAACCCGCCGAGATTGTTCTGTTGGGTATGCGGCAGAAACGGAACAAGAACAACGGAGTGTTGCAAAGCCATAACGGGAAACACCGGAGGTCCGAGCAGATAACACTGGTAGCTCAGGACCAGAATCAAACACCAGCTGCATGGGACCAATTAAGGTGTGACGGATTCCAGATATTGGCCATGATAAAGATCGGAGCGGTAAAAGCGAAAGGAATAGTAGATACGGGAGCATCACGGAGCGTGATCAGCAAGAGAAGATACAGCGAATTAAGAAGACATGGAAGATGGAGGAAAGTGAGGACAGAGATAACGATGGCAAACGGATCAAGACAAAAATCAGATGGAGACTTCACAGCCAGAGTGCAATTCGCCGGAGAAGAATTCGAATTGGATTTTCTGATTTTAAACCAGATTACAGGAGGGATACTACTGGGAATGGACTTTCTGGCGAAGACACAGACAAGGATTCAATGCGGCAATCTGGAATTGGACATCACAGAAGCAAAGGAATGTCCAGAAAAAAAGGAAACCAGGCAGACCACAATCGATATGGAACCAACAGAGGAGGAGATCGACAAATTTCTGGAAAAACAAAGGCAAGTATTCGAAGGAATGAAGGGAAATAGTAATATTACAACCCATAAGATTTACATAAAGGATGATAGGCCAGTAAAACAAAGATACTACCCACGTAACCCAAAGCAGCAAGCGATAATCAACGAACAAGTGGATGAATTAATAGCATTGGGATTAATAGAACCATCACATAGCCCATTCAGCGCACCAGTGGTGCTGGTAAAGAGAAAAACAACGAATGGAGAATGTGTGTGGACTATCGGCTACTGAACGAACGAACCGAAAAGGATGCTTATCCGGTACCAAGAATGGACTTTATCTTAAATCAGCTAAGAGAGGCGAAATTCATCAGCACGCTGGATTTAAAATCCGGATATTGGCAGATACCAATGGAGGACCACAGTAAGCAGTATACGGCGTTCACCGTACCAGGACGAGGTTTGTTTCAGTGGAAGGTGATGCCGTTTGGGCTCACAACAGCTCCGGCTACATTCCAAAGAGCACTAGATACGGTCATAGGGCCAGAAATGGAGCCGTTCGCGTTCGCATACCTGGACGACATCGTGGTCATCGGAAGGAACAAAAAAGAACACTTAGAGAAATTAAGAGAAGTGTTCAGACGGCTGCAAAATGCAAACCTAAAAATTAATGCGGAGAAGTGTCATTTTTTTCAAACAGAGCTAAAATACTTCGGACACATCGTGACCGACAAGGGCATCAGAACGGACCCAGAAAAGGTGGCGGCCATACGAGAATTACCGACACCGAAAAGCACGAAGGAGGTACACAGTTTCTTAGGTATGGCATCATGGTATAGGAAATTCATCCCTGGATTCACCGAAAAAGCAAGTGCACTACAAGAGCTGGTAAAAAAAGGAAACAAATTCGAGTGGCAGGCCCAACATCAAAAAGCGTTCGAACGGATAAAAGAAAGCTTAACGATAGCACCGGTACTGGCATGCCCGGACTTTACAAAACAGTTCAAACTGCAAACGGATGCAAGTGACCTGGGAATAGGAGCAGTGTTAACCCAGGAAGATGCCGAAGGGGAACATGTGATCTCGTACGCAAGCAGAAAGTTGAGCAAGGAAGAACAAAATTATAGTGCCACCGAAAAGGAGTGGCCAGATGGGCACTCGGATTACAACCATTCCAATTCGAAGTCAGATACCGAAAAGGAAAGTTGAACGCAGTGGCAGATGCTTTATCCAGGGCACCAACAGTAGAAATCAAAACCGCAAGAAGTCAAACCGATTGGATAAAGGAAGCATTCGAGGAGGTAAAAAAGGACCCGAACAACGGGGAATTTAAAATAGAAGGGGAAAGACTATACAAGAAAGGCGGCAGCGAAAAAGACCTACAACCATGGAAACTTTGCATTTCAAGGAGCGAAATTCAAACGGTGCTCCGAGAAAACCACTGCAACGCGACGGCAGGACACCTAGGAATATTCAAGACGTTGAAAAGGATTAAGGAGAGATATTTTTGGCCTAGAATGAGGATGGGGATTATAAAATTCGTAAAGGCTTGCGAGAGCTGCCAGCGATACAAGCTGTCTCAACAAAAATCCGCGGGAAAAATGCTAACTAAATTTACCGAAGCACCATGGGAAACCATATGCGTAGACTTCGTCGGACCACTACCACGTACGAAACATGGAAACACCACACTAGTAGTAATAGTAGACAGGTTCTCGAAATGGACCGAAGTCGCGGCAGTAAGGCAAGCAACGGCAGAAGCTTTCCTGAAATTATTTCGTGAAAGAATAATCGCAAGAGTTGGAGCACCAAAAACACTGATATCCGACAATGGGGTCCAGTTTACGGGAAGGAAAACAAAGACCGCCATGGAGCAGTGGGGAATACACCAGCAATTCACAGCACCATATACGCCACAACAAAACCCAACCGAAAGGACGAACCGAACCATCAAAACCATGATATCACAAATGGTGGGAGAAGAACAAACCAGGTGGGACGAGAATCTGCCGGAGCTAATGCTAGCATATAACAGCAGTATATCAGAGTCGACGGGTATGGAAGGAATCTACGACTACCAGGAGCTCTGTTCGACAAAGTTACTAAAGGATCGGGACTAGCGACAGAAACAGTAGCAGCGAGGTGGAAACGACTAAGAGAGATTAGAAGCGAGGCAATCCAGAACATGGAAGAAGCAGCGGGGACACAAAAATTCCACTACGATCTACGAAAAAGAGAATGGAAACCAAGTGTAGGGCAACTAGTCTGGTGCAAAACACACTATTTATCAAACGCAGCGGAACAGTTTAACGCGAAACTAGCGCCAAAATATGACGGGCCGTGGGTAGTAGACAACTTTAGTTCACCGGTAATAGCTAAACTGAAAAATCAAAAAACTAAGAAATCGAAACGGGCATACATTGGGGACTTAAAAATATATATACACACTAACCATACGCTGACAAACCCTGATAGTTTAGAGGCAGAGGGTAATCAATGTAACGCCTTACTCATTTCAGTACACAACAACAACAACATGGACAAATTTCAGAAGTCAAGCGAGAAGTTTCGGGAGGACTGCAAGCGGCTACAGCAGGCGAGGAGATTAGCACAGCTAATATCGGCCAGACCAGCGGGTACCGGAGTGCGGGTACGGACAGCGCCAACTCGCCTCAAACCACCGACGTGCCGACTAGTGGAGCACGACAACCGGGGCAGGAGCACGAAGGATGACCGACCGGCACCCCGACCACCGGCGCAACCCTCGACGGCACGACCCATAGGGGGAAGACAAAGAGTGGCACACACCCCGAGAAGACTGCCTGGAGCAGAAGTCGGCCGTCGCCGGAAAGGGACATCCTGGAGCTACACCCCGATCCAGCTACATACGACCAGCCAAGTTCTGAGGTACTCCACGGCCCACCGCTTCCAGCAGCAGCACAACAGCAGGAACAGCCGGAAGTGTTCACCAATGAGATGGGGTGGACAGTACCGGCTGATGCAACGATGTCGGCCAGGGCAGTGGACGAGATAAAGGAACGCTGGGGGCAGAAACGGAATGGGCAGCACCAGACCATCCTAGTATAGGATGAAGAGAAGTCGTGGAAGGTCATCTTCGGCAAGGGGTCGAAGATCACGATTCGGCACTTCGTGCCTTCGCAAGAGGGGGGGAGGTGTGACGCTCCAGAGCGCACAATATAAGTAAATATATAAAATAAGCTTAGGTTAAGAGAGATAAAAAGCATGAAGCGACAACATAGTACATAGGGAATAGGATTAATATAATAATAAGATTAGTTTCAGAGAATAAAAAACCTGAAACGAATTCAAATTCAAATAAGAAGGCGGGCGCGCCAATAGAAATAGCTGGGCACACTGATCCACGATCACCGGGTCACACTGACCCAAGATTACCTGGTCACACTGACCCATGATCAGCTGGTCACACGCGCTAAGCCGTATGACCAGGGATTTTGACGTGGTGCGGGCACACTTATTCACGCCAACGGGTATAAAAGGGCGCCGGTTGCCCAGTTCAAGTCACTCTGCAACCGACAGCGATCGGAGAAGGTGAGCCTTACGCATTGGTGTGAGCAACCTCTCTGGGAGTTACTTGTGGAGTCTTTTTTTGGGATAGAGTCTAGTACCCCGTCCAAATACATTGTAGTTAGCGAAACCCCCTTCCCCCTCCTCTACCCACTCTCCGAAAGACCGGCCGTCATCAGTGCCAGCCGATCTTTGGGGTTCCACCACCCACCCATCCACCCACCACTAGCCGACTCGGAGCGACGAAGCCGCCATCAGTGGCAGCGGACTCTAAGCTCGAGCCATCCCTCGGTTCACCAAGTCGCCCACCCGCTCGGGTTTCTTTAACTTTAACTTCCTAACTTTCGTGTTTGTTAAGTTAGGAAGTCGGGATTTCCTATGGGTTTTATTTTTGGCCAATCAATCCGACCTACCAAATTTCATAAGGATCGGCTGACTATATCCTACAGCTATAACTCAGATCCACCTCCCTGTAGTATTCCATAAAAACCTGAAAAAGCTTTCGCCGATCTCAACAGAGACTTACCCTACAATACTTCGGTCGTAGCTAATAAAGCCTAGTACCCAGATCGAAAAACGAGCCAGCGGAAAAGCTTCAATCCTTCCAGTGTTCATCAGTATTGAGCGTATTGTTAACAAGCAAGTATAATTCAAAAATCTTCTTTGCGGACATGTCTGCCGCTATACAAAGAAATTATAAAACAATATAATTTAAATTTAAAAGTTGTTTTTTTTTTGAATTACTGTAACTATTGAAAAAAGAGCCCGACGAAAAGCATTCGCCAGCTGTTTGCCTCTCGCTCTCTTTCATAGTTCATTTCGTCGATCTGAGTACTCGGCTTTAACAAGGCCAGCTGATTGACAGTACATCAATACTGAAGAACTCTCAAAAATGCTGTCACACTGGAAAGATTAAAGTTTTTCCGCTGGCACTCTTGTGTTTTAGGGGGTTAACAGGTCGAAGCCGAAGATGAAAAATGTCTGTTCAAACAATCTGCTCGCCCAGAGCGTTGTTTATGACCGGGATCCATCAAATAGATTAAATTTTTAAAAACACGTTTGGAATCCGACCCCCTGGGCTACTGGTCGGCGTTCCTATACACAAACTGAATATTGCTCCTAGGGGAACCAGCGAAGGAGAGTGTTAGTTGTTGGTGTCTCTCTGATGAATATTCCGGGAGCTGGGAAAGGAGAGGGGCGGTCACTAACGGCCGCGCTGCTTCTTAGATAGACAGGGGACCCGTTAGAGATGGGGGCAATTGCTTGCGTGGACGACCTCAAGTGTTCCGCATGCTGATGCCAGGAGGATAGGGGACATGAGCAGAGAAATAATATTTAAAGAAAGAAGTCGACATTTTGGATCGAGATCGAATGCAAAATTAACTTGAATACAATTTTTAACTTAAAGCTAACAGAAGGGGCTTACAGCGGTCACGCAATAATGCTGCGTTTGCCGGCTGTGGACGAGCATCAGGCCCAATAATGGAATAGCAATTTACTCTATGTTATGTTTCAGACACTTGGGTCAACGGCTTTGGTTCGTTAACTTGTGCTGACTTACACAACAATGACTCAAATAAATTATGTAAAACATGTTGGCGTGGCAGAAGCATGGAAAAAGCTCCAGCAAATACGTGCTGTGACAAACTTAATTATTGGCACAGATGGCATGTTTAACTTTAAGGCTATTTTATACCCTTGCTGAGGGTATTATGATAGTGAAGGAGACATCTCTGACCTTATAAAGTATAGTTTTCCGACCCTATTAAGTATATATATTCTTAATAAGGATCAATAGGGGAGTCGATATAGCCATGTCCGTCTGTTTCAATACTGTTTGCGAGCTCTGTTTAAAAGCTAGCGATCTGAAATTTTCACAGTCGTCCTAAAACATGTGTACGCAGATTAAGTTTGACCCGATCGGACGTCTATATCAAATAGCTCCCATAGGATTAATCGGATATATCTGGCAAGAATTTATGATATTTCGCGAAATGTAAAAGCTATTGACGTGAATCGTATTTTTTTATGCATACGTTGATCAGGGTGAAAGCGCGTGCTGATCGTACGACTATATCCTATAGCTCCCATAGGAACAACAAGGTGAAATCGGTCCAAATTTTATGTTTTTCAGAATATTTCGCGCAGTGTATAAGCTATTGACATAAATTTTTCAAAGTCTTATTTATTTACGCAGATCTTGATCAGGGTAAAAGCGCTTGCTGATCGGACCTCTATATCTTATAGCTTCCGTAAGAAAAATTGTTAAAGGCTGCGAAAATATCCCTTTTTTATACCCTTGCAGAGGGTAATTTTGGTCAAAAGTGTCTCTGACCCTAATAAGTATATATTCATGATCAGGATCACCTCCTGAGTTGATATAAGCATGTCCGTCTGTCCGTCTGTCTGTTTCGACGCAAACTAGTCTCTTAGCTTTAAAGATATCAAATTGAAACTTTGCACACACCCTTCTTTCCTTTGCACGCAGTATATAAGTCGGAACGGCCGGGATCGGCCCACTATATCCTATAGCTGTCATATAACTGATTGATCGGAAATGCCATAACTTTGGTGTTTGTTAAGTAAGGAAATTGGGATTTTCTATGGGTTTTATTTTTGGCCAATCAATCCGACCTACCAAACTTCATAAGGATCGGCCGACTATATCCTATAGCTGCCATATAACTGAACGATTGGAAATGCCATAACTTTTTAAAGTTAGGAAGTTGGGATTTTTTATGAGTATTAAGAATGCATCACATGAATAATTTTGGAGAATATAATTTACAGAGTATTCTGCAAGGGTATATCAACTTCGGCTCCGCCCGAAGTTAGCTTTCCTTTCTTGTTTTTTTTTTAATATGCTAATATTGAAATAAAACAAAATATTTTTAATTATAAGCATTTTTTTCAGATTGTTCCTATGGGATATGTGCAGAAAAATTTAATATCTTCATATTAGAGATATTGTTAATGAAAAGATTATAGTATTAAAGTATGTATCTACATGTAAGCAGATGTAATAACAAAATTTTAAGCAAGGTAAAGCACATTACTCTAACAAAATCACCTCAAATGTATGTACATTGTATGTTTCGAAAAATTATTTTATTATTTATTATTTATTTATTTTTTAATTAATAAAACCACGGGAAACGCTTACATTGCGTTAGAATCTTATAATACTCCACTAAATTGGAATGCCATTTCGAAATGCCTAACTTCGCACTAAGCAGATAAGCGGGATTTAGGCACTCTTGACCAAATACCCCAAAAATACCCAATATCAAAATCCGTTAGTACCACCCAGACAGAATAGTAATAATCAACCACGACACCAGTTTAACAATAAAAATCAAATTTTTCCTGTCTTACAATATACTGCAATACGACCTTCGGGAAACTTTCCACCGACTCGACCTTCGGCTGTGACACCACAACCACGACCAGAACCAATGGATACAGGACCATGCAATCAAAAAATGTTAATTATATGAACAAACCCATACGCTTTGAAACTGGTAAAAGACCACCAATGCCTCTAAAATCTATAAATTTTAACATTCAAGCAGCCCCTGACACTTCTTCGGGAGTTTTAACCAACTCTTCATTACCGTATTTTCAATGCAAACTGAGGAGTGGAGAAATTTTAAAAATATAAATTTATACCGGTTCATATAATAATTACATCTTGCCAAAATTCGGTAAAAACCCTATAGAAAATAAATCCCCGTTTAACGCCCTCTTGGTTGGTGGAAATATCAAACTTGCGCACCACAAAATTTATTTAATGACCCTAATACAACAATTAAAATCTCTTTATTACCTACTTTAAAAACATTGGATGCTATTTTGAAAAATGATAGCTTACAAAATTTAGGAGCAATAATCAGCACTAATACCACATGTATGTACTAGGAAAATTTGAAAATTATCAATATAAAGGAAAAAAATTCTATGCAGTAACTTTAGATCATTTTAGTATATATTATTGGGACAAAAAAATTAAAACTTATTCAAAATATCCGAATCTATATGCCGAACCAAACGAAAAAATTGACTTACACCATAAACGTGAAAGCTGAGCTACGCACAAATACCGACACGCCAGTCTACTCGAAATTTTACTAATATCAGATGGCACTTAAACGCGAAATTGACCCACAAATAAAATAACTTTTAGAAAACAATGTAATACGACCCTCTAGATCGCCTTACAATTCACCAGTGTGGATGGTACCAAAAAAAAATATATGTCTCCAATATAAAGAAATATAGAATGAAAGTAGATTACAGAAAATTAAATAGTGTTATAATAGCAGAATACCCAATACCAGACATAAATTAAATTTATGCACAACTGGGAAATATAAAATGTTTTCTGTGGGTTCCATCAAATTCTTCTAAAAGAAAGGAGTATAAACAAGAAAGGAAAGCACACTTCGGGCGGAGCCGAAGTTGATATACCCTTGCAGAATACTCTGTAAATTATATTCTCCAAAATTATTCATATGATGCATTCTTAATACTCATAAAAAAATCACAACTTCCTAACTTTAAAAACACCAAAGTTATGGCATTTCCAATCGTTCAGTTATATGGCAGCTATAGGATATAGTCGGCCGATCCTTATGAAATTTGGTAGGTCGGATCGATTGGCCAAAAATAAAACCCATAGAAAATCCCAACTTCCTAACTTTACAAACACGAAAGTTATGGCATTTCCGATCAATAAGTTATATGGCAGCTATAGGATATAGTCGTCCTATCCCGGCCGTTCCGACTTATCTACTACGTGCAAAGGAAAGAAGGGTGTGTGCAAAGTTTCAATTCGATAGCTTTAAAACTGAGAGACTAGTTTGCGTAGAAACGGACGGACGGACAGACGGACGGACAGACGGACATGGCTAGATCGACTCTCCTGGTGATGCTGATCAAGAATATATATACTTTATAGGGTCGGAAATGTCTCCTTCACTGCGTTGCAAACTTTTGACTGAAATTATAATACCCTCTGCAAGGGTATAAAAAGACAGCCTTTTACCTTGTCGAATATAATAAAGAACTACTTTATAAACCAGGAAAGGAAAACATAGTGGCCGATGCTTTGTCTAGGAACCTTGAAAGCAACAAAATTAATAAGTTAATAAGCAACACAACACAGCGCGCAGAGCTCTGGTCCTAACCTCATCTCCCAGCGTCGAAGTACCAAAAAATCTATTTAAAAAGGAAATATTTATTTACAAAGTAAGCCCCCCCGACTACAAATTTACAATTCCGTTGCCCACCTTTCATAGACACGTTATAACTCGAGCAGACTTCCAAAATAATGATCTTTTTGAAATATTAAAAAAACATTTAAATCTGTCAATCTTGAAAGGAATTCTTACATCAAAAGAGATAATGGGAGAAATACAACGAATTTATCAGAACATTTCGAATCCATTAAAATCAGATTCACACAAAATAAAGGAGAAGACTTGACAAAAGAAATTAAGCAGTAAGAATTAATATTAGAAACATATAACAGAGCAAATGCATAATAATACAAAAACCAACTTGCAGGAAAATATTATTTCCCCAAAATGAAACAAAAAATATCAACATTAGTTTAACAGTGCAGGGTATGTAAGGAAGGAAAATATGATAGACACCCGCCCAATCCAGAAATTAAAAAATTAACATCTTCTCAACCGAAAAAAAATTAGTATTGACCGCAATAGATAAATGTTCCAAACTAGCACAGGCAAAAATTATAAAGTCAAAATCCACCGAAGTCTCCAAAAAGCAGTTACACGAAATATTATTCTACTATGGGGTACCATAGTTACCCCACTCAAAAACAAAAAATTTGCCCTATTTTTGTCTTCAATGGCGTCGCACCATAATTGTAGGGTAATTTTTTCTAAAATCTTACCATAAATTTTAGGGCTAAATTTTTCTAATAATTAGAAAAAATGTTTACAAAATGTGTTAATGGACTTATGAATATTTATGTATATGATTTAACTCTTTCGAACCCAACTTTTTCCTGCAAAGTGAATATTTTTATTTTCTTTTTAAACTGTTTGTATTATTTTAAGAAAATGTTGGACAAAATATTAAGTTGCCACGACCTTTGGTTAGGGCGCTACCGGAAGTTGCCTGTGGTCAACGTTGGGCCATGGTGGTATTTAAAAATGTTGTTTTTTTATTTGAAATCATAATGTATGAAATGACAAAAGAAAGTTTTTATTATTATTGCAGCAAAGATGAACCTGACATTTAACGCATTTTGTAATTGAAGTTCCCGTCCAACACAATCTGCAACGCCCTTTTTTACCAAACACCACCGAATGCTCCACTTTATCGCAACGCTGTGAGTCTAAAGGATTCGGCTGAATCCTGTATTTTTTTGACTGCCAATGGCGAGCCAAGGGATACCATAGGGTTTACTACATCTTTTTCTGCATTCGATGGTCGAACTCTTTTCTTGTTGATTGCTGCATGAGAAATTTCCAGTTGAAATTCAATAAGAGGAATATGATTTTGCTTCGGGTTTAGAGAGTGTAAATGTTTTTTGTTGGGAATCCCTTTTGCCAAATATAAGACTACTTCCGACAATATTCCCAACCCATACGTCAGACAGGTTCCTTCACCAACATACAGCGTAAGGTCGTATACTAGTCCAGATTTCCCAACACGCGTAAACATTTTCAAACCCCGTTTGTGGGGCCTAGCTGGGTTATATTGTTTATATGATGATCGACCTGTAACCAATTATTGCAATAATAAGTACATTGTGAAAGTCAATATTTATATTTATGAATACAAATATTTGTACCTTTAAACGAACCCTGCAGTTCCGTTCATCACATTTTAATCGATGAATCATGATCTGCTGATGATTAACTGATGAAATTTCAAACAAAATAGTGATGAATTTTACATTGGCATGTCCTAGGAGTTAATCAGTGAAAAATTCATCATATTTTAATCAGTAATTCATCATCACTTGTTTATTCAGTAATTCATCACTCTTTAATCAGTAATTCATCACTCTTTAATCAGTAATTCATCACTTTTTCTTTCCTTTGCCTAATTTGTCTTTACATGTTTCGCTTCGCGTCAAAGCAGGGTATATAAAAGCTGTTCGACTATTCAAAATAATTACATTATTTAAATTTACCTAATAAATGAATTAAATTAATTCTTTCAAAACGATCATAACGTATGTTATTTTAACACATACATACATATATCCATAAAATAATAAAATTAATAAGTATCGACTTAAATATTTATTACAAAAATTATGTTATTTTAAGGGGTTATCCGGCTCTTGACACTTCTAAAAATTCATTTTTTTTTTACTTTTTTATATAATAGTACAAAGTGTCAGGAATGTTATCCGAAAATTTCTTGTCGATCGAAGAAAAACTGTAGGAATAGGAGAAATATAAAGCCCAGTGTACGAATGAGTCCAACAGGCAATTCGGGCTCTGGCGTCGAGCAGATGCGGCACTTTAAACGCGTTTTTCTCAATTTCAAGGGTGTGCAGTAGACGTTGTGTTTTTATAGGTTGTTCTCCACCACCCGGCTCATTTTATGGGGCGAAAGACAGAGTAAGAGAGGGAGATGGAAATTTTTCTGCGTTTCATACGATCGGCGACTGAGAGTTTCGGCACTGCCTGCGTCGCACTCGGCTCTGCCGACTTTACCTTTGGCTCTGCCGGCGTCGCAGTCCGCTGCTGATAAAAAGGCGATGAATTTTTGTAGTGATGTATTTCGGAACTGCAGGGAAATGATTTGTTCATCAACACATTGATGTTCTTCTTGAGGTAGTTTACTAAAATTGTCCTTGAGTATGTCCAGTAAAGGACGTATCTTGTACAGCTTGTCATAGTTCAGATCTCCTTTTTTGGGTTGGTTAGCATTTTCGTTGAAGTGAAAGCATTGCTTTATTTTTGAAACCTTCCACGTGACATTGCATCTGTAACAGCGTTAAGCCACTAACCATACAACATATAGACTGGTCATTTCATACAACCATATGGACACTCAAAAAACTTTGCAGGAGGCCCCACAGCTGATAGCGGCAGGCCCAGGAGACTTCATGTGCCTTCGGGTTTTTTTCGCTCTCATTCTTATTCTCACGCTCGCTCGCTCATTACTCGAGTTCGGTCGTTCAGTCGCAGAGACGCGCATTTTGAAGGAGGTTGCGCCTGCGCTTGAATTGGGCTTTGTATGTATGCGTGTTCATGCATTCTCATACACATGATACAATAACATAAGGTAGTCTCGTCGGCTGTCTAAACGTTCGGGTTTTGGTCAGTGCGTGTTCGTTTTTTGAAGAGAAAGGTTGTCTGCGGACGAAATTTTTAAAGAATTAACCCTTGTGCAACATGACCCTTTGACATATAAAAGTTTTATTTTAAGATTAGAATATATTTTAGAATTAAGAGTCTTAACAAAAAACTGAACATTCAAAAACAAAAACGACGCCGAATTTCAATTTCAAAACTATTAAAAATTAAATTATGAAAAAATATTAAGCCTAGTTTATTATGAAAGGCAAAAAAAACCCTGAATCATATAAGGGTTAATCCACACATTCTATTGTCGCTCTGCTCGCACTTACTAAACAGTGCCCATTTCACTCGCACTCATTGTTATGATTGTAGAGGTACCAGATTTTTCCGACGAGACTACCTTATGTTATCCCTGCAGTTCCGAAATTCATCACTACAAAAATTCATCACTGTTTAATCAGCAGCGGACTGCGACGCCGGCAGAGCCAAAGGCAAAGTCGGCAGAGCCGAGTGCGACGCAGGCAGAGCCGAAACTCTCAGTCCCCGATCGTAGGCAACGCAGAAAAATTTCCATCTCTTTCTCTTACTCTGTCTCTCTCCCCATAAAATGAGCTGAGAGGTGGAGGACAATGTATTAAAATCAGATCGACCTTTATACACCCTTGAAAATAAATTAGCATAATTTTTGTATTGTAGTCGTTGATTCTTATTAATTATATTATTTTATGGAAATACTTTTTAAAAATAAAATTATTATGATAGTTTTGAAAGGTATGGATTCCTTTTTTAAGTGAATTTAAGTTATGTGATTATTTTGCATAGTCGGACATGCTTTTATATACCCTGCTTTGACGCGAAGCGAAACATGTAAAAACAAATTAGGCAAAGGAAAGAACAATAGGATTAACGGTGCCCTTGTTTTCAACTGAAGTTGTTTTCGCGGCTTTTACGTGCACTTGCATTTGAGAGAACGGAGAGAACAGATCGAAGCTGAGATTTATTGTGAAATGTTATAACTAAATTTATCAGAAATTTAGGTAAGTGTTATTTTATTAATTATTTTGAACTGTACCTACATATACTGTTAATATATTTATTTATTATTTAAGGCGAAGCTTATAATAAAACTGTTGGGCCAGCATAAACTAAGCTGGACTTGGCCGGCGGCAAAACAAGAAACGCAGTAAGTTTTTATATATTCTATAATAATTTTTCTATTTTATATATACTTGGTAAGGAAGAGCCAGTACATAAAGCACGAAGTCAAAAAAAGAGCACCGAAACCGAAACATCCTAAACACCTCCGAGACAACTGAAAACGGACATATGTAGATTGAATTAAGTTAAATTAATTATTTATATGTAATAAATTAAATTAAATAATGTAATAAAAAAAAAAAAATGTATATGAAAATTAACTGAATGAATTTTACTGATGAAAAAAAAAGCGATGAAAAAGTGATGAAAATACGATGAAAAAGTGATGAAAATGCGATGAAAATGCGATGAAAAAGCGATGAGAATGCGATGAAAAAGCGATGAAATAGTGATGAATTACTGATTAAAGAGTGATGAATTACTGATTAAAGAGTGATTAATTACTGATTAATTCATCACTCTTTAATCAGTAATTCATCACTCGTTAATCACTATTTCATCGCATTTTAATCACTCGTTCATCGCATGTTCATCAGTAAACGCTGTTCAAAGAGTGATGAATTACTGATTAAAGAGTGATGAAAAACTGAAAAAAGAGTGATGAATTACTGATTAAAGATTGATTAATTTTCACTGATTAACTCCTAGGACATGCCAATGTTAAATTCATCACTAATTTGTATGAAGTTTCATCGCCGATTAATCAGCAGTGATGAATTTTTGGTGATGAAAAAGCGATTAAAAGGTGATGAACGGTACTGCAGGGATTGTATCATGCTCATACAGGGGTGCATGTGTGCGATCATTTCATTTCGATGCAGCAAGAATATTTTGTCTTTTGCTACTTTTCAGACTTGGTACCCTAACAATTATAGTATAATTTTTAATTTTTCCGCATTTATTTCATTGTGGTTTACAAATTCAAATCAGTGGTAGCAGAAAAATGTTTTGCATATATGTATGTATTCCAATTAATATAAATGAATCTAATGAGATAGGAACAGGGCACATCGCAGTCGGTGTCTGCACTTAGTGGTTGATAAAACTTCAAACCAAATCAGCTTTGGTTGTTGTTCTGCGAGCGGATGGTGCCTGCATACCCTACCAACGATTGAATTTTTAGTCTAGAAATGATTTCTGGCCGAAAATCGTCTTTTCAAACAAGTACGCACACATACGCACTTGCTTATTCGTTGTGTTTACTCACACAAGCAAGTGCATTCTATTTTTAGATTTTTACTAGGCTTTACTCAGATCGACAAACGGCAGACATGTCTTGCCAAGGTAGTTGATAATATTATTTAAAGGCTCTTTTCCGCAAATACGATATTTGAATTTTAACTGCTTGTCAACAAACCCAGCGACCGTAGCATGCTTAATTCTGATGAACTTTCTAAATTTTTGTCTCACTGGAAATATTAAAGTTTTTACGCTGGCGAACTCGTTTGTCGATCTGAGTACTAGGCTTTAAGCTTTATTTTTTTGACTATTCCACTTTGAATTGTGGCAATTTTATGACACCCAGGTACAAAAAGATACCGAAATAAAGTTTAATATCCTCTCCAGAACATTTGACCTCTTTGCCGAGTTCTTGTACCCCTTATAAATCAGTTTTATGTCAATCAATAGCTTGATCAATTGGCGTCATAACGTCGTCAACATTTGAAGTATTATCTTCTTCCCAAATACTCTCTGGAGATTCAAATGGCCTTAATAGCCACTTTAAGGTCTTTTTATCAACTTTCTCAAGGAAATGTTCCCCCCCACCTTCTTCTCCAATCATTTTGTCAAGAATACTAATCTCTATCGTTTCTCCTCGTTCCATAATCCCTTCCAAATTCTTTTCCAGCACTGCTAAAATGTCTTCTTTTGACAATCCTTTCTTCTCCGGCAGCATATCTACACACAAAAATATTTAGTACCACAATGACCCAAGGTTGCCCTGAGGCAACATAAAAATTTTAAAAATTAATCACCTGATAATTATTTAAGATTGATTAAATTTAAATTTTGCTACGTTAAGTTCAATTATTTCTGTAAACTATTAAGTCTATACATGTACTTTTTGTTTCATTCTTAACACAGAAAATCAATCACTTTAATACCCCTGTACAATTTTACAAAAATAATTTCTGCGATGCAATTGTAGTCTTTTAAAAAAATAACTGAGCTCAATGATCTTCAAGTGTGGTAGATACAAGTTAACTAGAGTCAACCGGACAGCGTCAATGAACGACTGTCCGAAAGCCATGCACCGGCCAAATCGCTGATAGCCTTTGGCCGGATGCTCGTGCATAGCCGGCAAACACAGCACTTTTGCGTGGCCGCTATGAGTCTCCAACTTCTGTTAGCTTTAAGTCAAGAATTCATATTTAGTTCTCATTTGAAATTCACTGAATAAAGAGCTTGTGCTCCATTTGATTTAACTCCGGCAAACCGCCGTTAACCTTTTATCACTTCAAATTGCCTGAGTCTCTAGGCCAGCAGATTAAGGAGGGCAGTCACCCTCCCATCCTAAGCTACCTAAATCAACATTTGGGGATCACCGCCCAACTGGCCACCAACACCAATTGGAATACCATCGATTAGACACTGCGATATAACGACAGGTGCGTGGTACCACCCTAGGCAGCAGAAGAGGCAACAAATACTGGAGACTGTCTATTAATCGTTGTATCACTCAACTACGTTAGCTGCATCAGGAGGAATCTTTCCAATACAGTTTGGTAAACTCGTGCGGCTGCCCCTCCCGCCGCCAACCATCAATAATCTGAGCAGCAACCATATTTGTGGGACAGTCTTGCAAAGGTTCTCCAACCTCCTCTCCACAGCCTGGAGACATAGCGCGATCAGCCAAAGTCGCCCCTCCCGCATCCACAAGCCAGTGGTCAGCAATTCAGCAGCGGGGCAGCATTGTTCCCCCCGGATTCTCCACTCCATTGCGACGGCGTGTGTAGCCGAGCTACCCCGCCCGCGCCGCGCACATTTAAAATGTAATTGGCGCTCAACGATAGAAAACCCGATCGACATCGCAGAAGAATTTAAATTTATTTTGGAATTTTGTAAATTTGAGGGCCAAATTGTGTGTGCACAACAAAAAACATGTAAGTGAGCCCCTCTCTTAAATATTTTCTAAGGAATCTGCGTAAAGTTATAAACTGTTAACTCCATGTTAAAGGTTAATACATAAATCAAAAATGAAAGAACATTTTTAGAAAATCAGAATTTGGTTGACGATATAGGTATTGCTGTAAAATTTTTTCTCAACAAGGGTAATGTAACATATCGCTCCATTCTATTCACGGCGAGACCGTACTCACAGAGAAATGTTTCGTGTCACTGTTTAACACAAATGCCAATTTCTTTGTTTTACCGGATTTAGCAGCATTTGACGGAATAATAGGGCTCGACCTTTTAAAACAGGCAGGGGCATCGCTATGCCACACCTGCCCAGATGTCAATTTCACTAAGGTGGATTGCTCAGATGCACCTCCTTTAGTAAAGGAAGCGTTCCTGAAAATTCAAAAGGACAGAAAAAAATCCTTTGCTGATCCTAATGAAGCCCTTCCCTATAATACGTCGGTAGTAACCACCATCAGGACGCCTTACTCCATGGGGGCAGCAGATTTTGTCAACAAAGAGATTGACGATCTGCTAAAAAACGGCATAATTCAGAAATCGGTTTCCCCTTACAACAACCCGATATGGGTGGTGGATAAAAAGGGAATCGATGAAGATGGGAACCGAAAAATGCGGCTAGTGTTGGTCTTTCGCAAATTGAACGAAAGGACAATACCTGATCGCCATCCTATGCCAAATATCTCTATGATACTAGGGAATTTAGGCAAAGCCTAATACTTCACAACACTCGATTTGAAGTCTGGCTACCACCAGATCACTCTGGCAGAGCGTGACCGTGAAAAAACTTCATTTTCCGTTAACGGAGGAAAGTACGAGTTTCGCCGGCCACCGTTTTGGTTAAAGAATGCTGCTAGCATCTTCCAAAGAACCATCGACGACATACTGCGAGAGCAGATTGGCAAATTTAGCTATGTCTCTGTTGATGAAGTCATCGTTTTCTCAGAAGACGAAAACGCCCACATACGGCACGTGGATTGGGTTCTTAAAAGCCTGCACGACGCCAACATAAGGGTATCAACGCAAAAATCGCTTTTTTTAAGAAAAGCGTTAGCTTTTTGGGCTTAATTGTCACCAACAACGGTGCCACAACTGACCGAAAAAAAATTAAGGCCATTCAGGAATACCCCGAACCCAAAAATATATTCGAGGTGAGATTTTTCCTTGGCCTGGCCAGTTATTACCGATGCTTCATTAAAGATTTTGCATCAATAGCTTGGTTCATGTCCGATATTCTGAAAGGGGAGCATGGAAGTGTCAGTAGGCACAGATCCAAAAATATCCAGGTGCAATTTAGCGAACAGCAACGGCTTGCTTTCCAAAAGTGGCGTAACATTCTGGCTTCAGAGGATGTCATCCTCAGCTACCCGGACTAAAAGAAGGCATTCGATCCAACGACGGATGCCTCGGCATTTGGCATTGGCGCGGTACTATCCCAAGAGGGAAGACCCATCACCATGATATCTAGGACCCTAAAAGACCGAGAGCTTTACTACGCTTCTAACGAGCGTGAGCTGTTAGCCATAGTTGTATGCCATTCCTCTAAACGCAGCTTTGTGCTCTTCGGAAACAATAGACGTCATAGCATTGACTTCACATGCAAGGAGTCGTTGCTTGAGGAGCTTGCGGACGTGATTGTCCCAAAAGGCGTAGACGCCATTCACTGCGATCTTCACACGCTGGCGATGATTCAGGATGAATTGGTTCGGCAATTCCCAGCCACCAAATTCTGGCATTGCAACCGTGTTACAGATATTTTTGCAGTCGATGAGAGACGAGAAGTCCTCACTGCCGAGCATAATAGAGCTCCCAGGTCAGAGCAGGAAAATGTGAAGCAAGTACTTTCAGAGTACTACTTTCTAAAAATGAGCAAGTTAGCGAGTGAAATCGTCACTAACTGTAAAACCTGCGCTAAGGCAAAATACGACCGACATCCAAAAAAACACGAGCTTTGCGAAACGCCAGTTCCGTCTCAGATAGGAGAAATGCTACACATAGACATTTTCTCCACGGATAAAAATACTTTCTGACATGCATTCGTGGAGTGCAGACGCGTTTCTCTATCGCTGCGAATTTCATTGTGAAGAGTCTATGGACAAGTCCACCTCCGTGGCAAAATTCATTCCTTTTCCGACTTCTAAAGTCGCGGTGTCAGTGCCCCTACGCTCTGTTAGTTGTGCTTCTCGTGAGAACAAGTGGAACAGAAAGCCAAAGCAAGTGCAAAACTCCGCTAGTTTGTCCAAATTCGAAATCGAATTTTATTTTGGTCTTAATAACTTTCTCCCAATAAAAGAAAAAAATAAATTTGAATTTCATTCGCTTTTGGAGGGTTTGAGCCGGGTTCCGCCCAACTGCGGGGCCTACGCCTTGCCCACTAGGCTACAATCACACTTTTCGAAATCCAGGCAAAGGGTCTGAATATTAAAGAAGTCGGTAAAGCAGTGCATAACACCTATAATGTCTGGTCTTTCGGACTCCGAAGATGCCTTAAACATTAGTAAGATTGTGGCACGAAATCAACAAAAATCGAAAGAGATACTAAGGCAAGCTAGACTTCCATATACTTCCCCCTCGTACAACATTGCACCATCGTCAGACAATGAGCCGGAACCGGAACTAGCAGCCGACGATGAGGACTGGTGGACCCCAAGATCGGCTAACAACAAACGCCGTCTTGACTCAAGATCATCGAATTCTGCATCACCAATCACCAAAATTCTGAGAAATTCCAATTCCCCAAAAACAAATGTTTCGGCCAACCGATTCTCAGAACTGTCGGACATGGACATGGACACAGACATGGGACACGACCAAGTTTCTCATACGGTCAGCCCCAATGATTCTGAAAAAGCCAGTACTTCCACCGGCTTAAGACAGGTCAGCAGCAACATCAGCAACGGCAACAGCTCTACCAACAACCCTAGCAGCAACAACGTTGTCCACACCAAAGTTGGCAACAATACCGGAAACAACAATACGAATCTCAGCCGTCCATCTGGCAGCCAGGAACAAATTCCCTCCCACAAACCACCCCCAATTGTGGTTGATCATTGTGAGAGCCTGAACGGACTTATTAGATCCACAGACAAGATCGTTGACCCGTCCAAATACTCCCTCAAATGCCATCCCAACAACTCTGTTTCCATTATAGCTGCAGATTCAGATGCATACAGAGCTATAACAAAATCCCTTACCCTTAAAAAAGTGCCATACCATTCCAGGCAGTTGAAAGAAGATAGATCCTATCGTGTAGTCATCCGTGGTGTCCATCATTCCGTCCCGGATGAAAATATTAAGGAAAGTATTATCTCGGCTGGACACGCGGTTCGATTTGTCAATAGACCCAAAAGCCGCTTTGACAAAACCAAGTTCGTCAACCTGGTTTTTGTTGAACTAGAACCGGCGGCAAATAACGAAGACATCCATGAGCTTAAAACACTTTGTCGGCAAAGGGTTCAAGTTGAACTCCCCTACAAAAAGGATGATGTCGTTCAATGTCACCGGTGCCAAGCATTTGGACACACAAAGAATCATTGCCAAAAACTCTTCAACTGTGTCAGATGTGGCCTGCAACACGGTGTGGAGGCCTGCTTAAAAGATATTCACCCTGTCAAATGCGTTAACTGTGGCGGAAACCATACAGCTAGCTATAAAGGCTGTGTCGTATACCAGCAGATTGCTAATCGACGAAAAAATGTCACATCCCATCGCAGCACCGTTCCCAAACAGCTAATTCCCAAAAATGGTCGGTCAAACTCTGCTAACCCAATTTCCTATGCCAATGCTGTCCGTGGTTAAGTTAGCAGTCCCCAGCTCAATCAAGTGCCTATGACTCTTCCTCAGAGTCAACAGTTTCCTCCACTGAGCAGCAACAACAGGATGCAGAGTCAGCATCAAAAAGCACCGCCTCGACAGCAGCAGCAGCCATCACAGCAACAATTGGCTCCTGAACAACAACAACAGCCGGATCACCAGCAGCAGTCTCTCCGTCAACAACACCGACGCAACCCGCAGCAATTGATCAACGACCAGCAATGGCAGCGTCAAGAGCAAATGTTCCTGCAATCCAACGAAAGAATGTCGGTCCTTGTTGCTCAGATCGACAAGTTATTCCAAATGATGGTGTCGATGATGGGACTTGTCACAAGACTGTTACCCCAAAATACTCCAGGAACAGCTCAATCATTAGCTGGATCTCTCCCAGTTAATGTAACACAACCATGAGTCAAATCGGCCTTAACATTGGTGTGTGGAACGCCGACGGACTTGCCAACAAAAGCCTTGAGCTGGAGCTCTTTGTGCATAGTCATAATATTGATATTATGCTGGTTAGTGAAACACACTTTTGCTCAAGGTCATACTACAAATTGCACGGGTACGATATTTATCAAGCAACTCATCCTGTCGATAGAAAACGCGGTGGATCTGCAATTATAATAAAATCTTGTCTACAATGCTACCAGTTCTATAGTCTACAAAGTCAAAATGTTCAATGTGTCTCAGTCAAAGTCAAAACCGACCTTGGCGAGACAGCTATTGCGTCTATATATTGTCCACCAAACTTTCAATGTTCTGCTGACGACTTTGAAAAGCTCTTTGACGATCTGGGATCAAATTTCATAATCGCAGGGGACTGGAATGCTCACCACCGTCTGTGGGGGTCTCGAAACTCAACCACCCGCGGAAGAGCTCTCGCAGACTTTGTTCAAAGATCCAATGTCCAGGTCCTTGCAACCGGAGGGCCTACGGCGGGATACGGTCTGAGTGTCCTTCCATTACAGAAAGTCTTGAGCTTAGCTCTGATCACATCCCATTGATCATCAAGTTCAGAGTCGCTGCGCAAAAAATTTCCTCCAGGCCTCGCATCCTTCCTCGAAATGCTAGCCTTCCTCGCTTTCAAGCAGCAGTCAACCGGCTTGTTAACCTCAATATGGTGTTAAGCTCGCCTGAGGACATCAACGACGCTGTGGAGATGTTTGTCCGGAATATTCATATCGCTGCCGAGTCCTCAACCTGTGGACAAGTCCCAAACACTTTCAACCCACCTCAGGCTCTTTTAAAACCTGAGGTAATGGAACTGGTAAGGTTAAAAAGATCCCTACGTCGCAGATATATGAGATCTCAAGATCCAGTCGACAAAAGCTCATATCGTCGTGCCGAAGATGATCTTAAAAAACTTCTGTACCAAACTAAGCGCGAATATTTTGATGAAATGCTTCTTAACGCGGGTCCCACCAAATCGTACGGCTTCAACCTTTGGAAATGTACACGGAATATGAAACGACAGCCTCTTCGAAAGATCCCCATACAAAAAGCTGACGACACATGGTGCAGATCTGACTCAGAGATTTCTCTAGCTTTTGCGGACGAACTAGAGAAACGCTTTCAGCCTTTTGACCTCGCGAGTCCTGAGGATGTTGAAGAAACACGGGTCTTTCTTAATGCTCCTTCCCCGGATGCACTACCGATCCAACATGTTAGCCCAGAAGAAGTCTACCTTCATATTCGAAAGTTACATCCCAGTAAGGCGCCTGGTTTCGATGGCATTGATAGCAGAATTGCCAAAGCTTTGCCTAAAAAGGGAATCCTGTTCCTTGTTCTCCTCTATAATTCAATGCTACGTATCCACCATTTTCCATCCCAATGGAAGTGTGCTGTGATAACGATTATACCAAAGCCAGGAAAACCGGAGAACCTTGTCGAGTCATACCGACCTATAAGCTTACTGCCCACTTTCTCTAAAATATTCGAGAGGATATTTCTTAGTAGAATTATGGGCGTAAGAAGCGTGCAGGACGCCATTCCCGACCACCAGTTTGGTTTTAGGCATCATCATGGGACACCAGAACAAGCACATAGAGTCGTTCAACACATTTTAAATGCTTTTGAAAATAAGCAATACAGTTCTGCTATTTTCCTCGACGTCAAGGAAGCCTTTGACCGCGTTTGGCACGCTGGATTACTCCATAAGTTGAAGTCCCTGCTCCCGACTGGCCAATTCCTCTTACTAAAATCATACTTGCTTGATCGAAGTTTTATGGTCGAGGTAAGAGGGGAAAGGTCAAACATTAGAACTGCTCGAGCTGGCGTTCCACAGGGAAGCGTCCTGGGTCCCATTATGTACACTCTGTACACTTCGGATCTGCCATGTCCTACACAACCAGGCACACTTCTGGCCACCTACGCTGACGACACTGCCTTTCTTGTGAACTCCTCCTGCCGAGTCGAGGCATCAAGGATCACCCAGGACTTCCTGGATCTGTACGGCAAGTGGACAAACAGGTGGAATATTGCTATCAATGGAAGAAAGTCGCAGCATTGCAATTTTACTCTTAGAGGAAAGGTGCTTCCTAGAGTTGAACTCCACCATATCACCATCCCGCAATCACCCCAGGCGCAGTACTTGGGTCTGATCCTGGACAAGCGGCTCACCTGGAAAGGGCACATCCAAAAAATTGCAGCCACCTGTCGCACTAAACTCAGGAAGCTGAATTGGATGCTTAAGCCTACGAGCAAGCTCAGCCTTGGCAACAAAGTGTTGCTCTATAAATCAATTGTGGTGCCCTCAATGACTTACTGCATCCAATTATGGGGCATGGCTTCAGACACTAATGTGGCTAAAGTTCAAAGAGTCCAAAACCGGGCGCTGCGCAGGATCGCAAATGCGCCCTGGTACATCAGAAACGACGCCCTTGGAAATGACCTCCACATTCCTTCTGTCTGGGAACAGATAAACCGCCACTCGAGCCGGTACAACGATCGACTCGCTGTCCACACCAACCACCTAGCAGCTTCCCTGGCCAACCCGACGTGTAGAAGAAAACTGAAGCGAAGACACCCCGCCGATCTCTGGACAAGAGGATGACTCAAGTCCTTAAGCTTTAACCATTTACTGTTAATTTGTTATAAAATTTGTTAATCACTTCTGTTATGTTTTCACGTTATTTGTTCTTTATTATTCCCAACGTATTATAGCCATTTAGTTGGTTGATCGACGTTAATTAAATCTATATGTTAAACCAAAAAAAAATCTGACATGCATTGACAAATTTTCAAAGTTTCCCATGGTCCAGCCAATTCCCTCTAGAACCATGGAGGATCTCAAACCGGCTTTGTTACAACTACTTAACGTTTTCCCCATAGCTAGAGTCATCTATTGCGACAATCAGCCATCATTGAACTCGCACACCATTTTGGCCATGCTAGTAAATCACTTTGGCGTTAGCATTTCTAATGCACCGCCTCTCCACAGCGTCTCGAACGGACAAGTGGAGCGTTTCCACAGCTTGCCAGATGCCTTAAAATCGACAAAGGCATCAGCGACACCGCGGAGCTAATTTTGCTGGCCACTGCCAAATACAACAAGTCTATCCATTCGGTCATCGACAAGAGGCCACCGACGTGCTTGTGACACAATCAAGTGATCCACAGTACGAAATACAGGATAAGATAAAGCAGGCCCAGGATAAGCTGAGAACTAGGGAAAATGCTTCCAAGCAAAATAGGGTGTTCAAAGTTGGCGACAAAGTCCTAGTAAAATCCAACAAGAGACTAGGCGACAAGCTTTCACCATTATGCGAGGAAAAAACTGTGGAAGCGGACATGGGGACCACGGTCCTCATTAAAGGGAGGGTGGTCCACAAGGACAACTTGTAATGATTCAACCAACCAGAAAAACCAATTTCTTTGATTTCTTTTTAGCCACCTGGCGCAAATCCTTAATTTTATATTTTAGCCACTTGGCACAAATTTTTAATTTCTTTTCGTAGCCACTTGGCACAACTTTTAATAGTTTTAGGCATAGCTCGTAGAATATTTTTTAACTGGGATCAAAACGTAAGGCTACCTTCCTACCAGAGTAGATTACTGTTGCTTAATTTACCTACACTTGTAAATCGTAGAAAAATGCTTGGTACTATTTTTATGCATAATCTTATAAGAGGTGATATTGATTCTGCAGAACTTGTAAACCGCCTAACTTTCAATGTTCCTGTTAGACTAACACGAAATTATATCCCTCTAAATTTGCCACGATGCTCATCAAATTTTTGTCTGCACGAGCCCTTTCGCGTTCTATGTAATACTTATAACAACCTTTATCAACTAATTTGCATTTCCACTTCTATCCCGTTATTAAAAACTAATATTTTAACTCATTTGCTTTTCTCTTAATTGTGCCTTTTATTTTCATGTGTGTCTTGTCTCTATTTAATTTATGTATTTTGCTCGCGAACTCGCATTTTTTGCCCAAATTGATAATAGGACCCGCGCGTTACAAGCACGTGCTTGGTGTCGTTGGGCCACTTGTTTGTACTGCTCGTAGTGCATCAACGTCCATCAACGTCCATCAGAATAAAAAGTGTAAACTAATTTCCGTTGGTGGTGGGCAACCTTATCATGAGCCAAAATATAGCTTTGAATTAGCTTCATAGGTTCAGAATCGCCCTCTTCATTCTTTATCTGGCTACGGCGTCTACCCACATAACTGACTACTCCCATGCGAAATATATTCCCATCATCGATGGTCGAATTCTGGTGTGGGAAGAATACGCATTCTTAAGACACTCAGCGAATCTTTCCGAGTATAGGCGAGTAGTCGAGGAAACGGACAACATGAGTGAAATGTTTCCCCAATCGCATATGAAAAAGCTTCTGAGCGTTGATACCGCGCATCTCCGAGACCTTCTTGACTCATTTGGCGTGCACCATAGGCTAGCTAGAAGTTTGGATTTTCTAGGGACTGCATTAAAAGTCGTGGCAGGGACACCAGACGCAGAAGATTTAGAAAAGATTAATTTTACTGAGTTGCAATTTGTCAACTCACATAATAGACAGATAGAAATCAACAATAGGGTTCAAGACCAGATTAATAAACTCACCGTGACAGTCAACCAACTCCTGAAATCAGCAAAAAATTCACAGATTGACACTGGTCACCTATACGAGACATTGCTTGCTCGGAATAGGATGATCATGATGGAGTTGCAAAACCTAGTTCTTGCAATAGCACTTGCTAAAATCAATATAGTTAGCCCAAATGTCCTAGACCACGCAGACTTAGAGAATGTTTGGCTTGAGGAACCCACCGACACTCCCATAAGGGACGTCTTTTACACTTCATTATTAAATTTCCTAAGGTCAGGCTAGCATGTAAGAAAATTACAATTTTTCCAGTAGCACACCATTATGTGATGTTACGAATAGTTGATAACATATTAGCTGAGTGTAACGGAGAAGTACACTCGATTAGGAACTGCTCGGTGGCACCAGGAGTCACCTTTTGTCGACTAGCGGCGGAGAGCTCGTGCGCAAGAGAGCTGCATGCTGGTAGAGTAGCGCACTGTGAGACTCAGCCAAGCAATTTACATCCTATCACCTACGTCGACGAGGGAATCATCATCGTCAACGAACGGCCAGCACAGTGAACGTACATTCAGAAGTTCTTCTCTGAATCAGTACCAATCGAACACACATGCAGGAGCAGTATTTTGCGCTTTGATTTGTGTCGGTCTCACCTATCGGCGGCTCACCTGGGCTAGAAGAGCAGCTATCCAGCTAAAAGAGGTGATTGCCGAAATAGGGTCGGCCAACTGCGGCCTCAATCACGAGGGGGAGTAGTTAACTAGAGTCAACCGGACAGCGTCAATGACCGACTGTCCGAAGGCCATGCACCGGCCAAATCGCTGACACAGCCATTGGCCGGATGCTCGTGCATAGCCGGCAAACACAGCACTTTTGCGTGGCCGCTATGAGTCCCCAACTTCTGTTAGTTTTAAGTCAAGAATTCATATTTAGTTCTCATTTGAAATTCACTGAATAAAGAGCTTGTGCTCCATTTGATTTAACTCCGGCAAACCGCCGTTAACCTTTTATCACTTCAAACTGCCTGAGTCTCTAGGCGAGCAGATTAAGATGGGCAGTCACCCTCCCATCCTAAACTACCTAAATCAACATTTGGGGATCACCGCCCAACTGGCCACCAACACCAATTGGAATACCATCGATTAGACAATCCGATATAACGACAGCTGCGTGGGACTACCCCATACTGGAGGCTGTTTATTAATCGTTGTAACACTCAACTACGTTAGCTGCATCAGGAGGAATCTTTCCAATACAGTTTGGTGAACTCGTGCGGCTGCCCCTCCCGCCGCCAACCATCAATAATCTGAGCAGCAACCATATTTGTGGGACAGTCTTGCAAAGGTTCTCCAACCTCCTCTCCACAGCCTGGTGACATAGCGCTATCAGCCAAAGTCGCCCCTCCCGCATACACAAGCCGGTGGTCAGCAATTCAGCAGCGGGGCAGCATTGTCCCCCCCGCATTCTCTACTTCATTGCGACGGCGTGTCCAGCCGAGCTACCCCTCCCGCGCCGCGCACACTTAGAATTTAATTTACATACAGCCTGAATTATCAGCAAGAAAAATCAGACAAAAACAAAAGGAACGTTACTGTTATCCTTCAAACAGCAGGGTTGTAAAGCATTTCGCTTTTCATTCAGAAAAGTCACAACTATAAATGGCCAACCAATGTCGATTTCAACTGGAACCCCTGTGGTGATAAAAAAATGTGTATAGTTATAATTTAGTTTGTTTCTTACAAGTAATGTCCAATAAGTATGTTATTCGAAACAAGAAAGGAAAGCTAACTTCGGGCGGATATTGTTGATATACCAAGTTGGAGCCCAAGTTGATATACCCTTGCAGAGTATTATGTAAATTATATTGGTTGGCCAAAAATAAAACCCATACAAAATTCCAACTTCCTAACTTTAAAAACACAAAAGTTATTGCATTTTCGATCGTTCAGTTATATTGCAGCTTTAGGATATAGTCGGCCGATCCTTATGAAATTTAGTAAGTCGCATTGATTGGCCAAAAATAAAACCCATAGAAAATTCCAACTTCCATACTTTACAAACACCAAAGTTATGGCATTTCCGATCAATCAGTTATATGACAGCTGTAGGATATTGTCGGCCGATCCCGGCCGTTCCGACTTATATACTGCGTGCAAAGAAGAGAAGGGTGTGTGCAAAGTTTCAATTCGATATCTTTAAAACTAAGAGACTAGTTTGCGTAGAAACAGACAGACAGACGGACAGACAGACGGACATGCTTATATCAACTCAGGACGCGATCCTGATCAAGAATATATATACTTTATAGGGTTGGAGATGTCTCCTGTGTTGATGTTCACTGCGTTGCACACTTTTGACCAAATTAATAATACCCTCTGCAAGGGTATAAAAATAATAAAAACGAGGATGGAAGCTAACTTCGGCAAGCCGAAGTTTTGATACCCTGGCAGACATATAAAACTAGAAAAAAAGGTATATTTTCACAGCCTTTAACAATCATTCCTATGGAAGCTATAAAATATAGACGTCCGATCGGCAAGCGCTTTTACCCTGATCAAGGTATGCGTAAATAAGTAAGACTTGGAAAAATTGATGACAATATACACTGCGCGAAATATCCTGAAAAACATCAAATTTTGGATCTATGGAAGCTATAGAATATAGACGTCTGATCGGTACGCCCAATTATCCTGATCAAGGTATGCATAAAACAAGAAAGGAAAGCTAGCTTCGGGCGGAGCCGAAGTTGATATACCCTTGCAGAATATTCTGTATAATATATTCTCCAAAATTATTCATATGATGCATAACTTTAAAAACACCAAAGTAATGGCATTTCCAATCGTTTCTTCACTGCGTTGCACACTTTTGACCAAAATTATAATACCCTCTGCAAGGGTATAATAATATTTAGAAAGACGCATGTCAATAGCTTTTACACTGCGCGAAATTCATCAATTCTTGCCAGATATATCCGATTGTTCCTATGGGAGCTATAGGATATAGACGTCCGATCGGGGCGATTTTCAAACTTGATCTGCGTACACATGTTTTAGGACGACTGTGAAAGTTTCAGATCGCTAGCTTTTAAACTGAGCTCGCAAACGGTATTGAAACAGACGGACAGACGGACATAGCTATATCGACTCCCCTATTGATCCTTATCAAGAATATATATACTTTATAGGGTCGGAAACGTCTCCTTCACTGCGGAACTCACAAACTTCTGACCAAAATTATAATACCCTCTGCAAGGGTATAAAAAACAAGAAAGGAAAGCTAACTTCGGGCGGAGCCGAAGTTGAAATACCCTTGCAGAATATTCTGTAAATTATATTCTCCAAAATTATTCATATGATGCATTCTTAACACTCATAAAAAATCCCAACTTCCTAACTTTACAAACACCAAAGTTATGGCATTTCCGATCAATCAGTAATATGGCGGCTATAGGATATAGTCGGCCGATCCTTATGAAATTTGGTAGGTCATATTGATTGGCCAAATATAAAACCCATAAAAAATCCCAACTTCCTAACTTTACAAACACCAAAGTTATGGCATTTCCGATCAATCAGTTATATAGCAGCTATAAGATATAGTCGGCCGATCTTAGATTGGCCAAAAATAAAACCCATAAAAAATCCCAACTTCCTAACTTTACAAAGACCAAAGTATATAATGCCATATTCCGATCAATCAGTTATATGGCAGCTTTAGGATATAGTCGACCGATCCTGGCCGTTCCGACTTATATACTGCGTGCAAAGGAAAGAACGGTGTGTGCAAAGTTTCAATTCGATATCTTTAAAACTGAGAGACTAGTTTGCGTAGAAACAGACAGACGGACAGACGGACATGCTTATATCAACTCAGGAGGTGATCCTGATCAAGAATATATAGAGAATATATATTTATAGAGTCGGAGATGTCTCCTTCACTGCGTTGCACACTTTTGACCAAAATTATAATACCAAAATATAATAATATAAAAATTGTATTTTGCTGTTTTTTCTATTTTTCAAAATATTCCTTTGAGATATAGATAAATTTTGTCAAAATCGGAGAACAACATAATAAACTTTGGCAAATTCCGCGCAATATCGACATAACTTCAATGTTTTTAGTAATATAGACATATAAATCGAAATTTAGTCGTTTTGTAATAACTGCAAGGGTACATAATCTTCGGCTTGCCGAAGTTTGCTTCCATTCTTGTTCAATATGGTCTAATAGTGGAAGCGATCCATATTTCCCTCAATGAAGACCAACAGCTGCAACTGCTCCCCAAACTATAACACTGCCGCTGCCGTGCTTTACCGTTGGAATAAAGTGCTAGGGATCCGTTGCCATGTTCGGTTTCCTTCAAATATTGGCTCTACCATCATATCCAATGATGTTATATTGGACTCATCTGTAAATAACACCTTTTTCCAGAACTCATGATCCTTGTTTAGATGAGTGGTTTCTTGCGAGGAGTTCTGCTGCGGAATCCTTCATTGTTTATAACCCTTGTTATTGTACATGGGTGCACAACAATTTCAGATCTGTCAGCTAGCTTGATTTTTCAACATTTTTATATGCGGCTTGCACCGTCCCTTTGCTTAAATTTAACAATTTAGCAATTTCGCTAAATGTTTTCTGTTCTTTTTGGTGCTTTATCACAAATTCTCGCACAGCCACAGAAATTCCCTTTTGAGGAGACATTTTCATGATTGTAGTGAGTAGCTTCGAACATGGCTATCAGCAAAGCTTTGGCAGAGGTGCGGCATAGAGAAAGAATCTGTATAGAGGCGTCATTTGCCAGTGATCCCACGTAGGGGAAAAACGGAAAAAAAGAGAGTTTTTCATTTGTTCGATCGAACTGGAATCAAGCCCCATGGTAAATACTTATTGCTGCAGTGGTCGCTCTTATTCCTTGGGATTAGTGTGAGAACTCTCCATACTATTGCTTGTGCTTCGCACATAGCCTCTATATAGATTCTTACTCTATGATCTGGCCGGCGACTGCAGACAAATATATAAATAAAATTATAACGTCGTCAAAAGTTTAAGCCTTCTTAAACTTCTGATTCTGGACTTTGGGTGAAAACTACTACTACATCAACTAACAACAATAGTCCTGCACCG
Source organism: Drosophila kurseongensis (assembly GCA_018153305.1). Classification (NCBI taxonomy): domain Eukaryota; kingdom Metazoa; phylum Arthropoda; class Insecta; order Diptera; family Drosophilidae; genus Drosophila; species Drosophila kurseongensis. The sequence continues at coordinate 367,558 of JAECXX010000089.1, forward strand.
TCATGGGAAAGTGCAAGGACTTTACTTCCATATACATTACCTACAGTGGCGTCCAAGTCTGAGTACATGTTTGCAACTATTGACTTTGGGCCCGCATAAAAAAATTAATAGTAAGGAAATGAACCCAAATTTTTTGTGTTTATTCTTTAAATATTTGTTAACAAATCCTTATACAAAAAATAACAAAATAAACTAATTGGTCTCATTAAGAAATAAAAAAAAAAAAAAAGTCGCATGTACTCAATTATGCTCAATTTGAATTTTTCAACAAACGCTTATTTTTTAATACTTGATCCAAAGACTTTTATTTCTAATTACGCTATTTATTCGATTTGGCATACTTTCTACCAAATTTTGTATGATTTCTTTCTGAATAGCTCTCCATTCTTGCTGAACTCGTTGCCACAACTCGTTCTGGTTTGCTGGTACCGATTCGTAGAGTCCCAATCGTCTTTTCACTATCGACCACAAATTTTCGATAGGATTGAGATCAGGACTCTGTGCTGGCCACTCCATTAACTTGAAATGTTTTTTTTTGACGATTTTGGAAGAGTGTTTCGGATCCCCATCTTGTTGGAATGTGATGTCACTCTCCTTATATGCACATTTGTCAACAAAATCGCAAAGATGGGTCTGCAGAATATCAAGATAGTCTTCCTTCTTCATAATTCCATCTATATTCTTAATTGGTCCAACGCTCCACCAAGTAAAACAGCTCCAGACCATGACACTTCCTCCTCCATGTTTCATGGAACGTTTCTGCAACGACTCTTCAGGCTTCTTCCAACAATATTGTTCACCATCCGACTGGGATCGATTGAATTTAGATTCATCAGACCATATAACTTTTTTCAAGTCGTCCAACTTCCAATTTTTATGCGCCATCGCAAATTTTAATTGCGCTTTTATATTTTTGTCGGACAAGGCCGGCTTCTTCTTTTTCACTTCTGAAACGTATCCAATGCGCCTAAGTGCTCGACACGCTGTCCACTGGCTGACGGGCTTACCTATGGCTGCGGATGCATCCTTGGGTCTACAATTTTTCTCATTTTTAATTTTTTGGATCATAAGCCTTGCATCTGCATCAGTCAAAATTCGACGTGGGGCACTTCTCTGTACCTTGGGTACCGCGTTGCGCCGTTTTTTGCACTCGAATGACTGCTGATTGGCTGATTTTTAACTTTTTGGATATTATTCGTGTCGAACATCCATTTTCAGTTGGGTTTACTACCGAATCTTCAACGTCTCTTGACGATTTCTTATTTTTTTTATTTTTAATGAAAAACAGCAAAAACATGTGAGATTTCGTATGTTTTTAGTTAAATTCTTTCATAAAGAACTTTAAAACTTACGGTAAAATTCGGTAATTAAGCTTTCAACTGAATCAGCTGTGCAACTTTTGTTGAAAAACTCAAATAGAGCATAACTGAGTACATGCGATTTTATTTTGTTTTTTATTTCTTAAGGAAACCAATTAGTTTATTTAGTTATGTTTTGTAAAAGGATTTGTTAACAAATAGTTGAAGAATAAACACAATTAATTTACTTTACTAGGAACTTTTTTATGCGTGCCCAAACTCAATAGTTGCAAACATGTACTCAGACTTGCATTCCACTGTAAAAAGAAAAACGTGTTAATTATTTAGTTTTTGTTGCTCTAAAGTTGTTAATCATTTACATAAACATATATTTTATTTTTGAATTAAAATCTTGAGTAGTAAAGAAATTTATTGGCAATTTTTTTTTCATTTTAATTCTTTCCGTTTTTTTTAATAACCGTTGGATTATATTTTCAAATGCAAGCGTGCCGTTCAAAGAGGGAATTTATAAACTGAAAGTAGAAAAGGTTACTACGTTAAATCTGAATATCCCATTCTGCAAAAAACTATTCTCACAGTCTTCGAAAACCATAAGCCTTTGTGAGAGATTTTTATGGCCTTGCCGGATATTTATGTCAAGACTTCCTCCTCCTGGCAGCCGTACTGTGCGTTTTTTCGACGGATAAGGAAAGCAAAATAGGTAGGTGACGTTAGCAGACGCACTGGAGAGCATTGTTCTTCGAATGAAGGAAAATAAAGGAAATAATCAATAAGAATTAATCGACAAAACTAACTGAATAGCCTTTTATAATTATCGGTCATTTTTTACGAATTTAAATTTGCAATACGAATAGTCTCAGAAAAATGTTTGTTTTCCCATGTGATAATACAACATTTAAACAATATATGTGAAAATTTGAGTCGGTACCTCCAAAAAAGGTGGTTTGCGGTGTACATCGTAACTAATCGCAGAATCATCTGAATAGAACAAATCCATTTGCATTATTTAGAGGACAAATTTCCCCAGGTAACGCTGTCAAGTTTTTATTTTTTAATTTTTTTTTCGATTTTTAAAAGCACTTGAAAGTAAAAACATCGATTTTCGCCCAAAAATCCGAGTTATTGTTGTAAAAATAATACATTTTAACAAAAACAAAAAAAACTTGACAACGTTAGAATTTAGTAAAAAAGTACTGTGCAAAATTTCAAAACGATTCGTCCAGAAGGTTTTGCATGATCGTTCATATGGGAGCTATATAATATAGTCTCCCGATCCGTCTCGGTGCAATAGAAAGACAACTTCTGGGAAAGTTTTAAGCAGATAGCTTTAAAGCTACGCAAACTATTGCGTAGAAACGGACGGACGGACCGACATGCCTTTGTAGGGTCGGAAATATCCTTCACTGCGTTGCAAACTTTTGACTGAAATTAGCTTAGGATAATAGAATAGGTTAAAAGAGGAAATGCATTTATTGTTGTTTTGCAATATTGGTAACGGGTGAATGTATCTAATTACACCAGTCATTGTCCTATAAACGGTGATTGGTGTCGTAATCTGGCTGCTTGACTATCTGTATTACTTTTTTGCCTGATATAATTATTTACTTTTTAAGGTCGACACGCCTTATCGCTACTTATTTGAGATTATGATTCAAAAAGTCCTATAATAAGAGTTATTTTTTTTACCAATTACTTTCCGGCTCAGGTTTTCCTGAGCACAAGTTCAATTTGAACTAACAATGTCTCACGTTGAAGCTTTGTGACAAGGGCAAGGCAACGGCTGTGTAAATTGGCAGCATTACAAATTTATTCGTTAATTTATAATATTTAAATGTGGATCGTTTTCCATTCACCCACAGCCCCCGTCGCAATAATTTCATGAAAATACATTTTTAATTCGATTTTTACTTTCTAATAACATTTTTCTGAGCAAATGCATATCGTTGCCAGTTGTAAAAGTTTGACTTCTGTTTAAGCTTCTCTTGTTGCGCCTGCTCCGACTTTAGTTGCATAATGTAGTTCTCCATTAGCTGACTGGGTGTGTTTTGCTGGAAATTTAAAGTTGGAGTGCCGATGGTCATTTCCGTATCCATCTGTTGACGGCTCCTCCAGTACCGATGCAGCCCATCCACTCCAAAGGCCGGTACCTCAATACACAAAAAGTACGCCAGCTCCATGCCACTTATTAAGGAGCATCCCAGAAACAAGCCGGCAATCCCACCAAAGCTAACTGAAAAAAATGGTAAATTTATTTACAGAATACATTTAAAAGCGTATTCCCACAGAGACCCATCCAGCATCCACAATCCGTTGCACGGATAGTCCATAATTCTTCTTCTTGACAGTAAAAATTGAATCATACCCTACGAAAACGTAAACAATAATGACGGGGCACTTTTGAAAATGGAAGGCGCCAAATCAATAAATGCTGTTTACACTTGTAATAATTAATTAATTACTGCTTCATCCGTCTGGTAGCATTGATAGTTGCTCCACTCTTTCTTAGGCGCATACCGTATTCACAACATGGAGCAGAACACATTGGAGTACGAAAGCATTTCCCTAGACTTATATTTATGGTTTACAATTAACTAATAAAATATATTTATTGCCGGTATTAGGGACTACTTTGTGAAGGTCTGAGGATGTGGATCCCGCTGATCTGTAAGCCCCAAGAAAAAGTCAACTCTCAGGCAGCCTTGCAAAGCGCACAAAAGTGGACCACAAGGCCGAGCTTATGAAGACAGTGCTCGAGAAAGGCTGGAGGATCAGCGAGCGCAGACCAAGATCATCTCATTGAATTGGGCTTGGCTGTCTGACATTAATAATAAAATAAACAAGAAAGGAAATACCCTTGCAGAATATTCTGTAAATTATATTCTCCAAAATTATTAATATGATGCATTCTTAACACTCATAAAAAATCCCAACTTCCTAACTTTAAAAACACCAAAGTTATGGCATTTCCAATCGTTCAGTTATATGGCAGTATGAAATTTGGTAGGTCAGATTGATAGGCCAAATATAAAACCCATAGGAAATCCCAACTTCCTAACTTAACAAACACCAAAGTTATGGCATTTCCGATCAATCAGTTATATAGCAGCTATAGGATATAGTCGACCGATCCTGGCCGTTCCGACTTATATACTGCGTGCAAAGGAAAGAACGGTGTGTGCAAAGTTTCAATTCGATATCTTTAAAACCCATAGGAAATCCCAACTTCCTAACTTAACAAACAACAAAGTTATGGGATTTCCGATCAATCAGTTATATAGCAGCTATAGGATATAGTCGACCGATCCCGGCCGTTCCGACTTATATACTGCGTGCAAAGGAAAGAACGGTGTGTGCAAAGTTTCATTTCGATATCATTAAAACTGAGAGACTAGTTTGCGTAGAAACAGACAGACGGACAGACGGACATATATCAACTCAGGAGGTGATCCTGATCAAGAATATATATACTTTATAGGGTCGGAGATTTCTCCTTCACTGCGTTGCACACTTTTGACCAAAATTATAATACACTCTGCAAGGGTATAAAAATGAAATAAAAAAAAAAACAAGAAAGGAAGCAAACTTCGGCATGCCGAAGTTTATATACCCTTGCAGTTATAATAATTATTCAGTGTATTTATTTGGTCAGAAAGAAAATGACAGCCATCAAATCGCGTAAATTGGCCTTATATTTTTATCATGTTAATATATAGTAAATTAACCTATTTCATTTTATCGGATTGTTGCTAGTTTCAGTGATATATATATTTCGAAATTCACGGACTCAGCCCCCACACCACGACAAGGTCTCAATCCACGAGGGGGAAACTATATTTGCTTAAATAATAAAGATAAATACAATTAGAATATATATACAATTATCTTTTTACAATTTATATTATATCTATTTATTTTATTTATTTACAATTGAGCGCTTATTATATAATAGTTATATTTCTTTACAAACTATAACTGAGGAAAATTCCATCATGATGACTATATGGTGTTTCATATATGAGGGCGAGGGTTTCCGGAATTCGAGCATCAGTGAATATCCAATCAATCTGCGTAAGGTGTTTTGTTGTTGGAGAGCTGTTTGTTCCAAAAAGGTTATACGCATTTAAAATTGCCTCCAGAGAATCAGTTCTTAAGGATCTGCAAATATTAAAATCTCCTAATATTACCACTTTATTATTATCTATTCTGCGCACTTTTTCGACGTCAGCTTTAATTTCATTTCGAAATCTTGTAATAGGAAATCTTGGACTCCTATATAAAATTAAAAATGACGTGTCAAGAAATTTAAATGCAATTGATTGATAGGTGCTCATCGGGCTTATTGATTTAGTTGTTTCGAACAAAAATACAAAATTTTGCGAAATACTCTGCTTAGCATAGATGAGTATTCCGTTCTTCCCAATACCATTCAAACGATTGCTATCTATTCTCCTTATAATGTCAAAATCCTTTATATTATACTCTTCATGTGGAAGAGTCCAGGTTTCAACAAAACATAAAAAGTTTGCGGAACAAATAATTTTGTCGTTGGCAATATCTTCGTGATGAGCACGAAGAGACTCAACATTGTGGTAATACAATGAGATGGCATCATTTCTATTGACCAAGAATTCGTATTGCGTAGTCAAAACCTTTTCCCCTCTTAAACATTGAAGTTTTTCTTGAACATTTGTTACTCCAAATCTAGTTGGAGGAACAAAGTCTCCTAAAAGGAAAAGACCCGATGCGCATGTTGCCCTGCTGCTTCCTACGTAAAGCGAAGCTCGCTTGATGCCTCTTTTAAGATGCACTGCGACTTTGCTGTAGGTTGCTCCTTGGCTTTTGTGGATGGTAATAGCCTCAGCAGGAACAACTGGGAATTGCTTACGATCAATCGAAGAATGTCCTGAATTTCCGCACTGAAAAACTCGGGCTGTTTTCTGAATGGGAGTCCAACCGGGATTATCATTCCTTCGAACTTTTGACCTGGCTATAGCCCCAACCGTAGGATCTGAAAACTTTATCCACAGTCCTGTAACTATATGGGAGCCGTTAACCATGCAATGGTCAATTTGCATTAATTGGCCAGTTGCACCATTTACTAGTCCGTCATTTGTGTCTATATTGGCGGTAACCATATACTTTGCCGTTGTTTTTAGCTGAAGAATATATGCTAAGCCCTGGGTTTCTGAGGTTTTCATATTTTGGGCCATTCTTAACGTCCTGACTCTATTGCTTTCTGACATATTTGCTGATTTAACAGTATCTATGGCCGTTGAAAAAAACTCTTCAGTCTGAATTTGGGCAAGCTTAAAGGTATTATAATGGGCAACCTCATCATTAGAGCAGAACAAATGAATAGCGTCATCAGCAACCTCGGTGGGTGAAACAACTCTTTGCCTAAGAAGCTCTACATCTGCGTCTGTCATATTGGCCTCGGACATATTATTTAATGCCAAAGCAAACCCGTGATCGTCCCGTTGTCTCATTATTTCAGTTAACTAAAAAAACTTAAAATTATTCCAAAGGTTAACTCCGGCAAGAATGTTATAGGGGTTATTACTATTTTCTAGGAATATCCACCGATCCCCAACTGGGCTAAGCTGCTTCAGATCTCCAAACACTATTATTGATTTTCCACCAAAAATTAGATCTTGAGTTCTAAAAATTTGTCGAAGTCTTTGATCTAAATACCCAAGCATTTCGATCCGACCATGGAAATTTCATCTATAATAATTAATTGGATGTCAATTAACTTACAATGAATAGTGTTTAAAGAATCATTACTTAAGGGTCTTAAGATTGATTAACAGGAAGGGAGAAAACAGAATGAAGCGTAAGTCCTCCAATCCCAAAAGCAGCTTTTCCAGTAGGAGCACAAAGTAAAACCTTTGCAGAATCAGTTGCCCCAGGAAGCTTATTCGCCCGCCACGTTATAGACTGATATATTGTTGAAATCAGCCTACTTTTTCCGACTCCAGCACCTCCACCAACATATTCATAAAAAATGTTCTTTGCTGCAACATTATGCATTACATGGGCGTAATACTGGCGTTGCTTAAAGTTAAGCGACCTAGTAAGGGAGCAAAGTGTGTCCTCAGATACCAAAGGAGGAAGTCTAATAAGTTGAAGTTCTCCATCCTCTGGGTTATTTTCAATGTCATCTTGGAGCACATTTACGTTTTGCCCAACGTTTGGTACTGCCAAGGCTCTAAACTCTTCATCTAGGTATTGGGAGGCAAGCCCCTCAGCAAGAGGACTGTTTGGTTCTCTATCAAAATTTTGCAATTCTTGAAGAACCCTCTCCAATTCCATATCATCAAACACATCAGCTCTTTGTTGGCCTTGATTATTTCAAAATTATTTCTGAATGTACTCTCACGGGAAGAAAAGCATTACATGCTCTCTAAAATAATCAGATGGGGAAGAGTTTAAGCTAAAGCGAACCCATCTAAGAATTAAGGCATGCTCACGCCTTTTCACACTACCAGTCCCATCTAGAAGTGCGAAACATTGTTCAGCAATGGCGTTTTCCTCATCTGGTTCCATCATAATCTTCGTTGGACCTTTCTGTTCGGAAGTTTGACTTGCCGAATTTGTACCAAGCCGCAAATTCTGCAAGACATATTGACTCTAATTGTTCATGCCTTTGTACATACCGATCAAGTAAGTTTTTCTCAAAGATATCAGTGGAGTTTTCAGGAAGCTGTTCTATTTCCCTATTAGATCGCACTATCCGCTCTCTTTTATCTGGATGGCAAGTGTTAACAAAAATATTTCCTTCGCTAGCCTCTGACATGTGTAATCCTAAAATGTTGTAGGCTGCTTCTTGGGCAGAAATCTCTGTAGCGTTAATGAACTTGCTCCCGAGATGCTGCAGTTTTCTTTTAACTGAAATATTTCCGTGACTTATTTCAGTCATTGCTTCGCGAAGGAGTTGCGACACTCCACGGTTGGATTTGTTAATGTAGTTAACTATATAACTACAACACGCGTACGCATCTAGGATAAATTGAATATCCATGTTTGCTTACATAGTAAGCCCAAAATATTTTTGTTGTAAGCATTTAACAACCTGTCGGAAAATTTGCGACGAAGAAATATCTGAGGTTTTTTTAGACTGGAGCGAATGGCAAACTTATATTCTTCAAATGTAGTTTCAAGGTGGGTCAGGAAAAGGTTAAAATTATTAAAAGTGCCTGCTTCTTCATCAGAACTAGACTTTAAAAGCTCTTTAATTTTTTTAAACAATTCTTTAGAATGTTCAACATTGGTTTCGTTTTCTTCTAATGGATATAAAACCAATGTTTCAGGCATTGGAGGGTATGGCATATTGAAGCGGCAGAATTCCTGGCCACGCAGCTCTCTTAAACATGAAGAGCTGTGCTTATGGCGCTGGTATTGAATGAATTCTTGCAATTCAGGATCTTCTCCGCTAGTAGTAATAAACCGATCAACAAAACGTATAACTTGATCGGAATTCTCTGCTCCGTCCAGCCTTGGAGCTTCAAAAAGCCAGTACATGCCATGAGAGTGTGGCGATCCCCTGTGCTGAAACTCGATCCTCCAATAATAGTGGACTAGGGTATATTCGCCAAATATCTCGGAACTTTTGAAAACTTTCAGCAATTGTCGGAGCCTGTAGTCAAAGTAACGGGAGCATGTTACTGGGTCAGATCGGATTAAGCGAGCTTTTTCGGTACTCGAAAGAGCTGCCGCTTCGTCCTCATTTATATTTGCCATCCACCAAAAGAGAAATAATAACTAACAGCTCATTCCATCTAGATTCAGCAGCGGAAAGAGTTATTTAAAATGTAGGCAACCCAAATTTTCTTATCATGGCTATAAATTTTTTTTTCAGCCTCCCAATGAGCTGGGGCGGACCGTAGACCTTTCAGAATATGATACCCGTCGTCATGCTGTACAAGTCTGTCAACAAATGATTCATCCCTTATATTTGCAGCAGTTACCGCACCTGACTTTTTTCGCAGGGCGATGGAAATTGTGTTTTGAATTCGCTGCATCTCATAAAACTTGTACATATAAAGGACTTTAGGTACCACTGCACAACGACGGTCGTAGAAACGAATCTGTGATCTAGCTTTCTTTGCATAGGTCACATTGGCCTTAAATATTTCACCGCAAGATATAGTTGGGAACGAAAGTTCTTCCGCATCTTCATCTAGGGTTAGGTTTGTTGGACGGCGGCCTTCCCCAGGGGCCAAAGCAATACGTTCGAGCTCAGTATTGTTATTTTCTAATAAAGTTTCATGACCGCCTGGATTTAGCTCTTCTTTTTGTTGATCGATTTGTTGAGAATAAAGCTGTTGTCGCAATAGTTGTTCAACTTCTTCTCGATCAGATTCATCTACGATAAAAGGTAATTCTTCCCTATCGCCAACTTGGTTAAGCCAATCATTGTCAAATATGATATTGTGTTTTCTGTATAGTTCAGTGTTAACTAAATACCGTACAGCTTCAAGGACCCGAGCTGGTCGAATAGTTTCTGTCATAAAATTATGGGAGTATTCCAGTTTCCTTTTAAGGTGAACTTGGATTACATGTGTGGATCGGGGAAGCCCACTTACAGTGCCTGGGACAGAAATAGGAACATTTACCACCGCTCCTCTTATTCCGCATTGCCTTTCATATCCTAGGGAGATAATGCGCATAAACGGAATTCGAGGAGAAACAAGGCGCTCTTCCAGACACGTTAAGTTTTTAAGGACCTCCGGAATTTCTGGAAAGTCTAAGCCATTGGAAAGACAAAGAGATGGTTGTCTGCCTTTGGAAACAGCTTGACGGCATGTACTGCAGAATAGATATATACCGGACGGACTCGGAAATTTCCTACTTAAATAAAATGAGTTGCCTACGTTCATATTGGGGAACTCAGAGGATATAAGAAATTGATTCAAACCGCTTACCTGGGATGGAAACCATGTTCCTCCACAGCATGTACATATTTTTGTTGGTCCGTCCTTAATGTTTCGAAGATATTGTTCCCGCGCAGTGTTTCGGCTCCTCCGGCGCTGTAATTCCCGTTGATCCTCCCTTTCATCTGCGGAAAGTTCAGCTCTAGCAGCAATAATTCGCTGCGACTGCCTTGAAGATTCCGCCTGACGATTTTGGGTACTGCTCCTATATGTGATTAATCTTTCCGCGGCAATTTCCTTAATTTGTTGCTCTCGAAGTCTCCGCTGTAGGCGTGTCTCCCGGCTACGCAATGTGTTATAGTGCTGCTGATGCGCACGAGTTATGGGGTTATTCCTAACGATCCTGTGAGCATCAGCGTCCCTTACGCGCTCTGGCCTGCGATTTTCTTCATCCGCCCTCCAGGTAGCGCGATTAGCAGTATTTTGCGACTGCTGTCGTCGGCGCTCCTCGGATAGATAGACAAAATACTGCAATTGTTATTATTAAATTGTGGAAAAATATAATGTGTATTAAAACAGCAAAGGGAGACAGAAAATTCGACAGTTTCAACAAATTAACGGAAACTTACCAATTATCAATTGTAGGAGATATCACTTTAAATCACTTTACGCACTTGTTGTTATACGGCGACTGTTATTTACAGACTAATCCATGGATTAGGCATACGTGTCAATATAAAGGCTGGTACCTCTTGACAACACAAAGGTCAACCCTTTTTCTCACGAGGAATCCCGTAGTGCAGAAAGGTGCAGGTAACTACTTTGATTATGCAATTAAAGGATTGTGTACGTGTACATTAGTGAATCTGTTACCTGACCTTTTGACCTGTATGATGTAAATCAAGAATTGGAAAAGTTTAGGTAGACTGGGTTGCAATATGAAATCAAACTATCGGGTTGTATATACCTGCCGTTGATTCATAAATGTAAAAGTTAAGGGTTTCTACGATAGGTTGTTTAAATTAAGGTGACTTTCTGTAGGGGCGTTACTTAATATTCAGTAACCTTTGCATAAGCCTTATTATCTGTATTATTCATAACCTGTTCGTCAATATTTGTAAAAGTTTTAGTATGTAGGGTTACAAATAAATATAAATAAAACTATCAGAGAAACCCTTAACCAGTCGTGGGGGTATCAAACTTTAATATAAAAAAGACCTTTGTAAAAAAAATGTCAGTAAATGTTTCAAAACGCTTAAGTTGTGTTGATTTGCCTGTTATTAAGTGATCATTCTAAGGCATCTATATGATATAGTCCTAAAATTTTTATAATATTAAAACTATTATTCTGAGATTGCTAAAATTTACTATACCTTGGAGTATATGGAAATATTTAAGGAAACGACAAAGTTATAGTTAAGAACTGACGGAAGTGGCTAATTCGAATCGCCTGATATAACAATGAAGCTAGGTCGATTTTACTCTCAAGTTTTCGGTCATTTCTATGAAAGCTATATGATATTATTGTCCGATTTCAATAAAAACAAGAAAGGAAAGCTAACTTCGGACGGAGCCGAAGAATATTCTGTAAATTATATTCTCCAAAATTAGTGATATGATGCATTCTTAATACTGATAATAAAACCCAACTTCCTAACATTAAAAACACAAAAGTTATGTCATTCCAATCGTTCAGTTATATGGCAGCTATAGGATATAGTCGTCCGATCCCGGCCGTTCCGACTTATATACTGCGTGCAAAGGAAAGAAAGGGTGTGTGCAAAGTTTCAATTCGATATCTTTAAAACTGAGAGACTAGTTCGCGTAGAAACAGACACAAGGACAGACGGTCGGACAGAAGGACAGACGGACATGCTTATATCAACTTAGGACGCGATCCTGATCAAGAATATATATACTTTATGGGGCGGAGATGTCTCCTTCACTGCGTTGCACACTTTTGACCAAAATTGGCTATTCGCTGCATTTTAATATTGTTATACGATTTTGACGAAAATAAAAGCGTAATTCAGGTATAGTAAATAATTACTATTTATTAAAGGAATATTGCGATAAATAGAAAAACAGGAAAATTTTTTTTAATTTTTAATGATTTTTTTTAATTTATATGATATTAATGTCAGATTTTAATTAAATATTGCCAAATCCGAAAGAACAACAAAAAAAGGAAAGCTAACTTCGGGCGGAGCCGAAGTTGATATACCCTTGCAGAATACTCTGTAAATTATATTCTACAAAATTATTCATGTGATGCATTCTTAATACTCATAAAAAATCCCAACTTTCTAACTTTAAAAACACCAAAGTTATGGCATTTCCGATTAATAAGTTATATGGCGGCTATAGGATATAGTCGTCCGATCCTTATGAAGTTTGGTAGGTCGGATTGATTGGCCAAATATAAAACCCATAGAAAATCCCAACTTCCTTACTTTACAAACACGAAAGTTATGGCATTTCCGATCAATCAGTTATATGGCAGCTATAGGATATAGTCGTCCGATCCCGGCCGTTCCGACTTATATACTGCGTGCAAAGGAAAGAAGGGTGTGTGCAAAATTACAATTCGATAGCTTTAAAACTGAGAGACTAGTTTGCGTAGAAACAGACAGTCGGACAGACAGACGGACAGATGGACATGGCTATATCAACTCAGGAGGTGATCCTGATAGAGAATATATATACTTTATAGGGTCGGTGATGTCTCTTTCACTGCGTTGCACACTTTTCACCAAAATTATAATACCCTCTGCAAGGGTATAACAAGAAAGGAAAGCTAACTTCGGGCGGAGCCGAAGTTGATATACCCTTGCAGAACATTTTGTAAATTATATTCTACAAAAATATTCATATGATGCATTCTTAATACTCATCAAAAATCCAACTTCCTAACTTTACAAACACGAAAGTTATGTTCAGTTATATGGCAGCTATAGGATATTGTCGGCCGATCCTTATGAAATTTGGTAGGTCGGATTGATTGGCCAAAAATAAAACCCATAGAAAATCCCAACTTCCTAACTTTACAAACACCAAAGTTATGGTATTTCCGATAAATCAGTTATATGACGACTATAGGATATAGTCGGCCGATCCTTATGAAATTTGGTAGGTCGGATTGATTGGCCAAATATAAAACCCATTGGAAATCCCAACTTCCTAATTTAACAAACACCAAAGTTATGGCATTTCCGATCAATCAGTTATATGGCAGCTATAGGATATAGTTGTCCGCTCCCGGCCGATCCGACTTATATACTGCGTGCAAAGGAAAGAAGGGTGTGTGCAAAGTTTCAATTCGATATCTTTAAAACTGAGAGACTAGTTCGCGTAGAAACAGACAGACAGACAGACAGACGGACAGACGGACATGGCTATATCAACTCAGGAGGTGACCCTGATCAAGAATATATATACTTTATAGGGTCGGAGATGTCTGCTTCACTGCGTTGCACACTTTTGACCAAAATTATAATACCCTCTGCAAGGGTATAAACATATTTATGTAGGAATTGTGTGTCTGATTTACTTTTTCCATTTCAAAAGTATTAACTTTTTAAAAAGTAAAGAACAATTTTATTTTAAAAGTAACGACAAGGTAACGATAAGTTTAGCAGCAAAGGGAAAACCTAAGGAGGATTGCGAAAATGACGAGAGAAAGATGATGACGAGAGCAAAAAGACGAGACGACGAGATAAAGCGGCAGAAAGACGAGCCGAGAGTTTGATGAAGGAAGTCGAAGCCGACGGATCAAGACGTAGCAACGACGTACGCGACTAAATAAAACTTATTAAAACTTCTAGACATTGTATTTAAAGAAGCTGCAATCAATTATTCTAAACATTAATTAAAGATTATATTAAACTTTAAAATAAACCGCACATTTTGAGGGCTCGCAAGGAGAAAAATAAAAGTTTTTCCGTATTTCGCAAGTGTGTGTGTATCGCATAAGAGAATTGAAAAACGACGCAAATTTTTTGTCCAAACTTAACTAAAAACAAGAAAGGAAAGCTAACTTCGGGCGGAGCCGAAGTTGAAATACCCTTGCAGAATATTCTGTAAATTATATTCTCCAAAATTATTCATATGATGCATTCTTAACACTCATAAAAAATCCCAACTTCCTAACTTTACAAACACCAAAGTTATGGCATTTCCGATCAATCAGTAATATGGCGGCTATAGGATATAGTCCGCCGAACCTTAGGAAATGTTATTGGTCGGATTGATTGGCCAAATATAAAACCCATAGAAAATCCCAACTTCCTAACTTTACAAACACCAAAGTTATGGCATTTTCGACCAATCAGTTATATGGCAGCTATAGGATATAGTCGGCCGATCCTTATGAAATTTGGTAGGTCGGATTGATTGGCCTAATATAGAACCCATAGGAAATCCCAACTTCCCACCTTAACAAACACCAAAGTTATGGCATTTCCGATCAATCAGTTATATGGCAGCTATAGGATACAGTCGGCCGATCCTTATGAAATTTGGTAGGTCGGATTGATTGGTCAAATATAAAACCCAAAGAAAATCCCAACTTCCTAACTTTACAAACACCAAAGTTATGGCATTTCCGATCAATCAGTTATATGGCAGCTATAGGATATAGTCGGCCGATCCCGGCCGTTCCGACTTATATACTGCGTGCAAAGGAAAGAAGGGTGTGTGCAAAGTTTCATTTCGATATCTTTAAAACTGAGAGACTAGTTTGCGTAGAAACAGACAGACGGACAGACAGACGGACAGACGGACAGACGGACTGACGGACATGGCTATATCAACTCAGGAGGTGATCCTGATCAAGAATATATATACTTTATAGGGTCGGAGATGTCTCCTTCACTGCGTTGCACACTTTTGACCAAAATTATAATACCCTCTGCAAGGGTATAAAAATAAGTTAAAAGCGTTACCGTGCCAAAATGCCGCAACTTGGTGAAATTATAGCTGGAACTCTAAGATCGAGCAGCAAATCTAGCATTGTTCCATTACACAAGTTTGTACTCGGAAGTGAAGGAGACAGAATTTAGTGCGAATTTAGTGTTTTTTGCATTAGCAAATGAAGTGATGAATACAAGCGCAAATTTGCTTATATTAACGAAAACCTAAGTGACCGTGATTTCGTCAGCATTTGTGATATTATTTTCACATAAATTTTCAACAATCTGCAAAGGTAAAGCCTGCTAGAAGCCACTGGTGACGAAGAAAGGGATGAAGATAATGACGAGGATTCAGTAGATGAAGACAATACTGAAAGAAATAAGCTTTTTATACCCTTGCATATTATAATATTATAATACCCCCGACCCCATAAAGTATATATATTCTTGATCAGGATCAATGGGGCAGTCGATATAGCCATGTCCGTCTGTTTCAATACCGTTTGCGAGCTCAGTCTAAAAGCTAGCGATCTGAAACTTTCACAGTCGTCCTAAAACATGTGTACGCAGATCAAGACGTCCAGATCGGACGTCTATATCCTATTGCTCCCATATGAAAAATCGGATATACCTGCAAGAATTGACTTTATTTCGCGCAGTGTAAAAGCTATTGATATGCATCTTTCCAAATCTTATTCTTTTATGCATACCTTGATCCGGATAAAAGCGCGTGCCGATCGGAGGTCTATATCCTATAGCTTAATGTTTTTCAGGATATTTCGCACAGTATATATTGACATAATTCTTTTCAAATCTTATTTTGTTATGCATACCTTGATCAGGGTATGCATCAGCGCGAGCCGATCGGACGTCTATATCTTATAGCTTCAATAGGAAAAATTGTTAAAAGCTGTGAAAAGATCCTTTTTTTATATTTTTATATGCAATTTTTGCAGTATAAAATGCAAATCTAATTTATTTATGTATGCCTTGCTCAGGGTAAAAGCAAAGACCAATAAAATATCTATATCTAATCTCATATATTCTTATGTCTTTAGTAAAATTTCTTGCCAATCAGAAAAATACGGGGGTGGTCCGATAAGTACTTAGTCACCAAAAGAAAAACGAAAATTTTGGAAAAGTGTCGATTTATTACTCAACATAATCTCCTTTTAGCTCGACACACTTGAGCCAATAATTTGGCGTAGTACAGCTGTGACCGTTTTGCCCTTCTCCAGGTAGTCGATGTAGATCACACCTTGCGAATCCCACAGTCTTCGCCTTCTTCGGATCAGGTTCGCCGGGTGAAGTCCACTGTTTCGACTGTTCTTGGTCTCTGGTGTGTACCAGTGGATCCATGTTTCGTCGACGGTCACGAAACGACGCAGAAACCCTTTCGGATTGCGCTTAAACAGCGTCAAACTCTGAAGTGGTCTCACGGTTGCGTTTGTTGTCCGGAGAGAGCAAACGCGGCACCCATTTTGCCGACATCTTTCTCATGCCCAAAATTTTATGCAGGATATCACCCACGCGGTCTTTTGACATGCCTACTGCCTCAGCTATCTGGCGTATCTTCAATCGGCGGTCTGCCAATACGAGATCGTGGATTTTTGTCACGTTATCCTCCGTGGTAGCCGTTTTCGGGACACCTGGGCGTGGTTCATCGACCACATTGAAACTCGTTAAACCTATTTTTGACGAACGCCATCGAAGGAGAAGAGTCACCGTACACAGCATCCAACCGATCTTTGATTTCGCTGCGCAATTTCCCTTGCAAAAACAAGAATCGAATCACAGACCGATTTTGCTGTTTCTCCATTTTTCTATATTCCGCGGACACGTCCGATTCCATTTCCGATAAAAATGAAATTTATTACATATAGCTAATCTTGTTATACCCTTGCAGAGGGTATTATAATTTCAGTCAAAAGTTTGCAACGCAGCGGAGGAGACATTTCCGGCCTTATAAAGTATATATATTCTTGATCAGCATCACCAGGAGAGTCGATCTACGCAAACTAGTCCCTCAGCAGTCCCTCTAGTTTCCCAAAAGTTGTCTTTGCCGGATCGGGCGACTATATCATATAGCTCACATAGGAAAAATCGGAAAAAAAATCAAAAAAAAATTAACTTTGTTGTTTTTGTTTGGGATTTAGTAATATTTAAATATTATGGAATTAAGGTTTTAATTAAATTAAAATCGGACAACAATATCATATAGCTCCTAAAGAAACAATGGCAAAATGCAGCGCAAAATCGACATAGCTTCATTGTTTTTAGTAATATCACCACAACTGGGATCGTTGTTGATTATGTTTTTTCTATCGTACATGTGCCGTCCGCATTTTAAACTTGAAGGAATAGTCTAATTTTTGACCATCATAATTGAACTTTTTTTTGAAAAACCCAGTGATCTCAGAAGCTATAAGATCTAGATGGTGGGGGTTTTTTATTTAGATTCCTTTGCTTTGCGAATGTGCCACGCCCACTCTAATGCCCACAATCGCTATAAGAGATAGAGTGTTGGGGTTTTAAATTAAGATTACTTTGCTTTCCATTCAGCGCAATATTGTTATGCGAATGTACCCAAATATTTTTCAAATTAATTACTCATAAGTTTTTAATGAGTTATGAGCAATTAAAGTTTCCCCCAATAGATGGCGCTTGTTTCAAAATCGAAATCTGTTGCTCCGGCAACCACATTTTTAAAGAGAGAGAGTAAAAATGCTTCATACACATTCTGTTAGTGCCTATGAAGACAATTTTTGCTTCAGCCGAGTTTTACGCCCTCAAGAACCTTCAACGCTAAAATCTGACTAGCAGCCGCATTTCAAAAGATATTGTTAAAATGCAAATCAATACCCATATACCCATTCTAAATTGTTCAAATCGGACCTTTGGCTGAGTAACGGGTATCTGACAGTCGGGGCACCCGACTATAGCGTTCACTGTTGTTTTATTTGTAAATTCTACATTCCAAAAAAATTTCGAATCGCTCCAATCGTAATATTTTTTTTAAGGTTTCAATGTGTACGTTTAACGGCTTTATTAGGGCGACAAAAACTTTAAACCTGAGGGAATTGTCTCATTCTTACATTTTATGTATGTCGTACTCTAGCTTTTTCTCGGAGTTTAGTTTTTTGGTGAAGTGTTTGGTGAAAAAAATCGATTCAAGCTCCTTTCAATTTTTTTCAAGATTTCATTGGAAACCGGATTAGATTTGGATTTATCAACTTCTTCATCGTCAAAAGATAGGTGCTCTAGCTTAATATTTGCATTTGTAGACATAACATAATCTTTCTTGTAGATTAATATTACTAAAGACCAATATAATATCTAAGATGGATAACGGCCATACGTTGGTTTTGCAATGTGCAGCTTGTTTTTCGGTGGCGACAAAAATTCCGCTCTCTTCGCTCGCACAAAGTTGAGAGCGTAAAAATCTATAAAGAGAATGCACTTGCTTGCGTGAGTAAACATAGCGAATAAGCAAGTGCGTATGTTTGCGTACTTGTTTGAGAAGACGATTTTCGGCAAGAAATAATTTCTGTACTAAAGCCTAGTATCCAGATCGACGAAAACCGTACGCCAGTCATTAGAGAGAGAGCGAGAGGCAAACAGCTGGCGTTCACTTTTCGTCGGGCCTTTTTTTCACGTCGGTCCCCTGATCGACGAAAAAATACCAGAAAATTCCATAGCGTTGCCAGTCTGCGGAAATTAACTTTGGGTGAACCCTAGCGAAAAGATTAAAAAATTTAATCTTTTGGCGTGCGCTTCTCACTGAACATTATAAGAAATGGAGGGAAAAACTCAAAAAACTCACAAAAGTCGATTGTAGGTGATTACATGTGAGGACAAAATAACACTAATACTATATGGGGTGCCTCTTGTCAGAGCAAAATGTTTTTTAGGTCCAGAATGTACGAAAAAACACAATAAAAGTGCAGCTATGAACTTTAAATTAGCAAATTATTATCAGTAAATTAAAAAAAACAATTGTTAAATTTAAATTGTATTGTTTTTTAATTTCTTTGTACAGCGGCAGACTTGTCTTGCCAAGGAATTTGATAATATATTTTAAAGGCTCTTTCCCGCAAATACGATATTTGAATTTTAACAGCTTGTCAACAAACCCAGCTGATTGACAGTACGACCGTAGCACGCTTAAATCTGATGAACTCTCAAAATTTTGGTCACACTGGAAAGATTAAAGTTTTTACGCTAGCGAAATCGTTTGTCGATCTGGATACTAGGCTTAATAAAAAAAAAAATAAAAGTAAAATAAAGCTGATATAAGCATGTCCGTCTGTCCGTCTGTCTGTCTGTCCGTCTGTCTGTCTGTCCGTCTGTCTGTCTGTCCGTCTGTCTGTCTGTCTGTCTGTCCGTCTGTCTGTCTGTCTGTCTGTCCATCTGTCTGTCCGTCTGTCTGTTTCTACGCGAACTAGTCTCTCAGTTTTAAAGATATCGAATTGAAATTTTGCACACACCCTTCGTTCCTTTGCACGCAGTATATAAGTCAGAACGGCCGGGATCGGCCGACTGTATCCCATAGCCGCCATATAACTGATTGATCGGAAATGCCATAACTTTGATGTTTTTAAAGTTTTGAAGTTAGGATTTTCTATGAGTTTTATATTTGGCCAATCAATCCGACCTACCAAATCATAAGGATCGGCTGACTATATCCTATAGCTGCCATATAACTGAACGATCGGAAATGCTATAACTTTGGTGTTTTTAAAGTTTATTAAAAATGCCTCATATGAATAATTTTTGAGAATATATATATATCGTTTAAAATTCAAATTTTCTTTTCGCAGCATCTTTTTTCGTAATTGTCTTTCATCAGACACCTTTTTATAGGTATAATATTTTTTTTGAGGACTTTTAATGTTGTCGTGCTTTTATGGCACTGACGACAAACTTCAGCAGGTGACTCTGAGGGACGTATTTTTCTTGGAGGCGATCTTACAGCATTGAAATTAATTTAATCATTATTGCAACTGGAATCTTTGATTAGGTTGCGATCTGGGATTGTTCCGTTCCTCAGATATCTTACCCCAATATCATCTGTGGAGAAATGATCTTGGCATAAAAACAGTGATGAAGTGCTCGCCATCTATTGGACAGGGTTTAAACTTTTAAAATCTTTAATAATCGTTGGAAACGGGGAGCTCAATGAACTTGTAGGCCTTAAGCGAACACAAAAAGAGAAACCCAAAGGAGAAACAATAAGTTAGCGCGCTTTTTGTTCCCCCAAAAACGAGCGTTTTTCAAATCAAATTTAAAAGGCATAAAATTATTAAACCAAATTTTATTTTCATAAGAAATTCTAAAAATGGGTAATTTTTATAAAATGTATATATAAAATATTTAAGTATGTATTTGTATATAAACTATTTTAATTAGGCAGTAAAATTAATATATTAACTATTTTAATTATTAAATAGTATATTTAATATATTGACTATTTAAATTATTTAATCAATTTAATAGAATGTTTAACATCTTAACTATTTTAATTATTTAGTATATTTAATAAATAAAATAGTTAATATACAAATACATTTACAAATATTTTTTATTTATTTTTACAGGGTAGGTTTAATTTTCAAAATTTAGCTACCTTAGAAGTATATTTAAATATAATACAAGTACATTTATGAAAATAAATGTATGGAAAGAAAAGCGTGCAACCTTTTTTGTTTCACCTTTGGGTTTTTTTTTCCTAAATAATTAAAATAGTTAATATACAAATACTTATATAAATTTAATTTATATTATGATAATAATTGTATATAATGTTATTATAATACGTACAATATAAAAATACCACATATTTTTAAATCCATTTATTTAAAATACAATAAATATAAAAATATCCAACTTGTTCAATCGCAAAATTTTTAAAAGGCTCATAAAAATCGTTCACACGTGGCACGCTGAATACCCTAATGACAATTATTCCAATGTGAATGAAATAAATTATGTATCTTTATATACATATGTACGTACATATATTTGGTCATTACTAAACGAGGACGAAAGCTAACTTCGGCAAGCCGAATTTTTAATACCCTTGCAGACCTTGCCGAAATTTGTAAAATTGAAAAAGTAGCGAAAAGAATGAGGTATACATAAATAAATTAGATTTACATAGTTTCATGTCAATAGCTTTTATACTGCAAAAACGTCATATACAAATTGAAAAAAAGGGATATTTTCGCCGCCTTTAACAATTTGTACTACGGAAGCTATAAGATATAGACGTCCGATCGACAAGCGCTTTTACCCTGATCAAGGTATGCGTAAATAAATAAGACTTGGAATAATTTATGTCAATAGCTTCTACACTGTGCGAAATATTCTGAAAAACATCAAATTTTGACCGATTTCATTCTATTGTTCCTATGGGAGCTATAGGATATAGACGTCCGATCGGCACGCGCTTTTACTCTGATCAAGGTATGCATAGAAAAATACGATTTGGAAAGATTCATGTCAATAGCTCGCAAACGGTATTGAAACAGACGGACAGACGGACATGGCCATATCGACTCCCCTATTGATCCTGTTCAAGAATATATATACTTTATGGGTTCGTAAACGTCTCCTTCACTGCGTTACAAACTTCTGACCAAAATTATAAGACCCTCTGCCGGGGTATAAAAAATACTACATTCGAATAATTATCATATAAAGGCAATACAAAATAAGTGTTTTTAATAATATTAGAATTTTAAAATAAAGAGCATATTTCGAAAGCACGCACCAGCGAAGAAATGCTTGTGAATACATGTGCACACATACAGTCCTCGGCTGTCGCAGTTTTTGGTATTACATATTTTTTCTTATATATATTTTATATAATCATATATATATACTCGTATATATATATATATGTGGGAAAAGAAATGAAACCAAGGAGTGGTCATGTTTATAACAGTTCTTCATAAACATATTAGATTTATTTAAGTTTATTTACGTTAACATTATCTTAACATTATTTTAAATTTGTTAACGTGAACTTATCTGTCGATATTAGAAAATCGATACTGCACGAAAAGAATCGTGCACGAGTTAACCGCTTTTGCTTTCTGTGTTTCCGGGAGAGAAGATGTAAAACCACGAAAACTTATGTTTTTCCGTTTCAAGTAAAAGTCATTAAACTTTATTAGGAGTTTGGAGTCAGAAGTGGGATTTACTTGGAAAAACGCAGAACATTAAAGCAAACGTGGCACAAAGATTCATTAAAATCTAAGAAATAAAGGTATATGAGAAACATCGTAGCAGTTGCTTTCGAGTGCTTAGTATAGCAAAACCTTATATTACCAACGAAGACAACCAGATGTGACCAAACAACATTTTAAAAAAATGTTTTAAGTGTGGTGATCCTTCACATTTTGCAATAGAGTGTAACCTGCAAATGAAATGCTACAGGTGTGAATAGCCTGGCCATAAAGCATCGAATCCAGGTAGGAAGGAAGGAATAAGTGCGAACTCAACGACGAACCATATCAGCAGCAGTGACAAATGTATTTTTAAACAAATTTGATATAATGGCGTTCGATTTTCTGCTTTGATCGATACAGACTGTAATCTTTGCCTTATCCGTGAGAATATTGCAGCGGAAAACCTAATTATGCTGAATAATTCTGGTAATATTAAGAAACGAAGTAAACCGTATATTTTGAGGTGGAGAGGGTTTAGTACAAATTCTTCAAGAACGGACTATTATCGAGAAATGAGGAATTGGATATCCTGGAAAAAATAATGAAGAAACGAACTTTGAGAAAATAATAAGAGAAATACAACAAAATAACAATGATGATCTCGAAGACAATGATATTCTCGCATCAAAACTTTTGGATGATGCCATTCCCGAAGTGGAACAGAATCCGAATGTGTTTCAAGAAAACTCAACTGATCCTAGCTCTGATGAAGAAGGTCCAAGAGTCTTAAAATTGCCTCAATTGATTCCTGTTGATGACGTTTGTAGTTTAGGGCGATCACTTAATAGTAAACAACGTCAATATATATTAAAGCATAGTATGAATCAAAAGAACATTTCTTATGAGTATACTAGCGGTACCCTGCCACGCTTCACTGTGGCATATTACTTAATTCATAAATAATAAGACACAGAGCTAAAGTTTCATAACCATTTAATTTTTTAACACTTGTTGGTATAACACTTTTATTTGATTTTCTGTTCTCGGCATAAATGTATAGGATATTTGGTTACCTACACGGGAACACGCAACCTACAATTGTCCGTGTGAGAAGCAATTCGCCTCTCGGCTTTATTGATTATTATTGCGAATGCCAATCTAATTGAGAACTGCAACTTTTAAATTAAAAAGGTGTATCAGTTGGAATTATATCCTATCTTCAATTCAATTAAAAACCTATTTGGGACCTCAACACTTGTTGTGTCAAAATTTGGGCTCACAACGGTTCATAACATTTCGAGTACATCCAACATACGCACAGAGCATTTTTAGATTGGTGGCGGCGCAGGAGTTGAAAAGAGTCGATTAATTGCGACCATTTATTAGTCACTTATGTTTAGATTTAACCCTTTGGCTGGAAGTAATCCAGCCTCGGCAAAAGTTTTACTTTGCGCTCCAACAGGTAAAGCGGCCCTTGCAATATAAGGACATACATTGCATTCATTGTTTTCGTTACCCGTGAATTAGCCTTGTGCTGGATTGAAGCCATTAAGCGCCGATACATTGAATACTACATATTCCATACTTATGGATGTAAAATTGATTATAATTAATGAAATATCAATGGTGGGAACTAGAGTGCTATCATATTTGGATTGCCGGTTAAATAATTTTACAGAACAAACCAATATTTTGGAAGAATTTCCATAATAGTTTTTGGAGACCTTAAACAACTTCGGCTGGTTGATGACAAATGGATATTTAAACCCAACACAAGAGACGTATTAATGGCGATTAATGGAACACCGCTATGGGATTTGTTTAAATTTGTTTGAATTGACGGAGATAATGAGACAACGTGACTGTGACTTTGCTGTGTCCTTAAATAACATGTCGGAGGGAAATATGATTTGAGAGAAATTCATTCCAGAGATTTGGAAACAAGAGATGCAATTCAACTATTCTATTCAAACGCAAAAGTAAACGCATATAATAACTTAAGACTGTAGCAAATTGATACACAAGAGTTTATATCAACAGCAAAGGATACAGTAAAAGCCTCTTCGGATTCTAAAGAAAATAAATTTACGATTTTGGAAAAAGTTAAGGCATATAAAACGTCGGATACTCAAGGACTCCCACATTCATTAATATTAAAAACTTCCGCAAAGTAGTAAATGGAGCAAGTGGTGAACTTAGGCAGATTGACCAAACATCGGTATCGACTCTTTGGATTCAATTTATAGAGTCATCAATTAGATCCGAAGCTCGAACAAAAAACAAACAGATCACACCCAGATTGAACTCCCATAGAGCGAAGTTTAAGAACATTTCAAAATGGTAATAGTAACCAAACTATGATAGATCGATTCCAGTTTCCAGTAGTACCTGCTGAGGCCATAACGATACACAAGAGTCAAGGAGCGACATGAAGCGAAGTGGTTGTGAATGTGGAAATTCGAATAAGCCGAGCTGCTCTTTACGTTGCCTGCAGCCGAGCAACGAAAGCTTATGGTCCATATATTATTGGAAAATATTCTCCCCCTAGGAAAATAAAAGAGTTGAGCTTAAGAGCCTCAGAACTGAGAAGAACCTTATACGGTTTCACAAGCAAATCTTCGACAATCCCGAAGAGAAAGTTATAGATTACTATCAAAACATTCAGGGATTACATTTGAGAACAGCTGATGTTCAAATGGACATAATGTGCTTTGTAGAAAGCTGGGATCTGAACGAAGAGGATTCCGAAATTAATGGATTTAATAAAGTCGCTCAAATCGATTGTATAAACTAAGAAAACAAAAACAATAGAGTGTTTGCAAAGCCACACATTTTTCAAAACATTGAATTAAGATTTCACCGAACTATTGAAATGGGAAACATTTATGAGGTGCGCCAAATTTTTGCATTTAAGCACCTTCAAATCATATATGCATTATTATACAAAAATCCTTTATTTCCAATCTCAAGGTTAAGGAATACATAGAGCAGGAGTTGGGCGTAAGAAATCAAATAGTCATTTTGGGTGACTTTAATATATGCCGCTCAACTAGTGAATCCGTAATGGAAAGGAAGCTAAATGAACTAGACTTCACGGCGCTTTTGGAATGAGTTTCAAACACGAAACAAAGCACGAGTATAGATAGGGCATTTTCAAATTTGTTTGCCAAGAGCTTTCGTGTATGAGACTACTTATAGTCATCACGACGGAATTTTTCTCTACCTGGGCTAAATGTATAAAATATAATTAGTAAGTAGCGAAATATTATATGAATACACCAAATATTATTATTACTTTACAAGTTATCTAAAATATAACTTAATGTGTGGAGTAGAAATCTGGAACAGGGATTCGAAAACTTTTGGACGGCACTGGACTTTACTTTAAAATATTTTAATATAGTACAATGCCTTTAATATCGTTAGTATGTAAGTAAGCTGTTAAAACAGCTGCAAATAACAAAACATTATATTTAATATTGGCGTAGAGGATGTGGAACAAGGATTCGGAAACTTTTGGACGGCAATGGAATTATATCTAACCGACATACAAAAGGAAATGAAAATTTGCAGCGCACAACATAACGGGATTGGAATGTGTTATGTATATGTATATATTCCATTACTCTATTACTATTACTATGTAAAGTAGTTTACTTTACCTATGTATATATTTAAAAGGCTGAGAAGCATATAATAATATAATTAATATTGGCGTATAAATTTAGAACAAGGACATGGAACGTGGCGCACAATGTTAATGTTAATTGTTAATCAAATTAACATTAATCTTCAAGTTATATAAAACAAAACTTTAAAATAGTGTAATTAGTAAATATGTAAGTAAGCTGTTAAAACAGCTGTAAATAACAAAAGATTGTGATTAATACAAGGACTTGGAACTTTGCGTACAATATAACGAAAAATCCACGGAAGGTTCATATGGTGGTATCTAAAATAAAGGGGATTAAACTACCATTTCTCATTGGATTAATAAGGTCGCTGATGAGGGAGTGTGGTGACTCCCGAAACAGTTTTTAGCATATTTGTTCTTTGGCCTTTGTATTAAGAAGACTTCGGGTTTATTTTAGACATTCGTTATTCTTCTCGCTACTTTTGCAATTGAAGTAATTTCGGCAAGTTCTACAAGGGTATTAAAACTTCGGCTTGCCAAAATTAGCTTCCGTCCTCGGTAACTCTCAAGTTCTTAATAGTGCCCAAAGCATAATGCAAAACGACAACGAAACGAGTGTGCAACAGAATGGGAAAAAGTCCGCCAATTCTTGAAACGAGCGGGAAAATCAGCCAAATGGCGTGGTTCGTGCTTCGGAGAAGAAAGAGAGCAAAAACTCTTCCCTTTTTTTTTTTTTTTTTTTCGCGCGGAGTCCCACGGCCCACTTACCCGCCCAACCGACCGAGGGGCGCAGCCGTGTATCGTACGGCACGATTCGCGATAAGATAGACGCGAGATAGGAAAATAAAGGTAAAGGTCCGGGGAAAAAAGTAATAGTTAGATCAATCTTGTGCCAATGAAGCAAGTATTAATCGTTTTAGGAGCGGCAGAGAGTCAAGATTTGATATTACAGGAAAGTTACTCTGAAAGTCTCATGCAAGGTATAGTCAGATCTACAATGATTTAAAATTAGGGAATATAATTTCTAGTTAATCTACTTGGCACAGAAAAGTTTAGCCGACTTAACAAGTCGGGGCAGTCAATATCACCATGTATAAGGTTATAAATAAAGATAGTACCAAGCATCGTTCTACGGTTGGCTAGGGATGGTAAGTTAATCAAAAGAAGTCTACTAGAATAAGAAGGTAAGATAAGATTTGCATCCCAGTTTAGGCGCCGTAAAGCAAAAAGAAGGAAGTTTTTTTGTACAGATTCAATACGACCAATATGTATTCCGTATTGTGGACTCCAGACGGGAGACCCATACTCCAGAATCGGACGGACTAGCGAAATATATAAAGTTTTAGTCAAATAAGGATCATCGAATTCTTTTGACCACCTTTTAATAAATCCAAGCACTCCTCTGGCTTTAATAACCATGGACGAAATGTGATTACAAAATTTTAGTTTAGGGTCCAAGAGAACGTTAAGATCGTTTACAAGAGTTAATCTATCCAAAGAGCTGCCACTTAACGTGTAAGTCGCGTATATCGGATTGACCCGATAAAAAGTCATCAGCTTGCACTTGGAACCGTTTAAATTTAGTAAATTATCTCGGCACCAGTTTTGAAAATTATCTAGATTGGATTGCAAGTCTAAATGGCAGGAAATGTCCTTATACTGCAGGCACAATTTAACATCATCTGCGTACATAAGTACGCGAGAATGACTTATAATTGAGGGAAGATCATTAATAAATAATGTAAAAAGTAACGGACCCAGATGGCTCCCTTGTGGGACAC
Organism: Drosophila kurseongensis; assembly: GCA_018153305.1. Classification (NCBI taxonomy): domain Eukaryota; kingdom Metazoa; phylum Arthropoda; class Insecta; order Diptera; family Drosophilidae; genus Drosophila; species Drosophila kurseongensis. The sequence goes on from JAECXX010000089.1 coordinate 395,247, forward strand.
CGGAGGTAACACGGAGAATTTCAGAAATTTAATTTTTAAAAAGGACCCTTTGTGACCTGCCATTCAGATAACTTGAAATCCATTTAAGCAGATCAACTGGAAAACCTAAAAGGTCAAGTTTTTGAATGAGAAGTAAGTGATTTACAGAGTCAATGCTTTACTAAAGTCAGTGTAAATGACATTGTTTGAAAACTACTATAGAGCCTTTTATCACAAATGTAGTGGCTCTAGAAGGTTTGTAATTGTGGATCTCGTTTAATAAATCCGTGTTGACACGGAGAAATAATTGATCTGCAAAAGTGCTGCAAATGGGGTAATAATTTTTTAAAAGCTTAGGAATAGCTGACAACTTAGAAATACCTCTGTAGTTACTGGCTTCTAACTTTTACTTTTTGAAAAGAGGAATAACAAATGATTCCTTCCAAATATTTGGGAATTGGGATGTTTCTAGAGATAAGGTAAACAACTTGTGAAGAGGTTTGCACAGGGCCTTAGCGCAATACCTGAGCACGCACCCAGGAATACCATCGGGCCCTGGCGAATAAACAGGCTTAATACGAAGAAGATCCAAAAGAAGAGAGCTTTCTGTTAAAGTGGGACAGAATATGAGGTTTGACTTGGGCATGGTGTAAGAATAAGGCTGAGATGAATAATCTAAAGTAGAGTAAGTCGTTTGAAAAAATTGGGCAAATATATCGGCTATTGCCTGATCTGTGGTTGCCGTCATGTTTTCGAACGACAGCGAGGAAGGAAAAGAATTAGATTTACGCTTGGTGTTAACAAAATTATAAAACTGTTTCGGGTCCTGAGAGAACTGGACCTTACAACGGTTTAAGTAACTATTATAACACTGAGCATTAAGCACGGTAAATCTTGACCGAGCACTTAGATATCTAGTAAAAACAGATTGAGAACCGGTATTTTTATATTTCCTAAAAAGTCTGGACTTTACATTTCTTAAGTGTGTCAACTCTTTGCTAAACCAAGGTGATTTATTGGAAGTTGACGGATAGTACCACGGAACACAGGAATTAAAAAATGAGTTTATTGCAGTATAAAAAACATTAACTGCATCGGACATATTATTGCATAAGTAAAGATCAGACCAATTAAAGCCAGAAATAAAATTATTTAGCCTCAGAAAGTCTGCCTTGCGAAAACAATGTATTCGTTTGGATTTTTCTGATTTTTCTTCTATAACTCTACCCGTATCAAATGAAAGTTCGATTGTAGGGTGATATGGATCTTCACAATAATATGAGATGCAAAGGAAAGGCTATCGGAATACAATTTAGTGAGTTTGCTACGCAAACCTCTTGCATTCTGATAGGAAAGAAGAAGGTGAGAAGTTAGTTTTTTGAAATTGGTACACTGGTTTGGCCTCGGCTAGGAAGTTTTACTCCCACGGGCCCCTTCTTCTTTATCTTAGCCTCGAACTCTTTTACAACCATATTATCCGGCCAGAAGTCGCCCGAGCATATGGCTTCAAAAAGCTCGTAAGGGACAGTTATCTTGAAAGATGAAATGTCTCTAGCATAAGAAAACTTAAACTTTTCCACCTTTACACTATTACAATCGGCTTTAGTTTTGTCTTGTATATAAGACAATACATCAGAAGATGTTTGATCAGGGGAAAGCCGAGAAACGAAAATTTGATTCTTTAGTGGAACCACTGAAAGGGATTTTGGTGGCGCAGACATTGTTTCTGCAAAACCAACTTGAGCCGGTTGTCCGGACTCAGTAGTCCCTTGTGGTGGTGATGCTACATTCAGAGAGATAGGTGGATCCACTAATTGTGAAACCACTACGTACAAATCGGAATTCTTGGAAGTCCCTGGGTGCATGCATTCTGTTACGGATTGTTCGGATACCGAGTCTTTTTTAGCTGCTGATCTTAGCAACATTTGAGGGTTTGCTGAAATCAGCTGCTGATCCGCCGGAATGCTCTATTGTTCTTTTAATTTCGGTTGCGGGGTGTTCCCCTTTTGCTCCTTACCACCAGCGGCCTTTTTGCGCTTAGGGGACTCTTCTAATAGCTTACGACTATTAAACTGCGAGTCCAGCGCAGAGAGGAGATCATCAGCTCGGCGAAAACTATCTCTAGCAACACCGAAACAGCTAATCAGCCCCATCAGGCCGCCTTTAGTTTGGCGCATGAACGATTTCATCTCGTTCGCAACCTCGACACAAGCGTCACAACAAAACTGCAAATTGGGCCCCTTTGAAAGGTCATCACTTGTCCGGCCAGTAAAACCGGCGCACTTGGTGTGCACCATATTTTCACACAGCCAGCAAGTCATATTAGACTGGTCAGTCCTGATTACGAGGCTGCATTTTTTGCAGAAGCAGACTTAATTTTTATTATTCATTTTATTTGTTGGGACCACTGTACCAAGAAAGTGAATTGAAATTTATAAGCGAGCAGTTATAAGTACCGCAAGAGCGCAGAAACTGCACGCTTAGAACTTTCAAATCAAAGAGAGCAAGAGAGCGGGAGCGTAAATAAGTTAAAGTGCAAGCACAAAAGAGATAAGAATTACGAAAACTAAAACAATTTATTAGTATTAAATACAAAGTGCACTCGCGAAGCGAACGGAGTTTAAATTTATGTTTAAATTACCGGGAGAAAATTAAAATTGTTTTGATAAAACCCACCGATGGGAATAAACGAAAACAAAATACAAAATTCGAAGCGCAGAAAAAAAACACGACCGTTCACTTTGAAAGTCAAAGACGTATATGAGTTATAGCTTTGAGTTTTCGCGACGTTGAGGAGTCAATTCGTGTCTATGATGGTACCGATGTTGGATTCGACGATACGGCATATCTAATGTGCTGGAGCCACTTGCAAAAATTAGTGTTCGCTAAAAAATCTCTAAAATGTATAGCCAAATTTTTTGTCAGCAACAAACGCGGTTTAAACTCATGGGAATCGCTTAAAAATTCCTTGCTTGATGAATTCCGGTCTAATGTAAGCTCCAAGCAGGTTCACAAGCAATTCAATGAGACCAAACGAATACTTCTACCGTATAAGGACATCGCCTCGCGTGGGAGTGTCGAAATAGAAGCGCTTATGCAGTCATCGACGAACTATCGGATAATAAATCAAAATTGTACGGCGTAAGAAATTTAAGTGAATTCAAAAATAAACTTAAGGACTACCAAACGGAAAGTGATAAACCAAAAAAAAGTTCGGCCATATTTAAAAAAACAGCTGAAAATAAATCCAAAGTAATCCAAGAACGACATCACTAGCAAAGATGTGGCATTTGATGTCAAAAAATGTGTAGCTCTATTGCATATCGAGATTAACAAGCCAAAACTCGAAAGCTTTGCCATTTTTATAATCGGTTTCGGTAATAGTAACAGCAAAATTCGCCCTATCAGTCACGTTATTCGTTTAATTGAAACCGACGAAAATAAATATTTTCTAAACTTTTACGTGGTGCCACATAACTGTGTCAAGAACTATGCTTACACGTTTACATTTCTTCGGTCGCAATGGTTTAAGCGTTCGTAAAGTGCATTTCAACACTGAAAATTTTAAAATGAACCTGGTGAAAATCGACGTAGTGTCCGAAACTGAACTAAATATGAAAAAAAAACGGTCAGTGCGATTGCGCAAACATAAGTTCGTGAATGGTTCTCTTCGACTTTGTGTCGATTACAGACGCATAAATAAGATAATTATCTAGGACCACTTTCCATTACCTCACATAGACGAACAGTTAGATCGAAACACAAACATGTTCAGCACTAAAGATCTGAAAAATGGATTTTTTTACGTGGCAGTTGCTGAGTCGAGTCGCTAATACTCCTCTTTTGTGACGCAGAACGGTCAATATCAGTTTAGGAAGATCCCGTTTGGAATGTCGAATTCGCCCCGAGTTTTTCAGCGACATACCAATGCTTTTTTTTTACCTCTAACTCAGAGAGGCATTGCCATTGCTGAACCTTAAAGAAGTCATCAAAACATGTGAAGAGTATGGCCTGGAGTTAATTATGAAAAAAGTGCTTTTCTTCAAACGCGCATCAAATTTATGGGTCACATTATTGAGAACCGAGAAATTATATCCGAGTTCTGAAAAAATAGACGTAGTTGTGAAGTTTCCCAATCCTCAAACACTGAAGCAACTTCAAAGCTTTTTAGGTATGTCTGGGTAGTTTCGAAAGTTCATACCCAATTATGCCAGAATTGCGAATTCACTCACAGACATGACAAAGAAGGTCACCAAAATCGAAATAGAAATGCACGAGCAGGTCGGGATTGATACTTTGAAGAGAATGTTGACGGAGAGTCTTGTTCTGAGTATCTATAACCAGGATTACGAAACAGAAGTTCATACGGACGCTTCTTTGGATGGATTTCTCATGCCAAAATCTCGGGAAGCTGGTCATCCGCACCCCGTCTACTATATGAGCAGGAAGACGACACCGGTTCAAAGAGAGTATCCGAGCTATGAACTGGAAACCTTGCTGTTGTGGAAGCTGTCTCTAAGTTTCGAGTCTATCTTTTAGGAGGATTCTTAAAAATTCTCACAGACTGCGACGCATTTAACAAAACGATGGAAAAGAACGACCTAAATACAAGGATCAGTCATTGGGTAATGGCACTGGCAGAGTACAACAGCGACAACAACGATGGAACCATCGTCCAGATGTGCAAATGAGGTACGTGGATGCGCTAACTCGCCATCCAGTTATGAGCATAACCGAAGGCCAAGAAGAACATCTAAGAGCCGTAAAAGAAATTCTGGACAACGGTGCAATATCACACGATAACTACATCATCAGGTCTGGAATTATCTACAAGCACGTCAATGACATCGAATTGATCATTGTCATTTGCAATTAAGAAAACGAAAGATCTTATTTCCAAAGATCCCAAACATCAAGTCCAAAATTGAGAAGTACATAAACTGTCGTATTCCTTGTATTCTCACAAATCGCAGACAAAGAAAACAAGAAGAATTTCTATACACGTTAAGCAAAGACGAAGCTCCGTTGCACACATCTCATGTAGACTTTCTTGAACCCTTTAATTCCACAAGTAGTGGAGGGACTATAAACATATTTTTGCCGTTATTGATTCATTCACCAAATTCTGTTGGCTAAACAACCAATTCTTCCTCAACTAATGACGTCATTGTTAAGCTTCGACAGCAAAGCACAACTTCTGATAGAGGTGTAGCCTTTACGTCATAGGAATTCCTAAAATACTGCGAAGAGGAAAATATAACACCTTCAAAAACTACTACAGGATTACCCAGAGTCATTTGTCAAGTTGAAAGACTGAACGCTATCATCATCTTTCTAAAAATAACGGAGTTATTATTTTTCTTTTACGATTTTTTTAAAGCCTATTTGCTTGGCAAGTATTATTTAAAAGCAGCCAAATAGAACCAAAACAGGACAACAGCCAATCCAGACTGCAGAAAAAGGTGAAAAAATGCTCGCTCGTTAGCACAAAAAAAAAAAATAATAATAATAAGACGAAAGGATAGTAAATAATTACTATATCTCAAAGCAATTTTTTTATAAATATAAAAACAACAAAATTCATAAAAAAACATTGTTTTTTTAACTTTTCCATGTTTTTTTGGGGAGCTATATGATATAGATGTCCGATTTTAATTTAATTAAAACCGTAATTCCGTTGTATTTAATCCCAAAGAACAAAAAAAAATTAAAAACAAGAAAGGAAAGCTAACTTCGGGCGGAGCCGAAGTTGATATACCCTAGCAGAATATTCTGAAAATTATATTCTCCAAAACTATTCATATGATGCATTCATAATGCTCATAAAAAATTACCAACTTCCTAACTTAAAAAACACCAAAGTTGTGGCACCAAAGCTATAGGATAGAGTCGGCCGATCCTTACGAAATTGGGTAGGTCAAATTGATTGGCCAAAAATAAAACCCATATAAAGATCCAACTTCCTAACTTAAAAAACACCAAAGTTATAGTATTTCCGATCGTTCAGTTATATGGCAGCTATAGGATATAGTCGGCCGATCCTTAAATGGCTAGGTCGGATTGATTGGCCAAAAATAAAACCCATAGAAAATCCCATCTTCCTAACTTTAAAAACACCAAAGTTATTGCATTTCCGATCGTTCAGTTATATTGCAGCTATAGGATATAGTCGGCCGATTCCGGCCGTTCCCACTTAGATACTGCGTGCAAAGGAACGATGGGTGTGTGCAATGTTTCAATTTGATATCTTCAAAACTGAGAGACTAGCTTGCGTAGAAACAGACAGACGGACATGCTTATATCAACTCAGGAGGTGATCCTAATCAAGAATATATATACTTTATAGGGTCGGAGATGTCTCCTTCGACGACAGATTCAAAATAATATTTTATTTCCGATCGTTCAGTTATATTGCAGCTATAGAATATAGTCGACCGATCCTTATGAAATTTGGTAGGTCGGATTGATTGGCCAAATATAAAACCCATAGAAAATCCCAACTTTCTAACTTTACAAACACCAAAGTTATGGCATTTCCGATCAATCAGTTATATGGCAGCTATAGGCTATGGTCGGCCGATGCTTATGAAATTTGGTAGGTCGGATTGATTGGTCAAATATAAAACCCATAGAAAATCCCAACTTTCTAACTTTATAAGCACCAAAGTTATGGCATTTCCGATCAATCTGTTATATGGCAGCTATAGGATATAGTCGGCCGATCCCTACCGTTCCGACTTATATACTGCGTGCAAAGGAAAGAAGGGTGTGTGCAAAGTTTCAACTCGATATCTTTAAAACTGAGAGACTAGTTTGCGTAAAAACAGACAGACGGACAGACGGACATGCTTATATCAACTCAGGAGGTGATCCTGATCAAGAATATATATACTTTATAGGGTCGCAGATGTCTCCTTCACCGCGTTGCACACTTTTGACCAAAATCATAATACCCTCTGCAAGGGTAATAATATTCATTTCCGATCGTTCAGTTATATGGCAGCTATAGAATATAGTCGACCGATCCTTATGAAATTTGGTCAGATTGAATAGCCAAATATAAAATCCATAAAAAATCCCAATTTCCTATTTTTAAAAACACCAATGTTATGGCATTTCCGATCGTTCAGTTATATGGCAGCTATTGAATATAGTCGACCGATCCTTATGAAATTTGGTAGGTCGGATTGATTGGCCAAATATAAAACCCATAGAAACCCATTGGCCAAATATAACCCCCTTGAAAAATCCCAACTACCTAACTTTACAAACACCAAACTTATGGCATTTCCGATCAATCAGTTATATGGCAGCTATAGGCTATAGTCGGCCGATCCTTATGAAATTTGGTAGGTCGGATTGATTGGCCAAATATAAAACCCATAGAAACCCATTGACCAAATATAACCCCCTTGAAAAATCCCAACTTTCTAACTTTACAAACACCAAAGTTATTGCATTTCCGATCAATCAGTTATATGGCAGCTATAAGTTATAGTCTTCCGATCCCGGCCGTTCCGACTAATATACTGCGAGCAAAGGAAAGAAGGGTGTGTGCAAAGTTTCAATTCGATATCTTTAAAACTGAGAGACTAGTTCGCGTAGAAACAGACAGACGGACAGACAGACGGACAGACAGACGGACGGACAGACGGACAGACGGACAGACAGACGGACATGCTTATAACTCAGGAGGTGATCCTGATCAAGAATATATATCCTTTATAGGGTCGGAGATGTCTCCTTCACTGCGTTGCACACTTTTGACCAAAATTATAATACCCTCTGCAAGGGTATAAAAACGGCACAGCAACGTGCAACCTCTGTAAAAAAGTGATTAAAACAAGCGGGAATACAAGCAACCTGTCTTCGCCCTTGAAAAACAACCCTAAACACTGCATACTGCTCATAAAATATATATAATAACAAGAGAGAACGCTATAGTCGGGTGCCCCGACTATCAGATACCCGTTACTCAGGTAAAAGGAGTGCGAGGGAGATGGAGATAGAAACTTTGATCACGCATAACTTTTTAACGAATGGTCCGATTTGAAAAATTGAAATTTCGATAGGTATTGATAAACACAATAAAACTGCATTTTTACTTTTCCGAAATATTTAAATTTTTAAAATCGTATATAAGCGATTGTGGGCGTTAAAGGGGACGTGGCACCTTTTTGAAATAAACTTGCGCTGCGTAGGAACTCCTAGAATCTGCATGCAAAATGCCAATGTTCTAGCTTTTATAGTTTCCGAGATCTCAGCGTTCATACGGACAGACAGACGGACAGACGGGCATGGCTAGATCGACTCGGCTAGTGATCCTGAACAAGAATATATATACTTTATAGGGTCGGAAACGCTTCCTTCTACCTGTTACATACTTTTGCACGAATACAATATACCCTCTACGAGTAACGGGTATAAAAATACTATTATTTTTAAAAAGAAACTCATTGTCTTTTTTTTGTGGGCGGGCAATTTTTTCATGTAACACAAAAAATATCAAATATATCGACCTTTTTATGTGATTTTTTAATATTATCTTTTTTTTTTAAATAAAAAATATATCGTCGCCACGATATTTTTTAAAATTTTCGACAACCCTACAATTAAGTGTAATGGTCGTCATTTATAACCAAGTACCAGTTTCAATAAAAACATTTTAGTCAACATTTTTCAACCTGATAACTGATTAAGGAATGTTCTAAACAAATTCCACAGACTTATCTAGTCCCTTATCAGTGAATGCTTTAAGGTTATCTAAGTTTAGCTTTATCTTATCAGCTGCTTTGTTAAGCGCAGCCAACTTAAGTCGGTGAACTTATTCTCTTCTCAGCGAAAAAGCTTATTGCAGTGGAAATTTTCGGTATATAAACGCCCACGGGGCTGCAATCGCTCTTCTTTTTCAACCAGCAAAAGTAATATTTATCTCACGTATAAGTACTCAGCACAACGTCAGAGGTTAAGTTCGAAGAGCCGTAACTTAAATTTTTTACCCTCGCTGATCGTGTGAAATTTAATAAATCAAAGAAAATACAACCAAATTTTTGTCCCCAAATGCATTGGCCAAAGCCTTGTTAGTGGTTGGCAAAACCCTAGTTGCCACTTGCACGTGCTGGTTTCCGGAAACACTTCCGGCGGGAAACTGTTTCAGTTAAAACTCCCGGGAAGTATATTCCATCACAGGTATGTGTACTTCTGGATAATATTCAGTACTCCTGAATAACAGAAGCTTTCTATCCCAGTTTCAAGTGTGTACCTGGCCACAAGCCCCATACGCTGACGCCTCACGGCTACACCAGCCCTTGGTCTGTATCAGCCTACCTAGGATAAGGTAGTGCACGGTTTTCCATACCCTAGTTGGCATGCAGTGAGCCCGTCCAAGCGCAAGACGGTTATATCCCCCACGTATCCCGAAAATCAACTTTAAAGGCAGTTATTGTGCGCAATCCAAATCGACTGTGGGCAGCAGCCTCGGATCAGGAAACCGAGCTCCTCATAAATTAGAAAGAAAGATTAATTAATTTAGGCCCAGTGAACTTCTGCATATATTTTATAAAGCCGTTAGAAGTGGTGACTGGCTTTTGCCAAAATAAATACCTAAAATAAAAGCTTTCCTTTGCCAATTAAAATCTTTATCAATGTACAGAGTTTAACCGTCTGCAACAGCAACACCGTTTAACCCATCTCTACGCTGGAAGGCCTTTCAACGCAGCCCCTCTAAACATGTGAGTGACACCTTTGCGAATTTGCATACACATCTTGTATTTTATTGAAGCCGATCCAATCTCTCACGTGTTTCTTAATAAGAGTTGTATAAAAAAAAAACAAAAATTGGTATTATAACTCGATTTTCTAATTTTGAAATATGGAAAAGTAAATAAATTTTTAAGAATTTAAATATTAAAGTTAATTATGTTAAGGCTCATTACAATAAATTAAGGCAGTTTTTGTGAATAATATCCAAATCAAAAATTATAATAAATTGTAATATTAATACTCGCTATGAAAATAATATTTAGTATTTCAACCCTTTTGGTTAAATAAAAACAATGAAATTAATTATTTGAAAGAAAATATGAACGGCTAAAAGTGTATATCCTGAATTGACATGGTAACTTAAATTAAATCGAATGTTTCTTTAGGGTATCTTCTTAAATATTATAATGAAGATTATGGTTGGGTTGGGTAGAGACCGCAAGCGTCAAATGTCACCGTAGACCTTGCAAATTTTTTCCTGTAGTCGTCTGATTTAAACCTCATTATATTTTGTCCGTTTCCCAAGTCTAAATTATCTGATTGATGATATTAGTAACTTTTAGTAAGTAGTTTCAGTAGGAATCCTACAAATTAAAGTATATGTGGGCAGTTAATAAAGGCAATTAGGCCCACCCCACCGCCGAAAGAGCTAAGGCACCAGAGGATTCCACCCGCCGTTTCTCCTAACTGAATGGAAGTTTGAAAGCCCGAATGATCAGTTGCCTGGTTTATCGTGTACCCTGTGAATCCAGTGCTCGATATCTCGGAATCTCATCCTTAGTCAACATGGGACCATTACAAGCTTTTGGCATCCCAACGACGTACCCCCATTACAAACTTTTGGCGCCCAACGTGGAGCCACTTTAAGGATCAAAACTTTTAGTGGTACAAACATAGGTTTGTGTTTAGGTCACTCAATGCTTACATCATTAGTGCTGAAATAGTTTAGACTAGGAAGGTCGTACTATCGCGTTAAAGGGTAGAAAATGAGTTCGATCCTCTACTAGGACTACGAAGCTGTTATTCAGAAAGGATAACAGACAGAGAAACCTATGAGGCTTGACCTACACCAAAAGAAAGGAAAGAATATAGCAACAACATTAGCTATAGGAAAAATCTTTTCTTACTCACAACAAATGCTCGTTTGTTTTAGGTGTTTGTTTTAGTATACCTTATTGTAGGGACATAGTCTTCCGTGTATAATGAATTAATATTGTGATTTCGACTAACTACGGATATCAATACTTCAGTATCACTACTATTTTTTTGCAGGGCTTTACTTTAACAAAACCAAAAACCATAAAAAAAAATTATTAGAAAAAAAGGAGATTTTAAATTGCCAGTAAATATTCTTCCTAAGGGTAGCTGTTGTCCGGAACTCGTTAAAATGCGTTTCATTGCGTTTACTTGCCGAATATAACCCCTTAAGAAGTTATTAATCTGACAGCTTGAAACGATCCAGTTTTATTTTCAATAATCTAGTAATATTTAATTTTCAATTGCCAGTAAAAATTCGTCCTAAGGGTAGCTGTTGTCTGGAACTTGTTAAAATTCGTTTCAATGCGTTTACTTGCCGAATAGAATACCTTTAGATGTTATTAATCTGACAGTTCGAACTTTAGTTTCAATAATCCAGAAATTTTAGTAGTTAGACGCTACAGGTTAATCAGACTTTATTTGTCAGGTTCAGGAATTATTAAATTTAATAGAGAAAGAAGAAAACAATTAATCAACATGCCAGTTATTAACACGCCTCCAAACCCCTCTTCTGGGGATAATATAGAGAATAATTGCGCATTATGTGCAACTGTTATGGATAATACAAATCCTTGTTATTTATTGGCGTGCAAACATGTCTTTCACAAAAATTGTTTAGATGCATGGATAACAGAAAATTCTTGTTGTTACACTTGTGGTGCCCCAATTACCAGAAAGCAAATTAAATTGGTTGTAGGAAATTGTTCGCCATCCCGATCGCAACAATAGCCACCTCCACACGAACCAGGTCAGCAAGGAGTTACAACCAGAAGGGTAGTCAGAGAGTTAGCTCAATTAGAAGATGGTAGTTCGGCCAATCTACACGAACCTGTCCCTTTAAACGCAAGTGGAGCTCAATCTTCTGCTTTGGATGCTAGCCAGAGTACCATCCATGTTGAAGGCATTGCTAATATACCTTCTCGGGGTAGACCTCGCGCGGTTAGATCAGCCCGCACTACAAATACCCGCCGAAATCAAGCGGTGGATTATAATACCACTCAAAACATGATAGAACAAACGGTCAATAGAGTTATAACGTCTTTAAATATACCTGATCGCTCACAACCTGATAATGTTCAGATGTCAGAAATTCGAGAATCACCATCTTTCACTTCATCATCTATACATATTAGGCAGACAGTCGACATCATGCAAAAATGGGGAGTTCATTTTGATGGATCAACTGAGGGATTAGGAGTTGAAGAGTTTATTTATAGAATAAAAGTGCTTACAGATGAAACTTTGAATAGTGATTTTATCAGTATGTGTAAGAACATGCATGTCTTGTTCACAGGAAAAGCTCGATCATGGTATTGGAGATACCATAAACAAGTAGATGGAATTGTTTGGTCAAACATTTGCGCTTCACTCCGTCACCACTATAAAGATTATCGATCAGACTTTATGAGCATGGAATTGATCAGAGCGCGTAAGCAAAAGCAGGGTGAACCGTTCTCAGCTTTCTATGAGGATGTGGCATCCCTAATTGATAAGGCTTCTATAAAAATTGGAGAAGAGGAGCTTATCGAAATATTAAAGAACAATTTGTTGCAAGATACCAGGCAAAAGTTGCTATACCAGCCAGTCCATTCGGTAGGACACTTACGTCGCTTAGTTCAGATGAGTGAAAACTTATCACATGAGATAAGCTGTCGTTCAGATTTCGTTAGGGCAAAACAAGTAGCTAGTCGCAGACAAGTATATGCTTTAGAAGAAAATAATTCTGAGACAGAGGAGAATGAACAAGCGGATGCTGAACTTGCTGCCTTACGTATCTCTCATGCAAAGATAAAGTGTTGGAATTGTGAAGAGTTAGGACACATCTGGGAGAATTGTTTAGCTGAACGTCGTATTTTCTGCTACGGCTGCGGTAAGCCAAATGTGTACAAGCCGCAGTGTCAAATCTGTCTCCAAAAGCGGTCGGAAAACCGACGAACGGGTGCATTCAACAAGAACTGAATGCCCCCGAAAACTTAATTCAAAACACTACATTGGAAAAGTACGAAAAATTTAATTTTGTACCAATGCGATTGCGTCCGTACGAAGAGCGGAAGCAAAACTATTTAGAAGTAAGAAATCGCGAATTTCAGGATATAGAGCCGCAATGCAGTAAACGCATTACTAGATTAAAGTCATATTATGCTGAGGTTAAGAGAAATAGAAAACTACAGATTTCAACTATTTTTACGCTAAGAACTTACGAAGCTATGCAGAAGTGTCATTCCTGGAGCACACAGAACTTGGTCTGTTGGACACGGGTGCCAACATTAGCTGCATTGGAGCAGACCTGGCTTAGAAAGATTTTTCAAAGCTTCCTGAATACAAACCATTGAAATCGCGTGCGAAAACAGCAGGCGGGGAAAATCAGGCAATAATAGGTTTTCTTGACATCGAAATGAATTACAAAAGTGTTAAAAAGCCATTGCGATTGTATATTATTCCAAGCATCAAACAAAAACTGATTTTAGGTCACGATTTTTGGACAACCTTTCAAATTGCTCCGAATGTTATATCTTCTCTTCAGGCAGAGGAAAAAACAAATGAGGTTTCAGGTGAAAACTTATATCCCTTAAGCGCTAGTAGTGAAGCAACTTTTCCAAAAGCATCTGAAGGATTAGGTCGCACTCCACTGATAGAACATTGTATTGAGGTGGGGAATGCAACACCAGTTAAACTGAGGTTTTATCCTGTTAGTCCCGTAGTAGAGAAATTGCTTTATAAAGAGATCTTTATCCTGCAAAAATTTCGTATTGTAAATTGGCCACCGCCCAAAAATCTTAAACAAGTGCGAGGATTTCTCGGTGTTTGTGGATGGTAAAGACGATTTATACATAATTTCTCTGATCTAACCTGTCCAATAACAGATGTACTTTCTAAAAGGTAAAATTTACTTGGCCCCAGAGGCTCAAGAGGCTATGGATAAATTGAAAACTATACTGACCTCTGCCCCGGTTTTGACAAATCCAGACTTTGATAAAAAGTTTTATCTTCACTGTGATGCCAGGGATTTCGGAGTTGGGGCAGTGTTGGTTCAAATGTCTGAAGATCAGGCTGAAATGCCCATTGTGTTCATGTCGAAAAAACTTAGTCGTTCGCAACGTAATTACAGCGTCACCGAACGTGAAATTTTGGCCGTAATACTTGCTATTGATTCTACATACACGGCGTTAATAGCTAAGTTTACTGTTAACAAATATAAATTTCCAGATATAAAGATAGTAGACACATTTTTGTATATTCGTACCGAACATGCTGACGGAACCGAATCCCAAGAAGCACAGGCCTGGAAATTATGGGTTCCAGAAACACTGAAAGAAGATGTTCTAACGCAAGCACACGATAGTCTTACATCCTCTCATGCGGGAGTGCAAAAGACCATAGCCAAGCTAAGGCGAAATTTATTTTGGCCAGGCTTATCGAAAGATGTTAGACTATATTCGATCTTGTGACGCATGTAAGGAGAACAAAGCACCTAACTATACCTTACGTCCCCCAATGGGAGAGCACTGTCCATCGTACAGACCCTTTCAACGTTTATATATAGACTTGCTCGGACCTTACCCCCGTAGTAAGCAAGGACATGTTGGCTTGCTAATAGTACTTGACCATTTTAGCAAATACAACTGGCTGCAACCTTTGAAAAAATTTACATCGACGGCAATAATAGAGATTCTATTAAAACAGGTATTTCATAGTGTCGGAGTTCCCGAGACTATAGTTAGCGATAACGGTGTCCAATTTAAAGCCTCCCAATTTAACGCTTTTCTAACCGAATAAACCACGTTTATACCGCTCTTTACTCGCCACAAAGTAATGCGGCCGATCGTGTTAACCGTTCCTTATTAGCTGCTGTCCGTACGTATCTTAAAAATGATCAAACCGAATGGGACTTGCTCATCACTAGTATTTCATGTTATTTAAGATCATCATTGCACCAATCGATAGGATGTTCCCCATATCGTGCTTTGTTTGGATTGGAGCCGATTACAAGTTGCTAAAAGACTTATCTCTTCTGGAAGAACCTAAAGTGCCTTTATCTCGGTCTGATAACATAGCTCTTTTACGAAACGATATTGGAGTAAATATTCATCGCGCTTATGATCGCAATGTCCGACAATACAATTTACGCGCTAAGCCGACCAATTTCCGAGAAGGACAGGAAGTATATCGTCGTAATTTTGCCCAGAGTAAATTTGTGCAGAATTACAAAGCAAAATGAGGGCCTCAATTTGTAAAAAGCTGAATTCGAAAAAAACTTGGCAATTGCTATTACCAACTGGAGAATTTACAAGGAAAGGAGGTAGGAACCTATCACGCGAAAGATATTCGAAGCTAATTCCCGCTAATATTGCATCTAAAGAAGAAATATTATCGGGTGGTGTAATGGTCGTCATTTATAACCAAGTACCATTTTTCAACCAAATAACTGATTAAGGAAAGCTCTAAACAAATTCCACAGACTTATCTAGTCCCTTATCAGTGTATGCTTTAAGGAGGCGATCGGTTATCTAAGTTAAGCTTTATCTTATCAGCTGCTTTGTTAAGCGCAGCCAACTTAAGTCGGTGAACTTATTCTCTTCTCAGCGAAAAAGCTTATTGCAGTGGAAATTTTCGGTATATAAACGCCCACGGGGCTGCAATCGCTCTTCTTTTTCAACCAGCAAAAGTAATATTTATCTCACGTATAAGTACTCAGCACAACGTCAGAGGTTAAGTTCGAAGAACCGTAACTTAAATTTTTTACCCTCGCTGATCGTGTGAAATTTAATAAATCAAAGAAAATACAACCAAATTTTTGTCCCCAAATGCATTGGCCAAAGCCTTGTTAGTGGTTGGCAAAACCCTAGTTGCCACTTGCACGTGCTGGTTTCCGGAAACACTTCCGGCGGGAAACTGTTTCAGTTAAAACTCCCGGGAAGTATATTCCATCACAGGTATGTGTACTTCTGGATAATATTCAGTACTCCTGAATAACAGAAGCTTTCTATCCCAGTTTCAAGTGTGTACCTGGCCACAAGCCCCATACGCTGAAGCCTCACGGCTACACCAGCCCTTGGTCTGTATCAGCCTACCTAGGATAAGGTAGTGCACGGTTTTCCATACCCTAGTTGGCATGCAGTGAGCCCGTCCAAGCGCAAGACGGTTATATCCCCCACGTATCCCGAAAATCAACTTTAAAGGCAGTTATTGTGCGCAATCCAAATCGACTGTGGGCAGCAGCCTCGGATCAGGAAACCGAGCTCCTCATAAATTAAAAAGAAAGATTAATTAATTTAGGCCCAGTGAACTTCTGCATATATTTTATAAAGCCGTTAGAAGTGGTGACTGGCTTTTGCCAAAATAAATACTTAAAATAAAAGCTTTCCTTTCCCAATAAAATCTTTATCAATGTACAGAGTTTAACCGTCTGCAATAACAACACTGCGTAACCCATCTCTACGCTGGAAGGCCTTTCAATGCAGGAGCTGTAAACATGTGAGTGACACCTTTGCGAATTTGCATACACATCTTGTATTTTATTGAAGCCGATCCAATCTCTCACGTGTTTCTTAATAAGAGTTGTATAAAAAAAAAAAAAAATTGGTATTATAACTCGATTTTCTAATTTTGAAATATGGAAAAGTAAATAAATTTTTAAGAATTTAAATATTAAAGTTAATTATGTTAAGGCTCATTACAATAAATTAAGGCAGTTTTTGTGAATAATATCCAAATCAAAAATTATAATAAATTGTAATATTAATACTCGCTATGAAAATAATACTTAGTATTTCAACCCTTTTGGTTAAATAAAAACAATGAAATTAATTATTTGAAAGAAAATATGAACGGCTAAAAGTGTATATCCTGAATTGACATGGTAACTTAAATTAAATCGAATGTTTCTTTAGGGTATCTTCTTAAATATTATAATGAAGATTATGGTTGGGTTGGGTAGAGACCGCAAGCGTCAAATGTCACCGTAGACCTTGCAAATTTTTTCCTGTAGTCGTCTGATTTAAACCTCATTATATTTTGTCCGTTTCCCAAGTCTAAATTATCTGATTGATGATATTAGTAACTTTTAGTAAGTAGTTTCAGTAGGAATCCTACAAATTAAAGTATATGTGGGCAGTTAATAAAGGCAATTAGGCCCACCCCACCGCCGAAAGAGCTAAGGCACCAGAGGATTCCACCCGCCGTTTCTCCTAACTGAATGGAAGTTTGAAAGCCCGAATGATCAGTTGCCTGGTTTATCGTGTACCCTGTGAATCCAGTGCTCGATATCTCGGAATCTCATCCTTAGTCAACATGGGACCATTACAAGCTTTTGGCATCCCAACGACGTACCCCCATTACAAACTTTTGGCGCCCAACGTGGAGCCACTTTAAGGATCAAAACTTTTAGTGGTACAAACATAGGTTTGTGTTTAGGTCACTCAATGCTTACATCATTAGTGCTGAAATAGTTTAGACTAGGAAGGTCGTACTATCGCGTTAAAGGGTAGAAAATGAGTTCGATCCTCTACTAGGACTACGAAGCTGTTATTCAGAAAGGATAACAGACAGAGAAACCTATGAGGCTTGACCTACACCAAAAGAAAGGAAAGAATATAGCAACAACATTAGCTATAGGAAAAATCTTTTCTTACTCACAACAAATGCTCGTTTGTTTTAGGTGTTTGTTTTAGTATACCTTATTGTAGGGACATAGTCTTCCGTGTATAATGAATTAATATTGTGATTTCGACTAACTACGGATATCAATACTTCAGTATCACTACTATTTTTTTGCAGGGCTTTACTTTAACAAAACCAAAAACCATAAAAAAATTATTAGAAAAAAGGAGATTTTAAATTGCCAGTAAATATTCTTCCTAAGGGTAGCTGTTGTCCGGAACTCGTTAAAATGCGTTTCATTGCGTTTACTTGCCGAATATAACCCCTTAAGAAGTTATTAATCTGACAGCTTGAAACGATCCAGTTTTATTTTCAATAATCTAGTAATATTTAATTTTCAATTGCCAGTAAAAATTCGTCCTAAGGGTAGCTGTTGTCTGGAACTTGTTAAAATTCGTTTCAATGCGTTTACTTGCCGAATAGAATACCTTTAGATGTTATTAATCTGACAGTTCGAACTTTAGTTTCAATAATCCAGAAATTTTAGTAGTTAGACGCTACAGGTTAATCAGACTTTATTTGTCAGGTTCAGGAATTATTAAATTTAATAGAGAAAGAAGAAAACAATTAATCAACATGCCAGTTATTAACACGCCTCCAAACCCCTCTTCTGGGGATAATATAGAGAATAATTGCGCATTATGTGCAACTGTTATGGATAATACAAATCCTTGTTATTTATTGGCGTGCAAACATGTCTTTCACAAAAATTGTTTAGATGCATGGATAACAGAAAATTCTTGTTGTTACACTTGTGGTGCCCCAATTACCAGAAAGCAAATTAAATTGGTTGTAGGAAATTGTTCGCCATCCCGATCGCAACAATAGCCACCTCCACACGAACCAGGTCAGCAAGGAGTTACAACCAGAAGGGTAGTCAGAGAGTTAGCTCAATTAGAAGATGGTAGTTCGGCCAATCTACACGAACCTGTCCCTTTAAACGCAAGTGGAGCTCAATCTTCTGCTTTGGATGCTAGCCAGAGTACCATCCATGTTGAAGGCATTGCTAATATACCTTCTCGGGGTAGACCTCGCGCGGTTAGATCAGCCCGCACTACAAATACCCGCCGAAATCAAGCGGTGGATTATAATACCACTCAAAACATGATAGAACAAACGGTCAATAGAGTTATAACGTCTTTAAATATACCTGATCGCTCACAACCTGATAATGTTCAGATGTCAGAAATTCGAGAATCACCATCTTTCACTTCATCATCTATACATATTAGGCAGACAGTCGACATCATGCAAAAATGGGGAGTTCATTTTGATGGATCAACTGAGGGATTAGGAGTTGAAGAGTTTATTTATAGAATAAAAGTGCTTACAGATGAAACTTTGAATAGTGATTTTATCAGTATGTGTAAGAACATGCATGTCTTGTTCACAGGAAAAGCTCGATCATGGTATTGGAGATACCATAAACAAGTAGATGGAATTGTTTGGTCAAACATTTGCGCTTCACTCCGTCAACAATATAAAGATTATCGATCAGACTTTATGAGCATGGAATTGATCAGAGCGCGTAAGCAAAAGCAGGGTGAACCGTTCTCAGCTTTCTATGAGGATGTGGCATCCCTAATTGATAAGGCTTCTATAAAAATTGGAGAAGAGGAGCTTATCGAAATATTAAAGAACAATTTGTTGCAAGATACCAGGCAAAAGTTGCTATACCAGCCAGTCCATTCGGTAGGACACTTACGTCGCTTAGTTCAGATGAGTGAAAACTTATCACATGAGATAAGCTGTCGTTCAGATTTCGTTAGGGCAAAACAAGTAGCTAGTCGCAGACAAGTATATGCTTTAGAAGAAAATAATTCTGAGACAGAGGAGAATGAACAAGCGGATGCTGAACTTGCTGCCTTACGTATCTCTCATGCAAAGATAAAGTGTTGGAATTGTGAAGAGTTAGGACACATCTGGGAGAATTGTTTAGCTGAACGTCGTATTTTCTGCTACGGCTGCGGTAAGCCAAATGTGTACAAGCCGCAGTGTCAAATCTGTCTCCAAAAGCGGTCGGAAAACCGACGAACGGGTGCATTTAACAAGAACTGAATGCCCCCGAAAACTTAATTCAAAACACTACATTGGAAAAGTACGAAAAATTTAATTTTGTACCAATGCGATTGCGTCCGTACGAAGAGCGGAAGCAAAACTATTTAGAAGTAAGAAATCGCGTATTTCAGGATATAGAGCCGCAATGCAGTAAACGCATTACTAGATTAAAGTCATATTATGCTGAGGTTAAGAGAAATAGAAAACTACAGATTTCAACTATTTTTACGCTAAGAACTTACGAAGCTATGCAGAAGTGTCATTCCTGGAGCACACAGAACTTGGTCTGTTGGACACGGGTGCCAACATTAGCTGCATTGGAGCAGACCTGGCTTAGAAAGATTTTTCAAAGCTTCCTGAATACAAACCATTGAAATCGCGTGCGAAAACAGCAGGCGGGGAAAATCAGGCAATAATAGGTTTTCTTGACATCGAAATGAATTACAAAAGTGTTAAAAAGCCATTGCGATTGTATATTATTCCAAGCATCAAACAAAAACTGATTTTAGGTCACGATTTTTGGACAACCTTTCAAATTGCTCCGAATGTTATATCTTCTCTTCAGGCAGAGGAAAAAACAAATGAGGTTTCAGGTGAAAACTTATATCCCTTAAGCGCTAGTAGTGAAGCAACTTTTCCAAAAGCATCTGAAGGATTAGGTCGCACTCCACTGATAGAACATTGTATTGAGGTGGGGAATGCAACACCAGTTAAACTGAGGTTTTATCCTGTTAGTCCCGTAGTAGAGAAATTGCTTTATAAAGAGATCTTTATCCTGCAAAAATTTCGTATTGTAAATTGGCCACCGCCCAAAAATCTTAAACAAGTGCGAGGATTTCTCGGTGTTTGTGGATGGTAAAGACGATTTATACATAATTTCTCTGATCTAACCTGTCCAATAACAGATGTACTTTCTAAAAAGGTAAAATTTACTTGGCCCCAGAGGCTCAAGAGGCTATGGATAAATTGAAAACTATACTGACCTCTGCCCCGGTTTTGACAAATCCAGACTTTGATAAAAAGTTTTATCTTCACTGTGATGCCAGGGATTTCGGAGTTGGGGCAGTGTTGGTTCAAATGTCTGAAGATCAGGCTGAAATGCCCATTGTGTTCATGTCGAAAAAACTTAGTCGTTCGCAACGTAATTACAGCGTCACCGAACGTGAAATTTTGGCCGTAATACTTGCTATTGATTCTACATACACGGCGTTAATAGCTAAGTTTACTGTTAACAAATATAAATTTCCAGATATAAAGATAGTAGACACATTTTTGTATATTCGTACCGAACATGCTGACGGAACCGAATCCCAAGAAGCACAGGCCTGGAAATTATGGGTTCCAGAAACACTGAAAGAAGATGTTCTAACGCAAGCACACGATAGTCTTACATCCTCTCATGCGGGAGTGCAAAAGACCATAGCCAAGCTAAGGCGAAATTTATTTTGGCCAGGCTTATCGAAAGATGTTAGACTATATTCGATCTTGTGACGCATGTAAGGAGAACAAAGCACCTAACTATACCTTACGTCCCCCAATGGGAGAGCACTGTCCATCGTACAGACCCTTTCAACGTTTATATATAGACTTGCTCGGACCTTACCCCCGTAGTAAGCAAGGACATGTTGGCTTGCTAATAGTACTTGACCATTTTAGCAAATACAACTGGCTGCAACCTTTGAAAAAATTTACATCGACGGCAATAATAGAGATTCTATTAAAACAGGTATTTCATAGTGTCGGAGTTCCCGAGACTATAGTTAGCGATAACGGTGTCCAATTTAAAGCCTCCCAATTTAACGCTTTTCTAACCGAATAAACCACGTTTATACCGCTCTTTACTCGCCACAAAGTAATGCGGCCGATCGTGTTAACCGTTCCTTATTAGCTGCTGTCCGTACGTATCTTAAAAATGATCAAACCGAATGGGACTTGCTCATCACTAGTATTTCATGTTATTTAAGATCATCATTGCACCAATCGATAGGATGTTCCCCATATCGTGCTTTGTTTGTATTGGAGCCGATTACAAGTTGCTAAAAGACTTATCTCTTCTGGAAGAACCTAAAGTGCCTTTATCTCGGTCTGATAACATAGCTCTTTTACGAAACGATATTGGAGTAAATATTCATCGCGCTTATGATCGCAATGTCCGACAATACAATTTACGCGCTAAGCCGACCAATTTCCGAGAAGGACAGGAAGTATATCGTCGTAATTTTGCCCAGAGTAAATTTGTGCAGAATTACAAAGCAAAATGAGGGCCTCAATTTGTAAAAAGCTGAATTCGAAAAAAACTTGGCAATTGCTATTACCAACTGGAGAATTTACAAGGAAAGGAGGTAGGAACCTATCACGCGAAAGATATTCGAAGCTAATTCCCGCTAATATTGCATCTAAAGAAGAAATATTATCGGGTGGTGTAATGGTCGTCATTTATAACCAAGTACCATTTTTCAACCAAATAACTGATTAAGGAAAGCTCTAAACAAATTCCACAGACTTATCTAGTCCCTTATCAGTGTATGCTTTAAGGAGGCGATCGGTTATCTAAGTTAAGCTTTATCTTATCAGCTGCTTTGTTAAGCGCAGCCAACTTAAGTCGGTGAACTTATTCTCTTCTCAGCGAAAAAGCTTATTGCAGTGGAAATTTTCGGTATATAAACGCCCACGGGGCTGCAATCGCTCTTCTTTTTCAACCAGCAAAAGTAATATTTATCTCACGTATAAGTACTCAGCACAACGTCAGAGGTTAAGTTCGAAGAACCGTAACTTAAATTTTTTACCCTCGCTGATCGTGTGAAATTTAATAAATCAAAGAAAATACAACCAAATTTTTGTCCCCAAATGCATTGGCCAAAGCCTTGTTAGTGGTTGGCAAAACCCTAGTTGCCACTTGCACGTGCTGGTTTCCGGAAACACTTCCGGCGGGAAACTGTTTCAGTTAAAACTCCCGGGAAGTATATTCCATCACAGGTATGTGTACTTCTGGATAATATTCAGTACTCCTGAATAACAGAAGCTTTCTATCCCAGTTTCAAGTGTGTACCTGGCCACAAGCCCCATACGCTGACGCCTCACGGCTACACCAGCCCTTGGTCTGTATCAGCCTACCTAGGATAAGGTAGTGCACGGTTTTCCATACCCTAGTTGGCATGCAGTGAGCCCGTCCAAGCGCAAGACGGTTATATCCCCCACGTATCCCGAAAATCAACTTTAAAGGCAGTTATTGTGCGCAATCCAAATCGACTGTGGGCAGCAGCCTCGGATCAGGAAACCGAGCTCCTCATAAATTAGAAAGAAAGATTAATTAATTTAGGCCCAGTGAACTTCTGCATATATTTTATAAAGCCGTTAGAAGTGGTGACTGGCTTTTGCCAAAATAAATACCTAAAATAAAAGCTTTCCTTTGCCAATTAAAATCTTTATCAATGTACAGAGTTTAACCGTCTGCAACAGCAACACCGTTTAACCCATCTCTACGCTGGAAGGCCTTTCAACGCAGGAGCTGTAAACATGTGAGTGACACCTTTGCGAATTTGCATACACATCTTGTATTTTATTGAAGTCGATCTAATCTCTCACGTGTTTCTTAATAAGAGTTGTATAAAAAAAAAACAAAAATTGGTATTATAACTCGATTTTCTAATTTTGAAATATGGAAAAGTAAATAAATTTTTAAGAATTTAAATATTAAAGTTAATATTTAGGCTCATTACAATAAATTAAGGCAGTTTTTGTGAATAATATCCAAATCAAAAATTATAATAAATTGTAATATTAATACTCGCTATGAAAATAATATTAAGTACTTCAACCCTTTTGGTTAAATAAAAACAATGAAATTAATTATTTGAAAGAAAATATGAACGGCTAAAAGTGTTTATTTTTTCCTGAATTGACATGGTAACTTAAATTAAATCGAATGTTTCTTTAGGGTATCTTCTTAAATATTATAATGAAGATTATGGTTGGGTTGGGTATAGACCGCAAGCGTCAAATGTCACCGTAGACCTTGCAAATTTTTTCCTGTAGTCCTCTGATTTAAACCTCATTATATTTTGTCCGTTTCCCAAGTCTAAATTATCCGATTGATGATATTAGTAACTTTTAGTAAGTAGTTTCAGTAGGAATCCTAAAAATTGAAGTATGTGTGGGCAGTTAAAGAAGGTAATTAGACCCACCCCACCGCCGAAAGAGCTAAGGCACCAGAGGATACCACCCGCCGTTTCTCCTAACTGTGCTCGATATTTCGGAATCTGATCCTTAGTCAACATGGGACCATTACAAGCTTTTGGCATCCCAATGACGTACCCCCATTACATAAGTTTGTCACATCACGTATTTTCTGGAGCTTGTTCCATGCTTCTGCTGCGCCAACATGTTTTACATAATTTATTTGAGTCATTGTTGTGTAAGTCAGCACAAGTTAACGAACCAAAGCCGTTGACCCAAGTGTCTGAAACATAACACAGGGTAAATTGCTATTCCATTATTGGGCCGGATGCTCGTGCACAGCCGGCAAACGCAGCATTATTGCGTGACCGCTGTGAGCCACTTCTGTTAGCTTTAAGTTAAAAATTGTATTCAAGTTAATTTTGCATTCGATCTCGATCCAAAATTTCGACTTCTTTCTTTAAATATTATTTCTCTGCTCATGTCCCAGCTCCCGAAATATTCATCAGAGAGACACCAACAACTAACACTCTTTTTCGCTGGTTCCCCTAGGAGCAATATTCAGTTTGTGTATAGGAACGCCGACCAGTAGCCCAGGGGGTCGGATTCCAAACGTGTTATTAAAATTCAACATATATGATGGATCCTGGTCATAAACAACGCTCTGGGCGAGCAGATTGTTTGAACAGACATTTTTCATCTTCGGCTTCGACCTTTTAACCCCCTAAAACACAAGAGTGCCAGCGGAAAACTTTAATCTTTCCAGTGTGACAGCATTTTTGAGAGTTCATCAGTATTGATGTACTGTCAATCAGCTGGGCTTGTTAAAGCCGAGTATTCAGATCGACGAAATCAACTATGAGAGAGAGCGAGAGGCAAACAGCTGTCGAATGCTTTTCGTCGGGCTCTTTTTTCACCCAGGAACTCCGATCGACGAAAAAAGTACCAGAAAATTGCATAGCGTTACTAGTCTGCTGAAATGAACTTTGGGTGAACGATCTTCAGGCCCTAGCAAAAGATTACAAAATGTACTTCAGCACAATGTACAACTTTAATCTTTTGGGGTGTCAGTTGTGAGAGCAAAGTGTTTCGAAGATCAAAAATGGACGGAAAACCCCAACATAAACCCAGAAAAATCGCCTGCAAGAACTTAGGGTAGCCATGATCTCTTAACAGTTACAGTAATTCAAAAAAAAAAAAAATATTAAATTTAAATTATATTGTTTTATAATTTCTTTGTATAGCGGCAGACATGTCCGCAAAGAAGATTTTTGAATTATACCTGCTTGTTAACAATACGCTCAATACTGATGAACACTGGAATGATTGAAGCTTTTCCGCTGGCTCGTTTTTCGATCTGGGTACTAGGCTTTATTAGCTACGACCGAAGTATTGTAGGGTAAGTCTCTGTTGGGATCCGCGAAAGCTTTTTTAGGTTTTTATGGAATACTACAGGGAGGTTGATCTTTCTAGTCCTATTTAAGTTGTCTAGGAGCTTAGCAAAGCGATGCCCATGCCTGCTTTAACCCTCTAAGTCCCAATTAAAGAAATATTAGAAACAAGAAAGGAAGCAAAATTTGGCAAGCCGAAGTTTATATACCCTTGCGGTTATTACAAATCGACTACATTTCTATTTCTATGCCTATATTACTAAAAACAATGAAGCTGTGTCGACTTTGCGCTGCATTTTACCATCGTTTCAATGGCAGCTTATGATATTGTTGTCCGATTTACTTAAAACCGTAATTCCAAAATATTTAAATATTACCAAATCCACAAGAACAAAAATAAAATTAAAAACAACAAAAGTTATAATTTTTTTGAATTTATTTTTCCGATTGTTCCTATCGGAGCTATATGACATAGTCGCCCGATCTGGCTTGTTTCGACTTATCTACTACCTGCAAATAAAAGACAACTTTTTCAAGCGACCGTGGCTCAATTTGATGTCTTTGCGCGCGGGAGACCTAGGTTCGAATCTCACCGACAGCTTAATACAATTATAAGTTTTCTTCGCATAGATACATATCGGAGTTTACTTGTAAGAACTAAAATAAATCATAATTATATACATTTTCTATTCCCCCACAGGATTCCAGTTGAAATCGATATTCGCAATTCATAAGTGCAATACTAATACCTACTACTTTGTGACTTTTCTGAATGAAAATCGAAAAGCTTAAATCATTTACATACATATACATACATGTGGGAGTGATTTCGTACGAGTCTCCCTTTATTACGCATCACTATTCCAAAAGACGCCCTAGACAACGAAAGGAGCAACACCAAGTAAAGACGGTCAAACGGTAAAAAGACGCATTCCAGAGTAAGACGAGGCGATGGAAAAGAAGACGACGATCACTACGACGAGAAGACGAACGACGATGAGCACCGACAGCCCAAAGGACGAGAGGCAGTTGTCGACGACCACCGATTAAGTAAAGACGTGCCTAATCAAAAACGTGCTAAACGACGCAACGACGAGACGACGATCACACTAATTTCATTATTTAAAATACACACCTTGTTCTTAAATTAACTTAAAATATAATATCATTAATATACATTATCTTTAAATAAATAAAACCCCACATACATACACATAAATGTAAGGAACAGATCATTTGCTACAGGTTGGCAGCCCTACAGAAGAGAAGTGATAGTAGAAGAGAAGTAGCAAAAGTGAGCAGACGCAAGTTGTCCTGAATAAAGTCTGGAATATACGAAATAAGTCGAAAAGTTCTTATATGTCGCGGAGAATTAAGTTGTACTAATTTTTTCAAATCATATTTAACCAATATATAATATAAACAATAAAACTTCATTACATTTGGGGGCTCAACCAAACTCAAAAATTGTGAAAAATTGTGGTGTTGCCAATTTTCAACGATTTCATTATCCAGTGAATACGAGAGCATAGGCGAAGAAGAGGACAAAAAAAAAGAGACTACAACCTGGTGTACAGACACGAGCACAAGCCAGAAACCAGCAGCTAGCTATCCAGGAGAGAGAAGGCATAGAGAACGAAACTGTACAAGGAGAACGTAATTCAATACACAACTGTACTTTGGAAGACGCCAACGCAATGGCCGAGATGAACAACAGAAGCTTTAACAAATTATACAGTTGCTTACTCTTAATATTGAAGCTGATGAAACAAACCAAAGCGAAGACTACAGCAGAAAATTGTTCGCAAATAGTGCCAAGCTTTGACGGAGAAACAATACCAGTGGAGCAATGGTCCAAAAATTTTGAACAAAATGCAGCTGCATATGAATTGAGTGATAAGCAGAAATATGTGCAAGCACGCGGAAAAATGATGAAAATGGCAAAACTTTTCCTCGAGTTAGTTTTGGTCTGCACTTATGATCAGTTAAGAAGTGTTCTAACGGCGGAATTTAAACGCGTGCTTCGAAGCGCCGATATTCATGCAAAGTTGGCCGAGAGAAAGAAAAAGAGACGAGAACTTTCATGAATACATATGTACTCAACATGAAGAAGATCGCAGTAATGGGAGAAGTAGATGAGCACTCTGTGATCGGATATATAGTGGACGGATTGGACATCAAAAAAGAATATAAGTTCAATATGTACGATTGTCGATCGTATCAAGAACTAAAAGAAAAATTTGACGTGTATGAACGTAAGTGTGAAAGTGAGAGAGAGGGACGACACTACATTAAAGGTCAAAAAATCGTGTACGGTGAGGAAAAAGGTTCTCGTTGCTTTAATTGCGGATCGACCGAATACAAGAGAAAAGATGCAACACAGAGAGTCAAAATGCTTTAAATGTGATGGTGTCGGACATATTTCTACAAACTGTCCACAGGTCGTAAGGAAAGTGAACGTCATCAAGAATACGCAGCGCTGCAAAGAAATAACGCTCAACGACCTAAGAGTTTCCGGACTCGTTGGTACTGGCTCCGATGTATTACTCGTTTGTCTGTCGGTGTTCAATAGACTGAAAAATGTGAATCTCCAAAACTCCAACTCTGTGCTTCGAGGTCTTGGAAATCGCAGAGTAGAACCTCTGGGCGCGTTTATGGCGACTGTATACGTCGATGGAAACGAAGCAGAGCAGCTGATCCTGTTTGTACCTGATGGAAACATGGAAAACGATGTTTTACTTGTGTTCGATTTCGAGTCACAATTTAGTGTGTATCCTAACGAAGGTTGATTCACGTTCCAGAAGGCGTCAGCGCAGCCATTCACCGCTGAAAAAGACGAGCTAAGTATCTACAATATAGTTGTCGCAAAACCTGATATTGATGTCCACCTACAGTTTAAGCCGCTTGTCGAGTAAATGATTGAGGAGTACAAACCGTTAACTCCGCCTTCCATCAGTCCAGTTCAAATGAAGATAACTCCTGATGAACAAATGAAGTCGTTTTGCTATCAGAAAAGCCGTTACTCTCCTCCAGAATGCGACGCGATCAAAGATCAGATTGACAAGTGGCTATCAGAGGGAGTCATCCGAAAGTCATCCCCCAACTTTGCCAGTAGGGTTGTGTTGGCGAAGAAGAAAACTGTTTAACTGGACTTCCGCCAGTTAAACAGCATGGTACTTAAAGACTGTTTCCCGGTCCCACTGATCGACAACGTCATGGAAAAACTGCAAGCGCCCAAAGTATTCATTGTAATGGACTTGGAGAACAGCATTCTTCATGTGCCTATCGAGGAAGCCAGTCGCAAGTTCATCGCTATTATCACAAAAGAGGGATTATTTGAATTTTGCAGAGCGCCTTATGGTTTCTGCAATTCTCCGGCCGTATTTAAACGCTTCGTTAGCAACATTTTCCAAGAATGCATTACCAAGCTGAAGGAAGTGCTACACGAAGCTGCCAAGTACGATTTGAAAATCAAGTGGGAGAAGTCTCACTTTCTTCAGAGCAAGATACATTTCTCGGGACACACAGTTCAGAACGGTCAAATTTGGTCCGGCCAAGAGAAGACACACGCAGTTAAGAGTTTCGCCTACCCAAAGAACATTAAAGCCTAGTATCCAGATCGACGAAAACCGAACGCCAGTCATGAGAGAGAGCGAGAGGCAAACAGCTGGCGTTCACTTTTCGTTGGGCCTTTTTTCACGTCGGTCTCCTGATCGACGAAAAAATACCAACAAATTCCATAGCGTTGCCAGTCTGTCTTTGGGTGAACCCTAGCTGAACATTATAAGAAATGGAGGGAAAAACTCCAAAAACTCACAAAAGTCGATTGCAGGGTTTACATGTGAGGACAAAATAACATTAATACTATCTGGGGTGCCTCTTGTCAGAGCAAAATGTTTTTTAGGTCCAGAATGTACGAAAAAACACAATAAAAGTG
Source organism: Drosophila kurseongensis (assembly GCA_018153305.1). Lineage (NCBI taxonomy): Eukaryota > Metazoa > Arthropoda > Insecta > Diptera > Drosophilidae > Drosophila > Drosophila kurseongensis. The sequence goes on from JAECXX010000089.1 coordinate 424,467, forward strand.
CAGCCATGAACTTTAAATTGGCAAATAATTATCAGTAAATTAAAAAAAACAACTGTTAAATTTAAATTGTATTGATTTTTAATATCTTTGTACAGCGGCAGACTTGTCTTGCCAAGGTATTTGGTAATATCATTTAAAGGCTCTTTCCCGCAAATACGATATTTGAATTTTAACTGCTTGTCAACAAACCCAGCTGATTGACAGTACGACCGTAGCACGCTTAAATCTGATGAACTCTCGAAACTTTGGTCACACTGGAAAGATTAAAGTTTTTACGCTAGCATAATCGTTTGTCGATCTCGATACTAGGCTTAAGGGCGTTCAATCGTTTTTGGAACTCACAGGGTTCTTCATATATCCCATATCGCTCGACCTTTGACGGAGATGTTAAAGAAAGGCGCTGAGTTCAAGTTTGAGACTCGTGAAAAAACAGCAATGAATCAGCTCAAAGACATATTATCTGCGGAGCCAGTCTTACGTTTGTCCTGCAGAGAGGCAGCTACAGAACTTCACACAGATGCTTTAAAAAGAAGGCTTTGGGGCTGTGCTCATACAGCGTATTGACGAGGAACTTCATCCAGTCGCCTATTGGAGCACAAAGACTTCAGAAGCACATACTGGAGGTAAATGCCGCATGACAGTCAAGAAAAAATAAGTGTTTTGTTTAAGCACGTTGACGGGAACGACCTGTTGGTAGTGCCAAAAACATTGGAACATGAAACTATCGATGTGCATAATATGGGACACTTCTCGCTGCAAAAAACGTTGCACTCGCTGCGCCAACAATTTTGGATCTTACACATGGAGAACAAGGTCGGTCAGGTTATCAAATTTTGCATTAAGTGCAATAAGGAAAACAGGATGCTTTATTGCATCGAAAAAGGGGACTGTCCTCTACAAACACTGCACATAGATCACTTGGGACCTATGGATGCGTCGAGCAAGCAGTACAAATATATTTTCGCAGTAGTTGATGCTTTTAGCAAATTCGTCTGGCTGTTTACAACGAAGACTACAAACAGCGATGAAGTTCTCAAAAGCCTTAAGGAGTAGCCAGAGGAGTAGCCTTCACATCCAATGTTTTAATGGACTTCTTAAGGGAAAATTGAATTGATCATGTCTGGACAACTACTGGTGTACCTCGAGGCAACGGACATATCCAAGTTGTCGGCTGAAGATAACTCCAAATGGTATACATTTGTTCAACAGGTTCAGAGAGCAATAAACTCCCACGTCAATTGTTCGACAAAGAAGACGCCGTTCCTACTTATGTTTGGTGTAAAAATGCAGAGTAAGACCAACGATAATCTTCTTGCCTTGCTATAACAAGAGTTGCTGCACAAATTCGATACAAAGAGGACCAAAGAACGCGAGGATGCCAAAATAAAGATTATTATAAAAGGAATTAAGACAAAAAACGAAAAAACGAAAGCATCTACAAAGAAGGCGATTTAGTTGCAATAAAACGCGCCCAGTTTGTTGCCGCGAAGAAGCTTGCGAGAACCTACCTTGGACCGTATGTAGTATCCAAAGTTAAGAGAAATGGACGTTATGATGTCAAAAAAGCTGCTCCAATTGAGGGGCCAAACTCTACGTCAACTAGCTCTGACAACATAAAGATTTGGAAATATGTTAACTGGAACGAGGATAATTTGTCGCCTGGGACAAACTCGAGTGGCCAGAATGACCGAAGAACAGAAACAACTGAAAACAAAGAAGCTACGTCGATTTAGAGCTGCATTTTGCCATCGTTTCTATGGCAGCTATATGATATTGTTGTCCGATTTTAATTTAATTTAAACCGTAGTTCAATAATATTATCTATATATATAAAACTGTTCATTGAAAACTAAGAATCAACGCACAGCCTAAACTAATTAAATGACCCTATTAAATTTTTTTACCATTCAATTCTTATAACACTAAACTGATTTGCTAAAATTTATTTTGGCCACAAACATGCCCCCATTTTCTTCCAGTGGCATAAAACGCCCAATTTCTATAAAACGCTAAACGCGTTAATCAATCGATGCGATTTTTGGCCAAAATTTAGTCCTCTACATAATGAAGATTCTATTTAATTTAATATTGGATATTTTAATGTTTACTATTTTTTATCGATTTTTGAAAATCTCTGAAAACGGCAAAAAAACACTGATCTAAGTCAATTAGCAATATGAAAATTTATCGAGGGAATCCTGATACTAAAAGGATTCATATGGTGGTTTTACTGAAGCTCTAGGTCAATTCTAAAAAAAGTTACATTAGCCTAAAGTAGGAATAATAATTCCAACAAATTATACACAAGCATTGAACACCGAATGCATTCTCTCGCACTGTCTCTCTCTCTGACTCTGTGTAGTACAATAATTGTGCGGCGGCTGATCTTGATTTCTTTTTAAAACTTAAAATTCAAAACTTAAAACTAAATTAAACTTAACAATAAATTAAAATTAAATTATACCAGCAACACACACGAATAAACCCCGTCAAAGCGTTCGAGCCGCTGGGCTTTGGGAAAAGGGCAGGGGGCAGTCATCTCTATACATAAAGCTATCAGTAAGAAAACTGGAAATCAACGCACAGCCAAAACCACTGGTTAACAATATTAATATGCATTTTTATTACATTCTAATAACTTTAAGCTGATTTGCTAAGATTTATTGGGGCTCCCCAATTGGCCCCAATCGCTTCCAATTGGAAAAAGGGTCAATTTTCTTTTCCAAAATTCTGGACACTAAACCTTTTAACAAATCGAATCCGTGTTTTCGCCCAAAAATAGTTTAAGACATTATAAATGTTTTATAAATTTGACCGCTTAGATTTGAGGCTTTTTACTATTTTTAACACCCGTTCTAAAATTACAATTTAGCCAAAAATATCTTCAAACGTCGAAAAATGGCGCTTCTAAATTGAGTATCATAAATTCCTTTGCTAATAATTTTCCTTAAGCTTTAACGATGCATTTCACCAGAGCTCTAGCTATCTTTCAAACAAAGAAACTAAGCAAAAAGTCGATCTATTATCGAATTTAAGTGTCTCCATAAGCATCATACATTTTCTGCCTGCATATTGGTATCTCTTTCTGCATTTTCATACAAATTGTCAACAAATGATTCGGTCTCCCTCCCTCTCCCTCTGCCTTGCATTTCCCTGCGCTTCCTTAAAAATATAAAATGAGCTTTAATAAGGTTTTAATTTCTGTAGTCTTGAGTTTATAGTTATTGGTGACCCACACCCCACCAAAGTGCCCCAAACTCATTCAATTAGAAAATGAAATCCTGTACGCTAAACCGTTAAACCAATCGATAGCGTGTTTTCGCTAAAAAATAGTTAAAAGCATAATAAATGTTTAAAAAATATGACGGCTTCAATGTTTAACTTTTTACTATTTTTAATACCCGATTAAAAAGTAGCCGTCTTATCCAGCATACGCTTGCATATATATATCTCCATCTCTTTTCCACCCCCTGACTCTGGTTTATGATTGTCATTTTTTTCTTCGAAATACCATTACAACAAATAATTAAAGTTGGTATAACTATATTTTCGCAAACTCAATACCAAATAGTAATTTCTTGAATATGTTCAAAAACAAATACACTCAAAAGAATGAAATATACATATGCAAAAGCCCACACAGAAATACACACATGTATTCGATCAACCAAGGGAGTTCATTCATCTCTATATATAAAGCTATCAGTAAGAAAATGCATTTTTATTACATTCTAATAACTTTAAACTGATTTGCTAAGATTTATTGGGCTCCCCAAGTGGCCCCAATTGCTTCCAATTGGAAAAAAGGTCAATTTTCCTTTCAAAAATTCTGGACGCTAAACCGTTTAACCAATCGAATCTTTGTTTTCGCCCAAAAATAGTTTAAGACATTATAAATGTTTAAAAAATTTGACCGCTTAGACTTAAGGCTTTTTACTATTTTTAACACCCAAAAATTCCTTCGGTAAAGTTTTTCCTTAAGCTTTAACGATTCATTTGATGGTTTCACCAAAGCTCTAGCTATCTTCTAAACAAAGAAACTAAGCTAAAAGTCGAGCTATTATCGAATTTAAATGCTCTTTACAGTTATTGCTGCCAGAATACGCAAAAGACGTTTTTTTGGAGAAAATCTATTTGGCCCGGTTTTTGATAGTGTAGTTAAAATATACCATTCAAATTGTTTTTTGCGGTGTTTATTTTTACAGTGTTTTGCCACGCGCTGTTAGGGAAACATAAGAGCGGGAGATCGCAGTAGATAGAGAGAGAGGAAAGAGTGTAGCAAGTGCGCAAAAGAAGAACTGAACGGGGAAACTTTCAATTTGGTCAGAGTCGTATCAAGAAAATTTGCCGCGAATTGTGTTTTTATGTGATAATTTTCCTATTAATTAGGCAAAGAGTAGGCTTATTGGGGGAAACCACATTAAAAAAACGCGCCGTATCCTCTACCTCCGGGTGGTGTGAAAATTAGGGTTTTTTAAAGTTTCAGCCAAAACTACAAATATATTTAAAGAAACATCTAAAATGAAAAATGACTACTGCAAACCTATTAAACAAGAAAAGTAGGATATTTGGGTTATCCATCGCAAGCGAAGCTGCGGGCACCCTGCTAGTTGACTATAAAGCCTATCTAAAATAATTATAAATTTTGATTAAGAAGAATAACTCTTATAAATAGATTTACAATCTATCGCCTAATTTTCAGCCACTCAATCAAATCGCGACAATGATTATTTTCTATGAGAAACAATACCAGTGGAGCAATGGTCCAAAAATTTTGAACAAAATGCAGCTGCATATGAATTGAGTGATAAGCAGAAATATGTGCAAGCACGCGGAAAAATGATGAAAATGGCAAAACTTTTCCTCGAGTTAGTTTTGGTCTGCACTTATGATCAGTTAAGAAGTGTTCTAACGGCGGAATTTAAACGCGTGCTTCGAAGCGCCGATATTCATGCAAAGTTGGCCGAGAGAAAGAAAAAAGAGACGAGAACTTTCATGAATACATATGTACTCAACATGAAGAAGATCGCAGTAATGGGAGAAGTAGATGAGCACTCTGTGATCGGATATATAGTGGACGGATTGGACATCAAAAAAGAATATAAGTTCAATATGTACGATTGTCGATCGTATCAAGAACTAAAAGAAAAATTTGACGTGTATGAACGTAAGTGTGAAAGTGAGAGAGAGGGACGACACTACATTAAAGGTCAAAAAATCGTGTACGGTGAGGAAAAAGGTTATCGTTGCTTTAATTGCGGATCGACCGAATACAAGAGAAAAGATGCAACACAGAGAGTCAAAATGCTTTAAATGTGATGGTGTCGGACATATTTCTACAAACTGTCCACAGGTCGTAAGGAAAGTGAACGTCATCAAGAATACGCAGCGCTGCAAAGAAATAACGCTCAACGACCTAAGAGTTTCCGGACTCGTTGGTACTGGCTCCGATGTATTACTCGTTTGTCTGTCGGTGTTCAATAGACTGAAAAATGTGAATCTCCAAAACTCCAACTCTGTGCTTCGAGGTCTTGGAAATCGCAGAGTAGAACCTCTGGGCGCGTTTATGGCGACTGTATACGTCGATGGAAACGAAGCAGAGCAGCTGATCCTGTTTGTACCTGATGGAAACATGGAAAACGATGTTTTACTTGTGTTCGATTTCGAGTCACAATTTAGTGTGTATCCTAACGAAGGTTGATTCACGTTCCAGAAGGCGTCAGCGCAGCCATTCACCGCTGAAAAAGACGAGCTAAGTATCTACAATATAGTTGTCGCAAAACCTGATATTGATGTCCACCTACAGTTTAAGCCGCTTGTCGAGTAAATGATTGAGGAGTACAAACCGTTAACTCCGCCTTCCATCAGTCCAGTTCAAATGAAGATAACTCCTGATGAACAAATGAAGTCGTTTTGCTATCAGAAAAGCCGTTACTCTCCTCCAGAATGCGACGCGATCAAAGATCAGATTGACAAGTGGCTATCAGAGGGAGTCATCCGAAATTCATCCCCCAACTTTGCCAGTAGGGTTGTGTTGGCGAAGAAGAAAACTGTTTAACTGGACTTCCGCCAGTTAAACAGCATGGTACTTAAAGACTGTTTCCCGGTCCCACTGATCGACAACGTCATGGAAAAACTGCAAGCGCCCAAAGTATTCATTGTAATGGACTTGGAGAACAGCATTCTTCATGTGCCTATCGAGGAAGCCAGTCGCAAGTTCATCGCTATTATCACAAAAGAGGGATTATTTGAATTTTGCAGAGCGCCTTATGGTTTCTGCAATTCTCCGGCCGTATTTAAACGCTTCGTTAGCAACATTTTCCAAGAATGCATTACCAAGCTGAAGGAAGTGCTACACGAAGCTGCCAAGTACGATTTGAAAATCAAGTGGGAGAAGTCTCACTTTCTTCAGAGCAAGATACATTTCTCGGGACACACAGTTCAGAACGGTCAAATTTGGTCCGGCCAAGAGAAGACACACGCAGTTAAGAGTTTCGCCTACCCAAAGAACATTAAAGCCTAGTATCCAGATCGACGAAAACCGAACGCCAGTCATGAGAGAGAGCGAGAGGCAAACAGCTGGCGTTCACTTTTCGTTGGGCCTTTTTTTCACGTCGGTCTCCTGATCGACGAAAAAAATACCAACAAATTCCATAGCGTTGCCAGTCTGTCTTTGGGTGAACCCTAGCTGAACATTATAAGAAATGGAGGGAAAAACTCCAAAAACTCACAAAAGTCGATTGCAGGGGTTTACATGTGAGGACAAAATAACATTAATACTATCTGGGGTGCCTCTTGTCAGAGCAAAATGTTTTTTAGGTCCAGAATGTACGAAAAAACACAATAAAAGTGCAGCCATGAACTTTAAATTGGCAAATAATTATCAGTAAATTAAAAAAAACAACTGTTAAATTTAAATTGTATTGATTTTTAATATCTTTGTACAGCGGCAGACTTGTCTTGCCAAGGTATTTGGTAATATCATTTAAAGGCTCTTTCCCGCAAATACGATATTTGAATTTTAACTGCTTGTCAACAAACCCAGCTGATTGACAGTACGACCGTAGCACGCTTAAATCTGATGAACTCTCGAAACTTTGGTCACACTGGAAAGATTAAAGTTTTTACGCTAGCATAATCGTTTGTCGATCTCGATACTAGGCTTAAGGGCGTTCAATCGTTTTTGGAACTCACAGGGTTCTTCATATATCCCATATCGCTCGACCTTTGACGGAGATGTTAAAGAAAGGCGCTGAGTTCAAGTTTGAGACTCGTGAAAAAACAGCAATGAATCAGCTCAAAGACATATTATCTGCGGAGCCAGTCTTACGTTTGTCCTGCAGAGAGGCAGCTACAGAACTTCACACAGATGCTTTAAAAGAAGGCTTTGGGGCTGTGCTCATACAGCGTATTGACGAGGAACTTCATCCAGTCGCCTATTGGAGCACAAAGACTTCAGAAGCACATACTGGAGGTAAATGCCGCATGACAGTCAAGAAAAAATAAGTGTTTTGTTTAAGCACGTTGACGGGAACGACCTGTTGGTAGTGCCAAAAACATTGGAACATGAAACTATCGATGTGCATAATATGGGACACTTCTCGCTGCAAAAAACGTTGCACTCGCTGCGCCAACAATTTTGGATCTTACACATGGAGAACAAGGTCGGTCAGGTTATCAAATTTTGCATTAAGTGCAATAAGGAAAACAGGATGCTTTATTGCATCGAAAAAGGGGACTGTCCTCTACAAACACTGCACATAGATCACTTGGGACCTATGGATGCGTCGAGCAAGCAGTACAAATATATTTTCGCAGTAGTTGATGCTTTTAGCAAATTCGTCTGGCTGTTTACAACGAAGACTACAAACAGCGATGAAGTTCTCAAAAGCCTTAAGGAGTAGCCAGAGGAGTAGCCTTCACATCCAATGTTTTAATGGACTTCTTAAGGGAAAATTGAATTGATCATGTCTGGACAACTACTGGTGTACCTCGAGGCAACGGACATATCCAAGTTGTCGGCTGAAGATAACTCCAAATGGTATACATTTGTTCAACAGGTTCAGAGAGCAATAAACTCCCACGTCAATTGTTCGACAAAGAAGACGCCGTTCCTACTTATGTTTGGTGTAAAAATGCAGAGTAAGACCAACGATAATCTTCTTGCCTTGCTATAACAAGAGTTGCTGCACAAATTCGATACAAAGAGGACCAAAGAACGCGAGGATGCCAAAATAAAGATTATTATAAAAGGAATTAAGACAAAAAACGAAAAAACGAAAGCATCTACAAAGAAGGCGATTTAGTTGCAATAAAACGCGCCCAGTTTGTTGCCGCGAAGAAGCTTGCGAGAACCTACCTTGGACCGTATGTAGTATCCAAAGTTAAGAGAAATGGACGTTATGATGTCAAAAAAGCTGCTCCAATTGAGGGGCCAAACTCTACGTCAACTAGCTCTGACAACATAAAGATTTGGAAATATGTTAACTGGAACGAGGATAATTTGTCGCCTGGGACAAACTCGAGTGGCCAGAATGACCGAAGAACAGAAACAACTGAAAACAAAGAAGCTACGTCGATTTAGAGCTGCATTTTGCCATCGTTTCTATGGCAGCTATATGATATTGTTGTCCGATTTTAATTTAATTTAAACCGTAGTTCAATAATATTATCTATATATATAAAACTGTTCATTGAAAACTAAGAATCAACGCACAGCCTAAACTAATTAAATGACCCTATTAAATTTTTTTACCATTCAATTCTTATAACACTAAACTGATTTGCTAAAATTTATTTTGGCCACAAACATGCCCCCATTTTCTTCCAGTGGCATAAAACGGCCAATTTCTATAAAACGCTAAACGCGTTAATCAATCGATGCGATTTTTGGCCAAAATTTAGTCCTCTACATAATGAAGATTCTATTTAATTTAATATTGGATATTTTAATGTTTACTATTTTTTATCGATTTTTGAAAATCTCTGAAAACGGCAAAAAAAACACTGATCTAAGTCAATTAGCAATATGAAAATTTATCGAGGGAATCCTGATACTAAAAGGATTCATATGGTGGTTTTACTGAAGCTCTAGGTCAATTCTAAAAAAGTTACATTAGCCTAAAGTAGGAATAATAATTCCAACAAATTATACACAAGCATTGAACACCGAATGCATTCTCTCGCACTGTCTCTCTCTCTGACTCTGTGTAGTACAATAATTGTGCGGCGGCTGATCTTGATTTCTTTTTAAAACTTAAAATTCAAAACTTAAAACTAAATTAAACTTAACAATAAATTAAAATTAAATTATACCAGCAACACACACGAATAAACCCCGTCAAAGCGTTCGAGCCGCTGGGCTTTGGGAAAAGGGCAGGGGGGCAGTCATCTCTATACATAAAGCTATCAGTAAGAAAACTGGGAATCAACGCACAGCCAAAACCACTGGTTAACAATATTAACATGCATTTTTATTACATTCTAATAACTTTAAACTGATTTGCTAAGATTTATTGGGGCTCCCCAAGTGGCCCGAATCGCTTCCAATTGGAAAAAAGGTCAATTTTCCTTTCAAAAATTCTGGACGCTAAACCGTTTAACCAATCGAATCCGTGTTTTCGCCCAAAAATAGTTTAAGACATTATAAATGTTTAAAAAATTTGACCGCTTAGACTTAAGGCTTTTTACTATTTTTAACACCCAAAAATTCCTTCGGTAAAGTTTTTCCTTAAGCTTTAACGATTCATTTGATGGTTTCACCAAAGCTCTAGCTATCTTCTAAACAAAGAAACTAAGCTAAAAGTCGAGCTATTATCGAATTTAAATGCTCTTTACAGTTATTGCTGCCAGAATACGCAAAAGACGTTTTTTTGGAGAAAATCTATTTGGCCCGGTTTTTGATAGTGTAGTTAAAATATACCATTCAAATTGTTTTTTGCGGTGTTTATTTTTACAGTGTTTTGCCACGCGCTGTTAGGAAACATAAGAGCGGGAGATCGCAGTAGATAGAGAGAGAGGAAAGAGTGTAGCAAGTGCGCAAAAGAAGAACTGAACGGGGAAACTTTCAATTTGGTCAGAGTCGTATCAAGAAAATTTGCCGCGAATTGTGTTTTTATGTGATAATTTTCCTATTAATTAGGCAAAGAATAGGCTTATTGGGGGAAACCACATTAAAAAAACGCGCCGTATCCTCTACCTCCGGGTGGTGTGAAAATTAGGGTTTTTTAAAGTTATAATATATTTAAAGAAACATCTAAAATGAAAAATGACTACTGCAAACCTATTAAACAAGAAAAGTAGGATATTTGGGTTATCCATCGCAAGCGAAGCTGCGGGCACCCTGCTAGTTGACTATAAAGCCTATCTAAAATAATTATAAATTTTGATTAAGAAGAATAACTCTTATAAATAGATTTACCATCTATCGCCTAATTTTCAGCCACTCAATCAAATCGCGACAATGATTATTTTCTACAAATCATAAAGATATTGGAACTTTATATTTTATTTTTGGAGCTTGAGCCGGAATAGTTGGAACATCTTTAAGAATTTTAATTCGAGCTGAATTAGGACACCCGGGAGCATTAATTGGAGATGACCAAATTTATAATGTGATTGTAACTGCTCATGCTTTTATTATAATTTTTTTATGGTAATACCTATTATAATTGGAGGATTTAGAAACTCATTATTACCTTTAATATTAGGAGCTCCAGATATAGCATTCCCACGAACAAACAATATACGATTTTGATTATTACCTCCTGCTCTTACTTTATTATTAGTGAGAAGAATAGTAGAAAACGGAGCTGGAACAGGCTGAACAGTCTATCCCCCACTTTCTGCTGGAATTGCTCACGGTGGGACTTCTGTAGATTTAGCAATTTTTTCTTTACTTTTAGCTGGAATTTCTTCTATTTTGGGAGCTGTACATTTTATTACAACAGTAATTAATATACGATCTACTGGAATTACATTAGATCGAATACCTTTATTTGTATGATCAGTTGTTATTACTGCTTTATTATTATTATTATCACTACCAGTATTAGCCGGAGCTATCACCATATTATTAACAGATCGAAATTTAAATACAAAATTTGTTGACCCAGCAGGAGGAGGAGACCCTATTTTATACCAACATTTATTTTGATTTTTTGGTCACCCAGAAGTTTATATTTTAATTTTACCAGGATTTGGAATAATTTCACATATTATTAGTCGAGAATCAGGTAAAAAGGAAACATTTGGTTCTTTAGGTATAATTTATGCTATACTTGTCATTGGATTATTAGGATTTATTGTGTGAGCTCATCATATATTCACAGTAGGAATAGATGTAGATACTCGAGATTATTTTACATCAGCTACTATAATAATTGCTGTACCTACTGGAATTAAAATTTTTAGATGATTAGCAACTTTACATGGAACTCAACTTTCTTATTCACCAGCTATTTTATGAGCTTTAGGGTTTGTATTTTTATTTACAGTAGGAGGATTAACAGGAGTAGTTTTAGCTAATTCATCAGTTGATATTATTCTTCATGATACTTATTATGTAGTAGCTCATTTTCATTACGTTTTATCAATAGGAGCTGTATTTGCTATTATAGCCGGATTTATTCATTGATACCCTTTATTTACTGGATTAACATTAAATTCTAAATGATTAAAAAGTCAATCTATCATTATATTTATTTGAGTAAATTTAACATTTTTCCCTCAACACTTTTTAGGATTAGCTGGGATACCTCGACGTTATTCAGATTATCCAGATGCTTACACAACATTAAATGTTTTTTCTTTTTTTCGCGCGGAGTCCCACGGCCCACTTACCCGCCCAACCGACCGAGGGGCGCAACTGTGTATCGTACGGCACGATAAGATAGACGCGAGATAGGAAAATAAAGGTAAAGGTCCGGGGAAAAAAGTAATAGTTAGATCAATCTTGTGCCAATGAAGCAAGTATTAATCGTTTTAGGAGCGGCAGAGAGTCAAGATTTGATATTACAGGAAAAAGTCTATTATAGTCAGAACATAACACTCTGAAAGGCTCATGCAAGGCATAGTTAGATCTACAATGATTTAAAATTTGGGGAATATAATTTCTAGTTAATCTACTTGGCACAGAAAAGTTTAGCCGACTTAACAAGTCGGGGCAGTCAATATCACCATGTATAAGGTTATAAATAAAGATAGTACCAAGCATCGTTCTACGGTTGGCTAAGGATGGTAAATTAATCAAAAGAAGTCTACTAGAATAAGAAGGTAAAATAAGATTTGCATCCCAGTTTAGGCGCCGTAAAGCAAAAAGAAGGAAGTTTTTTTGTACAGATTCAATACGACCAATATGTATTCCGTATTGTGGACTCCAGACGGGAGACCCATACTCCAGAATCGGACGGACTAGCGAAATAAATAAAGTTTTAGTCAAATAAGGATCATCGAATTCTTTTGACCACCTTTTAATAAATCCAAGCACCCCTCTGGCTTTATTAACCATGGACGAAATGTGATTAGAAAATTTTAGTTTAGGGTCCAAGAGAACGCCAAGATCGTTTACAAGAGTTATTTTATCCAAAGAGCTGCCACTTAACGTGTAAGTCGCGTATATCGGATTGGCCCGATAAATATCATCAGCTTGCACTTGGAACCGTTTAAATTTAGTAAATTATCTCGGCACCAGTTTTGAAAATTATCTAGATCGGATTGCAAGTATAAATGGCAGGAAATGTCCTTATACTGCAGGCACAACTTAACATCATCTGCGTACATAAGTACGCGAGAATGACTTATAAATGAGGGAAGATCATTAATAAATAATGTAAAAAGTAACGGACCCAGATGGCTCCCTTGTGGGACACCGGAGGTAACACGGAGAATTTCAGAAATTGAATTTTTAAAAAGGACCCTTTGTGACCTGCCATTCAGATAACTTGAAATCCATTTAAGCAGATCAACTGGAAAGGTCAAGTTTTTGAATGAGAAGTAAGTGATTTACAGAGTCAAATGCTTTACTAAAGTCAGTGTAAATGACGTCTGTTTGAAAACTACTATTGAAGCCTTTTATCACAAATGTAGTGATCTCTAGAAGGTTTGTGATTGTGGATCTACGTTTAATAAATCCGTGTTGTCACGGAGAAATGATTGATCTGCAAAGGTGCTGCAAATGAGGAGTAATCATTTTTTCAAAAAGCTTAGGAATAGCTGACAACTTAGAAATACCTCTGTAGTTACCGGCTTCTAACTTGTTACCTATTTTGAAAAGAGGAATAAAAAATGATTCCTTCCAAATATTTGGGAATTGGGAAGTTTCTAGAGATAAGGTAAACAACTTGTGAAGCGGTTTGCACAGGGCCTTAGCGCAATACCTAAGCACGCACACAGGAATACCATCGGGCCCTGGCGAATAAACAGGCTTAATACGAAGAAGATCCATAAGAAGAGAGCTTTCTGTTAAAGTGGGACAGAATATGAGGTTTGAATTGGATATGGTGTAAGAATAAGGCTGTGATGAATAATCTAAAGTAGAGTAGGTCGTTTGAAAAAATTGGGCAAATAAATCGGCTATTGCCTGATCTGTGGTTGCCGTCATGTTTTTGAACGACAGCGAGGAAGGATAAGAATTAGATTTACGCTTGGTGTTAACGAAGTTATAAAACTGTTTCGGGTCCTGAGAGAACTGGACCTTACAACGGTTTAAGTAACTATTATAACACTGAGCATTAAGCACGGTAAATTTTAACCAAGCACTTAAATATCTAGTAACAAGAAAGGAAAGGTAACTTCGGGCGGAGCCGAAGTTGAAATACCCTTGCAGAATATTCAGTAAATTATATTCTCCAAAATTATTCATATGATGCATAAAATGATGATAAAAATATCAACTTTCTAACTTTAAAAACACGAAAGTTATGGCATTTCCAATAGTTTAGTTATATGGCAGCTATAGGATATATAAGTCTCCTTCACTGCGTTGCACACTTTTGACCAAAATTATAATACCCTCTGCAAGGGTATAAAAACAGATTGAGAACCGGTATTTTTATATTTCCTAAAAAGTCTGGACTTTACGTTTCTTAAGTGTGTCAACTCTTTGCTAAACCAAGGTGATTTATTGGAAATTGACGGATGGTGCCACGGAACACAGGAATTAACAAATGAGTTTATTGCAGTGTAAAAGACATTAACTGCATTAGAGAGAGAGGAAAGAGTGTAGCAAGTGCGCAAAAGAAGAACTGAACGGGGAAACTTTCAATTTGGTCAGAGTCGTATCAAGAAAATGTGCCGCGAATTGTGTTTTATGTGATAATTTTCCTATAAATTAGGCAAAGAGTAGGCTTATTGGGGGAAACCACATTAAAACAAGAAAGGAAAGCTAACTTCGGGCGGAGCCGAAGTTGATATACCCTTGCAGAATATTCTGTAAATTATATTCACCAAAATTATTCATATAATGTATTCTTAACACTCATAAAAAATCCCAACTTCCTAACTTTAAAAACACCAAAGTTATGGCATTTTCAATCGTTCAGTTATATGGCAGCTATAGGATATAGTAGGCCGATCCTTATGAAATTTAGTAGGTCAGATTAATTGGCCAAATATAAAACCCATAGGAAATCCCAACTCCTTAACTTAACAAACACCAAAGTTATGTTATTTCCGATCGTTCAGTTATATGGCAGCTATAGGATATAGTCGGCCGATCCTTATGAAATTTGGTAGGTCGGATTGATTGGCCAAAAATAAAACCAATAGAAAATCCCAACTTCCTAACTTTACAAACACCAAAGTTATGTCATTTCCGATCGTTCAGTTATATGACAGCTATAGGATATAGTCGGCCGATCCCGGCCGTTCCGACTTATATACTGCGTGCAAAGGAAAGAAGGGTGTGTGGAAAGTTTCAATTCGATAGCTTTAAAACTGAGAGACTAGTTTGCGTAGAAACAGACAGACGGACAGACGGACAGACAGACGGAGAGACGGACATGGCTATATCAACTCAGGAGGTGATCCTGATCAAGAATATATATACTTTATAGGGTCGGAGATGTCTCCTTCACTGCGTTGCACACTTTTGACCAAAATTATAATACCCTCTGCAAGGTTATAAAAACGCGCCTCTACCTCCGGGTGGTGTGAAAATGAGGGTTAATTAAAGTTTCAGCCAAAACTACAAATATATTTAAAGAAACATTTAAATGTAAAAGTAGGATATTTGGGTTATCCATCGCAAGCGAAGCTGCGGGCACCCTGCTAGTATTTAAATAAAATCAAATCCCAAAAATCAAAAAAATAATTAACAAGAAAGGAAAGCTAACTTCGGGCGGAGCCGAAGTTGATATACCCTTGCAGAATAGTCTGTAAATTATGTTCTCCAAAATTATTCATATGATGCATACGAGAACGCTATAGTCGGGTGCCCCGACTATCAGATACCCGTTACTCAGGTAAAGGGAGTGCGAGGGAGATGGAGATAGAAACTTTGATCACGCATAACTTTTTAACGAATGGTCCGATTTGAAAAATTTCTTCTACATTTCGATAGGTATTGATAAACACAATAAAACTGCATTTTAACTTTTCCGAAATATTTAAATTTTTAAAATCGTATATATGCGATTGTGGGCGTCAGAGGGGGCGTGGCACCATTTTGAAACAAACTTGCGCTGCGTAGGAACTCCTAAAATCTACATGCAAAACGCCAATCTTCTAGCTTTTATAGTTTCCGAGATCTCAGCGTTCATACGGACAGACAGACGGACAGACAGACGGATAGACGGACAGACAGACGGACAGACGGACATGGCTAGATCGACTCGGCTAGTGATCCTGAACAAGAATATATATACTTTATAGGGTCGGAAACGCTTCCTTCTACCTGTTACATACTTTTGCACGAATACAATATACCCTTTTACTCTACGAGTAACGGGTATAAAAACACCAAAGTTGTGGCATTTCCAATCGTTCAGTTATATGGCAGCTATAGGATACAGTCGGCCGATCCTTATGAAATTTGGTAGGTCGGATTGATTGGTCAAATTTAAAACCCATAGAAAATCCCAACTTCCTAACTTTACAAACACCAAAGTTATGGCATTTCCGATCAATCAGTTATATGACAGCTATAGGATATAGTCGTCCGATCCTTATGAAATTTGGTAGGTCGGATTGAATGGCTAAAAAAAAATCCCATAGAAAATTACAACTTCCTTACTTTACAAACACCAAAGTTATGGCATTTCCGATTAATCAGTTATATGGCAGCTATAGGATATAGTCGGCCGATCCCGGCCGTTCCGACTTATATACTGCGTGCAAAGGAAAGAAGGGTGTATGCAAAGTCTCAATTCGATATCTTTAAAATTGAGAGACTAGTTTGCGTAGAAACGGACATGCTTATATCAACTCAGGAGGCGATCCTGATCAAGAATATATATACTTTATAGGGTCGGAGGTGTCTCTTTCACTGCCTTGCACACTTTATAATACCCTCTGCAAGGGTATAACAACAAAGTTATATTTTTTTGAATTTTTTTTACGATTAATCCTATGGGAGCTATATGATATAGTCGCCCGATCCGGCTCGTTCCGACTTATATACTACCTGCAATAGAAAGACAACTTTTGGGAAAGATTCAAGCAGATGGCTTTAAAATTGCGTGACTAGTTTTGCGTAGAAACGGACAGACGGACATGGCTAGATCGACTCTCCTGGTGATGCTGATCAAGACTATATATATACTTTATAGGGTCGGAAATGTGTCCTTCACTGCATTGCAAACTTTTGACTGAAATTATAATACCCTCTGCAAGGGTGTAACAATAAAACTTCATTACATAAATATACATGCATAAGTCCATAAATTCTGAATGAAAAATACATCATGAATAAATATGTGTCTGTTTTATATATTTTATTATAATAATACCCTTCGGAGGGTTTTATGAGACCTAGGAGATCTAGCCATGTCCATGTCCGTCCGTCCGTTTCTACTAGCTATCTGATTGAAACTTGCCCAGTTGGCTTTCTTTCACAGGTAGCAGATAACTTGGAACGAGCCGGATCGGTCGACTATATCATAAAGCTCCTATAGGAACAACCGGGAAAAAAAAATTTGTAAAATAAAACTTTGTTGTTGGTAATATTTAAATACTATGGAATTACTGTTTTAATTAAATTAAAATCGGACATCTATATCATATGGGAGCTACATAGGAAAATTAAAAATTAAACAAATAAAAAAGAACAAAATTTATTTTGCAGTTTTTCTTTTTATCAAAATATTCCTTTCGGATATAGTAATTATTTACTATATCAGAATTAAGCTTCTAGTATTGGAAAACAATATCATATAGCTGCCATAGAAACGATGTTAAAATGCAGCGCAAAATCGACATATATTCATAGTTTTTAGTAATATAGGCATATAATCGAAATTAAGTCGTTTTGTAATAACTGAAAGGGTATATAGGTTTGCTTCCTTTCTTGTTAGGGTTAGCAGGAAACTATCCAGTGAGGTGAAATACAGTGCGTATAGTTTAGGCAGCCTTAAATTCCGTTAATTCCGTTTTAAAAACCCATTTTACAATTGTTACCGATGGAGGAATTTGCAATGACCATGAAAAAAAAATGTCCAACTGATTCGTCCGTCGGTCTATGGAGTTTCAGGTTTCCTTTCAACACAGGGCAGGAGCTCAGATGAAACCTGTAGATGCGCTCAGCCCCCCAAACTGCATTTTTATCTAAGATTCCCTAAAATTTCGACTAAGAGAAGCTCAGAGCTGGGACGATTGGATAGCAGTTAAAAAATTACTTTTTGTTAAAAACAACGTACTCTACAATGATATTGCGAAAGATCTTTTAGTCTTTCCAGAATCAATGCAAGAGGACATAATCAGAATAGTACATCTCGAAAGCAACTATGGAGAAAAGATGGAGAGATTAGTCAAGAGTAATGCAGAATGCCTAAATAAAGATTCTAAGAGCGGAAAGAAAGAAAGTTTGTTGACGCCAAGCGACAAAATCCAAAAACCACAGAATACATACCAATTGTATTTGTAAAATAGTAAAACAGGTTTGAAAAACAACCTACGATTGCAAAAACGACCGACAGATAGAAACGGACATAAACATCGCGATGAAACCAATCCAATAGCCGCATATAACAACAGGTATGTAAGACAGTCGATGCCAAGGAAACTTTGTCAGAATTACCAGGCACACTCGTATTGTCACGTAGATAAATTATCAATGACTACGTACTAGGAGTACGAATTATTCATACATACATTTACCATTTCTGAATGTAAAGACCAGTCTCATTTGGCTTAAAGTCAAAAAGTTATTTTCAAATATAAATGATTTTTTCGTGCATTTTTCTGCAAGAACTCGCGACACGATATGGAAGGCTTCAATAAGGGCTAGCTTACTGATTAGTGCTTTTAGAATATGAAATACTACCTTTCTATTGGATTACAACAGAAGAGTTCGATTTTATTTAGCATACTGACCCATTAAGTCTACCCAGCCAAAGACAAGGCTTGTGCGATAGACCATGATGGTCTCAAAGCGGTAATGAACATCCAAATCCACATATGAGGAATTAGCATAAACGTCCGGCGGCAGAAATGCGGGGCGGACATCGCTGATGTAGTTCAGCGAGTAGCAGTTGCGAAAGCATTTGCAAGACATGCCCTCGAAGTTGTTGCGCACAAAGTCCTTCTCCCCAGGCTGGTGCGAGTAAAGAAGCAGGTCTGGTTGTATATAGATATATGATAAAGATTAGTATTTGGCCTTTGCTGGAAATGGTCGGGCGCTACTAACCATTGTGCTCCGCCAAGCAGAGTAAGTCCTGCGCCCGGCACGACCGATATTGGCCTGGCCAAAATATCAATTATTCAATAAAATAGAGTGGTTGGCAAAAGTTGCTTACCCGGTGGAAAAAGTAAGTCCATTGTGCAGTTACAGTAGCGCACCAAGTACTCCTGGTGGCATTCCGAAAGGCAATTCTCAATCATGTATACGTAGCCCTGCAGGGACTTGAAATCCCTACTGTTGTGCTCATCCTTTGGGCATTCACAGTGCGGAAATAACTGCAAGTTAGGGATTGAATTGAATCAAGTTACAGTCGGTTTTAACTCACATCGAACACACACTGGCGCTGGTCGGATCGAACACCTCGCGTGTCATTATCATAGAAGTAGATGATCGGTTCAATCTCTAGAGTGGTTTCCGTGTTCGAGGGAATGTAAAATGGATTATTGTGCCACACGAAGGGTTCGGTTACCATAACGTCGATGCCCTTTAATTCAGCCTCTTTGTTGTTTCCCGGCCAGTGCTTAGCTGGCTGGATAAGGACCCTTACGGAGAGAGCGCTCATGGGACCTGCCGATCCTGTGCGCCAGGGCCACATGGGATCGAGTAGCTGCATCCTCCTGCCCTCATCGGTTTCTAGGGAGTTGAATGCCCAGCACAGTCCGTTCTTGCTGCGCCGCTTCGAGAAGATGTCGCAACAGTTGTAGGCGTAGTGCCGCCACTGGCAGTCTGAGAGCAACTCATCGCAGCGCCAGGTCATAAAGTCCACCACCTGACTAAAATTGATGTAGTTCAGCAGCTCGGTTGGCTGGTTGCGCAACCGTTCGAAGGACTGGAAGTGGCCAAAGTAGGCATCGTCGTAGCTGCCCACGATGTGCTCGAAGAGGGACATTTGGGCAGAGTCGTTGACGTTTGACATGAACCTTGTCTTTGCCTGAGCCAGGCGCTGCCAGTTGAGGCGGTTGCGGTTGCAGATCGTTATCACCGGAAAAGGTATGCGGTACACCGGGTACCGAGTGCTGTCCACCACAGTCTGAAAGTGGGCGGCGTTGTAGCGGGCCGAGAGAATCAGGCACACGTAAACCGCTCCCAAGAACGCACTTACAAAGGTGCACAGCCAGACAAAGCGCTCCCAATTACTTGCCCGGGCACTGAGGAGCCTATCCAGGCCATGTATGGTAGTGCGTTTGCCGAATCGCAGGGCCAACTGCCAAGCGGACTGGGCAAACCGACTGGGACCCGATGGCTGTGGCTTTGGCAGGGAAAAGTGAGCCAGCGTCATGTCTGTATCTGAGCCACTGAGTCTGGTCAAGGAGCACGCCAGGTTTTTATACAATTTCAAGCGTGTGCGTGCTGAAATGCAGCGCTAATTAGGTGCTATTTAACGCCTTGTCGTGCCACAAAACGCCGTTGACGTGCAGCCCACTATTAGCCCGATGGCTAAGCAAACTGTCACCAAAAGGTCAAATAAATCGATTGCTTATTCCCATACGATTTAACCTGATTTGCAGCTAATGGCCACCTTAGGGGGATTCCCATCCAGATGCCATCATTTGAAAAATTAAAAAAATTAAACTTTCAAAATTCAAAAAGATTCTAAAAATAAAATTTAAGGAGGCCGAAAGCGGGCGGAGATTTTAGTCAAAAGCTTGCACGATTTTTGTAAAATCGACGAGTATATGAAAAGTTTCAAACGAAACGATCTAAAAATGTGTCGGAAAGTTGTATTATATTTATTGTTTTTTAACATTTACGCATGAAATGTAAAATATTTCATTTTTGTAATAGCTGCAGCGGCCTGCCGAAGTTTGTTTCCTTTTTGGTTGACTTTAAAGTCAAACCTTTTTTAAGCTAAATTAAACTTTTAAGCTTACTAAAATGTTCGTTTCAAAAGGTGGTTGTGCAAGTAGTAGTGCAAGTTTTAGGGGTATAGTTCTGTACGTCCTCATATATCTCGACAACTACATAAAATATAAAAATGTTCTTTATTCCAAATAATATCAATATTATAGAACAAGAAAAAAATCGAATATTTTTCGCACTGCACGGGAACTCTATGTTAAGGTGTAAAGCTAATTAGCATTAAATTCAATTGAATGCCATCAATTGCAATTGATTTGCACACAGTGATTAAAAATGACCCACAATGGATTAGAATGGGGTAGGTTGTGGGTATGGGGCGAGTAAAACCTGCACCCAAACAAAAAAGCAAGCCTACGTTTTTATACCCTTGCCGCTTAATCAAAAATGTAATCTCCCATATAAACAAATCTTTATTTGAGACTGTTTAAAAGGTTTAATTTTGTATATGTAATTATTAATATATTAAAAACAAGAGAGAACGCTATAGTCGAGTGCCTCGACTATTTGATACCCGTTACTCAGCTAAACAACTTAATATAAATATGCCTTCTTGTATGTTTTTCGCCGCTCGAATTAGCACCTTGGACAGCTGTTCCAAAGTCATCCGTTAGACGGCGCTATTGTACTGCGCCATCTACCCCAAGACATTGGTACCACGGGCCATGAAAGGCGGAAATGTAGGCGCTAGCCAGGCTTAAGCGTTTAATGGGTTTTTGGGCGTTAGAGTGGGCGTGGCAAACTTTTATTAGGCCAATCGATAGGTATTGACGAAACAAATACATATCAAGTAAAATTTTCATAATAGCATCAAAACTGTGGCCACAGCTTGTGGCTTGAAACAAACTTGCGCTGCGTAGGAACTCCTAAAATCTACATGCAAAATGCCAATCTTCTAGCTTTTATAGTTTCCGAAATCCCAGCGTTCATACGGACAGACAGACAGACGGACAGACAGACGGACAGACGGACATGGCTAGATCGACTCGGCTAGTGATCCTGAACAAGAATATATACACTTTATAGGGTCGGAAACGCTTCCTTCTACCTGTTACATACTTTTGTACGAATACAAAATACCCTTTTACTCTACGAGTAACGGGTATAATAAGTTTTCTTATAATAGGAACATATTCGCCTAGAAAAATTGTTTTTTTTTAAATAGCTAATCATCTCAGCCGATGCTAAAAATAGTTGCCAGTTAGTTAAACCAGCGACCTAAAACCTAGTTCAACACCCAGCCCAGTCAATGTTATTTTGTTATTTTTATACCCTTGCAGAGGGTATTATAATTTTGCTCAAAAGTGTGCAACGCAGTGAAGGAGATATCTCCGACCCACTAAAGTATATATATTCTTGATCAGGATCACCTCCTGAGTTGATATAAGCATGTCCGTCTCTCCGTCTATTTCCTATGGGTTTTATATTTGGCCAATCAATCCGACCTAATAAATTTCATAAGGATCGGTCGACTATATCCTATAGCTGCCATATAACTGATTGATCGGAAATGACATAACTTTGGCGTTTGTAAAGTTAGGAAGTTGGGATTTTCTATGGGTTTCTATTGGCCAATCAATCTGACCTACCAAATTTTATAAGGATCGGACGACTATATCCTATAGGTGTCATATAACTGAACGATCGGAAAAGCCATAACTATGGTGTTTTTAAAGATAGGAAGTTGGGATTTTTTATGAATTTTACTTTTGGCCAACCGATCCGATTTTGGAGAATATAATTTACAGAATATTCTTCAAGGGTATATCAACTTCGGCTCCGCCCTAAGTTAGCTTTCCTTTCCTGTTTTTTTTATTAAATTTATATTTTATAAAAACAAAAATAAAGAATTTAATTAAAGAATTTAATTTACTTCTTTAAAAGTAAAAAGATGAAAGAACTATTTTATTTGACCCCAAGAACTTTAAAAGACAGCCCGAGAATAAACAAATTAATTTTTTAATGTCTAATATTTTTGTTATGCAATATTAATGAGATTGAGTTGTTTACAATGCAGATCCAAAAGCGAATATTACAGCCTTATTATTATTAAAATATATATAATATTGTTTTCTTGAATTGGCTCTTGTCAATAACTCTTAACTTATACATTTTTGTATAAACAACTTTTTTTCAAAAATTTTAACTGCTACAAAATTTGTTCGTTACCGATATGAAGAGAATCAAAACCGTAATAAAATTAGTTGAGTTGGTTGGAAACGTAAACAAACCCAATGTTTTGAACATCTGAAAATGTTTTGCAATAAATGTTTATATAAATAGGAACATATTATTCTCCTAGCAGCAAGGGTATGTAAATTTCGACTCGCACAAGTGAGCTTCCGTCCAATTCTTAGAAATATCCATAGATTTGTAATGTCGATTTAATGTAACTTAGATGGCTGCACTCAATGATAGGTTCGGATTGGTCCGATTTAATGACTCTTTATTTACATACACCAAGAAAAATATGTGAGTCGCAAACTAATAAGTGTGGCTTAAAATGGCAATATACCTACAATCAATTTTCTGGTTACACCGGGATACTGAGTAAGTGTCAATAATTATAAGCAATTTCAAATTTAAAATAAAATATATTTTAGATCAGATAAAAAACCCCCAAACAGGACACAGAATATATTCCGTACACGTTGTAAATAATATAAATAATAAATATTCAATAAAGTAATGTCCCACTGAAAATATCCAAGGAACGTGACATTGCATAGCTGCATACTGACGTGTCTCAAGGATAATGATCTCATTAAAAACATTTAAACAATTGATGTCGAAACAGAGGCCGATTTTTGTTGGTGTATGTCCAAAACCCTCAAAGATTTGAAGCTCTTCAAGCATGGATATAAAAGCATTGCCCCACCTATAAATGACTAATCGCAAAATGTTTTCGCGTTCAATTGGTAAAGTCAGGCAAGTTGTGCCAGTTGGTGCACGGCGGCAGAGTCCAGAAGCTTTAGCGGGAAGTAATTTAAAATTGAACAACGAAACTCATTGGACTGGCCTGCTCGATTGCTACATATCCAGATCGCACATACACGGATTGTATTTACTCCTTTTACCGACAATGCGGCGACGTATGCGGTGAGAGTTTCTAATAAAGACAGAGTTCTGAATAATTTAATTCTTTTTGATAGGATTCTGTGGTTCATAGCTTTGATATGCGCGGGCAGTGTTCTCCTATACGTTAGCTATTTGTTGGGGGAGCGATACGAAAATAAACAGTTTAAGACAATTGTCGCCCATTCGCATGCCTCCATTCATCGTATCTCCTTTCCAGTGGTCATCATTTGTAACAAGAACAGACTAAACTGGGCTCGGCTTCCTGAAATTAGAAGGAGATATAAAATTACAGCGGCCCATGAGCGACTTTTTGATCGTATTCTTACCGCCTACGATGGGTTAAGTTTTCAGGAATTCAACGTATTCGATTCCTTGCAAGGTGAGCCCTTGGAAGATCTCAATCACCTGAATTTCACGCAAATTGTCACTGAGATGTCCTGGAGATGTGGTGAAATCCTAGGTGATTGTGTCTGGCAGACAGCGCCTCGGAATTGCTGCAAGCTTTTTCGACCCCGACGCCTGCCCCTTGGGTATTGTCTGGGTTTCAACGAGCTAGAGCAGCGACGTGGCACAGAGACTGGCATTAACACGGGCCTGCTTGTCAGACTACTACTTCAAGAAGCACATCATGCTCCGGGTAATCCAGCATCAAAAGGCTTCTTGGTGGGTATCCCGCATGGCCAAACTGATATGTTTTTATACCCTTGCAGAGCGTATTATAATTTCAGTCAAAAGTTTGCAACGCAGTGATGGAGACATTTCGACCCTAAAAAGTATATATATTCTTGGTCAGCATCACCAGGAGAATCGATTTAGTCATGTCCGTCTGTCCGTCCTACGCAAACTAGAACCTCAGTTTCAAAGCTATCTGCTTAAAACTTTCCCAAAAGTTATCTTTCTATTGCAGGTAGTTTATAAGTCGGATAGGGCGACTATAGCATATAGCTCCCATAGGAACAATCGGAAAAAAATTCAAGAACTTAGGGCTGCTATGATCTCTAAATTACCAAATAATTATCAGTAATTTAAAAAAAACAACTATTAAATTTAGATTATATTGTTTTCTAATTTCTTCGCATAGCGGCAGACATGTCTTGCCAAAGTGGCTAAGAATATCCTTTAAAGGCTCTATTCCGCAAATAAGATTTTTTAATTTTAACTAACAAAGTGGCCTTGGGTACTAGCAATACCCAAGGACACTTTGCCCGCGATCAATTATAAGTTTACATTTGCTTTTTCGTTTCCTATAATATAGCCCTACATTCTAGTTATATTCAAAAACCCAAAATGATTATTAAACTTATAAACTTGTCGTCTGATCAGCGACGTTGATTTGCTTGCATAAATTGGCACCGCAATGTTGAACTTTAAGGCAATTTTCCTTTATCTTCTATGCTGTTGTTTAAATGAAAACAAAATATTTTTAGATAGAATCATTACAATCAATCACAATAAATAGAAAATCAACCACATGTGTCCAGAAATTAATATTTAATAAGCAGGATCAAGGCAAATCTAATGTTTGGTGGAAGGATCCCCAGAAGCAGATTTTAGCATTCGGAGCCTTTTGCGACATATTAAAGAACCCACGCCGTTGCAAAATGCAAGGCAAACTGGCCGATCAATGGATTTAAGAGGCCAAGAATGCGTAAGTATCGAATGAATGGATAATGTCAACTCCCACACTCATAGCAAAATTAACCCTAAATTTTAGAAATTCGCCATAAAACTTTATTTTTTCTAACTCCAAGAAAAGATTTCTATTTTCAAGGAATTTTTTTTCAAAACAAGAAAACTTTTCTTGATTCCAAAAAAGAATTTCTATATTTTAGTAAAAATGGTTCTTGTTTTTAAATATTTTTTCCTAAAATTAGGAATTCTGTCCTAAAAAATCATTTACCATAAAAATAGAAAAATTTTCTCAAATTAACCTTAAAAATTCGATTCTTAAATATAGAAATATTTTCTAAAAAATAAAAATGAATCCCAAAATATAAAAATATTTTCTAAAACATATGACAATTTCTAAAATATCACACCCTGACCATAAAATTGTTCTAACCCTGTCCGAGTAGCCTAGGGGTTAGAACGTCTGACCTGAAATCTAAGCACCGCAAGTTCAATTTCAGCTGCCGTCGGGCCATACATCTTTCTTTTCTTTTGCTTGTGTTATAAACACACCTGAAAAGTAATGCTTAGAATGACCAAAAGTTTTACCCTTTATTAAAAATTAATTAAAATATTTCTTGTCATATGAAATATCATCTAAGAAAATGTATTTTAAATATTTCGACTTTCACAGTTGCGACTTCACGAGTTCTAAAAAATATTTTAAACTAATATTCTTGGCTAACGCCCCATCATATAGTCCTTGGTTTTGCCGTGCCTTCTTCGCGCGCGACCGTGGCTCCATTCAATGTCTTTGAACTCACGCGCGGTAGACCTGGGTTCGAATCCCACCGACGGACAAATACAATTACAAGTTTTTTCGGATAGATACTTATCGGAGCTTACTTGTAAGAACTGAAATAAATCATAATTGTACACAATTTCTCTCTGTTCCCCCACAGAATTCTAGCTGAAATCGATCATGACAATTCATTAGTGCAATATTAATACAAGCTTTGTAACTTTTCTGAATGAAAAGTGAAGTGCTTAGATCATATACATATACACATAAGTCCATAAATCCTGAATGAAACATTACATCATGATGAAGAATGTGAATGTAGGCACAATTTATGGGTAAGATGCCCAACTTTTAAGAAATATTTTGCTATTTTTTAGAAAAGGTTTTCTTGTTCTTAGGGCCCTTTGCCTAAAGCCTAGTACTCAGATCGACGAAAACTGTACGCCAGTCATGAGAGAGAGTGAGAGGCAAACAGCTGACATTCACTTTTCGTCAGGCTTTTTTTTCACCTCGGTACTCAGATCGACGAAAATAATACCAAAAAATTACCTCGCGTTGCCAACCATCTGAAATGAACTTTTGGTGAGCCCTAGCGTAAAGATTAAAAAATTTAATCTTTTGGCGTGCGCTTCTCACTGAACATTTTAAAAAATGGAGGGAAAAAATCAAAAAACTCGCAAGAGTCGATTGCAGGAGTTTACATGTGAGGACAAAATAACATTAATACTATCTGGGGTGCCTCTTGTCAGAGCAAAGTGTTTCTTAGGTCAAAAATGTACGAAAAAACACAATAAAAGTGCAGCTATGGACTTTAAATTAGCAAATAATTATCAGTAAATTAAAAACACAACTGTTAAATTTAAATTGTATTGTTTTTTAATTTCTTTGTACAGCGGCAGACTTGTCTTGCCAACGTAGTTAATAATATCATTTAAATGCTCTTTCCCGCAAATACGATATTTGAATTTTAACTGTCGATTTTCTGTTAATATTTCTTCCTATGGAAGATATGTGATTGTATGTCGTTGGTTTTCATTACGATATACATTTTACCTGAAAAAGACGAACAAATTTGCATCCAGAAAGATATAAAATTGAGACGGTCGAAAATGCATCCTTTACTGCGTTGCAAGCCTCTGACTTGAGAAATGTATAAAAATACTCTCTACGAGAGGTTTACTAATTACAGATAATTAAAGTAGCCTGTAATGTTAATCCCTAAGCACCGCACATTTCACAGCTGACTGTAGTGGAATCCTCGGTGTGGTTCGGGTTCGCAATCGAGGTGGTGCCTCATTCCCGCACTAACGTGGCCGTCACAGCGGTATATCACTACTTCGACGAGAGCACATTGAGCCTGCCGTCGCGGTGACGGCGGTGTGTTATGGACTATGAACAGGACAGCGAGCACTTTCAGACCCTGGAAGGCCAGAAGTACATGTTGGAGAACTGTCAGGCCCAGTGCCAGCAGCGGTACCTGCTACGATACTGCAACTGCTCCCTGGACCTTTTTTATCCGCCATCTGACTACGCCGCCTGTCGGCTGAAGGACCTGCCCTGTCTGGCATCCCACAACCGCTTGCTGCAGAACTTCGAGCAGCCTGGAGAGCATCCTTATGTGCACAGGGAGGAGTCCGGCCTAGTCTGCGAGTGCCTACACAATTGCAAGTCCCTGACCCTGATGACTGATATGCGCAAGAGCGTCCAACAGCCCTGGCTGCAACCCAACCCAAACATAAGCGAAAGCATGCTGCTCAACGTGTACTTCAAGAAACCTTCCATGCTGGTGTACAAGACAAACTTAATTTACACCTGGGTGGACTTGATTGGTATGTTAAGAACTACATATGTATGTACATATGTTCTTTTTTAAAATTGTCCGAAGTCATAAAGTATTTTCCCCTTTCACATTTCAGTGTCCTTTGGAGGCATTTGTCAACTTTGTTTGGGTTGTTCTATTATTAGCCTCATCGAGTTTTTGTTCTTTGCGCTATTTAAAGTACCACAACTATATTGGAAGCGTTTAATAATTACAAAATAAATTCATGTTCAAACAAGAAACTTTGACAAGCCGAAGTTTATATACCCTTGCAGTTATTACAAAACGATCGATTTCTATTCCTATATTAATAAAAACAATGAAGCTATGTCGATTTTGCATTGCATTTTGCCTTCGTTTCTATGGCAGCTATATGATATTGTTCTCCGATTTTAATTTAATTAAAACCGTAAGTCAATAATATTTAAATAATTCCAAATCCCACAGAACAACAAAAAAATATACAACATCAAAGTTATACTTGTAATGGTCGTCCAAATTCATAAGTCTCCAAAAATTTAAGCTAACCCGCCATACGATATTCGAAAACACCTCCCAGCCCTATCCGATACTTAGATAATAGCCATCAGCTGGTCCAGTTTGACAGATCGGTGTCATCTCAAAATATCGCAAAACTAAGTTTCCAAGTTCAGGCGAGGCCCTTATAGTTTCTTTTCCGTTTCAAACCCGCATATGAGCAGACGTAAAAATTGGAGAAGATAACATATTGTTCCTTTGGGCATATGGTATCCACCTGCCATTTACTTTGATCGCACCTTAACCAAAGACATCCGCTGCCAAAGCCAGTTAATTTGCCAATTGAACTTCGTTCTCATTTTTGGTGGAATCGTTACGGTAAATATTTAATTGCTGGCATTGCAATCACACAGATTTAAAAGTTACTTCCATTCCGCACAGATTGCTGCCTTTCATGGCTAAATAGGGTCTGGCTACGCCGCCTAGTTGTGTATTAAGTAGATCAAAAGTCAACATTACCCTCCCAAAAAGTTACATAACTTCATCAAAAGGTCACGAGTTGTCAGATCTCCAGTGGAATAGGTGTACTTAAGCCTGCAAACATCGTCGCCAAAAAGGCTGGACTTTACGGCCAGTGTCTACAACAAAACACAACGACACATCTCTACCCTACCCCTCACCCCTGTTGCGCCTACAGTCGCGGTACAGTTTTGCTAGTGGACAAATATAGCACACCCAGCTTCAACGAGGGGTAGTGGTACGAACCGCCGACATCCGACGAACTACATAATCCCGGCATAGACCAGCTTTCCCGGCTTAGATTAGTTTTCCAACTCTAAAACAAAACCCAGAAATTGTGCTCTTCGTTCAGCTTAATAGATGTAGCTCCCTGAAAGTATTTTTTTTATATACATAAGTGTAGAAACGGTGATCGTTAAAAGCTAATGTCGCGCTTTGTAAACGCCAGTTAATTGTTTAAGTGATTGCTAGTCGCCACAACACACTACACTAGTTGGGTGTATAAGTTAACACGGTCACCCGGCAACAGAGAAGTTGCCAAGCTGATCACGCGTAGCCGGCATGAGAATAATGCAAAGCCAGCGACACCTGCGGTTATTGCACAACGACGGTACCAGAAGCCCAAGCTTCGGTCAGCGCTATCAGCGGGCAATGCACTGCGACGCTACCGACGGCTACCCAACACCAGACACGGGGCGCCGGGTCAGCACTTTCAGGGCATAGGGCTAGCTTTCGTTATAAGAATTTATGTACTTCGTATTTAGTTGAATTTTGGAAATAAATCGCGACGGTCATCGCCTCTCGAAACCCAAGTCTTCTCATTCGCGCAGCACCGCGCGTCTTAAGTAAAATCATGAATAAGGAATTCATTAATTTATACAAAAGTGCGGATATAACTATCAAAACCCCGGAAGAAATTTAATTATAACCACCAAAAAAAAGCAGACCCCATGCAGAACTAATATTTTATTAAACTTAAGAGCTTAAACCGCTCTTAGCCCAGTTCATCGTGAAGGCCTTCGACGAGGATTGGAAAGGGGTAAGTGCATTCTAACCACATGTAATATTCTAAAATTTTAGTTCTGTCTGCATATGCCCGGAGTATATATGGCCGTGGAGAAGCAGTAATTTTGCATGTTTTGTTTTGATTATCACTTCCAACTCTCTTATCGCGAGCCAGCATTATGTTAAAGACAAATAGATTTGCGATAAGTGAATTGTTGTGAGCTTTAATATTCCAAGTTCTTTCTTTCCATTTTGTATATTTTCTACCCTTTTCAGCTAGTGTGAGTGTTGTTATGCGCGAGTAGGAATAATTTTCAATGTATAAATATAAACCTAGGTATAGCTAGTTCATAAAATAAACCCTAATGAAGTTTAATCCTGAAGCTACTGTTAGTCAGTTTTTGTTTCTCTAACTGGAAATATTGAAGTAATAAAATTTTGTAACCATGTTTAAAGAAAACATTATGAGTGAGTAGAAAACTTATTTCGCGTCCTGGGAATGTGAATATTGTGATTGATAAAATATGGTGTCTTGCCGGAACAATATTAAAAATGGCCAAGACATTGGCAGGGAGGGTAACGATTTCGTGTGAGTCAATTTCCATCTAAGACTTTACCGATCGTTCTGGTTTACTTGCCTTATTCCTCTCAATTATTTGGATTAAATTTGACTGATTGTTGTGTTGCCTCGATCCCCGGCACAGACAACATTTGTGAATGATTTTGGCCATTATATTTATTTATATTTATTTAGTTTCAGTTAGGGACTCTAAAAATATTCTTAATGTAGTGTTAGTCAGTAGGGTCAGCAACTAACCCCCCAATCCCGTAAGAGCTAGTATTGACATGGGTCCCGACCCGCTGAGTTTCCTACTGTCTGATTCAGTTGAAATCGACTTAGAGTAATCAACTTATTCGAAGTTTACTAAACCATTACATAAGTTTTGGCGCCCAACACGTGGGGCAACGATACATTGTTTTTTTTGTTAAGAAACAGTTTATTTAATCCCAAATTTCTAGTGAAAAAAAAAAAAAAATAAATAAAATAACACAAATCGGAACGGATTTCTTTTATTTAGGATATCGAATTTTATAGCGTGTGTTGAAAATATCGACCAATTAGAAGACAAAGGTTAAGTTTTGTGGAAACTATATAACATCTGTATAACATCACTAGATTTAACAGCTCATTTGCTTTCGTATGACACTCATTTATATTTACTTAGAGATAACAAGGTTACTGCATTTAATAACTGTCTGGATATCGTAAGTTCAAGAAAATGGACCAAAATAAAAGCGACCGATAGTATTATATGATAGGACAGTTAACTGTATTAGATATATAAGTTGTCATCAGTTTTATGAGGAAAATGTCAAGTAAGAGGCAGACTATTTGCAGATTTCGGCTGAACTGGAATACAATCAGCATGTGCATGTGTGCATTGTCCGTTCATACAAACCAGCAAATCTTCTAACCGACGAAAACATTTATAATCATAAATAGATTCAATAGCCAGAAAAACTTATAATAGCAATAGTAATAAAAATAAACAAAACTAAAAATTTCTACATGGAATGAGGAAAGTCATAACCAGTATAGGCAAAGATCAGAATATTCACAGTCCCAAAAAGGTCAGCGAAAATAAATTATTAAAAAAAATAAATAAATAAACAAATAAAACATACCAGTAAAACTAAAAACAAAATGCCAGTCGAACATACTCCACAAAAAAACATGGCACCGGCAACTAAGCAGAATGTATGCTTAATTTGCGAGGATACAATGATTGACACTCAGCCGTTCGGCATAACTACATGCAAGCATATATTTCATAAAAGCTGTCTTGATACTAGATTTCATCCCTATAAGGAGAATGAATGTCCAGTTTGTATGGCAAAGGTTTTGTTACATGATGTGAAAGTAGTGGTAGAAAATTTTTCCCCGGAAAAGATAACGGATACAAACGGAGGTCAAAACAGACGCCCAAATACGAGATCGATGGATAGGCAACTCGAACTAGGAGAGGCATCAGCAGAGATACAGGCGGTTCAGCCGCAGCAATTTCTAATTCCTCCTGAAAGTAATAGAGGAACCAGGGGTAAAGGGGCGTATTCGCGAAGAGGTGGACGACGCGGTAGACAGACTCGAACACCTAACCGGAGTGAAGAAAATCTAAATGACGACAATTGGTCGCAACCTGATATCGAAGCTCTAGTTCGCGAGACAGTTAGGCAAATGATGTTATCTTCCTCTGTTAGACCCGCTATAAGTGCACAAGAAAATCAACAGCAAGGGCGACAGGATTATGTTAGTCCGAACGGAAACCGTTCAAGATCGCAAACTGCGTCCCTGTTCGCTGCTAATAAAGTGGCTGATATTATTCAGAAATGGGGAGTAAGATTTGACGGGAGTCCAGAAGGATTGTCGGTTGAAGAATTTTTATATCGAGTGCAAGTTCTGACTCGAGAGCATTTGGAAAATGATTGGGAAGCATTAGGTCGAAACATTCACCAGTTGTTAGTGGGAAAAGCAAGCGCCTGGTTCTGGCGATTTCATAAACGAGAAGCGGGAACAGTTTTGTCGAGCGTTTCGAGCCCAGTACAGAGAATGTCGCTCTACAACAGAGCTACGCGAGCAAATACGAGCGCGCAAACAAAAACTTGGTGAATCATTTGACACATTTTATGAATCCATTTGTAAACTTATAAACAAACTCTCGGTTTACTTTGACGAAAAAGAATTAATTGAATTAGTTCAGGGAAATTTACTACCGGATATGAAAGACAGATTACTCTTTGAAGAAATACGTTCCAGCTGCGTCGATTGGTTCAAAAGAGAGAGAACTTTTTGCAGGATGCCGGGAAAACTGGAAGGCCCAAAGATATAACTGGTCGTGTGTATGCGGTAGACGAGCATCAGCTCGAAGAAAACGAAACCGAAAACATGGCAAATGATATAGCGGCTGTGGAACGAACTCCTTCCAAAATTGTTTGTTATAATTGCGATGCTACGGGTCATGTATGGAAAGATTGTTTAGCAGAACGTCGCGTATTTTGTTACGGGTGCGGCAAGCCTCAAGTATACAACTGTTTAAAGTGTAAGAACCGTTCGGAAAACCGAACAGCGGGGGCATTCACAAGCCATCGGGTGTCCCAGTCGTAGAAGAGCAGGTCCAGCAAATAGCAGAAAAACAGAAAACGCAGACTAGTGTAAAAATAGAAACAGATCTTGAAAGAAATGATTCCTTACCTACTATATTAAGGCGTACAAAATTGAATGAAGTTTCCAGTGAAGTCCAAACCGCGTTTCGGCCATATGAAGAACGGCTTAGAAACTATTATTTAGTAAGAGATCGGATATTTTTTGAAAAGACCCAGCCCCAAAAGAGGAACACCATAAGATTAAAAAATTATTACTTGAATTTAAGAAATAGGCAAAAGAATATCGTATCTACAATATTCCAGAATAGCTTAGATAGAAGAAGTTATGCAAATGTTTCCTTTTTAAATGTTACAGAGTGGGGATTGCTTGACACAGGAGCAAATATTAGCTGTATAGGGTCCGAGTTAGCATTGCAGGATTTTAGTAGTTGTGCTGGTTATAAATCCATCGTATCCAACGTTAAAACTGCAGATGCTAAGCCACATAAGGTAACAGGAATTTTAAAAATAATTATGACATTCCAACCATTGCGTAGAGACTTATCTTAGGAATTGATTTTTGGCGGACTTTCGAATTAGCACCAAAAATAGTTGGAGCAGTCGAAAACCCACTAATCACAGAGCTGGTCGAAGATTCTTATCCGCTAACGGAGACTCAACTGCAGCAACTAGAAGCAGTAAAAAAATTGTTCCCAAACTTTGCAAAACAGGGCTTAGGCCGAACATCGTTAATAAAACATCATATAGACTTAGGAAACGCCTTTCCAGTGAAACAGAGACACTATCCCATTAGCCCGGCCGTGGAAAAGGTTCTTTATGCTGAAATTGATCGCATGTTGGAGCTTGGGGTGATAGAGCCATCAAACAGCTCGTGGAGCTCACCAATTCGGATGGTGATCAAACCGAATAAGGTCCGACTTTGTTTGGATGCGCGAAAGTTAAATGACGCGACCAAAAAGATGCGTATCCGTTACAGAGCATAGACGGCATTTTCTCTCGTCTTCCTAAGGCCAACATTATAAGTAAATTGGACCTCAAGGATGCCTATTGGCAGATTCAGTTATCGGAAGAAGCAAAACCACTGACGGCTTTCACGGTGCCGGGACGAGCTTTATTTCAATTCGTTGTTATGCCTTTCGGCTTATGCAACGCCCCATCCACTATGTGTCGTCTCATGGATGATTTGATTCCTCCAGATCTACGCCACTGTGTGTTTGGATACTTGGATGATTTGTGCATTGTGACGGAAGACTTTCAATCCCATTTGTCTGTTCTTATCCGAATTGCAGAGCAGTTTCGAAAGGCCAACCTTACGTTAAACATAAGCAAGAGTAATTTTTGTGTGACTAAAGTCAATTATTTAGGGTACATAATTGGAGAGGGAGGTATTTCCACAGATCCTGCCAAGATATCCTGTATTCTAAACTGGCCACCCCCTCGGAATATCAAACAAGTTAGAGGATTTCTAGGTGTATGCGGCTGGTATCGCCGTTTTATTTCGAATTTTGCCGAGTTGACTTTTCAGTTAACGGAACTTTTAGCAAAAAGTAAAACTTTTAAATGGTCAACAGAAGCCCAGGAAGCAATGGAATTACTCAAGATCAAGCTTACCTCGGCCCCAGTACTTCATAACCCAGACTTTACCCAAAAATTCTTTCTCCATTGTGATGCTAGTGATTTCGGTATCGGTTCAGTTTTGGTACAATTGTCAAACTCAGGTGAAGAAATGCCAATAGCATTTATGTCAAAGAAGCTTTCGAAGTCACAAAGAAATTACAGTGTCACGGAGCGTGAATGTTTGTCAGTGATATTGTCTATTGAAAAATTCCGTTGCTACCTTGAGCTCCAAGAATTCGAAGTGATAACAGATCATTCAAGCCTTGTTTGGCTGATGAGACAACAAAATGTCATAGGTCGACTAGCACAATGGATTTTTCGGCAACAGGGATTTAAGTTCACTATTTCACACCGCAAGGGGAAGGACAATATCGTACCGGATGCGTTATCTAGGATGTGTGAAGATCAAATCGAAAGCGTTGAGTTGGTGGGACTCAAAATAGATCTGGAGTCAGATGCTTTCACGGAGTCAGATTATGTAGAACTTAGAATGCGAATAGAAGAAAATGTAGACAAATTTCCAGACTTACGTGTGCATGGGAAATATGTTTACATACGGACTGAGCACCCATCAGGGAATACTGAGCAAGAAGCCGACAGCTGGAAACTTTGGGTTCCAGAAAAGCTTCGGGCAGAAGCGATTTGGCAGGCACATGATAGCGTCGTTTCTGCACATGGTGGTATACACAAAACAATAGAGCGACTAAGACGAAATCTCTTCTGGCCAGGGTTGTCGAAAGAAGTTCGCAACTATGTTAGGGAGTGTGCAATGTGTAAACATACAAAAGCTCCAAATCAAACCTTGAGACTGCCCATGGGGGAACAAAGTGTTTCACTGAGACCATTCCAACGTTTATACATTGACATTCTTGGCCCTTATCCCCGCAGTAAACGAGGATACACTGGGTTACTGATTGTTCTAGACCATTTTAGCAGATATCACTGGCTCTGTCCTCTGAAGAAAAGCACCACAGCAGTAATCAACAACTTTCTATTCGAACGAATTTTTTGTGAGTTCGGAGTACCAGAGACCATTATCAGTGACAACGGATCACAATTCAAGGCCAAGGAAAAAAAACGGACGAACGGACAAACGGACTCTCCTGGTGATGCTGATCAAAAATATATACACTTTATAGGGTCGGAAATGTCTCCTTCACTGCGCTGCAAGCTTTTGACTGAAATTATTATACCCTCTGCAAGGATATACAAATGTATAACTACTTTGCTAAGACAGATGATAAAAACATTCTACAAATTTTTGGTTTCAATATAGTCTGAAATGATCATAAAAAATAATTTTTTATGAGTAGTAAAAAATTGTACAAACTTTTTAACTTGCATTAAATTGAACAAACAATTAGTATAAAATTATATTAAATACTTAGCTATTTTGTAAAATTGTTTAAAGAGCCGGCGAATTTATTTTTAACTGCTTTTTGCCATGAGTATCGATGCTACCGATAGTTGCAATTTGTATATTTGTATTCCCCAGCTGTGATGAAGCCTAGTACTCAGATCGACAAACGAAAACGCTAGTTTAAAAACTTTAATCTTTCCAGTGAGACCAAAATTTCGAGAGTTTATTACAATTAAGCGTGCTACGGTCGTACTGTCAATCAGCTGGGTTTGTTGACAAGCAGTTAAGCCTAGTACTCAGATCGACGAAAACTGTACGCCAGTCATAGAGAGAGCGAGAGGCAAACAGCTGGCGTTCACTTTTCGTGAAGGGTTTTTTTCACCTCGGTCCTCAGACCGACTATAAAAATACCAGAAAATTGCATGCCAGACTGCGGAAATGAACTTTGGGTGAACCCTAGCGAAAAGATTACAAAATTTAATCTTTTGGCGTGCGCTTCTCACTGAACATTGAAAAAAATGCAGGAAAAAATAAAAAACCTGCAAAAAACGATTGCAGGAGTTTACATGTGAGGACAAAATCATATTAATACTATCTGTGGTGCCTCTTGTCAGAGCAAAGTGTTTCTTAGGTCAAAATTGTACGAAAAAACACAAAAGCACTTTAAATTAGCAAATAATTATCAGTAAATTAAAAAAAACAACTGGTAAATTTAAATTGTGCTGTTTTTTAATTTCTTTGTACAGCGGCAGACTTGTCTTGCCAAGGTAGGTGATAATATCTTTTAAAGGCTCTTTCCCGCAAATACGATACTTAATTTTAACCTGAACTCGTTTGTCGATCTGAGTACTAGGCTGAACATATTACAAAATGGAGGGGAAAAAAAAAAAAACCGCAAAAGTCGATTGCAAGAGTTTACATTTGAGGACAAAATAACATTGATTCTATCTGGCGTGGTTTACAAGAAATCTCAGAAATTGTTCGAAGCGAACTTAGATGCTGAAATCTTTACGGCCACAGTTTTGAGTAGATGTAAAGGAACGATACGAGATTGGAGGTGAATGGTGGAACCGTCGGCCATTATAACATCAACGTTTGTACGTAATCGAACTAATACCAAGAAGCTGGGAGACAGGACTCCATATCAATTTTGGTTCAATCGGAAACCTTGTGTCAAACATTACAAAACGTTTGGGTGTGACAACAAGCAGCTAGGTAAAGAAAAGTTTAAAGCAAAAAAAAAAATATATTATTTTTGTAGGATATTCAGAGCAGTCCAAGGCATACAGGGTCTGTGATGTCCATAGATGTTGGTCGGGAGTATGACGAGAGAGGACAAGATACAACGAAGTTATATGCAGAGGGTATTATAACTTTGGTCAAAAGTGTG
Organism: Drosophila kurseongensis; assembly: GCA_018153305.1. Classification (NCBI taxonomy): domain Eukaryota; kingdom Metazoa; phylum Arthropoda; class Insecta; order Diptera; family Drosophilidae; genus Drosophila; species Drosophila kurseongensis. The sequence continues at coordinate 461,996 of JAECXX010000089.1, forward strand.
CAACGCAGTGAAGGAGACATCTCTGACCCTATAAAGAATATATATTCTTGATCAGGATCGCGCCCTGAGTTGATATAAGCATGTCCGTCTGTCTGTCCGTCTGTCTAAAACTTTGCACACACTCTTCGATCCTTTGCACGCAGTATATAAGTCGGGACGGCCGGGATCGGCCGACTATATCCTATAGCTGCCGTATAACTGAACGATCGGAAATGCCATAACTTTAGTGTCTTTAAACTTTATATCTGATGAACTCTCGAAAAAGCAGTCACACTGGAAAGATTATAGTTTTTTCCGCTGGCACTCTTGTGTTTTAGGGGGTTAACAGGTCGAAGCCGAAGATGAAAAATGTCTGTTTTCAAACGATCTGCTCGCCCTGAGCGTTGTTTATGACCGGGAACCATCTTATAGGTTGAATTTTAATAACACGTTTGGGGATCCTTTCACCAATCTTAACATTCGATTGCTTTTTAAATATTAATTTCTGGACACATGTGGTTGATTTTCTATTTATTGTATTTAACAGTAAATAAATGATTCTATCTAAAAATATTTTGTTTTTATTTAAATATCAGCATAGAAGATAAAGGAAAATTGCCTTAAAGTTTAACATTGCTGTGCCCATCATTTAGTTAATTTATGCAAGCAAATCAACGCCGCTGATCAGACGACAAGTTTATAAGTTTAATAATCATTTTGGGTTTTTGAATATAACTAGAATGTAGGGCTATATTATAGGAAACGAAACAGCAAAAGTAAACTTATAATTTATCGCGGACAAAGTGGCCTTGAGTATTGCTAGTACCCAAGGCCACTTTGTCAGTTAAAATTAAAAAATCTTATTTGAGGAATAGAGCCTTTAAAGGATATTCTCAACTACTTTGACAAGACATGTCTGCCGCTATGAGAAAAAATTAGAAAACAATATGATCTTTTTTTAATTTTTTTTTTTTTGTATCACTGATAATTATTTATTAATTTATTAAAAAACGAGTTCGCCAGCGGAAAAAACTTTAATCTTCCAGTATGACAGGATTTTTGAGAGTTCATCAGTATTGAGCGTAGAGAAGCACCGCAAAAGATTACATTTTTTTAACCCTAGTACTCAGATCTACGAAAACGGTACGCCAGTCATGAGAGAGAGCGAGAGGCAAACAGCTGGCTTTCACTTTTCGTCAGGCTTTTTTTTCACCTCAGATCGACGAAAAAAATACCAGAAAATTACTTCGCGTTGCCAACCACGTGAAATAAACTTTTGGTGAAGGTCACGAGTTGTCAGATCTCCAGTGGAATAGGTGTACTTAAGCCTGCAAACATCGTCGCCAAAAAGGCTGGACTTTACGGCCAGTGTCTACAACAAAACACAACGACACATCTCTACCCTACCCCTCACCCCTGTTGCGCCAGTTTTGCTAGTGGACAAATATAGCACACCCAGCTTCAACGAGGGGTAGTGGTACGAACCGCCGACATCCGACGAACTACATAATCCCGGCATAGACCAGCTTTCCCGGCTTAGATTAGTTTTCCAACTCTAAAACAAAACCCAGAAATTGTGCTCTTCGTTCAGCTTAATAGATGTAGCTCCCTGAAAGTATTTTTTTTATATACATAAGTGTAGAAACGGTGATCGTTAAAAGTTAATGTCGCGCTTTGTAAACGCCAGTTAATTGTTTAAGTGATTGCTAGTCGCCACAACACACTACACTAGTTGGGTGTATACAAAAGTGCGGATATAACTATCAAAACCCCGGAAGAAATTTAATTATAACCACCAAAAGAAAGCAGACCCCATGCAAAACTAATATTTTATTACATAACATAACTATTATCCCCCCAAACGCATGGGCTTAAACCGCTCTTAGCCCAGTTCATCGTGAAGGCCTTCGACGAGGATTGGAAAGGGGTAAGTGCATTCTAACCACATGTAATATTCTAAAATTTTAGCTCTGTCTGCATATGCCCGGTCTATATATGGCCGTGGAGAAGCAGTAATTTTGCATGTTTTGTTTTGATTATCACTTCCAACTCTCTTATCGCGAGCCAGCATTATGTTAAAGACAAATAGATTTGCGATAAGTGAATTGTTGTGAGCTTTAATATTCCAAGTTCTTTCTTTCCATTTTGTATATTTTCTACCCTTTTCAGCTAGTGTGAGTGTTGTTATGCGCGAGTAAGAATAATTTTCAATGTATAAACCTAGGTATAGCTAGTTCATAAAATAAACCCTTATGAAGTTTAATCCTGAAGCTACTGTTAGTCAGTTTTTGTTTCTCTAACTGGAAATATTGAAGTAATAAAATTTTGTAACCATGTTTAAAGAAAACATTATGAGTGAGTAGAGAACTTATTTCGCGACCTGGGAATGTGAATATTGTGATTGATAAAATATGGGGTCTTGCCGGAACAATATTAAAAATGGCCAAGACATTGGCAGGGAGGGTAACGATTTCGTGTGAGTCAATTTCCATCTAAGACTTTACCGATCGTTCTGGTTTACTTGCCTTATTCCTCTCAATTATTTGGATTAAATTTGACTGAATGTTGTGTTGCCTCGATCCCCGGCACAGACAACATTTGTGAATGATTTCGGCCATGATCGGGTGGTTATTTAGTTTCAGTTAGGGACTCTAAAAATATTCTTAATGTAGTGTTAGTCAGTAGGGTCAGCAACTAACACCCCCAATCCCGTAAGAGCTAGTATTGACATGGGTCCCGACCCGCTGAGTTTCCTACTGTCTGATTCAGTTGAAATCGACTTAGAGTAATCAACTTATTCGAAGTTTACTAAACCATTACATACTTTTTTGATTTATTTTTTCCGATTGTTCCTATGGGAGCTATATTATACATTTGCACGGGTCGTTCCAACTTATAAACTACCTGCAATCCCATTTGTCTGTTCTTATCCGAATTGCAGAGCAGTTTCGAAAGGCCTTACGTTAAACATAAGCAAGAGTAATTTTTGTGTGACTAAAGTCAATTATTAAGGGTACATAATTGGAGAGGGAGGTATTTCCACAGATCCTGCCAAGATATCCTGTATTCTAAACTGGCCACCCCCTCGGAATATCAAACAAGTTAGAGGATTTCTAGGTGTATGCGGCTGGTATCGCCGTTTTATTTCGAATTTTGCCGAGTTGACTTTTCCGTTAACGGAACTTTTAGCAAAAAGTAAAACTTTTAAATGGTCAACAGAAGCCCAGGAAGCAATGGAATTACTCAAGATCAAGCTTACCTCGGCCCCAGTACTTCATAACCCAGACTTTACCCAAAAATTCTTTCTCCATTGTGATGCTAGTGATTTCGGTATCGGTTCAGTTTTGGTATAATTGTCAAACTCAGGTGAAGAAATGCCAATAGCATTTATGTCAAAGAAGCTTTCGAAGTCACAAAGAAATTACAGTGTCACGGAGCGTGAATGTTTGTCAGTGATATTGTCTATTGAAAAATTCCGTTGCTACCTTGATCTCCAAGAATTCAAAGTGATAACAGATCATTCAAGCCTTGTTTGGCTGATGAGACAACAAAATGTCACAGGTTGACTAGCACGATGGATTTTTCGGCAACAGGGATTTAAGTTCACTATTTCACACCGCAAGGGGAAGGACAATATCGTACCGGATGCGTTATCTAGGATGTGTGAAGATCAAATCGAAAGCGTTGAGTTGGGGGGACCCAAAATAGATCTGGAGACAGATGCTTTCACGGAGTCAGATTATGTAGAACTTAGAATGCGAATAGAAGAAAATGTAGACAAATTTCCAGACTTACGTGTGCATGGGAAATATGTTTACATACGGACTGAGCACCCATCAGGGAATACTGAGCAAGAAGCCGACAGCTGGAAACTTTGGGTTCCAGAAAAGCTTCGGGCAGAAGCGATTTGGCAGGCACACGATAGCGTCGTTTCTGCACATGGTGGTATACACAAAACAATAGAGCGACTAAGACGAAATCTCATCTGGCCAGGGTTGTCGAAAGAAGTTCGCAACTATGTTAGGGAGTGTGCAATGTGTAAACATACAAAAGCTCCAAATCAAACCTTGAGACTGCCCATGGGGGAACAAAGTGTTTCACTGAGACCATTCCAACGTTTATACATTGAAATTCTTGGCCCTTAACCCGCAGTAAACGAGGATACACTGGGTTACTGATTGTTCTAGACCATTTTAGCAGATATCACTGGCTCTGTCCTCTGAAGAAAAGCACCACAGCAGTAATCAACAACTTTCTATGCGAACGAATTTTTTGTGAGTTCGGAGTACCAGAGACCATTATCAGTGACAACGGATCACAATTCAAGGCCAAGGAAAAAAAACGGACGAACGGACAAACGGACTCTCCTGGTGATGCTGATCAAAAATATATACACTTTATAGGGTCGGAAATGTCTCCTTCACTGCGCTGCAAGCTTTTGACTGAAATTATTATACCCTCTGCAAGGATATACAAATGTATAACTACTTTGCTAAGACAGATGATGAAAACATTCTACAAATTTTTGGTTTCAATATAGTCTGAAATGATCATAAAAAATAATTTTTTATGAGTAGTAAAAAATTGTACAAACTTTTTAACTTGCATTAAATTGAACAAACAATTAGTATAAAATTATATTAAATACTTAGCTATTTTGTAAAATTGTTTAAAGAGCCGGCGAATTTATTTTTAACTGCTTTTTGCCATGAGTATCGATGCTACCGATAGTTGCAATTTGTATATTTGTATTCCCCAGCTGTGATGAAGCCTAGTACTCAGATCGACAAACGAAAACGCTAGTTTAAAAACTTTAATCTTTCCAGTGAGACCAAAATTTCGAGAGTTTATTACAATTAAGCGTGCTACGGTCGTACTGTCAATCAGCTGGGTTTGTTGACAAGCAGTTAAGCCTAGTACTCAGATCGACGAAAACTGTACGCCAGTCATGAGAGAGAGCGAGAGGCAAACAGCTGGCGTTCACTTTTCGTGAAGGGTTTTTTTCACCTCGGTCCTCAGACCGACTATAAAAATACCAGAAAATTGCATGCCAGACTGCGGAAATGAACTTTGGGTGAACCCTAGCGAAAAGATTACAAAATTTAATCTTTTGGCGTGCGCTTCTCACTGAACATTGAAAAAAATGCAGGAAAAAAATAAAAAACCTGCAAAAAACGATTGCAGGAGTTTACATGTGAGGACAAAATCATATTAATACTATCTGTGGTGCCTCTTGTCAGAGCAAAGTGTTTCTTAGGTCAAAATTGTACGAAAAAACACAAAAGCACTTTAAATTAGCAAATAATTATCAGTAAATTAAAAAAAAACAACTGTTAAATTTAAATTGTGCTGTTTTTTAATTTCTTTGTACAGCGGCAGACTTGTCTTGCCAAGGTAGGTGATAATATCTTTTAAAGGCTCTTTCCCGCAAATACGATACTTAATTTTAACCTGAACTCGTTTGTCGATCTGAGTACTAGGCTGAACATATTACAAAATGGAGGAAAAAAAAAAACCGCAAAAGTCGATTGCAAGAGTTTACATTTGAGGACAAAATAACATTGATTCTATCTGGCGTGGTTTACAAGAAATCTCAGAAATTGTTCGAAGCGAACTTAGATGCTGAAATCTTTACGGCCACAGTTTTGAGTAGATGTAAAGGAACGATACGAGATTGGAGGTGAATGGTGGAACCGTCGGCCATTATAACATCAACGTTTGTACGTAATCGAACTAATACCAAGAAGCTGGGAGACAGGACTCCATATCAATTTTGGTTCAATCGGAAACCTTGTGTCAAACATTACAAAACGTTTGGGTGTGACAACAAGCAGCTAGGTAAAGAAAAGTTTAAAGCACAAAAAAAATATATATTATTTTTGTAGGATGTTCAGAGCAGTCCAAGGCATACAGGGTCTGTGATGTCCAGAGATGTTGGTCGGGAGTATGACGAGAGAGGACAAGATACAACGAAGTTATATGCAGAGGGTATTATAACTTTGGTCAAAAGTGTGCAACGCAGTGAAGGAGACATCTCTGACCCTATAAAGAATATATATTCTTGATCAGGATCGCGCCCTGAGTTGATATAAGCATGTCCGTCTGTCTGTCCGTCTGTCTAAAACTTTGCACACACTCTTCGATCCTTTGCACGCAGTATATAAGTCGGGACGGCCGGGATCGGCCGACTATATCCTATAGCTGCCGTATAACTGAACGATCGGAAATGCCATAACTTCAGTGTCTTTAAAGTTAGAAAGTTTTGATGTTTGTCAACAAGCCCAGCCGATTGACAGTACGACCGTAGAACGTTTATATCTGATGAACTCTCGAAAAAGCAGTCACACTGGAAAGATTATAGTTTTTTCCGCTGGCACTCTTGTGTTTTAGGGGGTTAACAGGTCGAAGCCGAAGATGAAAAATGTCTGTTTTCAAACGATCTGCTCGCCCTGAGCGTTGTTTATGACCGGGAACCATCTTATAGGTTGAATTTTAATAACACGTTTGGGGATCCTTTCACCAATCTTAACATTCGATTGCTTTTTAAATATTAATTTCTGGACACATGTGGTTGATTTTCTATTTATTGTATTTAACAGTAAATAAATGATTCTATCTAAAAATATTTTGTTTTTATTTAAATATCAGCATAGAAGATAAAGGAAAATTGCCTTAAAGTTTAACATTGCTGTGCCAATAATTTAGTTAATTTATGCAAGCAAATCAACGCCGCTGATCAGACGACAAGTTTATAAGTTTAATAATCATTTTGGGTTTTTGAATATAACTAGAATGTAGGGCTATATTATAGGAAACGAAACAGCAAAAGTAAACTTATAATTCATCGCGGACAAAGTGGCCTAGTACCAACTAATACCAAGAAGCTGGGAGACAGGACTCCATATGAATGTTGGTTCAACCGTGTGTCAAACATTACAAAACGTTTGGGTGTGATACTATCAGCCTAAACAAGCAGCTAGGTAAAGGAAAATTTAAAGCAAAAAAAAAAAAAATTTTTTTAGGATATTGAGAGCAGTTTAAGGCGTACAGGCTTTATGATGTCCAGAGAGCTTGGTCGGGAGTATGACGAGAGAGGACAAGATACAACGAAGATATAATTTTTATACCCTTGCAGAGGGTATTATAATTTTGGTCAAAAGTGTGCAACGCAGTGAAGGAGACATCGCTGACCCTATAAAGTATATATATTCTCGATCAGGATCGCGCCCTGACTTGATGTAAGCATGTCCGTCTGTCCGTCTGTCTGTCCGTCTGTCTGTTTCTACGGGAACTTGTCTCTCAGTTTTAAAGATATCGAATTGAAACTTTGCACACACTCTTTGATCCTTTGCACGCAGTAAATAAGTCGGAACGGCCGGGATCGGCCGACTATATCCTATAGCTGCCGTATAACTGAACGGTCGGAAATGTCATAACTTTAGTGTCTTTAACGTTAGGAATGTAACGTGCAACCTTATGTTGCACAGTATTGGACACAGATCTGACCTTGCGGGGCACGCTATAGTATCCGGCTCTAGCTCGTCGGCTTTGGGGGTGGAGGTCTTGCTAATTCAGATCTGGTACTTGCCTATTATTATTAATCGAAAATTGAGCGTGCTTGCGACGACGCACGAAATTAATTCGTAGACAATGGAGAGAAACCGGGAGAAGGTAAATTAATTCCAGTAGAGAGATAGATTAAATCAAGAGAAGAAAACAGGAAAAGGAAAATTCAGCAAACGAGACGCCGATGTTGTTACGCCTGTGGCCCGCCCTACCTAAGATCACTGGATCCCATTCATAATTCTCGTGATCCCTTTAGATACCCTTACGACCGCATAATCATCAGCAGAGTTCTAGTCAAATAACTACTCCATAATTTCGTTTAAATCCATTTTTAATAATCTAAATTAAATTCTATACCTATGTTGTCCGAGCAACATTGAGATTGGGCGAAGGCTTAAGAGAAATACAAATGCAAACGTTAATAATAAAAGGGAATACGAATTTTAGAGGTCTAAATAACAAATAGTTTGATCTTCATAAAGATAAAGGTAACAGTATAAGGTAATCTTAAATTTTAATAAGGGCTTAATATATATAAAATATTTAAAAATTTCATTGTTTGTTCCATTGATAAGTTTTACTTAATATACAAAAATATATATATATTTTCCATTATTTGGTTCTAAAGGTTGTATTTTTCTCAGTGTATTCATTTGATTTTATTTCCTTACTAGTATTATTATTTAATTATTTATTAATTTTACCTATTCTTCTAATAATGAATCGCGTTCGGCTTTCGGACAACAAATGTTTTAATAATGTTCATAAAAAAATCTCCAATTTAATTCGCTTTTAACATGTTCTCTTTAACTTTTGTTCAACTATTTTATTAATCAATAAATTCGAATGCCGAGTATAAATTAACCAAAGAATAAAAATTGTTTTGTAGTGACTCACTTTGTATTCTCCACGACGAAAGATCGATCTCCCGAGCGGTGTCTGTAAAAGAATAGCGACTCTAGATCGCAATGGGTTAAATACATACAGAGCATTCACATGTTTTAGCCAACCAATTATTTTCTTAATTAACAATTTCCTAAAACCGAACCGTTACATGATCTCAATTTTATTCTTTTATTCGGTTCTACCTACGCCTATATTTGCTGTTCCAAAAATAATTTTATTTTTTTATTTAATATTCAATTTAATATTATTTCAAAATTTTATCTCATCCGGAGTGGGTTAAAAGTTAAAGAAATTCTAACACTGTGCGACTTTATATGCCTTTAAATTAATTAAGTAGCTGCGTATCCGCGAGTCATTCGTTGCAGCACGGCTGTTCACTATTTACTTCGCTTTATCGAAGATGTGCAAACCTCAGCTGTGGGTTCACTTTCTGGCTCTCCCTAACCCCGTTGGGTAATTTTCCATTGCACGTGATCGAACCTTAACACTTGCGTTTTGGCCAAGTTAAACTTGGGCCGACTGATCGGGGCTCTTGGGGGACTACATGTTCACTGTGCACAAATTAACCAGATGCTGCTGCTCTTATTTGTTGCCTAATTAATTGCTGCTGCTGCCGGCTGAGGCGGTTACAAAAAGAGCGGCTTTTCTGTCCGCTTAGATTAGATGAACGCTCAGAAAACTCTAGGCCTTAGATCTCGATGTGAAGCTGCTGGTGCTTGGTTGTCCGCTTAGGGTGCTCCCGTGGACACAGTGGGCGACTGCGTGACTGCAAGTACGGCCGAAAAGGGGGTGCTCCCGTAGACACTGTGGGTATCCGTCGATCTTCCGGTGTTCGTAGGGCGCGTTTCTCGATGCGCTTGCTGCAGCCGCAGGTGGCCAATGCGGCTCGCTGATCCAATAGGGTTCAAGAAAATGCCTGGATTGATTGCCGACAATATAAACATATATCCCACTTGATTTATAGAACTTTTCTGCCTACCTTTTTGGGGACTTAGCGTGCTGCACTCGATTTTTAAAACTTGTGTCACTTTTTGGACTTAGCCTGCCGCACTCGAATTAAACGCGTGTGATCGCTTTGAAAACTTTAAAAGAAAAGAACGTGTCCGGAATTCGGATGTGGGTCTGTAAAGTTGGCTGCGGTGCGGAAGACGAGCTTTGTATTGCGACTCTGTTGCAGCTGACTTATGCCAGCTGATCTAATGCAGCTGCAGCTGAGGTCCACCAATTTTGGCAATGCAAAAGCTAAGTGCACATGTACCTATGTATTTATAGAGCCTACTTTCAGGATCACTACATATATACGTGGTCGTACAAAACGCTTCAGGCGCTGTTACAAAACCCCCCGCCGAAATCCAGCTAGGGTATTTACATGAGATAACCTAGATGGATACCGCCTGAAGCTAGGTCACTGGCGAATATCCTTAGCATGATAAGTGCCTAACAACCGACCCTGTGGATCTTCCAATTCGTAATAACAGTTACCCAACTTCTTACGCACTCGGGCCTTGACAAATGAAGGGCCAAACTTTGCATTGTATCCAGTTTGGAAGCAACTCTGCTTAAAATTACGTCGAAACACCTCTTGACCGGCTTTGAAAGATACTACCTTGGACCGAAGGTTGTATCGCTTTTCATTTTCAACTTGCATCTTCTGCATCCGCTTCTTAGCTTCAGTATGAACAATCTGGAAAGAGTCCGGACGGTTAAATAATACGGAACGATCGTTGAGCAAGCAAAGCTTTCTAAGCAGAGAATATGTTGCACCCGATGTGACCATATGTTGACCATAGACCATGTAGTAAGGTGACGTTCCAATACTAGAATGCACCGAGGAACGCAAAGCGCAACTAATCCTACTCAAATTCTCGTCCCAGTCTATTTGGTCTGAACGTACATAAGCCCTGATTCCTGAGATAACAGAACGATTGACGCGTTCCGAAGCGTTAGCTTGAGGAGCATGCACCGCTGTTAATACGTGCGTTACTCCGTACTGTTGCATTAGTTTCTGACATTGTTGCATTAGTTTCCGTTATCTGACACAATGGTCTCTGGCACGCCGTATGTCATAAACAGTTCACTCTCAAGATAGTTTACTACCACAGCCGTATTTATCTTCTTCACCGGCTTCAGGAATACATATTTCGAGAAGTGATCAAGCACTATAAAAATGCCAACATTTCCGCTTCGAGAGCGCGGATAGGGTCCGAGGAAATCAATAAAAAGTCGCAGGAAGAACCGTTGTGTCTCCGGAGCTAACGGCGGACGTAGAGAACAATTTGGCGACTTGGTGGATTTGCACACTTCGCAAGCATTGACATACGCTTTTACATCTTTTACTAATCCGGGCCAATAGTAGTATCGCCTAAGTCTCTCAATAGTTTTATGTATCCCGCCGTGCGAGCATAAAGGACTGTCATGAGCGCGAACAAGGACTTCCATACATACTCGTCATGAAGGGTTTCTCCCGTCAGATGTTCTGCCTTTCTATATAAATACCCACTATCGACTTTCAAATCAGGGAAATTTGCCTCGTTAGCGCTGACACTATCAACTAATCCCTTGTAACCAGCAGACTTGAAATGATCGGACTTTAAATCGACAAGTAACCCATCTTGTAGATCTATAGCAGCAAGCTCATCTTCGTTGACCCGAGAAAGTGAATCGGGAACTACGTTCAATGAACCCTTGCGGTGATCGATACGAAACTTGAAAGGTTGTAAAGCAATCGCCCATCGACCCAGTCGAGAATTTAAGTCGCGATTGGCCATAAGCCACTTAAGAGAAGCGTGATCGGTGACAATTTGAAAGCTGTGACCTTCGACGTAAGCTCGGAAATGTTTAAGAGCAACAATTGCTGCCAAACACTCTTGTTCCGTGACAGTGTAATTTTTCTGAGCCTTGTTCAACTTTTTAGACACGAAAGCAATCGGACGCTCGTCTCCTTCTTCAGAAACCTGAACCAAAACTGCTCCTACCCCGCTCTTGCTGGCATCACAATGTATTGAGAAGGGCTTAGAAAAATCTGGATTGCAAAGTACAGGCGCTTCCGTTAAACACTTCTTAAATTCCTGAAAAGCTTTTATTGCTTCAGGAGTCAAACTAAATTTGCGTTTTGTCGTCATCAGGTCTGTTAATGGGGCTGATAGAGCTGCAAAATTGGGAACGAACTTTCTATACCAGCCACAGAGTCCCATAAAGCTTCTTAGTCCACGGAGGGTTTTCGGAATCGGAAAATCTGTGATAGCCGCCACTTTCTCTGGATCTGTGCGTATTCCGCCATCACCAATAATGTGACCTAAATACCGTACTCGTCTCATACAAAACTACCACCTTGTCCATCAGTCTAGACATGCTACTCGTCGCATTACAAAGGCCGAATGGCATCACCTTAAATTGGTAAAGCGGCCTACCAGGAACAGTAAAGGCCGTTTTATCGCGAGAGTTGACTTCTAACGGCACCTGCCAATAGGCATCCTTCAAATCTAAACTGGTAATAAACTCTGCCTTGGGAAGTCGACTTAAAATCCCATTTATCTGCGGCAAGGGGTAAGCGTCTTTTTCTGTGAAGCCATTTACCTTTCGACAGTCAAGACAAATTCTGACTTTACCGGGCTTGCTTACCATAGCTATTGGCGAGGACCAAGCACTTTGCGACTCCTCTATAACGCCTAACTGTATCATCCTGTCTATTTCGGTATACATAGCCTTTTCTACGGCCGGCGAAACCGGAAAATGACGTTGTTTTATGGGTTTTGCGCTACCCACGTCTATTGAGTGTGTGATTAAATTAGTCTTCCCTAGACCTTCCTGCGTGAAAGATGGAAAACAATTGATAACTTCCGAAAGGTTTTTCCTCTGGCCTTCAGATAACACATGGGTATCAGCACTACTGCTGTCACTGGCTTTGGCTTTGGCTTCAGCTAACTCTACCTCTTCTATCGCTAGACTTTTGGAAAGAAGGTCGTAGTGCTTCCAGAAATCTATCCCCAGGTATAAGTCGTGTTTCAGAGAAGGTACAATGTAAATAGGTAAACATTTCTTAACACTTGCGTATTCTATCCCAACCTTGATCCGCCCTACTATACGCTGAGGACTTCCACCAGCCGTCACAGCATTCCTTTCCATCGCTCTAAAAGGCACATTTCCTGCCTTTAGTTCGGCTGCTAAACTGCCACCTACACAACTAATAGACGCCCCTGAATCGAGTAATCCATACACAGTGCGATCCAACAGCCGAACTGGGATAAATGGTCGAGGATCCCGAGCTGCATAAGGATTAGCACAAATGTATTCTAGGCCGGGTTCGCAACTCTTCACGGTTTGCCAGAAGGTTTTCATACGCTTTGAGCTACGCGGTTTGCGCTTTTGTAAGTCAGGTAAATAATTGATTTTATGAACAGCTGGTGTTTTCCCTATTTTATGAATTTTGTGATGGAGCAGAAAACTATTATTACTAACTAATACATCTAAAGAACTGGGATCCACAACGTCCTTCTTACTCCAACGTTGTCACTTGATTTCGTAAGGCACTCGAAGGCGTCGGTCTGAACGGCAATCTCGACGTGCCGGCTTTGGAGTTTTTTGCGCACTTAGCACAACTTGGCTTATATGTGTTGGGAGCTCCACAACCATAACAGAAAACTCTCCTTTCGGACAAACAATCCTGGTATCTGTGGCCCTCTTTCCGACAGTTCCAACACACGAGTGAAAACGCTTCTGTTTCTAACTCCTTCTCAGCTTCTTGCTCGCTTTGCTCCCCAGAATCTTGAACTATTTCTGAGATTTCTCGCCTGAATGGGCTGGTTTTTGCATACCCGTGTATCTTCTGGACTTCATCCAAGAAGACCTCGCGTCTTCTGCAAGTTTCTCTTAGCTCTTGAACAGTTCTAATTTCTACGTTAAGGATTTCATGCCTAATCTCTGGGCGTAAATTATTCTTTAGGACTCGTACAAGCTTACGAGCAGACCAGGGAACTTCTAATTGATCTACCAATCCCGATATGCTATCATAAAAGCTGTCGAAAGATATACTGGTCTTCTGCTTCCTATTTCTAATGAGCTCTTCAACATCTACATCGTCCCTTTCTTCTCGAAATTGTGTACGTAATGCTGAACACAAAAAATCCCATTGAACTCTACTCACGGACTTGTGGTAGCGCCAATAGAACTCATAGGCTTTACCTTCGAAAAGAACACTGGCATTTCTGCACAGTATTGCGAAGTTTCCCTCCAATGTCTGGTGTGTAAGTGCCTCAACTCTATATATAAAGTTGTCTACTGACACTCCTACTCCAGAATACTTCAACTTCCACCCATTGAGGATCTGAACAACCTTATCCGGCCGGGTATTTAAGTCAGATCCAATGCTCCTGTGAGAGATGGGTGATCCAGCATTGTTTGCTGCTACGTTATCGTTTCGGTTGCTTAAATTTCTTTCGTAAGGTCTATTTTGACCTTCCGTAGCGCGTGGAGGCGAATTAGATCTTAGCCCGCTATTATCATTTTCACTAGATGGCGTTACGGTCAATCGTCGGAAGCTTTCTTCTACCGAACTCTGAACTAACTCTACAAGTTTCTCAGAAAGGGTCGTGAGCAATCTCCGCTCCATATGTAACCAATTACTCGGCCCCTCAAGATGGGGTTGGCTTGCCTCACTTCTCTCTCTCTCTATACTTTTACTACCCCTGGCCTTCTCTGCGGTTGAGGGTTGGGCCAAGCCTTGTTCTAAGATTGGACCTTTAGCACGCGTTTTTGGACCCGCTGGCCTTGTAGGCAAACGGGACACTTATCGTTCCCCTTGAAATGACTCTCAATACATTTCTTGTGATACTCGTGTTGACATGTGGTAGTATACGAGTCCGCTGCACCTTTTATTTCCCTCTCGCACAACGGGCATACTGGTGCCGAAGCGCCTAGTGGAGAGTGTAACATTTTGGAAAAGAGCAACTGACGATCGAATAAAGACAACCCTTTAAATTGATACTAAACGCTCACTTTATTGCGTTTAACCAAAGCGAAAAAAAGATAACTGATCTATAATCACAAAAATACTGATTGAACTCTGCACTTGATGTCTAGCGTGTCGTAGGGTATTAATAATTATTGTTTACCGAAATTCTCTTCGTTGAGATTTAGGTTTGAGAGGTTATAGCAAGATAGTAAAAGATGATTGAAGATAGTTTGAAGATATTCTAATGAATTATTCCGGACAGAACGCCGTTCACAATAAACTCTGTCTGTATTCCGGTTTTCTTCACATCAAGAAAACTTCATACGAAAGCAAAAGAAAAATACTAACTTTCCTTAACCTTGAGTGGCTATGACCCTCTCGCAAGACAGGTCGAATATTTTTCAAATCTCTCAGTTTTCGGAAAATTTTACTTGAAGTTGTGTTAGACTAACCGTGTTTTAATTGCTCGTGGCCAGTAGATTTACTGATTTACTGTTTTCCGCAAACAATTTAAGGTCCAACAAATAGTTCTAACAAAGGAAGAAAAAGAGAGTCGAATGTTTTTACCGCCTGATTTTTTTAGCTCTGGTCAATGGGAAACACTAAAATTGTACCCCTCTTGTACTCCAAAACATAAACAGAATACACGGTGAAAATCAACTGATTCGACATAAAAGTATTAAGGAAATAAGGAAAATAAAGAAAATTCTGGAATTTATTTATCATGAGTCTTATCGAGTGCAAAAAGTTACACCCATTAAGGCCTACACGCTAGGGCGCCATTCTTTTTAAATAATAATAATTAATTATAACTGTAACGTGCAACCTTATGTTGCACAGTATTGGACACAGATCTGACCTTGCGGGGCACGCTATAGTATCCGGCTCTAGCTCGTCGGCTTTGGGGGTGGAGGTCTTGCTAATTCAGATCTGGTACTTGCCTATTATTATTAATCGAAAATTGAGCGTGCTTGCGACGACGCACGAAATTAATTCGTAGACAATGGAGAGAAACCGGTAGAAGGTAATTCCAGTAGAGAGATAGATTAAATCAAGAGAAGAAAACAGGAAAAGGAAAATTCAGCAAACGAGACGCCGATGTTGTTACGCCTGTGGCCCGCCCTACCTAAGATCACTGGATCCCATTCATAATTCTCGTGATCCCTTTAGATACCTTTACGACCGCATAGTCATCAGCTCTGCGTATCCGCGAGTCTTTAGTTGCAGCACGGCTGTTCACTATTTACTTCGCTTTATCGAAGATGTGCAAACCTCAGCTGTGGGTTCACTTTCTGGCTCTCCCTAACCCCGTTGGGTAATTTTCCATTCCACGTGATCGAACCTTAACACTTGCGTTTTGGCCAAGTTAAACTTGGGCCGACTGATCGGGGCTCTTGGGGGACTACATGTTCACTGTGCACAAATTAACCAGATGCTGCTGCTCTTATTTGTTGCCTAATTAATTGCTGCTGCTGCCGGCTGAGGCGGTTACAAAAAGAGCGGCTTTTCTGTCCGCTTAGATTAGATGAACGCTCAGAAAACTCTAGGCCTTAGATCTCGATGTGAAGCTGCTGGTGCTTGGTTGTCCGCTTAGGGTGCTCCCGTGGACACAGTGGGCGACTGCGTGACTGCAAGTACGGCCGAAAAGGGGTGCTCCCGTAGACACTGTGGGCATCCGTCGATCTTCCGGTGTTCGTAGGGCGCGTTTCTCGATGCGCTTGCTGCAGCCGCAGGTGGCCAATGCGGCTCGCTGATCCAATAGGGTTCAAGAAAATGCCTGGATTGATTGCCGACAATATAAACATATATCCCACTTGATTTATAGAACTTTTCTGCCTACCTTTTTGGGGACTTAGCGTGCTGCACTCGATTTTTAAAACTTGTGTCACTTTTTGGACTTAGCCTGCCGCACTCGAATTAAACGCGGGTGATCGCTTTGAAAACTTTAAAAGAAAAGAACGTGTCCGGAATTCGGATGTGGGTCTGTAAAGTTGGCTGCGGTGCGGAAGACGAGCTTTGTATTGCGACTCTGTTGCAGCTGACTTATGCCAGCTGATCTAATGCAGCTGCAGCTGAGGTCCACCAATTTTGGCAATGCAAAAGCTAAGTGCACATGTACCTATGTATTTATAGAGCCTACTTTCAGGATCACTACATATAAACAAAACGCTTCAGGCGCTGTTACAAAACCCCCCGCCGAAATCCAGCTAGGGTATTTACACGAGATAACCTAGATGGATACCGCCTGAAGCTAGGTCACTGGCGAATATCCTTAGCATGATAAGTGCCTAACAACCGACCCTGTGGATCTTCCAATTCGTAATAACAGTTACCCAACTTCTTACGCACTCGGGCCTTGACAAATGAAGGGCCAAACTTTGCATTGTATCCAGTTTGGAAGCAACTCTGATTAAAATTACGTCGAAACACCTCTTGACCGGCTTTGAAAGATACTACCTTGGACCGAAGGTTGTATCGCTTTTCATTTTCAACTTGCATCTTCTGCATCCGCTTCTTAGCTTCAGTATGAACAATCTGGAAAGAGTCCGGACGGTTAAATAATACGGAACGATCGTTGAGCAAGCAAAGCTTTCTAAGCAGAGAATATGTTGCACCCGATGTGACCATATGTTGACCATAGACCATGTAGTAAGGTGACGTTCCAATACTAGAATGCACCGAGGAACGCAAAGCGCAACTAATCCTACTCAAATTCTCGTCCCAGTCTATTTGGTCTGAACGTACATAAGCCCTGATTCCTGAGATAACAGAACGATTGACGCGTTCCGAAGCGTTAGCTTGAGGAGCATGCACCGCTGTTAATACGTGCGTTACTCCGTACTGTTGCATTAGTTTCTGACATTGTTGCATTAGTTTCCGTTATCTGACACAATGGTCTCTGGCACGCCGTATGTCATAAACAGTTCACTCTCAAGATAGTTTACTACCACAGCCGTATTTATCTTCTTCACCGGCTTCAGGAATACATATTTCGAGAAGTGATCAAGCACTATAAAAATGCCAACATTTCCGCTTCGAGAGCGCGGATAGGGTCCGAGGAAATCAATAAAAAGTCGCAGGAAGAACCGTTGTGTCTCCGGAGCTAACGGCGGACGTAGAGAACAATTTGGCGACTTGGTGGATTTGCACACTTCGCAAGCATTGACATACGCTTTTACATCTTTTACTAATCCGGGCCAATAGTAGTATCGCCTAAGTCTCTCAATAGTTTTATGTATCCCGCCGTGCGAGCATAAAGGACTGTCATGAGCGCGAACAAGGACTTTCTCCCGTCAGATGTTCTGCCTTTCTATATAAATACCCACTATCGACTTTCAAATCAGGGAAATTTGCCTCGTTAGCGCTGACACTATCAACTAATCCCTTGTAACCAGCAGACTTGAAATGATCGGACTTTAAATCGACAAGTAACCCATCTTGTAGATCTATAGCAGCAAGCTCATCTTCGTTGACCCGAGAAAGTGAATCGGGAACTACGTTCAATGAACCCTTGCGGTGATCGATACGAAACTTGAAAGGTTGTAAAGCAATCGCCCATCGACCCAGTCGAGAATTTAAGTCGCGATTGGCCATAAGCCACTTAAGAGAAGCGTGATCGGTGACAATTTGAAAGCTGTGACCTTCGACGTAAGCTCGGAAATGTTTAAGAGCAACAATTGCTGCCAAACACTCTTGTTCCGTGACAGTGTAATTTTTCTGAGCCTTGTTCAACTTTTTAGACACGAAAGCAATCGGACGCTCGTCTCCTTCTTCAGAAACCTGAACCAAAACTGCTCCTACCCCGCTCTTGCTGGCATCACAATGTATTGAGAAGGGCTTAGAAAAATCTGGATTGCAAAGTACAGGCGCTTCCGTTAAACACTTCTTTAATTCCTGAAAAGCTTTTATTGCTTCAGGAGTCAAACTAAATTTACGTTTTGTCGTCATCAGGTCTGTTAATGGGGCTGATAGAGCTGCAAAATTGGGAACGAACTTTCTATACCAGCCACAGAGTCCCATAAAGCTTCTTAGTCCACGGAGGGTTTTCGGAATCGGAAAATCTGTGATAGCCGCCACTTTCTCTGGATCTGTGCGTATTCCGCCATCACCAATAATGTGACCTAAATACCGTACTCGTCTCATACAAAACTACCACCTTGTCCATCAGTCTAGACATGCTACTCGTCGCATTACAAAGGCCGAATGGCATCACCTTAAATTGGTAAAGCGGCCTACCAGGAACAGTAAAGGCCGTTTTATCGCGAGAGTTGACTTCTAACGGCACCTGCCAATAGGCATCCTTCAAATCTAAACTGGTAATAAACTCTGCCTTGGGAAGTCGACTTAAAATCCCATTTATCTGCGGCAAGGGGTAAGCGTCTTTTTCTGTGAAGCCATTTACCTTTCGACAGTCAAGACAAATTCTGACTTTACCGGGCTTGCTTACCATAGCTATTGGCGAGGGCCAAGCACTTTGCGACTCCTCTATAACGCCTAACTGTATCATCCTGTCTATTTCGGTATACATAGCCTTTTCTACGGCCGGCGAAACCGGAAAATGACGTTGTTTTATGGGTTTTGCGCTACCCACGTCTATTGAGTGTGTGATTAAATTAGTCTTCCCTAGACCTTCCTGCGTGAAAGATGGAAAACAATTGATAACTTCCGAAAGGTTTTTCCTCTGGCCTTCAGATAACACATGGGTATCAGCACTACTGCTGTCACTGGCTTTGGCTTTGGCTTCAGCTAACTCTACCTCTTCTATCGCTAGACTTTTGGAAAGAAGGTCGTAGTGCTTCCAGAAATCTATCCCCAGGTATAAGTCGTGTTTCAGAGAAGGTACAATGTAAATAGGTAAACATTTCTTAACACTTGCGTATTCTATCCCAACCTTGATCCGCCCTACTATACGCTGAGGACTTCCATCAGCCGTCACAGCATTCCTTTCCATCGCTCTAAAAGGCACATTTCCTGCCTTTAGTTCGGCTGCTAAACTGCCACCTACACAACTAATAGACGCCCCTGAATCGAGTAATCCATACACAGTGCGATCCAACAGCCGAACTGGGATAAATGGTCGAGGATCCCGAGCTGCATAAGGATTAGCACAAATGTATTCTAGGCCGGGTTCGCAACTCTTCACGGTTTGCCAGAAGGTTTTCATACGCTTTGAGCAACGCGTTTTGCGCTTTTGTAAGTCAGGTAAATAATTGATTTTATGAACAGCTGGTGTTTTCCCTATTTTATGAATTTTGTGATGGAGCAGAAAACTATTATTACTAACTAATACATCTAAAGAACTGGGATTATCGCCTTTAAACAACGTCCTTCTTACTCCAACGTTGTCACTTGATTTCGTAAGGCACTCGAAGGCGTCGGTCTGAACGGCAATCTCGACGTGCCGGCTTTGGAGTTTTTTGCGCACTTAGCACAACTTGGCTTATATGTGTTGGGAGCTCCACAACCATAACAGAAAACTCTCCTTTCGGACAAACAATCCTGGTATCTGTGGCCCTCTTTCCGAGAGTTCCAACACACGAGTGAAAACGCTTCTGTTTCTAACTCCTTCTCAGCTTCTTGCTCGCTTTGCTCCCCAGAATCTTTAACTATTTCTGAGATTTCTCGCCTGAATGGGCTGGTTTTTGCATACCCGTGTATCCAGAACAGGCGGCTTATACACTGCAGTTGCTGGGTCTGCCTATTTCGAAGTCTGCAATAACTCAGACCAGATCCAAACACTTTACCTCGAAGAACCGTTACAGGCAGAAGAGTTTTCTCCACGAACCCACCAATACTTAAACTGCATGTCTGCAGCAACAGATAAAGAACAACCGCACGATCAACAATTAAACATTCAAACGGAACATCTTAACAACGAGGAAAATCAACAAATAGTCAAACTATGCAAGTCATTCAAATCATTCCACAACGAAAATAATCAACAAACTTTCTCTAACGCCGTCAAACACTCCATATCAACAACAGATAATATACCGATTTACACCAAATCTTACCGTTACCCATTTGTACATAAAGACGAAGTTCGAAAGCAAATTTCAAAAATGCTCGAAAAAAACATCATAAAAAGCAGTCATTCTCCTTGGACTGCACCCGTCTGGGTCGTACCTAAGAAAAGTGACATCACAGGCGAAAAAAAGTGGCGCTTGGTAATCGATTTTCGGAAACTAAATGAGAAAACTGTCTCTGATAGATACCCTATCCTGAACATTGCAGATATACTAGATAGCATGGGAAAGACCATGTATTTCACAACAATAGACTTAGCAAGTGGCTTCCCCAAATTCAAATGAACCCACGCGACGCCAACAAGACGGCATTCACCGTCGAAAATGGGCATTATGAGTTCACGAGAATGCCTTTCGGTCTTAAAATCGCTCTGCCACGTTCCAACGCGCTATGGACAACGTCTTAGGTGACTTAGTCGGTAACGTCTGACTCGTATATCTCGACGACATAATAGTATTCTCACCCTCACTCCAGAAGCATATAGCAGATATTAAATCCGTATTCACAAGGCTACAAAACGCAAATCTAAAAAGCCAACCAAGCAAGTGTGGTTTTTTAAGGAAGGAAATCGACTTCTGGGACACATCGTCACTCAGGAAGGAGTCAAACCAAACCCACCTTCAAGGACTTCCCCTGCCCAAAGACAACTAGGGAAATTAAGTCATTTTTAGGACTATTAGGGTATTACAGGAAATTCATAAAAGACTTCGCGAAAATAACTAAACCCATAACGAGACAGTTAAAAGGAAAGAAATCTATAATAATAGACGAAGAATTTAAGCAAGCAGTCGAAACGTCGAAAGATCTTCTTTGTAAGGCCAAAATCCAAAACTACTTTGATGGAAAACTATCCTGGCCGCTTACGACTATGAAGTCATATACAAAAAAGGGTCGCAAAACGTAGTCGCTGACGCACTCAGCAGAATTGAGCCAAACTTGAACATAAACGAAGACCCACAAATTATACCAATGGCTTCACAACCACTAAATCACTTCAACAGTCAAAAATTATTCCGTAATGGATCAACAACTTCAAGACAAGTGGAAACACCATTTGTTCATAAAATAAGACACATAATCACAGAACCTGTGCATACTTTTGACTCCGTTACAAACACCCTTCAAACAATCCTGAAACCGAATAAAATATTCGCAATATTAGCACCGGACGATATTTTCAAAATAATAGAAGAGTCCTATAATAACTATTTCTTCGAGAGTGACTTATACAAAATTTTGCGCTGCAAAATATGGCTAACCGAAATCACTAATCCCCACGTTCAGGAAAACCAAATTCGTGCATACCACTTTAATACCAATCATAGGGATAGGATAGATTAAACTTATTACCATTTAAAAAGCGAAATTTATTTTCCGCATTTAAAAGACATCATCACAAAGATTATAAAAAATTGCGATACCTGCTTAACCCTCAAGTACGATAGACACCCCCATAAACCATTGTTGCAAACCCAAACCGCCCCAGAAGGACTATTGGGTACAACTTCATTCCAACAATCAACCGGCAACGCTTCTGTCGAAAGATTGAATTCCACTTTAACCGAACTATACAGAATAATCATGACCAAAAGAAAGGAAGCACGCCTAGAATGCGGGCATGACCGATGCAATACACTCCAGTACTTCCTATACCCCTTTCGAGCTCTTCCACGGCAAAACTCACATATTTAACAAAACAATAACATTCGAAAATCACCACGACTACCTTAAGAAATTAAACGAATTTAGAAAAGACATGTACCCAAAAGTACAGGAACATTTAAACGCGAACACAGAAAGAAGATTGGCTAAATTAAACGAGGACAGAGAGACACCAGTCCAGGTGGAACCTAATGATACAGTATTTAGAAAAGAAAACCGTAGAAACAAGATGCCACCAAAATTTTCACAACACAAAGTAGATAGAGACAATGGCGTCACCTTGCTAACAACTAGAGGCCAAAAGCTACACAAACAAAAAATTAGGAAAACAGTTAAGAAGCAACAAACCCTTGATAACCCTTTAGACACTAAACTAAACATTATCCCCAAATTGTTATTTAATAAGTAATCAAAATTTAACATTAACATTAGATGAACACACTTATAAAACATGTTATACCTTCAACACGACACTCATGTTTAGCAATAAGACACCCATTTATATACAAAATTGTTAGATTCCAAATATCGTCGGAGTTCGTGGCGTACACCAACAACACGTCGCCGAGCCACCCTTCACCGACCCGGCCATTCCCCCTCTATGGCCTTCAGTTCGAACTGGGGGGAGGAGTTAACATACCCGGCAACTGCACAGCGCGGAGGAGGTTAAAATGGCTGTCGGAAACGCTCTCGGGGTTAAAGCAGTTGTAAGGGCCCTGACCGAGCAAACTAGACTTGAGGTCATGGACTTGGATAAAGTCACAACCAAGGAGGAGATAGTGGAGGCTCTAAATAGCAAGCTAGGCGATACCCCTCTTTCTGAGGAGGCCGTAAAATCGCTAAGAGCCACCAGAAACGGCCTGCAGATAGCCACACTATTGTTGCCAACACCCACAGCGAACAAGTTGGTAAACTTGGGGAAAATAGGGATTGGATGGGTGATCTTCCGGATTTAACCCATTTTTTCGCCAAAACGCTGCTATAAGTGTCTCGCGTTCGGCCATATCTCGTCGAACTGGTAGGTCAAGGAAGCCTGCGACGCCAGCATGCAGCGCAGTAAAAGCTTCAAGGGGCGCAAGCCAGTCTACTGGTGGAACCAAGCGATTGAGGAGGAAAGAGGAAGATCCTAAAGCGAGAAATAAAAAGCAGCAAAAAGCTGTGCTTCCTGCAACTTTGCGATGAAGCAGAAAACGACTTGTGGGGAAAGGCCTACAAGGTGGTCATGAAAAAAATCAACGCCTTTAAAAACGTGACCCCAACAGACTCTGAGAAACTGGGAGAGATCATAAGGCACCTTTTCCCAGCGCAGGAAACAAGGCAAGCGAAAGCGCTCGGTGTCCCGGACCACCAGATACCGCCGGTAACCCTACAGGAGCTGGACATCATAGCCCAGAGGGTACCAAACAACAAGGCACCAGGGCCAGATGAGATCCCAAACCGGGCACTCAAACTGTCCATCAGCACGAACCCTTTGCCAGCGCATACACTAAGTGCCTGGCCCAAGCCTGCTTCCCAGAACGGTGGAAACAGCAAAAGCTGGTGCTTATGGCCTCACTCGGGATGCTGAACATCCCAAAGTATCTGCAGGCGATTGTTAGCGACTACCCGAGCGACAGGTGGCACACTACGACACGGACGAAGGACCTCAACGCTACAAAATTACAGGAGGAGTGCCACAAGGGTCTGTCCTAGGCCCATTATTGTGGAACACCATGTATGATGGTATCCTGCGACTAAACTTCCAGCATGGCGTAAACGTTGTTGGCTTCGCGGATGACGTCGCGGTCATAGTGGTAAAAAGTCCATAGCCGGGTAGAAAGCTCTACAAACGCAGCAATCAGCAGGATAAGTGAGTGGCTACAAATCGCGAGACTTGAACTGGCTGAGCAGAAAATCGAGGCGGTACTCATCAGCAGCAGGAAAAAAGTGGAAACGGCACAGATCACTGTGGGAGGAGCCCAAGTGTAGACGAAAAGGGCTATAAAATGCCTAGGGGTCATGCTGGACACCAGGCTGTCCAACAGGGAGCACCTACAGGCGACTCATAAGAGGGCACAAGGGGTTACGATGGCAGTGTCCCAAATGATGCTTAACCATAGAAGCCCAAAATCCAGAACCCGGAAGCTACTGTTTAACGTAGCAAAGTCGTCCATCATGTATGCAGCACCAATATGGGCCGAGGCGACAACAAAAAAGAGCTACACAAAGAGAGGACTACAGAATAGAAGCTCTTAGGGTAGCCTCCGCCTTCCGCACGGTCGCTTCAGAGGCCATTCTGGTCATCAGTGGAATAACACCAGTCGAGCTCGCAGTTGTGGAGGCCAAGGAGAACTTCGAAGCGAGAAAAGTAGCTGATACACAGGCGGACCACTGCTTGGCAAAACTAAGGTCAAGAACAAAGTCCCTTGAAAACTGGCAGCAAAGATGGGATAGGGCAGAAACCGGCCGGTGGACGCACCGACTCATCCCCAATATAGCGGCTTGGGTAAACTGACCACACGGCGAACTAACGTTCCATCTGACACAGGTGCTGAGCGGACATGGACGCTTTAAGGAGTATTTACATCGCTTTGGCCACGAGACAAGCCCAATCTACGATGCCTGCGGAACAGTGAAAAATGCCGAACACGCACTAACCACTTGTGTCAGGTTCGGAGAAGAACGCCTAAGTGCTGAACAAATCCTGGGGACCCCGATCACAGTGGAGGGACTTGTACCTAGTGTGCTGGAGAGTCAGGATAACTGGACAGCTGTATGCAGTCTGGCTGCGGAAGTCACGACGGAACTGAGGCGGCTAGAACGCACAAGGAACGAGAGGCCCTAAACAGGCCAGCCAGCCTTGCGAAGCAATGCTTAACGGCAGTCCCGCAAGTCTGGATATCATATGTATATTTATTTTTTGTCTATGCCTAATGCAACAACAACAAAAATCGCCAACATGCAGGAACTTAGACGAACACACACATCCTTGTACACTCATACATACACACACGCACATACTTTTTATAATAAATAGTCAGTCTTATTTTGTTCTCCACGCAACACAGTCGTTTTGTTCGTAAGCTTCCTTCTAGCATATTCTACATATGAAACCTCTACTCCCTCAGTCACTGGACTGTAACTAGCGCGCTGAGAGAGGGACAGGGGACCCCGCTTTTTCGTGACGGTCATGAAATGGTTTTACTCCGTCCCCGAAAATCCATAACGCGCCTAAAGAAGTTTTACTTCAAAAATAAATTTATTTTCGGATAATAAAATATATGACATTTATTCTAATTGATTCCTAGAAACATTGATTTCAACCATTTTGTAGGTAGGCTCACCAAAATTCCCAACATTCTTGCTGAGCACGACGCTTACTCACTCTCTCTTTATCAAACACATGAATTCTTCAAGAGAGGGGTACAGTATTTAAATTTGTTTTTTTTTGCATTTTTTTCTGAATGCACAACACTTGAAGAATATTGTGTAAAAATTTTAGATTGATCCGAGTAAAACTTCCGAAGTAATGGGCGGTTGAACGTAGGTGAGCTATTGCGTTTTATATTCGATTTTTGAGTGTCCAAAACTTTAAAACGCTCTTCTAAAACGTTGCCATTTTAAAAGTCAGTGTACATGATCCTGCAAAATCTACCAGCCGAATCGTTTTGCAATTTTGCAGAGTACTTCTTTACTACTTTTTTGTTTCTGGGAAAATGTATTTTTTTTACAACACCAAATAACTCCGATTTTTAAAAGATTAAAAAATAAAAACTCGACAGCGTTACCTGGGGAAGTTTGTCCTTTGAATAATTCAATTTTTATACCCTTGCAGAGGCTATTATAATTTCAGTCAAAAGTTTGCAACGCAGTAAAGGAGACATTTCAGACCCTATAAAGTATATGTATTCTTGATTAGCACCACCAGGAGAGTCGATCTGGCTATGTCCGTCTGTCCGTCTGTCCGTCCGTCTGACCGTCTGTCCGTCCGTCCGGAACACAACTTTCTAATTTTACTAACACCAAAGTTATGGCATTTCCGATCAATCAGCTATATGGTGGCTATAGGATAAAGTCGGCCGATCCTTATGAAGTTCGGTAGGTCGAAATCATTGGCCAAAACTAAAATCCATAGGTAATCCCAACTTCCTAACTTAACAAACACCAAAGTTATGACATTTCCGATCAATCAGTTATATGGTAGCTATAGGATATAGTCAGCCGATCCCGGCCGTTCCGACTTATATACTGCGTGCAAAGGAAAGAAGGGTGTGTGCAAAGTTTCAACTCGATATCTTTAAAACTGAGAGACTAGTTTGCGTAGAAACATACAGACGGACAGACGTGCTTATATCAATTCAGGACGCGATCCTGATCAAGAATATATATACTTTATACGGTCGGAGATGTCTCCTTCACTCATATATGATTGGGATTGTTGGAAATGTTAGTACAGTTTGTTATTTCATATTAAAATTATTATTATTATTATTTTTCCTGATAAAAAGGGGGGAAAAGAAATTACAACAGTTGTAAATAATCTCTCATGGTTGAGAGAGTTGAAATGTAAAAAATATGAGAGATATAATAAAAGGTATTATTAGAAAGAGTTTGAGGAGAAAAAAGGCTAAAAACTTAGTTACAAAATACTCTTTGCCAATCTCTTATGATTTTCACATGAGAAATAATAATAAACTATTTGGAATATATGCAGTGTCCTCTTTTCAATAAAGTTGTAACACTGGCTTTAAATTATTGATATTGTTTATTCCATTCAACTTGTAACTTAAATTTAACAAAGCTTATGTGATTGCGCAAAACGACCGATCGAACTGAGATTCTGGCGGCGATTGATTTAGCGAGGAGTTGCCTGACATTATTTTCTGCAGTTGAATTCTTCCTTTTCAGTATATTTAAAAAGAAGGGAGACAAAGACTAATAGGTGAGACCGCTCCTGGTAACTCTGGTCTCATCACCAACACTACCGGATTCCACATATATGATGGGTGACTGTAATTTCATCCCTTCAAATAGTTTGAGCGCAAATCAAAGTATGCCATCAAAAAGGTCCAAATTGGATCGTCGTACTTGGCGCACAGAAACACAAAGACGTGCTGTTTCGACTATGAGTCAGGAAGGGCGAACGAGCCTTATTACCGCCAAAAATAAAGATTACTATCAACTTAATACTGAAATTTAATTGTTCATTTGGGCTGTGAAATTACATATAAGTCAATAGATACCGATGTAGAAATAGAAGAAGACGTTAATTACCCAACGGAATTTTTGAACACACTTGATCTGCCAGGGATGCCACCACACATACTGAATTTGAAGATAGGTGTGCCAATTATCCTGTTGCGAAACATCAATCAACCGAAACTCTGCAATGGGACCCGACTGGCAGTCAAGAAATAAATGAACAATGTAGTGGAAGCAACAATAATAGTGGGGCCATTCAAAGGTGAAGATGTCCTCATCCCTAGAATTCAAATAATTCCAAACGATACACCTTTTCAATTTAAGAGATTGCAGTTCCCAACTTGATTGGCATTCGCAATAACAATCAATAAAGCCCAGGGGAATTTCTTCTCACACAGACAATTGTATGTTGCGTGTTCCCGTGTAGGTAAACCAAATAGTCTATACATTTATGCCGAAACGGAAAAACAAAAAACATTGTATTCCCACAAGTGTTACAAAATTATATTACCTTCCTCTTAAGAATTCTATATAGATTTCATGCAGAAAGGTCCAACTCGGTCGAAACTTTAATTTTGAAAAGTAATAATAAAATCGTGACGAAAATCCAATTAAATAATGTAAGTAATACAAAATAAATATTTAATATTGGACCTTACTAAACAATATGTCAAGTGCATTTGTGCTGAAAAATATAAACTATATTCTCTTATTCTATATTTATCCAATAAACAAGAAAGGAAGAAAGGTTTGGCAAGCCGAACCTTGCAGCTGCTACAGAAATTAAATTATTATATATTTTTCAATCGTTTCTATGGCAGCTATATAATAAATTCGTCAGATTTTTATAAAGATAAAACCGTATTTCAACAACAAAGCTATCATTTTATTTCCCTTTTTTCCCGGTTGTTCCTAAGCTATTTATACTGGACTGATCTGTCCTTATATCTTAGCTGCAACAGAAAGAATACCTTTTGCAAAGTTACATCCAATAAGCCTTAAACTGGGACGAGTTTGCGTAGAAACGTATATACGGACAGGTGGATCGGCTGATGCTGAATATACTTTATGGGTTCGGAAATGTGCCCTTCACTGCGTTGCAAAATTTTTAATGAAAGGATATAAAAATACAAATTTGAATTGCCTATCTTCACTGCGTAAAGAAAATACAAAAGAAGACTTCCAGCGATCGTCTCCTTTAGCTCTTATTAAAGAAAATTATTTGGCAAATGAATGTCCGTATATATTTATGTAGGGGTATGATATGACGTCCCCCAAAGATATAGTTTAACACCGTTGAATATATAATTTTTATAGTTAATAGCTTTTATTTCATTTCATTTTAAGTTCTGGTCACAATCACTGCTGGCTATCAACTGATCTCGCTCTCCGCTCAGAACTCGAACCAACCCCCAACTCTCTGATAGAGTTTGAGAGCGATGAGAGCACAAGAGAGAGAGAGCCCAGCGAGAGCAAGCTCTACAACAACAACAACTAAGGAATACAGTAGCTTATACATATTAATAGGTAGCAATCCTGCTACAATTCGGCCGTCCTGACATTTCAAGATCCCCTGATCTTGGTTTAATTTACAATTGATTTTATCTTATATTATCTTACATACTATCAGTCTTTACATTTACAATTCTTTAGATATATTTACAGTTATTTTCTTTTCCCAATCCAATGTTTAATATTTTGACTACTCCAGACACCTTGATAAGGGCAACGCGACAGTTGAAAACCTAACACATCTTTTAACACATACCTATCATTTCCCAAAACTTTATCTATAAGGGCCCTTGTGTTTGGGTATTAGCTTTCTTGCGACTCCTACTGCATTATCAAATTGTTCACCATAATATTATATAATCTCCTACTTTGTACTCTGAACTATCTTTCCTTTTCTCATTATATCTTCTTTCGTTGTCATTTTGTAATTTTGTTTGCGATTCCGCTCCATTTTTCCTAATTTTGTCTAAATCTCTAACATCACTAACATTATCTAATTCTTCTAACTTTTGCCTCAATTCATTAATAACTTTTCCTTTCTGCTCAATTCCAAACAACATTTTACTCGGCATTTGTGCAATGCTCCTTTGCTTCGTATTGTTCAATGAAAATTCAACATCCTCAACAACTGTATCCCAATGCAGTCCTTTTTCCGAATCCGCCAATTTGCCTATCATTGGCCCCACTATTCGATTAATTCTTTCCACCTGCCCATTGGCTTGCCCATTCTTAATATTTTATTCTTCCACAAATTTTCCAAAATCTTCCGATGTAAAACAGCTGCTGTACGACCTAATATAATCTCTCAGTGCTATAATGACTTCGTCGTCTTTGTTGCATATAACCACCCGTCTATAACCACAAACAGATGTTTCTTTGATCTTATGTATAATTTCGAATGTCACATTTCCTTTTGGTATGCTATCTAACATTCCTTCCCCTTTTCCTGACTTTGGCGAATATGCCACACATCTCAAACAATTATCAATATGTCAAACAACTTTCTCTTTCATATTCGAAAACCAGTACGTCCTAACAATGGCATCCATAACCTTATCTCTTCCTAAGTGACCTAATTCATTGTGATATTTGTATAATATCTTTTCCTCCATTTCTTCTGGCACACAGAATAATAATTTTCCATCATTTGATTTTCTATAAATAACTCCATTCCTCATCTCAAACATTTTATCTTGCTCATTTTCTAACTTTTTCCTAACATCTTTTAACTTTTCATCTTTCGCTTGACAGATAATTAAATTGTCTTCAAAACTATTTGTTTCTACTACTAGTATATTCGTATTCCTACTTAACGCGTATACGTGTTGCATAAGTTTACCCGATTTATGAACTAACTCAAAGTCATACTCAAGCAATTCTAATGCCCATCGTGCAATTCGAGGGTTCAACTCAATCCTATTTAATGTTAACGTCATTGAGTTACAATCAGTAACTATTCTAAATCGTCTACCTAGCACATAAATTCTGAATCTTCTTAGAGCATAAATTATCGCTAACGTTTCAAGTTCAAAACTGTGATATTTTGCTTCGTCTTTTGTTGTGGCCTTTGAAAAATAAAAAATTGGGTGCAACTTTTTATCCTCTTTTCTTTGTAGAAGAACCGCTCCAAAACCTTGTGCGCTTGCATCTGTATGCAATTCTATCTCATCTTTGTAATAATATAATCCTAACACTGGAGCTTCCACTAACATTTTCTTAAGCATCTCAAAACTTTGTAATTCCTTCTCTTCGAATACAAACTCTTTATCTTTCTTTAAAAGGTCATATAATGGTTTTGCGATCATTGAAAAATTCTTTATAAACCTTCTAAAATACGAACATAAACCTAAAAAGCTTCTAACACCATGAACTTTATCTGGAACGGGAAAATCTCTATCAGCTTTTATTCCTTTGTCATTAGCTTGTATTCCTTTGCTGGTTACTAAAAATCCTAAATACTGCACACTTGCTTGTAGAAACTCACACTTATCCATTCTTAATTCAAGTTTGTTCTTTGCTAAACGATCAAAAACTTCCCTAAGAACATTTAGATGTTCTTGTATCTCTTTACTGGCGATCATGATATCGTCCATATATATTACTACCTTACCATCCCTTATCATGTCTGCAAAAATTGTATTAATAAATCGTTGAAACACAGCCGGAGCATTTTTTAGCCCCATTGGCATCCGCATAAATTCAAATTGACCTAATGGCGTCATAAATGAAGTATACTTTATTGAATCACTGTCCACGAACACATGAAAGTAGCCATGTTTTTAATCTAATTTCGAAAATATTGTTTTATTTACCAAGGTGTCTAACAAATCGTAAAGGTAAAGGATAATTATCTTTAACCATTGTCTTATTAAGCTTTCGATAATCCACACATAGTCGTAGGTCACCTGTTTTCTTTTTTACTAACACTATTGGAGATACATATTCCGATTGACTTGGTCTTATAATTCCCTCATTTAAGTATTCATCTAATATAACCTTCTTTTTCTGTATAAGCTAAACGTCTGGGCGAACAACTAAAGGGTTTAGAATCCTCTAATCTTAATTTTATTTCACATCTAACTTCTGGTTCCTTTGGCCTTTCTTTATTTACATAACTTTCTACCATTCTAGCAAACTGACACCTAACATTATAATTCACTTGATTGCCAATTTTATAATCTGTTATATCAATATTAAACAATTCATTTTCCACTAAATCTATTTCATTTGTTTTCATAACTTTTTCTTCATCTGTAATTTTACTAAAAATTTCTTTAATCATCTGCCCATTGTCGCTAATTTCATTGCTAACTATCTGGTTTTCATTACTAACAATATTACTAACTATCTGGTTTTCATTTCTAACAATATCACTAACTATCTGTGTTCATTTCTAACAATATCACTAACTATCTGGTCTTCATTTCTAACAATATCACTAACTATCTGGTTTTCATTTCTAACAATATCACTAACTATCTGGTTTTCATTTCTAACAATATCACTAACTATCTGCTTTTCACTAACACTTCTAACAATTTCACTATCATTTGGAGGGTTTTCAATGTTCTCAACCGTAACCATTTTCAAAGTGTCGAGGTTCAAATTAATATTACATGCTTCCATAAAATCTCTTCCAAGTATTACATCATGACTCATAGATTTGTTTGCCACAATAACTAAATGAAAATGTATTTTATTTAAATTCTTCTTAACATAACATAATATTTTTCCATCCGTTTCTAGGTAACTTTTATTTAATCCATGATATAAACTTAAAACCGGCCATTTGCAAACATTTTCTGGTACTTTGGATATTTTAATAAATTAAATTGGGCTTCCTGTATCTATGAGGCATTCTGTAATTAACCTGGTATTAGCATCGTTCATAAAATTAATTTCAAAGTATCTTACATAATTGTTATTGCCACCCGGCTTATTTTTGTTCTTCACGCACGTAGCCACAAAATGTCCCGCCGCACGCATAGCACAACCCTTTCTCTCGTTTCGACTTCCTGCATTCGGATGCCCAGTGTCCCTTGGGCTTTGCAATTATAACAGCGCGTCTCTTTGTTGTCCTTGAAGTTTACTACTGCCGTCGTCCTTTCAACACCAAGTGATTTGGGCAAGCTAACATCCGCAAATGCTCGCTTTATGTGCCCAACATCTACAAAACATTGAATGTGCGCCTGATTACGCAGCCCTTGATTTGGGATTCCTTCGATAATGCAGCCTAACATTTCTTCTGCATCCATATTAATGCCCTGAGCAAGCATTACTTTGTCATCAGCATAACTCCCGAAAGCCTCGTCAGTACTCCATTTGCGATTCTCAAAGTTGCGTCTTATCTCCAGCTTCGATGTTTTTTCGCCAAACATTGAGATCAGTTCGGCAGTTAATTCCTCCAGTGGTAACAAGACACGCTTACCATCAACATTTTGACGTAGTGTCCGGTTATGCCATAGATGCTTGCGATGTTGTACATCTGAGTGATCCATTTGCGGGCACACGATTCACCAGCAAACTCACTCAATACTTGCATTGCCATTCCCAACGAAATATCAATACTCTAATTGAAATTGCTCTCCATCTTTTCTTTCGCGCCGTTGACCTTTTTCACCACACGCACGCTGCTTATTGCGTCGTTGAGTCTCTCTCCAGCTTTGTTTTGCATGTTGTCTTCTGTTTAGTTTTGATTCTTGCCTCCGCCTTCCTTCTGTTCGCCGCCTTTTTCGTTCTCATCAGCAACTTCGCCACCGCTGCCCATAGCTTCTTCGTTCTCTTCAGCAACTTCTCCTTCGTTTTCTCCATCTTCGCCGTTACTTTAATCGCCTTCTTCATCGTAATCCTCGATGCCGCCGTTTTTGTCGTTACCTTTGTCGCCGTCTTCTTCTTGAAAATTTTCGATGCCGCCGTCTTCTTGGAAATTTTCGATGTCGCCGTCTTCTTGGAAATTTCCGATGCCGCCGTCTTCTCCGTTACTTTTGTCGTTCTCTTTTTGTATAACTATTTCGTCAATTTTATTGCGTATTTCGGTCGGTAATTTGTTTAGACGTAAAATTAACTCTCGTTTTGTACCAGTCGTTGATAACTTTAATACCCTCAACCACTTTTTTAATTGTTCAATCGCTGCTTCGTTTAAATCCATTTTGGTTTGTTGGGTTTTAATTTTCTTAGCTTCTTTCAATTTATTTGGCTTGTGATCGGCCCACTTCTGATTTTGTAGGGGTATGATATGACGTCCCCCAAAGATATAATTTAACACCGTTGAATATATGATTTTTATAGTTAATAGCTTTTATTTCATTTTAAGTCCTGGTCACAATCACTGCTGGCTATCAACTGATCTCGCTCTCCGCTCAGAACTCGAACCAACCCCCAACTCTCTGATAGAGTTTGAGAGCGATGAGAGCACAAAAGAGAGAGAGCCCAGCGAGAGCAAGTTCTACAACAACAACAACTAAGGAATACAGTAGCTTATACATATTAATAGGTAGCAATCCTGCTACATTTATGAACCCGAATCGAATAAAAGTGCATTCAATTATTTGCCTACTCTCCAAATGCCTCGGAAAACAAAAGAAACCGGTACTAGTGCAGGGACCGTGAATGACCCCGATACTAAATAATATTTTTACATCCTGCAGAGCGTATATAAAACTGGTCAGAGGTTTGTAGCGTAGTGAAGGAGACATTTCCGACTCTGGAAAGAAAATATATTCTTGAACAGCATGACTAGACGAGTTTAGTTTATACAGCGTCCGTCCTCTACAGTTTAAATACCGTTTGCAAGCTTAAAATCTTAAGATTTGTAACTTTATAGCTATAGCTTAGGTCCATAAGAACAATCAGTTAAATTAGGTTTTTTTCAGTGTTTTTTTAACGGCTTAAGTACTTTGTGAAAGCGCTCACCTTTTCGGTTGCCTCCAATTGTAAAATTTTGTAAAATTCGCTAAATTTAAAAACTAACGTACATCTGTTGTACCCTTTTATTAACATTTCTTTAGTTTTATCCGAATCCGATGACTATAATGTGCTTAAAGTTAACAGTGTCACTTTTAAAATTATTACTTTTTTTATCCACAGTGTGGATTGATTTTAAGTACATCCCCACTAATCTTGAACTTTTCAAAAATAGTCATTAATTAGCAGTAAACTATTCGTGATCGAATAAAATTTGTCACACTTGTAATTCTATTTCCAAAACATACTACTTGTTCTGCTAACTTGATATAACTTGTAGCTCTTGTTTTAATATTTGTGTTTTATAATTTTTCAAAATCTTTTTTTACAGGAAATTAGTCACCAATTACTAGTCAAAAAAATGTATTGCAAGTATGTAAAACATCGACGCCGACAGAGCTCTGCTGTAGATTTCGCGGACACTTTTTATGCACATGGTTTATACAGGTGTATTAATTAACTTATTATATAACAATATAGATTAAAAACGGAGGATTCTAAATAAGCAGATTTATTTTCAAAAATAAAAATTATTTTTAAGTCGTTATTCGTAATAAAAGTCAATAGATGGCTGCAGCAATAGATTAAAAAAATGTATTGGCAATAGTTGGCGCCACAATTTAATTCAAGACCTCTAGCGGAATGGCAAATAACAGAAAAAACATCGTTAAGCGATGAATTGCCCAAAATTCATTGGCGATAGATGGTCCTCCCAAAGTTAATTACTGTATCTCAAAGGAATATTTTGATAAATAGAAAAACAGCAAAGTTATATTTTTTTATTATTATTTTTTTTAATGATTGTCTTTTAATAGTTTTGTTGAACACGCCACACAAGAATGGACCTTGTTTTCCTGTATTGACAAATTATTTCTAAATACCCCAAAAAAGCGGGTAGCAGGTGCTCCATTGTAGGTCAAATCAGGTGTGCTCAGAGCCGGTCATACGATAGACTCCCGTGTCTGTCACGGCCGAGACCCAGTGACCCCGAGACGTCGACCCAGTGTTGTTGGGTCGTAACAAAGTTACACTTTTTTTTCATTTTTTTTTTCCGATTCTTCCTATGGATATAGGCGTTTAGAAAACGTTTGGGAAAGTTTCAAGAAGAAAAACTGAAGGACTACTTTGCGTAGACACGGTCGGACGGACAGACGGACATGGCTAGATCGACCCTCCTGGTGATGCTGATCAAGAATACTTTATACGGTCTCCTTTACT
Organism: Drosophila kurseongensis; assembly: GCA_018153305.1. Taxonomy (NCBI): domain Eukaryota; kingdom Metazoa; phylum Arthropoda; class Insecta; order Diptera; family Drosophilidae; genus Drosophila; species Drosophila kurseongensis. The sequence continues at coordinate 497,460 of JAECXX010000089.1, forward strand.
GCGTTGCAAACTTTTGACTGAAATAATAATACCCTCTGCAAGGGTATAACAATACAACTAAAATGTAGCAGTTTCACCATTTACCATTTTCTGAAATTTAAATTGTCTTTTTTTTGAGTTTTTCGTCCATTTTTGATCTAAGACTCTGCTCTGACAACAGCCTCGCTCCCCGATTACAGTTCTTTCGCTAATCCACTCTTTCAAATATTTGAACACTGTTTTTCAAATATCCAGTCATAATTATCACTTAAATTCATAAACACTTTAAAAAAAAATTGTTTGATTTTAGACGTTCTTTCGTTCCAATTAAAATATTTTGACTATTTCCTTTTTATACCCATTCAGACCGTATTATAAAATTATATATATAATTTATAATTATATTTCGGTCTTTCGCGCAGGGTAATAGGTAGATCCTTGGAACTTGTAAGGTCGTAATATGCGCTCTCCTTTTAGTGAGAAGACGAAATTTGTTTTTATTATTGACAAATATTCAAGGGTATTAAAACAAAGGCTTGTCGAAGTTGTGGGTGTACAACTAGAAAACCGCCGTTTTTGATAGAGTGGTGCCATCTTCGCAAATCGGTGAGAAAGTTTGATCGGCAACGACATATGGCAAGCTAAAGTATCAGTCAACAACTCTAGATTGTCACGTTCGTGTATTCTCATTGACTATCATTTTGTTGGTGCGCAAAAATGTCGAAATACGAACCGAATAAGCGTCTTTTGCTGAAGATTTTACTTTTCGTGTTAAATTCGAATAAAACGGCAGCTGAAGCGGGTCGAATGATTGTTCAAACTTATGGTGAGTCGTGTATCAGTGAAAGAACGTGTCGAGAATGGTTTGCGAAGTTTAAGAATGGCGAGTTTGACGTGAAATACAAGGATCGACCGGGACCCGTGTAAAAGTTTGAAGACGCGCATTTGGAGGCTCTGCTGGATGAAGATTCTTGTCAGACACAACAAGAACGATCACCGGAGCACTCTATCAGACCCAGTTGATGCGCATAAGCCGAGCGCTGATGGAAAAACGGCCACATTACAAGGAAAGGCACGATAAAGTGATATTCCTGCACGACAACGCCCGGCCTCATGTTGCCAAGGTCGTGAAAACTTACTTGGAAACGCAGAAATGGGACGTTCTGCCCCACCCGCGCTACTCTCCAGACATCGCTCCTTCGGATTTCCATTTGTTCCGATCAATGGGCCTCGCTGAACAGCACTTCCGGTCATACGAAGAGGTAAAAAATTGGCTAGATGAATGGATCGCGTCCAAAGATGAACAATTTTTTCGACGGCGAATTCACATGCTGCCGGAAAGATGGTAAAAAGTTGTGACCAGCGATAGAAAATATTTTGAATAACTAGATTGTAGCTAGTTATATGAAATAAAGGCAGAAATGTTGCAAAAAAAAGGGCGGTTTTCTACTTGTACATCTAATATTTTTAAGCAAATGACTATGTCAAACTTTCCAGCTGTACTAAATGAAAGTCCGAATATTATTCTAAGCAAACATTTTGAGGCTAAGAATAATTAAATAATATTAAACTTATTTAAATATTAATTAACTTATTATATAACAATATTGATTATCAACGGAGGGTTCTAAATAAGCAGATTTATTTTCAAAAATAAAAATTATTTTTAAGCTATTATTTAATTTCTTTAAAAAATTTTCAACGAATTTATTTTTAATTGCCGGAGAATAAGCATCATCTGTAAAAATAAAAGTCGCTATTCGTAATAAAAGTCAAAAGATGGCTGCAGCAATAGATGAAAAAAATGTATTGGCAATAGTTGGCGCCACAATTTAATTCATGACCTCTAGCGGAATGGCAAACATAAAAACATCGTTAAGCGATGAATTGCCCAAAATTCGTTGGCGATAGATGAGCCTTTATACGGTCTTCACAGAGCCACTTAAAGCTTTTGCGAAAAAAGAAGATTCGTCCAAAGATGGCTGCAGCAATAGATTAAAAAAAATGTATTGACAGTAGATGGCGCCACAATTTAATTGAAGACCTCTAGCGAAAAATAACATAAAAAACATCGTTAAGCGATGAATCGCCCAAAATTCGTTGGCGATAGATGGCACTTTATACGGTCCTCACAAAGTTTTTGCGAGAAAAGTAGAGATAAAATCAAAATGGGACTACCCCCAACAGAAGTAACAATACCGCAGAACTAAATACAAATTACGCATTAGTAAGTTAAATTTGTTCCTTAAAGTATACGTCAATTTGTTCATGATTGTTCTATAACACCTTTAATAAATGGTAATCCGATCAATAAGATTTCTTCGCATCATTTAAAACAAAATCGATGTCAATTTAAGGGTTTTGTCGAAAAAAGGAGGAAAGCTTGGATTTTTTTATGCGTGTAGCAATTTTTTTTATTTCATGAATGAATATATTTTCTGAAAGTTCAGTTTGTTGACAATGTTTGTGAAAAAAATTGTGAAAAAATATTGAATAGTTTTTAAGGGGTGGCTGTTTCCCTTAAACACCTTTTTTTGGAAGAGCCTTGCGGTGATAATTCCCCATGACGAACGGGTCAACTGAAACCGTAAAACAAAAAAAATTTCATTAGTTTAGAGTATGAGAACGATCATACGGGAACCTTTTTTGCAAAAAATGATTTTGGTCGCTAGAGTTTTTACAAAAAAATCCATTTCGGCGAAATAAAGATTTGTGCATGAAAAACCGATCGTTCAAGTACACACAAAATTAATCACGAACATTTAAAAGTCAAAGTCATTTTTCAAAAAACACCATTTCGAGATATTCGCGTTTAAAGTTTCAAGTTTGGGTTTGGGCGGGGACGCGGCGCGCGTCTGGGAGCGCTGTAACTTTCTTTCTACTGCGCATGTTCTCATGTTCATGTTCTCACAAAGTTGTTCTTCAAGATAAAGCAATAAAAAAAATTTCCATTTTTTGAAAATAAAAAAGGTATATAACCCCTTAATATGCTATACAAATTCACAAGTGTTTCAGGTTTCAGACTCTTAAAACTATAATTGACCCAAACCTTATTATTATGTAATTAAACATAAAAGAAAAATAACATTTTATTTTGAAGAGATATATGTATGACAACCATATAAAATACGATAATATTTTTTAATTAATCTTAGCCTCAAAATATTTGCTTAGAATAATATTCTGACTTTCATTTAGTACAGCTGGAAAGTTTGACATGGTCATTTGCTTAAAAATATATAAAACTAGAAAGGAAAACTAACTTCGGGCGGAGCCGAAGTTGATATACCCTTGCAGAATATTCTGTAAATTATTTTCTCCAAAACTATTCATATGATGCATTTTTAATACTCATAGAAAATCCCAACTTCCTAAATTTAAAAACACCAAAGTTATGGCACTTCCCATCGTTCATTTATATGGCAGCTTTAGGATATAGTTGTCCGATCCCGGCCGTTCCGACTTGTATACTGCGTGCAAAGGAAAGAAGGGTGTGTGCAAAGTTTCAATTCGATATCTTTAAAACTGAGAGACTAGTTTGCGCAGAAACAGACAGACGGACAGACGGACATGCTTAAGGGGGTCTTCTAGTCTAGAGGCTCGAATTTCGACCTTTTTTTTAACAATTAATAAAAAAAAAGCAAAAGATATTTTTAGGATCCGTTTTTTTATCATTTGTTTATTAAACTTAAAGGAGTACATAAAATAAATTTCAAAAAAAATAAAAATTAGTTTTCATTGAGTTATTCCTTCTTGAAGAAGAGGGAAAAAAAAGAGGCCGTGTCCGCGTCGCCATGATATCTATGCTTGTAGTTATCTGAAAAATAAAACAATGATAGATTCTTAATGAGTACGAAAAAAAACTATCTTTTTTTTCATGAAATGGCGGCTACTCAAAGAAAAAAGTCGATTTTTTTTACTAATTTTTCCACTTTGTCAAATTTTTGAAAATAATATAAATTACAAATTTTTATTTTTTGTTGGTTCATGCGATAGCGATATATTTAAAGAATATTCATTCCAAATTTCAAGTAAATCGACTGATTAGAACTTGAGTTAGAGTGGCGACCGCATCAAAAAAAGTAGTTTCGAGAAAAACGCGTTTAAAGTTCCAGTCGTTCGCTCAACCGGTATAGTTGCCACGTCACTAAAACGGCTATAACTTTGAAAATAATTTGAGTTTTGAAAAATCCTTTTAGGAAAATATTTGTGAATATAAAAACTATCGAATTATGAAAAAAAAAATTTTCGATTTTTTCAAATTTCTAGACTAGAAGACCCCCTTAAATCAACTCAGGAGGCGATCCTGATCAAGAATATATATACTTTATAGGGTCGGAGATGTCTCCTTCACTGCGTTGCACACTTTTGACCACAATTATAATACCCTCTGCAAGGGTATAAAAAGACCAAACATAATGAAATATTAATTTTATTTAAACAGTTATCTTTGTACACCTATTATTGTGTCCAGCCAAAATTGGCGGATTTAAGAAAATATTTAATTTAGTTTTATATTATAGGATTTGTGAATCTGTTTTTACTTTTTTTTTAAAGACAATTAATAGAAGTTATGAAAAAAATTTGATTTGAAATAGAAAGTTAAAAATGAAAAAAAAAACACACCTATTATTTTGTCCATGAGTGTATGTCAATAGCTTATTCACTGCGCGAAACATTCTGAAAAACATCAAATTGGGACCCATTTTACCCTATTGTTCCTATGGGAGCTATAGGATATAGACGTCCGATCGGCACGCGCTTTTACCCTGATCAAGGTATGCATAAAAAAATACGATTTGGAAATTAATTTGGATTTGGATTAAAAATCTTTGACTTTCAAAGTGAACGGTCGTGTTTTTTTTCTGCGCTTCGAATTTTGTATTTTGTTTTCCTTTATTCCCATCGGTGGGTTTTATAAAAACAACATTAAATTTTCTTTCGGTTATTTAAACATAAATTTAAACTCCGTTCGCTTCGCGAGTGCACTTTGTATTGATACTAATAAATTGTTTTAGTTTTTCGTAATTCTTATCTGTGTTTTCTATCCTATTTATATCCACGCTGTTTCTCTTTTGTGCATGCACTCTAACTTATTTACGCTCCCGCTCTCTTGCTCTCTTTGCTTTTGAAAGTTCTAAGCGTGCAGTTTCTGCGCTCTTGCGGTACTTATAACTGCTCGCTTATAAATTTCAATTTCGCTTTCTTGGTACAGTGGTAAATAAATAAAATGAATAATAAAAATTTAGTCTGCTTCTGCAAAAAATGCAGCCTCGTAATCAGGGCTGACCAGTCTAATATGACTTGCTGGCTGTGTGAAAATATGGTGCACACCAAGTGCGCCGGTTTTACTGGCCGGACAAGTGATGACCTTTCAAAGGGGCCCAATTTGCAGTTTTGTTGTGACGCTTGTGTCGAGGTTGCGAACGAGATGAAATCGTTCATGCGCCAAACTAAAGGCGGCCTGATGGGACTGATTAGCTGTTTCGGAGTGGCTAGAGATAGTTTTCGCCGAGCTGATGATCTCCTATCTGCGCTGGACTCGCAGTTTAATATTCGTAAGCTATTAGAAGAGTCCCCTAAGCGCAAAAAGGCCGCTGGTGGTAAGGAGCAAAAGGGGAACACCCCGCAACCGAAATCAAAAGAACAACAGAGCATTCCGGCGGATCAGCAGCTGATTTCAGCAAACCCTCAAATGTTGCTAAGATCAGCAGCTAAAAAGAGTTCGAGGCTAAGATAAAGAAGAAGGGGCCTGTAGGAGTAAAACTTCCTAGTCGAGGCCAAACCAGTGTACCAATTTCAAAAAACTAACTTCTAACCTCCTTCTTTCCTATCAGAATGCAAGAGGTTTGCGTAGCAAACTCACTAAATTGTATTCTGATAGCCTTTCCTTTGCATCTCATATTATTGTGTTCACAGAAACCTGGTTAAAGCCGGAGATCTTTAGCTCCGAAGTTTTTCCAGGTAAGTACACAATATATAGGTATGACCGTCCCTCTAGACGGGGAGGTGGAGTCTTAATTGGAGTTGATTCAAACTTCCCGTCTGAGGAGTTATTTTTTGATGAATTCAATACCATTGAATTTATTTGTGTAAAGTTATCGCTTCCTGGTAACTTTATATACATAACTTGCTCATATATTCCGCCGTTGTCTGAACTTCCTGATTATTCAAATCACCTATCCGTTATTAAGTCCGTTGCAAATAAGCTTTCCGATAGGGATCAGTTGATAGTTCTAGGTGATTTTAATATACCTGGAGTTACTTGGTCCACTGAGGATGGATCGAATGTCTTACTACCTATAGCACAACATGATTTTATTGATGGCCTGCTTGACATATCTCTATCTCAAGTAAACCATGTTCGAAATTCATTAGGTCGCCTACTTGATTTGTGTTTTGTATCGAATCCTGAAGGTGTGTTTCTGTCCAGAGTAGCACCACTCACGCAACCTGAAGATCCATATCACCCAACAATCGAACTTTCATTTGATACGGGTAGAGTTATAGAAGAAAAATCAGAAAAATCCAAACGAATACATTGTTTTCGCAAGGCAGACTTTCTGAGGCTTAATAATTTTATTTCTGGCTTTAATTGGTCTGATCTTTACTTATGCAATAATATGTCCGATGCAGTTAATGTTTTTTATACTGCAATAAACTCATTTTTTAATTCCTGTGTTCCGTGGTACTATCCGTCAACTTCCAATAAATCACCTTGGTTTAGCAAAGAGTTGACACACTTAAGAAATGTAAAGTCCAGACTTTTTAGGAAATATAAAAATACCGGTTCTCAATCTGTTTTTACTAGATATCTAAGTGCTTGGTCAAGATTTACCGTGCTTAATGCTCAGTGATATAATAGTTACTTAAACCGTTGCAAGGTCCAGTTCTCTCAGGACCCGAAACAGTTTTATAATTTTGTTAACACCAAGCGTAAATCTAATTCTTTTCCTTCCTCGCTGTCGTTCGAAAACATGACGGGAACCACAGATCAGGCAATAGCCGATATATTTGCCCAATTTTTTCAAACGACTTACTCTACTTTAGATTATTCATCTCAGCCTTATTCTTACACCATGCCCAAGTCAAACCTCATATTCTGTCCCACTTTAACAGAAAGCTCTCTTCTTTTGGATCTTCTTCGTATTAAGCCTGTTTATTCGCCAGGGCCCGATGGTATTCCTGGGTGCGTGCTCAGGTATTGCGCTAAGGCCCTGTGCAAACCTCTTCACAATTGTTTACCTTATCTCTAGAAACATCCCAATTCCCAAATATTTGGAAGGAATCATTTGTTATTCCTCTTTTCAAAAAAGGTAACAAGTTAGAAGCCAGTAACTACAGAGGTATTTCTAAGTTGTCAGCTATTCCTAAGCTTTTTGAAAAAATTATTACTCCTCATTTGCAGCACTTTTGCAGATCAATTATTTCTCCGTGTCAACACGGATTTATTAAACGTAGATCCACAATTACAAACCTTCTAGAGCTCACTACATTTGTGATAAAAGGCTTCTATAGTAGTTTTCAAACAGATGTCATTTACACTGACTTTAGTAAAGCATTTGACTCTGTAAATCACTTACTTCTTATTCATAAACTTGACCTTTTAGGTTTTCCAGTTGATCTGCTTAAATGGATTTCAAGTTATCTAAATGGCAGGTCACAAAGGGTCCTTTTTAAAAATTCAATTTCTGAAATTCTCCGTGTTACCTCCGGTGTTCCACAAGGGAGCCATCTGGGTCCGTTACTTTTTACATTATTTATTAACGATCTTCCCTCAATTATAAGTCATTCTCGCGTACTTATGTACGCAGATGATGTTAAGTTGTGCCTGCAGTATAAGGACATTTCCTGCCATTTAGACTTGCAATCCGATCTAGATAATTTTCAAAACTGGTGCCGAGATAATTTACTAAATTTAAACGGCTCCAAGTGCAAGCTGATGACTTTTTATCGGGCCAATCCGATATACGCGACTTACACGTTAAGTGGCAGCTCTTTGGATAGAATAACTCTTGTAAACGATCTTGGCGTTCTCTTGGACCCTAAACTAAAATTTTCTAATCACATTTCGTCCATGGTTAATAAAGCCAGAGGAGTGCTTGGATTTATTAAAAGGTGGTCAAAAGAATTCGATGATCCTTATTTGACTAAAACTTTATTTATTTCGCTAGTCCGTCCGATTCTGGAGTATGGGTCTCCCGTCTGGAGTCCACAATACGGAATACATATTGGTCGTATTGAATCTGTACAAAAAAACTTCCTTCTTTTTGCTTTACGGCGCCTAAACTGGGATGCAAATCTTATCTTACCTTCTTATTCTAGTAGACTTCTTTTGATTAATTTACCATCCCTAGCCAACCGTAGAACGATGCTTGGTACTATCTTTATTTATAACCTTATACATGGTGATATTGACTGCCCCGACTTGTTAAGTCGGCTAAACTTTTCTGTGCCAAGTAGATTATCTAGAAATTATATTCCCCTAATTTTAAATCATTGTAGATCTAACTATGCCTTGCATGAGCCTTTCAGAGTATTATGTTCTGACTATAATAGACTTTTTCCTGTAATATCAAATCTTGACTCTCTGCCGCTCCTAAAACGATTAATACTTGATTCATTGGCACAAGATTGATCTAACTATTACTTTTTTCCCCGGACCTTTACCTTTATTTTCCTATCTCGCGTCTATCCTATCGCGAATCGTGTCGTACGATACACGGCTGCGCCCCTCGGTCGGTTGGGCGGGTAAGTGGGCCGTGGGACTCCGCGAAAAAAAAAAAAAAAAAACAAAAAAAAAAAAAGATTCATGTCAATAGCTTTTACACTGCGCGAAATATCATCAATTCTTGCAAGGTATATCCGATTGTTCATATGGGAGCTATAGTATATAGACGTCCGATCGGCACGCGATTTTACCTTGATCAAGGTTTGACGTCCGATCGGGCGATTTTTAAACTTGATCTGCGAACACATGTTTTAGGACGACTATGAAAGTTTCAGTCGCTTTTATACTGGGCTCGCAAACGGTATTGAAACAGACGGACAGACGGACATGGCTATATCGACTCCCTTATTGATCCTGATCAAGAATATATATACTTTATAGGGTCGGAAACGTTTCCTTCACTGCGTTACAAACTTCTGACCAAATTTATAATACCCTCTGCAAGGGTATAAAAACTACTTTGTAGCCACTAATAATAACTATAAAATGATTTGCTATTCCTACGAAAGTAAATTTTTTGAAGAATGAAGCAAATCCATTTTAAAATACTAGAAGCCAAGTGCTATACATAACCAAAGCAATATCGAAAGCTTCAAAAGAAACGATCCTTTCCATATTTGTAAAGGCCTGCTCCAATTTTTACTTGCTCATTACATAAACGTGCGGCTGTCTCAGAAAGGTTGTGCGTACGTTCCACCACTAACCATACAACATATAGACTGGTCATTTCATACAAGCAATATGGACACTCAAAAATCTTTGCGGGAGGCCCCACAGCTGTTTGCGGCAGGCCCCGGACACTTCGTGTGCCTTCGGGTTTTTTTAGCTCTCATTCTTATTCTCATTTTGACGCTCGCGCGCTCATTACTCGAGTTCGGTCGTTCAGTCGCAGAGACGCGCATTTTGAAGAAGGTTGCGCCTGCGCTTGAATTGGTCTTTATATGTATGCGTGTTCATGCATTCTCATACAGGGATGCATGTGTGCGTTTTTTTCAATTCGATGCGGCAAGAATATTTTGTCTTTTGCTACTTTTCAGACTTGGTACCCTAGCAATAAGGGCGTATTCACTATTGGGTTAATGATAAAAATAAGAATATTATATGTTATAGTATAATTTTTAATATTTCCGCATATATTTCATTTTGGCTTACTAATTCAAATCAGGGGTAGCAGAAAAATGTTTTGCATATATGTATGTATTCCAATTAATATAAATCAATCTAATGAGATAGGAACAGGGCACATCGCAGTCGGTGTCTGCGCTTACTGGTTGAGAAAACTTCAAACCAAATCAGCTTTGGTTGTTGTTCTGCGAGCGGATGGTGCCTGCATACCCTACCGACGACTGAATTTTTGGGCGGACAGAAAGAAGGGTTTTCGCCGCTCGAATAAAACATAGCATACGAAAATTATCCATTTTATAATGCTATCCTACCAAAAATTGGATAAATAAACTTTTATATTGTTTTAGTTTTCGATTAAACTTTAAATATATTAAAAATCATTAAAAACTTACTTCTTGATTTGAAATTGAAATACAAATTTCAGAAAATCACTTCGAAATTTTTGTCTGTAGTTTATAGTGATTAAACAATTTGTTATTTTCCAATATTAAAATTATACAATTATTATACGTATGTATCTATGTATATTTATCGGTAACTAATCCGAGCGGCGACTTTCAAGAATAAGCATACATATGTACATAAAAATATAAAAATTACCCTGCGAATCAAAAAAAAAAAATCAACCAAAGCTCATTAAACATAAAATTCAAAACAAGTGTCCTAAAAAATGTAAACAAAACAAAAGACAAACAGCCGTCCTTGTTTCTGTCCGCCCAAAAATTCAGTCGTCGGTAGGGTATGCAGGCACCATCCGCTCGCAGAACAACAACCAAAGCTGATTTGGTTTGAAGTTTTCTCAACCAGTAAGCGCAGACACCAACTGCGATGTGCCCTGTTCCTATCTCATTAGATTGATTTACATTAATTGGAATACATACATATATGCAAAACATTTTTCTGCTACCCCTGATTTGAATTAGTAAGCCAAAATGAAATATATGCGGAAATATTAAAAATTATACTATAACATATAATATTCTTATTTTTATCATTAACCCAATAGTGAATACGCCCTTATTGCTAGGGTACCAAGTCTGAAAAGTAGCAAAAGACAAAATATTCTTGCCGCATCGAATTGAAAAAAACGCACACATGCATCCCTGTATGAGAATGCATGAACACGCATACATATAAAGACCAATTCAAGCGCAGGCGCAACCTTCTTCAAAATGCGCGTCTCTGCGACTGAACGACCGAACTCGAGTAATGAGCGCGCGAGCGTCAAAATGAGAATAAGAATGAGAGCTAAAAAAACCCGAAGGCACACGAAGTGTCCGGGGCCTGCCGCAAACAGCTGTGGGGCCTCCCGCAAAGATTTTTGAGTGTCCATATTGCTTGTATGAAATGACCAGTCTATATGTTGTATGGTTAGTGGTTCCACCAAATTTATATTGGATGATTGCCGTTGACCGAAGGCTAACGCGGCATCGCTCCTAACGGCTCCACCGAGACCTTGGATGGTATGCGAACCTCCCCGACGGGACCGCCAAGCTGAACCTACGTTATGCCTTATGCCGGTCAGGAAATGTTCTATGTTCTGCCTCATCGCCCAGACACCTTCATCGGTCAGGTAACGTTATACCATTAAGCTTGTGATACTCCCCGCAAGAACGCCAACCACCATCCTTTTTGCTGACCATATGTAATGGGCTTGACCATTGGCTCTTGGAAGGGCGACAAATGCCTTCATTGATCAAGTTTATCTTTGCTTTCGCGGTGATTAGTTTTTCACCAGACAGACGGCGTGGGATATTGGACTTTCTGTGGTTTCAAACATAATCTATAAGATGCATAACGCCCATATGTTGGTTTTACAATATGCAGCTTGTATTTTGGTGGCGACGAAAATTCCGCTCTCTCCGCTCGCACAAAGTTGAGAGCGTAAAGCCTAGTATTCAGATCGACGAAAACTGTACGCCAGTCATGAGAGAGAGCGAGAGGCAAACAGCTGGTGGCTTTAAGTCAGGCTTTTTTTTCACCTCTGCACTCAGATCGACGAAAAAATACTAGAAAATTTCATAGCGTTGCCATTCTGCTGAAATGAACTTTGGGTGAACCCTTTAAACTAAATTGTAATGTTTTTTAATTTCTTTGTACAGCGGCAGAATTGTCTTGCCAAGGTAGTTGATATTATCTTTAAAAGTACTAGGCTTAAAAATCTAAAAATAGAATGCACTTTCTTGTGTGAGTAAACACAACGAATAAGCAAGTGCGTATGTGTGCGTACTTGTTTGAAAAGACGATTTTCGGCCAGAAATCATTTCTAGACTATTATTATTTTGGTCAAAAGTGTGCAACGCAGTGAAGGAGACATCTCCGACCCTATTAAGTAAATATATCGGCCGACTATATCTTATAGCTGCCATATAACTGAACGATCGGAAATGCCATAACTTTGGTGTTTGTAAAGTTAGGAAGTTAGGATTTTCTATGGGCTTTATTTCGACCAATTCGACCTACCAAATTTCATAAGGACCGACCGACTATATCCTACAGCTGCCATATAACTGAACGATTGGAAATGCCATAACTTTGGTGTTTTTAAAGATAGGAAGTTGGGTTTGAGTATTAAGAACGCATCATATTAATAGTTTTAGAGAATATCATTTACAGAATATTCTGCAAGGGTATATCAACTTCGGCTCCGCCCGAAGTTAGCTTTTCTTTCTTGTTTGTCTTTAACGTCGACGAGGAGGTTGAAATGGGACAAGGAACGAGAGGCCCTAAACAGGCCAGCCAGCCTTGCGAAGCAATGCTTCACGGCAGTCCGCAAGTCTGGATATCATATGTATATTTATTTTTTGTCTATGCCTAATGCAACAACAACAAAAATCGCCATCATGCAGGAACTTAGACGAACACACACATCCTTGTACACTCATACATACACACACGCACATACTTTTTATAATAAATAGTCAGTCTTATTCTGTTCTCCACGCAACACAGTCGTTTTGTTCGTTAGCTTCCTTCTAGCATTTTCTACATATGAAACCTCTACTCCCTCGGTCACTGGACTGTAACTAGCGCGCTGAGAGAGGGACAGGGGACCCCGCTTTTTCGTGACGGTCATGAATTGGTTTTACTCCGTCCCCGAAAATCCATAACGCGCCTTAAGAAGTTGTACTTCAAAAATAAATTTATTTTCGGATAATAAAATATATATCTTTATTCTAATTGATTCCTAGAAACATTGATTTCAACCATTTTGTAGGTAGGCTCACCAAAATTTCCAACATTCTTGCTGAGCACGACCACTAACCATACAACATATAGACTGGTCATTTCATACAAGCAATATGGACACTCAAAAAACTTTGCGGGAGGCCCCACAGCTGTTTGCGGCAGGCCCCGGACACTTCGTGTGCCTTCGGGTTTTTTTCGCTCTCATTCTTATTCTCATTTTGACGCTCGCGCGCTCATTACTCGAGTTCGGTCGTTCAGTCGCAGAGACGCGCATTTTGAAGAAGGTTGCGCCTGCGCTTGAATTGGTCTTTATATGTATGCGTGTTCATGCATTCTCATACAGGGATGCATGTGTGCGTTTATTTCAATTCGATTTATTGTTCTGCGAGCGGAAGGTGCCTGCATACCCTACCGACGACTGAATTTTAGGGCGAACGAACTCGAGTAATGAGCGCGAGAGCGTCAAAATGAGAATAAGAATGAGAGCGAAAAAAACCCGAAGGCACACGAAGTGTCCGGGGCCTGTCGCAAACAGCTGTGGGGCCTCCCGCAAAGTTTTTTGAGTGTCCATGTTGCTTGTATGAAATGACCAGTCTATATGTTGTATGGTTAGTGGTCTGACCGTCTGTCCGTCCGTCCGGAACACAACTTCCTAATTTTACTAACACCAAAGTTATGGTATTTCCGATCAATCAGTTATATGGTGGCTATAGGATATAGTCAGTCGATCCTTATGAAATTCGGTAGGTCGAATTCATTGGCCAAAACTAAAATCCATAGATAATCCCAACTTCCTAACTTAACAAACACCAAAGTTATGACATTTCCGATCGATCAGTTATATGGCAGCTATAGGATATAGTCGGCCGATCCCGGCCGTTCCGACTTATATACTGCGTGCAAAGGAAAGAAGGGTGTGTGCAAAGTTTCAACTCGATATCTTTAAAGCTGAGAGACTAGTTTGCGTAGAAACATACAGACGGACATGCTTATATCAACTCAGGACGCGATCCTGATCAAGAATATATATACTTTATACGGTCGGAGATGTCTCCTGCACTGCGTTGCACACTTTTGACCAAAATTATAATACCCATTGCAAGGGTATAAAAAAGGTTATCACATTTTGAAAGGGTGATTCATCATCATTAAACATCATATGTAACGTTTTTAAAGACAAGAAAGGAAAGCTAACTTCGGGCGGAGCCGAAGTTGAAATACCCTTGCAGAATATTCTGTAAATTATATTCTCCAAAATTATTCATATGATGCATTCTTAACACTCATAAAAAATCCCAACTTCCTAACTTAACAAACACCAAAGTTATTGCATTTCCGATCAATCAGTTATATTGCAGCTATAGGATATAGTCGGCCGATCCTTATAAAATTTGGTAGGTCAGATTGATTGGCCAAATATAAAACCCATAGAAAATCCCAACTTCCTAACTTTACAACCACCAAAGTTATGGCATTTCCGATCAATCAGTTATATTGAAGCTATAGGATATAGTCGGCCGATCCTTATGAAATTTGGTAGGTCGGATTGATTGGCCAAAAATAAAACCCATGGAAAATCCCCAACTTCCTAACTTTAAAAACACCAAAGTTATGGCTTTTCCGATCGTTCAGTTATATGGCATCTATATGATATAGTCGCCCGATCCGGCTCGTTCCGACTTATATACTACCTGCAATAGAAAGACAACTTTTGGGAAAGTTTTAAGCAGATAGCTTTAAAACTGAGGGACTAGTTTGCGTAGAAACGGACGGACGGACGGACAAACGGACAGACGGACATGGCTCTCCTGGTGATGCTGATCAAGAATATATATACTTTATAGGGTCGGAAATGTCTCCTTCACTGCGTTGCGAACTTTTGACTGAAATTATAATACCCTCTGCAAGGGTATAAAAATGACAAGAAAATAAGAACATTAATAAGTTTTTTAATTTGTTCATAATTTGTTTCGTCTTGCAACATAAAAAAAATTTATGAACTCATATATGATCGCATTGGGATTGTTTGAAATGTTAGTACAGTTTGTTATTTCATATTAAAATTATTATTATTATTATTTTTCCTGATAAAAAGGGGGGAAAAGAAATTACAACAGTTTTCAATTATCTCTCATGGTTGAGAGAGTTGAAATGTAAAAAATATGAGAGAGATAATAAAAGGTATTATTAGAAAGAGTTTGAGGAGAAAAAAGGCGAAAAACTTAGTTACCAAATTCTCTCCGCCAATCTCTCTTGATTTTCACATGTGTACATTGAAAACCATGAGAAATAATAATAAACTATTTGGAATATATGATGGGTGACTGTAATTTCATCCCTTCAAATAGTTTGAGCGCAAATCAAAGTATGCCATCAAAAAGGTCCAAATTGGATCGTCGTACTTGGCGCACAGAAACACAAAGACGTGCTGTTTCGACTATGAGTCAGGAAGGGCGAACGAGCCATATTACCGCCAAAAATAAAGATTACTATCAACTTAATACTGAAATTTAATTGTTTATTTGGGCTGTGGAAAGTACATATAAGTCAATAGATACTAATGTAGAAATAGAAGAAGACGTTAATTACCCAACGGAATTTTTGAACACACTTGATCTGCCAGGGATGCCACCACACATACTGAAATTGAAGATAGGTGTGCCAATTATCCTGTTGCGAAACGTCAATCAACCGAAACTCTGCAATGGGACCCGACTGGCAGTCAAGAAATAAATGAACAATGTAGTGGAAGCAACAATAATAGTGGGGCCATTCAAAGGTGAAGATGTCCTCATCCCTAGAATTCAAATAATTCCAAACGATACACCTTTTCAATTTAAGAGATTGCAGTTCCCAACTTGATTGGCATTCGCAATAACAATCAATAAAGCCCAGGGGCAACATTTGGAATTATGCGGCTTAGATATATGTGCGAATTGCTTCTCACACAGACAATTGTATGTTGCGTGTTCCCGTGTAGGTAAACCAAATAGTCTATAAATTAGTAAATGTCCCGCACAGCAGTCAATGTGTCGGCAGCGGGAGGGGGTTGTGCCGGGCAAGGCTGCCTAGCGGTCTTCCTTCTTTGTTAGGATTTATGTAGGGAGGAACTACCTCCGTTATCGTTGGCCCTTAAGGCACAACAACCAATAATAAAGAATGTGTAACGGCTGAGCCGGAATTCAAATCAAAGAGCGATGGCTCTGTCTTTATTGAGATATAAAAATGAACTGAACTTAAAGCTAACATAAAAAAGGGACTCATAGCGGCCACTCCAATGGGTAGTGCTTGCCGGCTATGCACGAGCTTCCGGCCAGACGCTGTGTCAGCAATTTGGCCGGAGCGAGCTTTCGGACGATCGGTCATTGCCGTCGCCCGGTTAACTTAGTTAACTACTCCCCCCTCAGGATTAAGGCCGCCCTCGGCCGACCCTATTTGGGCGATCATATCTGCTATCTAGACGGTAGTTCTCCTGGCCTGGATGACTCGCCGATAGGTGAAGCCGACGCAGATCAACGCGCACCATATTGCTCCTGCCACCAGTACTATCTGATGTGAATGATAGTCGTTGATATTCTCCCCGACTCTCTTGATGTGTTCCAGGTTACGCTCACTTAAGCGGTGAAGGTATGGAAGACTGAGGATGTTGTGCTCCATAGTAATATTTAGGGAGGGCGAGCTGGCTACTCCTGGGACCCTTTTCTGGGCCCTGTCATTGTTGACATAACGGGTTTCATTAACCATGGCACTCTCAGTAAAGGTAATGAGATGCATGCCTCGTATATGGATGTAAGTGCCATTATCCACACTCACACGTGCCGGACGATCGTTTACAATTATGATGCCTTCATCTACGTGAGTAATTGGATGTAGATTGGAGCTCTTGCGCGCACGACCTTCTTAACGCCAGCTGGCAAAATGTGGCTCCAGGTGTTGTGGAGCAATTGTTGACCGTGTGGGTTTTTCCATTGCAATCTGCTATTATTCGGGAAAAACAGTGATTTTAATACACGACGACTTGATTATTGGAAATTTGATAACAAAATACAAAAGGTTAGCGGACTGTAATATTTTAACGGAGGCAACGGACAATAAGTCTTTGATGTTGGTATCTATCCATATATCTTCTAGGTCTGCATGATCTAGTATACTAGGGCTCACAATGTTGGCCTTAGCTAGAGCTATCGCTAGTAATAAATTTTGCAGCTCCATACTAATCATTCTATTTCGGGATAATAACATCTCATAAAGATGCCCCGAGTCAACTTGGGTTCCCTTGGCCGACCTCAGAAGTTGGTTGACGGTGGTAGTAATATTATTAATTTGGTCTTGTACTTTACTATTGATGTTTATCTGCCTATTGTTTGCATTTATTAACTGAAATTCATTAAGTTTAATTTTTTCGAAATCCTCTGCATCTGGCGTTCCCGCCACTACCTTTAACGCCGCTCCTAGGAAATCTAAACTCCTAGCTACTCTGTGGTGGATGCTCAACGAGTCGAGCAGGTCACGCAGATGAGCGACATCGACACTCAAAAGTTTCTGCATGTGTGACTGGGGAAACATGCTGGTCATGCCATCCGTTTCTTCCACCACGCGCCTATATTCCGAGAGATTCGCCGAGTGTATAACGAACGCGAATTCTTTCCAAACTAAAATTCTACCATCAATGATGGGAATATATTTGGCCTGCGAGTAGTCCGTGACGTGCCCCGATGTTACGGTAAGCAGGACTAACAGGGATACGATTGCGAACCTGTAATATTGGATGTATTGTAGTGTTTGTTTAAAACAGGGTAGCCCACCACCAAAGCATAAAGAATAAAGCACAATTATAACAAAAACTTATACCAAGTGGATAGGGGTGAGAAAATATAGAAAAAAAAACTTATGCCAAGTGGCTATGGGTGAGAAAATATAGAAAAAAACTTATGCCAAGTGGCTGGGGGTGAGAAAATAGAAAAAATAATAAAAAACCAATGCCAAGCCTTCGGTTTGACTTAACCAAGACTTTCTCGCCGACATCGACTATTCTGCATTGTCGGGAGGCATTTTCCCTGGCCCTGAGCGTGTTTTGCGCCCTAATGATCTTATTCTGGACGTCGATGTCGACTGGCCGTTTGTCAACGCCAGAGTGAATTGACTTATTATATTTGGCGGTTGCCAATAAAATAATTTCCACAGTATCGGTTATTCCCTTGTCGATTTTTAGGCAACGAGCAAGCTCCAAAAGGGTGCTGTGAAAGCGCTCTACTTGCCCGTTTGAGACGCTATGAAGTGGTGGTGCATTTGCAATGCTAACGCCAAAATGGTTGTCAAGCATGGCTGAGATAGTGTGCGAGTTTAACGAAGGTTCATTATCGCAATAGACTACTCTAGCCCTAGGGAAAAAGTTCATGATTTAAGATCCTCGATTGTCCCAGAGTGGACATGTTGCACAACTGCAAACTTCGAAAACTTGTCGATGCAAGTGAGGAAGTATTTCTTGTCTGTGGAAAAGATGTTGATATGTAGCAGTTCTCCCACATGAGAGGGGATCGGAGTCTCGCCTAGCTCATGCTTCTTTGGGTGCCTATCGTACTTGGCTTTCGCACATGTTTTGCAGTTTGCTACAATCTCGGTGGCTAGCTGGGCCATCTTTGGAAAGTAGTACTCGGAGAGTATCAGCTTAACATTTTCTTGGGCCGATCTGTGAGCCCTGTTGTGCTCGACGGTGAGGATTTCCCGTCTCTCAGGAACTACAAAAATATCCGCTACACGGTTTTTGCAATGCCAAAATTTGGTGGCTGGAAATTGCCAAACCAATTCGTCCTGTATCATTGCCAGCGTGTGCAAGTCGCAATGAATGGCGTTTACGCCTTTAGGAACGATAATGTCTGCGAGCTCATCAAGTAATGACTCTTTGCAGGAGAAGTTAATCGCATGCCGTCTCTTGTTTCCAAAGAGGACGAAGCTGCGTTTTAACGGAAAGCGTGCCTTCTCCAGAGTTATCTGGTTCTGGAAGCAATTCAAAGGCTTGTCCGTGGTTTCAATGGTATAGGTTAGCGACAGCTCACTGTGAATTGTGGCCGCGCTAGAAAAAGCTTCTTCCTCTTCCACAACGTTAAGTTGCTGTCTTGAGAGGGCATCCGCAACGAGGTTATCTCGGGCTTGTAAAACATTTTAGCGCCGGACTCGTCGATGCGGGCTTTCCACCTCTTGATTTTCGCATTCGGATTGGATTCCGACACTGCGAAGGTCAACGGTTGGTGGTCAGTAAAGATATTTATATCTTTGACTGCATATAAATAGTGGCGCAATTTGGCCAGTGCCCAAACTATAGCTAACAGCTCCCTTTCATTGGTAGCGTAGTTAACTTCTCTGTCCTTTAAAGTTCTAGAGATCATTGTTATGGGTCTCCCTTCTTGGGATAGGACTGCGCCAATGCCGTATGCTGAGGCATCTGTCGTTAGATCAAATGCCTTTTGGTAGTCGGGGTATCTGAGGATGACATCCTCGGAAGCCAGAATGTTACGCAGTTTTTGGAAAGACAGCCGTTGGGGCTCGTTGAACTGCACCTGGATGTTCCTGGATCTGTGTCTACTGACACTTCCAAGTTCCCCTTTCAAAAGATCAGCGATGGGCCTAGCTATGGACGCAAAATCTTTTATGAAGCATCTATAATAGCTGGCCAAGCCAAGGAAAGATCTGACCTTGAATATGTTCTTATGCTCTGGGAATTCCTGAATGGCTTTTTTTTTTTCTGGGTCTGTGGTAGCCCCGTTATTCGTGACTATGAACCCTAAAAAGCTAACGCTTTTCTTGAAAAATCGTGATTTTTCTGTTGATACCCTCATATTTGCATCGGGTAGGCTTGAGAACCCAATCCACGTGCCGGATGTGGGAGTTTTCGTCCTCCGAGAAGACGATAACATCATCGCAGTATGTCGTCAATTGTTCTTTGGAAAATGCTGGCTGCTTATAAATTCTGTGACCGGCTTGGATTCGCTTTTTTCTTAGAGTGCCCAACTTCTTTTTTGGTTCGAAATACATTTTTAAATTAATCTGATATTCTTTTGATAGAGGTATTCATACAAATATAAAACAATGAAACTTAAATTGAAATTATAACATTTAGCAATGACATATAGCGGCCCCTAGTGCGGACTCCTATTCCCAGCACGATCCTCACTGTCGTTGCGATTGACTCCGATCTTACAAAGACGGTTTACTGGACGTCTGTATGTATTCTTCGTTGTCTTCAGTTCGACCACACGTACAACTCCATCTTCTCCAGGGAACACCTTCATGACACAACCAAGGGGCCATTCGCCGAGAGGGGTATTATCTTTCATTACGACAATATCTCCCACTTGTATGTTGTTTACGTCTTGAATCCATTTAGACCGATGTATTAGTGTTGGAAGATATTCCTTGATGAAGCGCTTCCAGAATGAATTGACTAAGAATTGGGATACTCTCCATGCACGTTTTTCCCATCCACCGCTTGAGAACTCTCCTGGGCTATGAAGAGCATAACTTTGAGGTATACAGATATCGTTTGGGCATAATCCGATTTCGTCATCGGCATCATCTGACTCTAGTATGTACGGTCGACTATTTACTAAGTATTCTGCTTCCAAAAATATAGTTTGCAGGGTTTCATCAGTCGGATGTGCATTTGTTGAAATAACTGCTTCAATTGTCCTCTTAAAACATCCGACAAGCCTCTCCCAACATCCACCAAAATTTGGTGCGTTAGCTGGAATGAAATTCCATGTTATTTTATTACCTGCCAAATATGTTTTGATGTAAGCTTCGTCGAGTTCTTCAAGAGCCTCTAGTAGCTCCCTTGCTGCACCTCGAAAGTTTGTACCATTATCAGACCAGATAATTTTTACTGGGCCTCGTCGAGCCATCATTCTTCGGACTGCTTGTATACAGGAATCAGTGTCTAACGAATGTGCTATTTCAACATTAATTGCTCGAGTAGTTAGACATGTGAAAATAACTCCGTATCGTTTGCGAACATTTTTAATTGCGCGGGTTCCACTGTTTGCTTTTACGTAAAACGGGCCAAAGTAATCCACGCCTGTTGCTGTGAATGGTTTTTCATGAGTTAGAAATCGTTCCTGCGGAAGCCATCCCATTTTTGGAGTCTCTGTTTTTGCCCTTTTACGTTTGCACCATACACAATCGCTAATTGTCTTTTTGATGAATCGATTTAGCTTTGGCATCCAATATTCACTTCTAAAATTGTGAACCACCACCTGCATTCCAACATGTTGAGCATCAAGATGAAGTTTTCGAATTTATGTCTGCCATCTAAAATGATTGGATTTATGGTGCAAGCTGATATTTCCTTTGCCCGGCCGATTCTGCTATCCACACGCATTATCTCATGCTTATCTAAAAAAGACAATATTTTGTGAGACGAGCTTTTGAAGAACGCTTACCAGTTTTTAGTGCAGACAAATCGTCGGGATAGGATTCTTGTTGCACAAACTTGCTCCATACGTTTACTGCCCACTGAATTTCTTTCGTGCACAAATTTCCAAGTTTACGATTTCCTGGTTTACTCTTGACATTGTTCCAAAATCTTCGAATCCAGGCAGTGCTTCGTATTAACTTTTTATGAGTGGATATTCTCGAAAGTAATTGGTTAAAGGGGTGTTCAGCTTCTTGAATAACCATGACTATCTCTGGGTGGTTGTCATTCTCAAATACCGGCTGATTTATTTCCCATTGAGAGGACGGCTTCTGAAGAAACTGAGGGCCAGTTAACCATTTTTCCTGCTTATGGGTTGATATGTTGTCGCGTGTTATAACATCAGCAATGTTTTCATTGGTTGATAACCAATTCCATTCCTTCCGTTCCGTTTTTCACATATTTCACCAATTCGGTTAGCTACAAATACTTCCATGCGTTTATCACTATTTATCCAAGCAAGGACCGTTCTTGAATCTGTCCAAAAATAACGCTGATGAGGTTGTATTTCTAATTCATTTTGGACTAATTCAGCTAGTCGGCATCCTAAAACAGCTGCCATTGTTTCAAGTTTGGGAATTGTTACATGCTTTATTGGGGCAACCCTTGCTTTTGATGCGACTAAAGATACATCAAATTCCCAGCGGTCTTCTTGTTGATAACAGCATCTTATGTATACTGCTGAGGAATAGGCCTTGCTACTCGCGTCGTTGAATATGTGGAATTCGATGCGATCCGCTTTTGTGAGATTAGAACTGTAACATCGTGGAATTTTAATTGTTTCAATTGATGATAAGGACGACAACCAATTTTTCCATTTGATCAGCAGATCTCCCTTAAGTTTATCGTCCCAGTTGATTCCGGACTGCCACACGTCACGCATCAATATTCGCCCTTTGATGGTTACCGGGGTCATGAGGCCTAAGGGATCATACAAGGAGTTTACAGCTGACAAAACGTTTCTTTTCGTTGGTGTAGCATTTCCATTTAAAAGTTCATTTTTCAGCCGGTGCATGGTTTTTGTGGAGTAGGTAAAAATGTCGTTATTAGCATTCCACACCATACCCAGTACCTTTTGTTGAACATCCGCCTTATCCCCGATCATTGTAACCTCTTTTTGTGATCTTAAATGTTCAGGAATGTTACTCATAACTTCTTTACTGTTTGACAGAAATTGTCGCAGTTCAAATCCTGCTTTTGAATGGATGTCTATTACAGAATTTATTATGTTGATAAGTAGGCTGGCGTTTGGCTTGGAATCCAAATAATCGTCAACATAATGATTTGCAATAATAGCCTTTACCGCTTCTGGATATACTTTTTGATATTTCTTGGCATTGAAATTCTTTACAAATTGAGCTAAAAACGGTGAAGAAGTGGTGCCGAAAAGCATGGCTTTCATATTTTCATCGGACTGTTCTGTTTTAAATCCCTCCAAAGAAAGCATTGTGCTGCTGTATCGTTGTCTTTAATACGCACCTGATTAAACATTTCCCGAATATCGGCAACAACTGCGACCTGATGTAATCGAAAGCGCATCAGTATGCCCACGATCGATGTTGACCAGTCTGGGCCAGTAAGAAGATTCTTGTTAAGAGAAGTTCCGTTGCATTCAGCCGCAGCATCAAAGACGAGTCTGACCTTACCAGGCTTACTGGGGTTAACAACTGCAAAATGTGGTAAATACCATAGCTTAGGGGATTTAAAGACATCCATGTCTGTTAGCTGAATAGCATAACCTTTTTCCAACAATTTGTGTATTTCATCTTGGTAGTTTTTTGATAAATCTTTGTCTCTTAATAGTTTGCGTTCAAGACATTTGAGCCGCTGGATAGCCATCGGTTTACTATCAGGGAGTTTGACTTGTTCATCTTTCCAGGGTAGGCCCAATTCATAATTGTTACCAATTTGATTAATTGATGACTCCGCCTTGTCTATCGCTAACTTTTCGTTTGCTGAAAGTGTCTTATCTGACTTAACAACACACACTCCAAAATTTTCAATACTAAACTGCTGTCTGATCATCTGCTGAATGTTTTCATCGCTTATTTGGCAGCAAGTAAAATTCGCTCCTTTTGATTCAGTTTGGACGGGTCCATGTATTACCCAACCCAGTTTGGTTTTAGATAACATCGGGCGAATCCCGTCACCGTTGATAATTCCTCTAGTACTGATCAAATTAGCATGTCGTTGACCAATCAGAAGCATGGGTTGCTTGTCCTGCAGATTATTTAGATCTACCAGATTTTTGGGAACGAGTTCTTTTAATTGGTTGTAATTAACTTGTTGCGATGGAAGCTTTAAATCATTGATCAGCCATACATCTTCTAGGTGGTATTTATTACCACATTTCGCACTAATAGTTATGCTAGCTGATTTTGCATATGATTCGTATCTATATACGCCTCCTGTCCAACTGAAGCAGAATGGTTTGCTTTCGCCTTCTATTCCGACTTCTCGAGCCAAACTCATATCCATAATTGTTGATGTGCTGCCTTCATCTAAAAATGCAACAATGTCCTTGGAGCCCTTTTGACCGTAGACTGTGACAGCAACCATCTTGAGCAATGCTTCTCTTTTGGATTCCGAAACACATCCTGTTATGTTTTGTGCGACATTTGTAATAGGCCGTTTGTGAAGTAACTTGTTATGGAATTTCTCGCAGTTATCAATTTTACACTGCTGTCTTTCATTGCATGGACTTTTATGGTACTTCAAACAGCAATAACACACTTTGTGTCGGTTGGCCATGTCCCATCGTTTTTTTACGTCTGATTTTAAAAATATGTTGCATTTGGTAAGAGCATGTCTTTCCTCGCTGCAAATGGGACACATCGTCTTGTGCTTACCCTTTGATGAGCTCGCTGTAGGTTTTTCCAATTGTTCCGGTTCAGTAGCTGTCGCTTGATTATTGATTGCAGTAATTTTTTTAAAAAAGGCAATATCGTTTATTAAATCAGATTGTTTTTGCGACCAATCGGCTAAATTTTGAAATGTGCAAAATGAGGCACGTATATTTTCCTCTTTTAAAAATGTGCCCCAATCTCGGAGGTATTGCTCTGATAGCTTTCCAATCGCCATTGCCAAAAGCCTTTGGGTGTCGACTAGCTTCCTGTCTGTGTATTCTAACCCGGCGCAAATGTTTTGAATGTTGCAATTGAATTCTTCAAAATCTGAGAGCTCTTTTACTTCCTTAATATTGTGCGCTTTTTTTGTTAATTCCAGTGCAATGTTTTCAGGACCACCATATGCTTTGTTTAGAATGGATATAATTCTGCTTGGCTCTTGAGCAGAGATAAGCAGTAGCTCTACTTTTGCTCTTGCCGCACCTTTCAGGGCTTTTGAGAGTCGATGAACATTTTCTTCATTCGAAAACCCACAACGTTGGCTAGTTGCTTCAAACTCGTTAATAAAATGTTTCCATTTAAGCGCAGATGTCCCATCAAACTCCAAGTTCTGTCCACTAAAATTTTGCCGTGCTAGCATTTGTGTTATCATTGTTGTGGTTGATCTGTTTGAATCCTGAGTTTCTTCAATGTTGTGTAAGGGATGCTGATCTTGGCTCTGATGATGACGTATCCAATCCGATGTACGCTCGCGCTGTTCCTGATTCTGAATCTCTGATCGAATGGAGATGTTGGACCGAATAGAATTCCTAGCAGAATACTCTGAAAGAACAGATTTAGCTTTTAGAACATTTTTTTTACTGACCAGTGCATCCCTTTCTGCAAAAAGAAGATCCAATTCTCTTTCCAGCGTTTCTATAAATTCACGCATTTCAGCCAACTCCTCTTCTTTGGCGGAAGAAGGGTTGTTTTCTGATTCCGTAAGTTTGCGTTTGATTTCCATGAGTTTGGCTTCTCTGTTGAAAATTCCACATCGTGGAATTTTAATTGTTTCAATTGATGATAAGGACGACAACCAATTTTTCCATTTGATCAGCAGATCTCCCTTAAGTTTATCGTCCCAGTTGATTCCGGACTGCCACACGTCACGCATCAATATTCGCCCTTTGATGGTTACCGGGGTCATGAGGCCTAAGGGATCATACAAGGAGTTTACAGCTGACAAAACGTTTCTTTTCGTTGGTGTAGCATTTCCATTTAAAAGTTCATTTTTCAGCCGGTGCATGGTTTTTGTGGAGTAGGTAAAAATGTCGTTATTAGCATTCCACACCATACCCAGTACCTTTTGTTGAACATCCGCCTTATCCCCGATCATTGTAACCTCTTTTTGTGATCTTAAATGTTCAGGAATGTTACTCATAACTTCTTTACTGTTTGACAGAAATTGTCGCAGTTCAAATCCTGCTTTTGAATGGATGTCTATTACAGAATTTATTATGTTGATAAGTAGGCTGGCGTTTGGCTTGGAATCCAAATAATCGTCAACATAATGATTTGCAATAATAGCCTTTACCGCTTCTGGATATACTTTTTTGATATTTCTTGGCATTGAAATTCTTTACAAATTGAGCTAAAAACGGTGAAGAAGTGGTGCCGAAAAGCATGGCTTTCATATTTTCATCGGACTGTTCTGTTTTAAATCCCTCCAAAGAAAGCATTGTGCTGCTGTATCGTTGTCTTTAATACGCACCTGATTAAACATTTCCCGAATATCGGCAACAACTGCGACCTGATGTAATCGAAAGCGCATCAGTATGCCCACGATCGATGTTGACCAGTCTGGGCCAGTAAGAAGATTCTTGTTAAGAGAAGTTCCGTTGCATTCAGCCGCAGCATCAAAGACGAGTCTGACCTTACCAGGCTTACTGGGGTTAACAACTGCAAAATGTGGTAAATACCATAGCTTGGGGATTTAAAGACATCCATGTCTGTTAGCTGAATAGCATAACCTTTTTCCAACAATTTGTGTATTTCATCTTGGTAGTTTTTTGATAAATCTTTGTCTCTTAATAGTTTGCGTTCAAGACATTTGAGCCGCTGGATAGCCATCGGTTTACTATCAGGGAGTTTGACTTGTTCATCTTTCCAGGGTAGGCCCAATTCATAATTGTTACCAATTTGATTAATTGATGACTCCGCCTTGTCTATCGCTAACTTTTCGTTTGCTGAAAGTGTCTTATCTGACTTAACAACACACACTCCAAAATTTTCAATACTAAACTGCTGTCTGATCATCTGCTGAATGTTTTCATCGCTTATTTGGCAGCAAGTAAAATTCGCTCCTTTTGATTCAGTTTGGACGGGTCCATGTATTACCCAACCCAGTTTGGTTTTAGATAACATCGGGCGAATCCCGTCACCGTTGATAATTCCTCTAGTACTGATCAAATTAGCATGTCGTTGACCAATCAGAAGCATGGGTTGCTTGTCCTGCAGATTATTTAGATCTACCAGATTTTTGGGAACGAGTTCTTTTAATTGGTTGTAATTAACTTGTTGCGATGGAAGCTTTAAATCATTGATCAGCCATACATCTTCTAGGTGGTATTTATTACCACATTTCGCACTAATAGTTATGCTAGCTGATTTTGCATATGATTCGTATCTATATACGCCTCCTGTCCAACTGAAGCAGAATGGTTTGCTTTCGCCTTCTATTCCGACTTCTCGAGCCAAACTCATATCCATAATTGTTGATGTGCTGCCTTCATCTAAAAATGCAACAATGTCCTTGGAGCCCTTTTGACCGTAGACTGTGACAGCAACCATCTTGAGCAATGCTGGATTCCGAAACACATCCTGTTATGTTTTGTGCGACATTTGTAATAGGCCGTTTGTGAAGTAACTTGTTATGGAATTTCTCGCAGTTATCATGCTGTCTTTCATTGCATGGACTTTTAAGGTACTTCAAACAGCAATAAAACACTTTGTGTCGGTTGGCCATGTCCCAACGTTTTTTTACGTCTGATTTTAAAAATATGTTGCATTTGGTAAGAGCATGTCATTCCTGGCTGCAAATGGGACACATCGTCTTGGGCTTACCCTTTGTTAAGCTCTATGTAGTTTTTTCCAATTGTTCCGGTTCAGTAGCTGTCGCTTGATTATTGATTGCAGTAATTTTTTTAAAAAAGGCAATATCGTTTATTAAATCAGATTGTTTTTGCGACCAATCGGCTAAATTTTGAAATGTGCAAAATGAGGCACGTATATTTTCCTCTTTTAAAAATGTGCCCCAATCTCGGAGGTATTGCTCTGATAGCTTTCCAATCGCCATTGCCAAAAGCCTTTGGGTGTCGACTAGCTTCCTGTCTGTGTATTCTAACCCGGCGCAAATGTTTTGAATGTTGCAATTGAATTCTTCAAAATCTGAGAGCTCTTTTACTTCCTTAATATTGTGCGCTTTTTTTGTTAATTCCAGTGCAATGTTTTCAGGACCACCATATGCTTTGTTTAGAATGGATATAATTCTGCTTGGCTCTTGAGCAGAGATAAGCAGTAGCTCTACTATTGCACTTGCGGCACCTTTCAGGGCTTTTGAGAGTCGATGAACATTTTCTTCATTCGAAAACCCACAACGTTGGCTAGTTGCTTCAAACTCGTTAATCAAATGTTTCCATTTAAGCGCAGATGTCTCATCAAACTCCAAGTTCTGTCCACTAAAATTTTGCCGTGCTAGCATTTGTGTTATCAATGTTGTTGTTGATCGGTTTGAATCCTGAGTTTCTTCAATGTTGTGTATGGGATGCTGTTCTTGGCTCTGGTGATGACGTATCCAATCCGATGAACCCTCGCGCTGTTCCTGATTCTGAATCTCTGATCGAATGGAGATGTTGGATCGAATAGAATTCCTAGCAGAATACTCTGAAAGAACAGATTTAGCTTTTAGAATTTTTTTTTTTACTGACCAGTGCATCCCTTTCTGCAAAAAGAAGATCCTATTCTGTTTCCAGCATTTCTATGAATTCACGCATTTCAGCCAACTCCTCTTCTTTGGCGGAATAAGGGTTGTTTTCTGATTCCGTAAGTTTGCGTTTGATTTCCATGAGTTTGGCTTCTCTGTTGAAAATTGCTCGCTTTATTTCAACATTTTCCGTATCCACATTTTGTATCTGTTCCAGGATCACCAATTTTTGTTTCAGAACTGAAGCATCGGACCCGTCAGTGTCTTCGGTGGCGACAAACATTATGGCTTCTACTATTTTTGTAGCCAATTCGTTTTTTGTCGCGTTCTCACCCACACTTATGTCGAAAAAGGCACAGACTCGCAACAACGCGTTTAGACTGATTTCCTTCCCTATTTCCCGTACATGTTCCTGTTTTTCGGATTCGCTGTATGAAAGGCCTCCAAAGGCGCGAAGTTGCCTCTTTATTAAGGTTTCCGTGACGAATTTTCGATACACTGCAAAATGGACGTCTCGGAGCGATTGTGATTTCCACGAATCAATGTTGTTAATCTGCTGCTGATTCCATTTCCACATTTTTGATTCGTAGTGTTGTTATGGACTGTATTTCAAGGTGTTAGTGTCGAAATATCGATCCTGCGATCGAAGGACCACTTTGTTAAATAATACTCGAGACTGTTTAACTCTTTATAAACTTTTCTTATTTATTTCTTATAAATTCTGTGACCGGCTTGGATTCGCTTTTTTCTTAGAGTGCCCAACTTCTTTTTTGGTTCGAAATACATTTTTAAATTAATCTGATATTCTTTTGATAGAGGTATTCATACAAATATAAAACAATGAAACTTAAATTGAAATTATAACATTTAGCAATGACACAGACTTCAAGTCCAGGGTTGTGAAATACTTGGCCTTGCCTAAGTTTCCTAATATCATCGAGATGTTCGGCATGGGGTATCGATCGGGTATTGTTTTCTCGTTTAGTTTGCGAAAATCCAATACCAAACGCATTTTCCGCCTGCCAGTTTCGTCGGTGCCCTTTTTATCTACTACCCATATTGGGCTATTGTAGGGGTATTTCGACTTTTGGATGATGCCATTTTTTAGCAGATCTTGGATTTCGCCATTGACAAAATCAGCTGCCCCCATTGGATATGGGTAAGGTTTGGCATAAATGGGCGTCTCATCAATGGTTCTGATGGTGGCTACCACCGACGTATTGTAAGACAGGGCCTCATTGGGGTCTGCGAAGGTTTTTTTTCCTGTCGCTGAGCATTTTTTTGCATGTTTTTCTGACCAAAGGTGGTGCGTCTGAGCAGTCCACCTCAGTAAAATTTACATCGGGACATGTATGAAAATCGATTTTCTCTACTTCCGTGCCCCATTTGAGCTGACCGGAGGCCAGACAAAGTGTACGTGTCACCAGTTTTGTCAGCGCTCTGGGCAATGTGATTTACCCTTTGCCTTTTTTGTGGGTGCGTTCTATCGGACGCCGCCGGCTTCCTATTCTGGTATGCCGGGGCCTGTGATGGTTTCAGCATCTTGGACAGTGATGGGTCAACATCCATGGGTTCGGGAGTATTTCTATGAAGCCTGTCACTGTGCGGAGCAAAGTGTACTTGAACTTTGTGTTGTTTGGAAAAGTGGGGATTTTTACCGCCACTATATTGGGAATTAGCCTGAGGGGTGGCCTGATGACGCTCTTCTGCCTTAGGAAATTGTTTTTTCTCCTTATCCTCCGGGCTTTTTGCAAATGATGATGCAAAGGTGTACCTATCATGGTTTGACTCCACCTCTTGAGCCAAGGCAAGTGCTGATGGCATGTCCTTGGGCTTTGCCGCGAAGAGGACATCAGTGAGACTGCGTTTTAATCCAGAGATAAATACGCGAAGGGCATCATCCTGGAATTTTTCGCATAAAACTTGTGCAGCCGTGGCTGCATGACATGGTCGCCTTGTTGGTGAGGAGGGTGAGCTTCCTTTCAACCTCGTCATAATACTGTAGGAGCGAGAGACTCCCCTGTCTGAGGGTACCAATCTCCTGCTCTATGACATGCATTGTCCGCTTGTCGCTATAAGTAAAATCAAGTCGATTTATAATCGCGTCGAAATTAAGCACTGTGCCAAATGAGGATAGCACTGAATCGGAGGGGCCCCTTATTTTGCTCCTAATTATAATGACCGCCTGATAATGGCGTGAACTTCCTACGAAATCTTTAAAAATATAGTATGCGCCTACTGCCGCCTGCCGTCAGGAGACGAATGTTTCCTGTGCACCCGAAAATTCGGGCAGGCATTTGACGGCGTCTAGTGGCTCATTATAAATGACGGTGTTATCAATGTCTATAGGTGTATAAACTTTAATTTAAGGGGCTACTGTTGGAGCGGGTGCGACTTGTATCGCCGCCACTTGGTTGGCCAGTTGTTGAATGGTCTGGCGCAACTCATGCTCCCTGCGCTGGCTGTCAATGGCCGCTTCCTGTAGGGCATGGTTGACGGCAGCCTCTACTACCGCCTTTATTTGTTCTGGGTTAAATGCCATGTTTCTGGCTGAGGGAGTGCCGACGTTTACACTCTTCGGTGTATAAGTTCTTGCCGGCCCTTCGGCTTCGGATTCAGAGTCGCTGGAGACCTGCCTGTTGTTCCTATATTGCTGGAATGGGTTGCTCATATGGAGCTGTGCAAGCTAAATCGGCCTAGCAATTTAATGCATGCTCAAGCGGTCTTGCCCATGGATATGGCGAGGGGGCCGCGGGGGCTGAGATGCCGCTTGGTAACGATGGACGAGAGCTCGTTGAAAAACTGAGCTGTTGCCTTGCCAAGCAAAGACAAGGGGAAGGGGATCGCGGGGACCGGGTCTCCGCTATGGCAAACAAAAATATAAACAACAAAAATTGACACAGTAAAGATCCGTGGTGGCTAAGCTGCCGTTCTGAAAGACAAAGAAGCGAAGCTAAATAAAATCGGAATACAAACGTCGCGGTGTCGAGTTCGAGTTTCGTAGTGGAGTGGGTAAGCGATGAAAAAAAAAACAAACCCAAGATTGTTGCGAAACTAACACAAAGAATTTAGGTGTAAGCAAAAAAAAACGACTACATATAAGGGGTAAATTAAATGCACAAATATAAATGAGACAGTATCCGTCGCCAATAAAAATATATCAATAAATGCACATTTAATAAATTTATTTCCCGGCGGCGCCTTTGCGTCTAGGCTGGGTATAAAATATGTAGTCTAGTAGCTATATTGGCGAAAATATTTGGCACCAAGATATTTATTGAAAGAATTAAAAAAATGCAAACAATGATAAACATAAATAATATCACTTGTGATTTTACCAATTAAATTGTCAAACAATTAGTGAGTATGTTTATTTATAAAAATGTTAACACGAAACTCTAATATAGAGCTGCAGAAAATATAGCGTATTTAAATATTTTACCAATGCAGATGCCGGAACATTTTTGGAACAGAAGTGCTCACTTACATGATTTCCCCGACTTAGATGGGTAATTTAACGTGGGCGCCAATTAGTAAATGTCCCGCACAGCAGTCAATGGGCAAGTCAACCAAGCGATCTTCCTTCTTTGTTACGAGTTATGTAGGGAGTTAATCAGCAGTCAATGTGTCGGCAGCGGGAGGGGTTGTGCCGGGCAAGGCTGCCTAGCGGTCTTCCTTCTTTGTTAGGATTTATGTAGGGAGGAACTACCTCCGTTATCGTTGGCCCTTAAGGCACAACAACCAATAATAAAGAATGTGTAACGGCTGAGCCGGAATTCAAATCAAAGAGCGATGGCTCTGTCTTTATTGAGATATAAAAATGAACTGAACTTAAAGCTAACATAAAAAAGGGACTCATAGCTCGGTCATTGCCCTCGCCCGGTTAACTTAGTTAACTTATACATTTATGCCGAAACCGAAAAACAAAAAACATTGTATTCCCACAAGTGTTACAAAATTATATTACCTTCCTCTTAAGAATTCTATATAGATTTCATGCAGAAAAGTACAACTCGGTCGAAACTTTAATTTTGAAAAGTAATAATAAAATCGTGACGAAAATCCAATTAAATAATGTAATTAATACAAAATAAATATTTAATATTGGACCTTACTAAACAATATGTCAAGTGCATTTGTGCTGAAAAATATAAACTATATTCTATTATTCTATATTTATCCAATAAACAAGAACAAGAAAGGAAGAATGGTTTGGCAAGCCGAACCTTGCAGCTGCTACAGAAATTAAATTATAATATATTTTTCAATCTTTTCTATGGCAGCTATATAATAAATTCGTCAGATTTTTATAAAGATAAAACCGTATTTCAACAACAAAGCTATCATTTTATTTCCCTTTTTTCCCGGTTGTTCCTAAGGTATATATACTGGGCTGATCTGTCCTTACATATATCTTAGCTTCAACAGAAAGAATACATTTTGCAAAGTAACATCCAATAAGCCTTAAAACTGGGACGAATTTGCGTAGAAACGTATATACGGACAGGTGGATCGGCTGATGCTGAATATACTTTTGTAGCGTAGTGAAGGAGACATTTCCGACTCTGGAAAGAAAATATATTCTTGAACAGCATGACTAGACGAATTTAGTTTATACAGCGTCCGTCCTCTACAGTTTATATACCGTTTGCGAGCTTAAAATCTTAAGATTTGTAACTTTATAGCTATATCTTAGGTCCATAAGAACAATCAGTTAAATTAGGTTTTTTTTAGTGTTTTTTTAACGGTTTAAGTACTTTATGAAAGCGCTCACCTTTTCGATTGCCTCCAATTGAAAAATTTTGTAAAATTCGCTAAATTTAAAAACTAACGTACATCTGTTGTACCCTTTTATTAACATTTCTTTAGTTTTATCCGAATCCGATGACTATAATGTGCTTCAAGTTAACAGTGTCACCTTTAAAATTATTACTTTTTTTTATCCACAGTGTGGATTGATTTTAAGTACATCCCCACTAATCTTGAACTTTTCAAAAATAGTCATTAATTAGCAGTAAACTATTCGTGATCGAATAAAATTTGTCACACTTGTAATTCTATTTCCAAAACATACTACTTGTTCTGCTAACTTGATATAACTTGTAGCTCTTGTTTTAATATTTGTGTTTTATAATTCAAAATCTTTTTTACAGGAAATTAGTCATCAATTACTAGTCAAAAAAATGTATTGCAAGTATGTAAAACATCGACGCCGACAGAGGATTCTTAATAAGCAGATTTATTTTCAAAAATAAAAATTATTATTAAGTCGCTATTCGTAATAAAAGTCAAAAGATGGCTGCAGCAATAGATGAAAAAATGTATTGACAATAGATGGCGCCACAATTTAATTCAAGACCTCTAGCGGAATTGCAAATACCAGAAAAAAACATCGTTAAGCGATGAATTGCCCAAAATTCGTTGGCGATAAATGGTCCTCACAAAGTTAATTACCGTATCTCAAAGGAATATTTTGATAAATAGAAAAACAGCAAAGTTCTATTTTTTTATTTATTTTAATTTTTTGATTTTCCTTTTAATAGTTTTGTTGAACACGCCACACAAGGATGGACCTTGTTTTCCTGTATTGACAAATTATTTCTAAATAACCCAAAAAAGCGGTTAGCAGGTGCTCCATTGTAGGTCAAATCAGGTGTGCTTAAAGCCGGTCATACGTTAGACTCCCGTGTCTGTCACGGCCGAGACCCAGTGACCCCGAGACGTCGACCCATTGTTGTTGGGTCGTAACAAAGTTACACTTTTTTTTCATTTTTTTTTTCCGATTGTTCCTATGGATATAGGCAGCTTATCCGGCTCGTACCGACTTATATACAATTGCAATAGAAAGAAAACGTTTGGGAATGTTCCAAGAAGATAAACTGAGGGACTACTTCGGACGGACAGACGGACATGGCTAGATCGACCCTCCTGGTGATGCTGATCAAGAATACTTTATACGGTCTCCTTTACTGCGTTGCAAACTTTTGACTGAAATAATAATACCCTCTGCAAGGGTATAACAATACAACTAAAATGTAGCAGTTTCACCATTTATACAACTAAAATGTAGCAGTTTCACCATTTACCATTTTCTGAAATTTAAATTGTCTTTTTTTTTGAGTTTTCCGTCCATTTTTGATCTAAGACTCTGCTCTGACAACAGCCTCGCTCCCCAATTACAGTTCTTTCGCTAATCCACTCTTTCAAATATTTGAACACCGTTTTTCAAATATCCAGTCATAATTATCACTTAAATTCATAAACACTTAAAAAAAAATTGTTTGAGTTTAGACGTTCTTTCGTTCCAATTAAAATATTTTGACTATTTCCTTTTTATACCCATTCAGACCGTATTATAAAATTGGTCAAAAGCTGGTAACGCTTAAAGGAGACATTTCCGAAGTCTATATTCTTCATCAAGCGGTTATATTTCGGTCTTTCGCGCAGGGTAATAGGCAGATCCTTGGAACTTGTAAGGTCGTAATATGCACTCTCCTTTTAGTGAGAAGACGAAATTTGTTTTTATTATTGACAAATATTCAAGGGTATTAAAACAAAGGCTTGTCGAAGTTGTGGGTGTACAACTAGAAAACCGCCGTTTTTGATAGAGTGGTGCCATCTTCGCAAATCGGTGAGAAAGTTTGATCGGCAACGACATATGGCAAGCTAAAGTATCAGTCAACAACTCTAGATTGTCACGTTCGTGTATTCTCATTGACTATCATTTTGTTGGTGCGCAAAAATGTCGAAATACGAACCGAATAAGCGTCTTTTGCTGAAGATTTTACTTTTCGTGTTAAATTCGAATAAAACGGCAGCTGAAGCGGGTCGAATGATTGTTCAAACTTATGGTGAGTCGTGTATCAGTGAAAGAACGTGTCGAGAATGGTTTGCGAAGTTTAAGAATGGCGAGTTTGACGTGAAATACAAGGATCGACCGGGACCCGTGTAAAAGTTTGAAGACGCGCATTTGGAGGCTCTGCTGGATGAAGATTCTTGTCAGACACAACAAGAACGATCACCGGAGCACTCTACCAGACCCAGTTGATGCGCATAAGCCAAGCGCTGATGGAAAAACGGCCACATTACAAGGAAAGGCACGATAAAGTGATATTCCTGCACGACAACGCCCGGCCTCATGTTGCCAAGGTCGTGAAAACTTACTTGGAAACGCAGAAATGGGACGTTCTGCCCCACCCGCGCTACTCTCCAGACATCGCTCCTTCGGATTTCCATTTGTTCCGATCAATGGGCCTCGCTGAACAGCACTTCCGGTCATACGAAGAGGTAAAAAATTGGCTAGATGAATGTATCGCGTCCAAAGATGAACAATTTTTTCGACGGCGAATTCACATGCTGCCGGAAAGATGGGAAAAAGTTGTGACCAGCGATAGAAAATATTTTGAATAACTAGATTGTAGCTAGTTATATGAAATAAAGGCAGAAATGTTGCAAAAAAAAGGGCGGTTTTCTACTTGTACATCTAATATTTTTAAGCAAATGACTATGTCAAACTTTCCAGCTGTACTAAATGAAAGTCCGAATATTATTCTAAGCAAACATTTTGAAGCTAAGAATAATTAAATAATATTAAACTTATTTAAATATTAATTAACTTATTATATAACAATATTGATTATCAACGGAGGATTCTAAATAAGCAGATTTATTTTCAAAAATAAAAATTATTTTTAAGCTATTATTTAATTTCTTTAAAAAATTTTCAACGAATTTATTTTTAATTGCCGGAGAATAAGCATCATCTGTAAAAATAAAAGTCGCTATTCGTAATAAAAGTCAAAAGATGGCTGCAGCAATAGATGAAAAAAAATGTATTGGCAATAGTTGGCGCCACAATTTAATTCATGACCTCTAGCGGAATGGCAAACATAAAAACATCGTTAAGCGATGAATTGCCCAAAATTCGTTGGCGATAGATGAGCCTTTATACGGTCTTCACAGAGCCACTTAAAGCTTTTGCGAAAAAAGAAGATTCGTCCAAAGATGGCTGCAGCAATAGATTAAAAAAAATGTATTGACAGTAGATGGCGCCACAATTTAATTGAAGACCTCTAGCGAAAAATAACATAAAAAACATCGTTAAGCGATGAATCGCCCAAAATTCGTTGGCGATAGATGGCACTTTATACGGTCCTCACAAAGTTTTTGCGAGAAAAGTAGAGATAAAATCAAAATGAGACTACCCCCAACAGAAGTAACAATACCGCAGAACTAAATACAAATTACGCATTAGTAAGTTAAATTTGTTCCTTAAAGTATACGTCAATTTGTTCAAGATTGTTCTATAACACCTTTAATAAATGGTAATCCGATCAATAAGATTTCTTCGCATCATTTAAAACAAAATCGATGTCAATTTAAGGGTTTTGTCGAAAAAGGAGGAAAGCTTGGATTTTTTTTATGCGTGTAGCAATTTTTTTTATTTCATGAATGAATATATTTTCTGAAAGTTCAGTTTGTTGACAATGTTTGTGAAAAAATTGTGAAAAATATTTGAATAGTTTTGGGTAAGGGGTGGCTGTTTCCCTTAAACACCTTTTTTGGAAGAGCCTTGCGGTGATAATTCCCCATGACGAACGGGTCAACTGAAACCGTAAAACAAAAAAATTTTATTAGTTTAGAGTATGAGAACGATCGTTTTAAAAAATTTTTTTTGTGCATACGGGAACCTTTTTTGCAAAAAATGATTTTGGTCGCTAGAGTTTTTACAAAAAAATCCATTTCGGCGAAATAAAGATTTGTGCATGAAAAACCGATCGTTCAAGTACACACAAAATTAATCACGAACATTTAAAAGTCAAAGTCATTTTTCAAAAACACCATTTCGAGATATTCGCGTTTAAAGTTTCAAGTTTGGGTTTGGGCGGGGACGCGGCGCGCGTCTGGGAGCGCTGTAACTTTCTTTCTACTGCGCATGTTCTCATGTTCATGTTCTCACAAAGTTGTTCTTCAAGATAAAGCAATAAAAAAAATTTCCATTTTTTGAAAATAAAAAAGGTATATAACCCCTTAATATGCTATACAAATTCACAAGTGTTTCAGGTTTCAGACTCTTAAAACTATAATTGACCCAAACCTTATTTTTATGTAATTAAACATAAAAGAAAAATAACATTTTATTTTGAAGAGATATATGTATGACAACCATATAAAATACGGTAATATTTTTTAATTAATCTTAGCCTCAAAATATTTGCTTAGAATAATATTCTGACTTTCATTTAGTACAGCTGGAAAGTTTGACATGGTCATTTGCTTAAAAATATATAAAACTAGAAAGGAAAACTAACTTCGGGCGGAGCCGAAGTTGATATACCCTTGCAGAATATTCTGTAAATTATTTTCTCCAAAACTATTCATATGATGCATTTTTAATACTCATAGAAAATCCCAACTTCCTAAATTTAAAAACACCAAAGTTATGGCACTTCCCATCGTTCATTTATATGGCAGCTTTAGGATATAGTTGTCCGATCCCGGCCGTTCCGACTTGTATACTGCGTGCAAAGGAAAGAAGGGTGTGTGCAAAGTTTCAATTCGATATCTTTAAAACTGAGAGACTAGTTTGCGTAGAAACAGACAGACGGACAGACGGACATGCTTAAGGGGGTCTTCTAGTCTAGAGGCTCGAATTTCGACCTTTTTTTAACAATTAACAATAACATAAGAACAATCAGTTAAATTAGGTTTTTTTTAGTGTTTTTTTAACGGTTTAAGTACTTTATGAAAGCACTCACCTTTTCGATTGCCTCCAATTGAAAAATTTTGTAAAATTCGCTAAATTTAAAAACTAACGTACATCTGTTGTACCCTTTTATTAACATTTCTTTAGTTTTATCCGAATCCGATGACTATAATGTGCTTCAAGTTAACAGTGTCACTTTTAAAATTATTACTTTTTTTATCCACAGTGTGGATTGATTTTAAGTACATCCCCACTAATCTTGAACTTTTCAAAAATAGTCATTAACAAGAAAGGAAAGCTAACTTCGGGCGGAGCCGAAGTTGAAATACCCTTGCAGAATATTCCGAATTATATTCTCCAAAATTATTCATATGATGCATTCTTAACACTCATAAAAAATCCCAACTTTCTAACTTTAAAAACACCAAAGTTATGGCATTTCCAATCGTTCAGTTAAGTGGCGGCTATAGGATATAGTCGGCCGATCCCTATGAAATTTAGTGGGTCAGATTGATTGGCCAAATATAAAACCCATAGCAAATCCCAACTTCCTAACTTTACAAATCCCAAAGTTATGGCATTACCGATCAATCAGTTATATAGCAGCTATAGGATATAGTCAGCCGATCCTTATGAAATTTGGTAGGTCAGATTGATTGGCCAAATATAAAAGCCATAGAAAATCCCAACTTCCTAACTTTACAAATCCCAAAGTTACGGCATTACCGATCAATCAGTTATATGGCAGCTATAGGATATAGTCGGCCGATCCTTATGAAATTTGGTAGGTCGGATTGACTGGCCAAATAAAAAACCCATAGGAAATCCCAACTTCCTAACTTAACAAACACTAAAGTTATGGCATTTCCGATCAATCAGTTATATGGCAGCTATAGGATATAGTTGTCCGATCCTGGCCGTTCCGACTTATATACTGCGTGCAAAGGATCGAAGGCTGTGTGCAAAGTTTCAATTCGATATCTTTAAAACTGAGAGACTAGTTCGCGTAGAAACAGACAGACGGACAGACAGACGGACAGACGGACAGACGGACAGACGGACAGACGGACAGACGGACATGGCTATATCAACTCAGGAGGTGATCCTGATCAAGAATATATATACTTTATAGGGTCGGAGATGTCTCCCTTCACTGCGTTGCACACTTTTGACCAAAATTATAATACCCTCTGCAAGGGTATAATTAGCAGTAAACTATTCGTGATCGAATAAAATTTGTCACACTTGTAATTCTATTTCCAAAACATACTACTTGTTCTGCTAACTTGATATAACTTGTAGCTCTTGTTTTAATATTTGTGTTTTATAATTCAAAATCTTTTTTTACAGGAAATTAGTCATCAATTACTAGTCAAAAAAATGTATTGCAAGTATGTAAAACATCGACGCCGACAGAGGATTCTTAATAAGCAGATTTATTTTCAAAAATAAAAATTATTATTAAGTCGCTATTCGTAATAAAAGTCAAAAGATGGCTGCAGCAATAGATGAAAAAAATGTATTGACAATAGATGGCGCCACAATTTAATTCAAGACCTCTAGCGGAATTGCAAATACCAGAAAAAACATCGTTAAGCGATGAATTGCCCAAAATTCGTTGGCGATAAATGGTCCTCACAAAGTTAATTACCGTATCTCAAAGGAATATTTTGATAAATAGAAAAACAGCAAAGTTCTATTTTTTTTATTTATTTTAATTTTTTGATTTTCCTTTTAATAGTTTTGTTGAACACGCCACACAAGGATGGACCTTGTTTTCCTGTATTGACAAATTATTTCTAAATAACCCAAAAAGCGGGTAGCAGGTGCTCCATTGTAGGTCAAATCAGGTGTGCTTAAAGCCTGTCATACGTTAGACTCCCGTGTCTGTCACGGCCGAGACCCAGTGACCCCGAGACGTCGACCCATTGTTGTTGGGTCGTAACAAAGTTACACTTTTTTTCATTTTTTTTCCGATTGTTCCTATGGATATAGGCAGCTTATCCGGCTCGTACCGACTTATATACAATTGTAATAGAAAGAAAACGTTTGGGAATGTTCCAAGAAGATAAACTGAGGGACTACTTCGGACGGACAGACGGACATGGCTAGATCGACCCTCCTGGTGATGCTGATCAAGAATACTTTATACGGTCTCCTTTACTGCGTTGCAAACTTTTGACTGAAATAATAATACCCTCTGCAAGGGTATAACAATACAACTAAAATGTAGCAGTTTCACCATTTACCATTTTCTGAAATTTAAATTGTCTTTTTTTTTGAGTTTTCCGTCCATTTTTGATCTAAGACTCTGCTCTGACAACAGCCTCGCTCCCCAATTACAGTTCTTTCGCTAATCCACTCTTTCAAATATTTGAACACCGTTTTTCAAATATCCAGTCATAATTATCACTTAAATTCATAAACACTTAAAAAAAATTGTTTGAGTTTAGACGTTCTTTCGTTCCAATTAAAATATTTTGACTATTTCCTTTTTATACCCATTCAGACCGTATTATAAAATTGGTCAAAAGCTGGTAACGCTTAAAGGAGACATT
The DNA here is from genome assembly GCA_018153305.1 of Drosophila kurseongensis. Lineage (NCBI taxonomy): Eukaryota > Metazoa > Arthropoda > Insecta > Diptera > Drosophilidae > Drosophila > Drosophila kurseongensis. The sequence continues at coordinate 538,022 of JAECXX010000089.1, forward strand.
TCCGAAGTCTATATTCTTCATCAAGCGGTTATATTTCGGTCTTTCGCGCAGGGTAATAGGCAGATCCTTGGAACTTGTAAGGTCGTAATATGCACTCTCCTTTTAGTGAGAAGACGAAATTTGTTTTTATTATTGACAAATATTCAAGGGTATTAAAACAAAGGCTTGTCGAAGTTGTGGGTGTACAACTAGAAAACCGCCGTTTTTGATAGAGTGGTGCCATCTTCGCAAATCGGTGAGAAAGTTTGATCGGCAACGACATATGGCAAGCTAAAGTATCAGTCAACAACTCTAGATTGTCACGTTCGTGTATTCTCATTGACTATCATTTTGTTGGTGCGCAAAAATGTCGAAATACGAACCGAATAAGCGTCTTTTGCTGAAGATTTTACTTTTCGTGTTAAATTCGAATAAAACGGCAGCTGAAGCGGGTCGAATGATTGTTCAAACTTATGGTGAGTCGTGTATCAGTGAAAGAACGTGTCGAGAATGGTTTGCGAAGTTTAAGAATGGCGAGTTTGACGTGAAATACAAGGATCGACCGGGACCCGTGTAAAAGTTTGAAGACGCGCATTTGGAGGCTCTGCTGGATGAAGATTCTTGTCAGACACAACAAGAACGTTCACCGGAGCACTCTACCAGACCCAGTTGATGCGCATAAGCCAAGCGCTGATGGAAAAACGGCCACATTACAAGGAAAGGCACGATAAAGTGATATTCCTGCACGACAACGCCCGGCCTCATGTTGCCAAGGTCGTGAAAACTTACTTGGAAACGCAGAAATGGGACGTTCTGCCCCACCCGCGCTACTCTCCAGACATCGCTCCTTCGGATTTCCATTTGTTCCGATCAATGGGCCTCGCTGAACAGCACTTCCGGTCATACGAAGAGGTAATAAATTGGCTAGATGAATGTATCGCGTCCAAAGATGAACAATTTTTTCGACGGCGAATTCACATGCTGCCGGAAAGATGGGAAAAAGTTGTGACCAGCGATAGAAAATATTTTGAATAACTAGATTGTAGCTAGTTATATGAAATAAAGGCAGAAATGTTGCAAAAAAAAGGGCGGTTTTCTACTTGTACATCTAATATTTTTAAGCAAATGACTATGTCAAACTTTCCAGCTGTACTAAATGAAAGTCCGAATATTATTCTAAGCAAACATTTTGAAGCTAAGAATAAGTAAATAATATTAAACTTATTTAAATATTAATTAACTTATTATATAACAATATTGATTATCAACGGAGGATTCTAAATAAGCGGATTTATTTTCAAAAATAAAAATTATTTTTAAGCTATTATTTAATTTCTTTAAAAAATTGTCAACGAATTTATTTTCAATTGCCGGAGAATAAGCATCATCTGTAAAAATAAAAGTCGCTATTCGTAATAAAAGTCAAAAGATGGCTGCAGCAATAGATGAAAAAAAATGTATTGGCAATAGTTGGCGCCACAATTTAATTCATGACCTCTAGTGGAATGGCAAACATAAAAACATCGTTAAGCGATGAGTTGCCCAAAATTCGTTGGCGATAGATGAGCCTTTATACGGTCTTCACAGAGCCACTTAAAGCTTTTGCGAAAAAAGAAGATTCGTCCAAAGATGGCTGCAGCAATAGATTAAAAAAAATGTATTGACAGTAGATGGCGCCACAATTTAATTGAAGACCTCTAGCGAAAAATAACATAAAAAACATCGTTAAGCGATGAATCGCCCAAAATTCGTTGGCGATAGATGACACTTTATACGGTCCTCACAAAGTTTTTGCGAGAAAAGTAGAGATAAAATCAAAATGAGACTACCCCCAACAGAAGTAACAATACCGCAGAACTAAATACAAATTACGCATTAGTAAGTTAAATTTGTTCCTTAAAGTATACGTCAATTTGTTCATGATTGTTCTATAACACCTTTAATAAATGGTAATCCGATCAATAAGATTTCTTCGCATCATTTAAAACAAAATCGATGTCAATTTAAGGGTTTTGTCGAAAAAAGGAGGAAAGCTTGGATTTTTTTTATGCGTGTAGCAATTTTTTTTATTTCATGAATGAATATATTTTCTGAAAGTTCAGTTTGTTGACAATGTTTGTGAAAAAATTGTGAAAAAATATTGAATAGTTTTTAAGGGGTGGCTGTTTCCCTTAAACACCTTTTTTTGGAAGAGCCTTGCGGTGATAATTCCCCATGACGAACGGGTCAACTGAAACCGTAAAACAAAAAAAATTTTATTAGTTTAGAGTATGAGAACGATCGTTTTAAAAAATTTTTTTTTTGTGCATACGGGAACCTTTTTTGCAAAAAATGATTTTGGTCGCTAGAGTTTTTACAAAAAAATCCATTTCGGCGAAATAAAGATTTGTGCATGAAAAACCGATCGTTCAAGTACACACAAAATTAATCACGAACATTTAAAAGTCAAAGTCATTTTTCAAAAAACACCATTTCGAGATATTCGCGTTTAAAGTTTCAAGTTTGGGTTTGGGCGGGGACGCGGCGCGCGTCTGGGAGCGCTGTAACTTTCTTTCTACTGCGCATGTTCTCATGTTCATGTTCTCACAAAGTTGTTCTTCAAGATAAAGCAATAAAAAAAATTTCCAGTTTTTGAAAATAAAAAAGGTATATAACCCCTTAATATGCTATACAAATTCACAAGTGTTTCAGGTTTCAGACTCTTAAAACTATAATTGACCCAAACCTTATTTTTATGTAATTAAACATAAAAGAAAAATAACATTTTATTTTGAAGAGATATATGTATGACAACCATATAAAATACGGTAATATTTTTTAATTAATCTTAGCCTCAAAATATTTGCTTAGAATAATATTCTGACTTTCATTTAGTACAGCTGGAAAGTTTGACATGGTCATTTGCTTAAAAATATATAAAACTAGAAAGGAAAACTAACTTCGGGCGGAGCCGAAGTTGATATACCCTTGCAGAATATTCTGTAAATTATTTTCTCCAAAACTATTCATATGATGCATTTTTAATACTCATAGAAAATCCCAACTTCCTAAATTTAAAAACACCAAAGTTATGGCACTTCCCATCGTTCATTTATATGGCAGCTTTAGGATATAGTTGTCCGATCCCGGCCGTTCCGACTTGTATACTGCGTGCAAAGGAAAGAAGGGTGTGTGCAAAGTTTCAATTCGATATCTTTAAAACTGAGAGACTAGTTTGCGTAGAAACAGACAGACGGACAGACGGACATGCTTAAGGGGGTTTTCTAGTCTAGAGGCTCGAATTTCGACCTTTTTTTAACAATTAATAAAAAAAAAGCAAAAGATATTTTTAGGATCCGTTTTTTTATCATTTGTTTATTAAACTTAAAGGAGTACATAAAATAAATTTCAAAAAAAAATAAAAATTAGTTTTCATTGAGTTATTCCTTCTTGAAGAAGAGGGAAAAAAAAGAGGCCGTGTCCGCGTCGCCATGATATCTATGCTTGTAGTTATCTGAAAAATAAAACAATGATAGATTCTTAATGAGTACGAAAAAAACTATCTTTTTTTCATGAAATGGCGGCTACTCAAAGAAAAAAGTCGATTTTTTCACTAATTTTTCCACTTTGTCAAATTTTTGAAAATAATATAAATTACAAATTTTTATTTTTTGTTGGTTCATGCGATAGCGATATATTTAAAGAATATTCATTCCAAATTTCAAGTAAATCGACTGATTAGAACTTGAGTTAGAGTGGCGACCGCATCAAAAAAAGTAGTTTCGAGAAAAACGCGTTTAAAGTTCCAGTCGTTCGCTCAACCGGTAAAGTTGCCACGTCACTAAAACGGCTATAACTTTGAAAATAATTTGAGTTTTGAAAAATCCTTTTAGGAAAATATTTGTGAATATAAAAACTATCGAATTATGAAAAAAAAAGTTTCGATTTTTTCAAATTTCTAGACTAGAAGACCCCCTTAAATCAACTCAGGAGGCGATCCTGATCAAGAATATATATACTTTATAGGGTCGGAGATGTCTCCTTCACTGCGTTGCACACTTTTGACCACAATTATAATACCCTCTGCAAGGGTATAAAAAGACCAAACATTGTGACGATCCCGCCTGACGGCTAGGCCGCCACAATATATATTTAAGCAATAGTTATCTAAGTTTCACATTATTACCATTAGTATGTAAGAGATTTAAAATGAAGTATTATAATTTAGTAATGGTTAAGCTGTCTTATGGATTTTAGGGTATAAAACCAAAATAGGTCAAGTTTGGTTCCGCACCACCTGCCCGAGGTGGCAACCATAGAGAAAAATACTGGAATATAGGAAAAATACCAAACCTTCCTTGGTGAGAAAAGGTCCAAAAGGATGAGAGGGTCACACGGCGGTTTCCGGCAAGGGCTCGGCTCTTGAGCTTCGAAGCGATCGGTCGCGCACGCGGACAAAGTAAAAATAAAGGGAACACGTGTGAAAGAGAACGCGGTCGGTAGGAAATAAGGTTAGTGTATCAGTGTAATCGGCGCAGTGAAACACAGGGACGTTTTAAAACCAAAGAATTAAATGGAGTGAACTCGTACGAAAAGAAACGTCAAGCCGGATTGTTGTGCATTTTATTTTTACCCCGTACCCCTTTGTTCCCCGAGTGATTCAGGCCGTTAGCGACTGATGAGCCAATTGGAAGCGGTAAATTATTTGCACCATATACATACACGTTATCCCGATCTACTGAATTTCACCCACTAACCTGCCTGCGTAGTGAGGCGGAAGATCCCCTCATTCTCCCACTTAATCCCCCCTTCCCCGCGAAGTGGCAGATCCCTTCGTGCCCCACTAACCCCCGCGGCGAGACGGAAGATCCTCTCACGCATCCCCCTCTAATATCTTACCGCGAAGTGGCAGATCCCTTCGTGTCCTACTAACCCCCGCGGCGAGACGGAAGATCCTCTCACGCATCCCCCTCTAATATCCTACCGCGAAGTGGCAGATCCCTTCGTATCCTATTAACTCCGACGGTGAGATGGAAGATCCTCTCACCGGCCCCTATTAATCCCGCATCTTAACGGAAAGGCAGATCCTTCCGACTAATCAAACTTGTTTCCAGCCGGTCAACCACGACAGAATCCGGCTGCGGCCTCGCCCGAAGGTCCAGCCCGTGGGACTCTTGGCCCCTCGGACCACGTATTTCGGCCAACCACGACAGAATCCGGCTGCGGCCTCGCCCGAAGGTCCAGCCCGTGGGATTCTTGGCCCCTCGGACCACGTATTTCGGCCAATCACGATACAATCCGGCTGCGGCCTCGCCCGAAGGTCCAGCCCGTGGGATTCTTGGCCCCTCGGACCACGTATCTCGGCCAACCACGATAGAATCCGGCTGCGGCTTCGCCCGAAGGTCCAGCCCGTGGGATTCTTGGCCCCTCGGACCACGTATCTCGGCCAACCACGATAGAATCCGGCTGCGGCCTCGCCCGAAGGTCCAGCCCGTGGGATTCTTGGCCCCTCGGACCACGTATCTCGGCCAACCGCGATAGAACTCGGCTGCGGCCTCGCCCGAAGGTCCAGCCCGTGGAATTTTTCGTCCCGGAAGGACTTGGTGGTCTGACGTTATCGTACCCTCGAAGGCCCTGGAGCACTTCGGGATAATTGATCAAAAATCGTCGTTCGCCGCGCGAACATTACTCTCTAGCCCTATGTCTCAGTGACTTTACAAATTTCTTGTAAAAGGACCTCTGGATCCGACTGAGAGTTGTATCCTGGCCAGAGAGCATCCTTACAAGTGGCGCCCGAACAGGGACATTGAGGCTAACTAGAGCAACACCAAAGTGGCCTAAAGACCCACTAAGATAAAGATCTTTATCCCGAAGGATCGCGCCCCTGCCGAGTGTTACAACTGTGAGAGCAAAAGAAAGGCAAAGGAAAAGGAAAAGCAAAGGAAAAGGAAGAAGGTTCACGTATCACAATAAACCATGGCTAATACGAAGGAGTCCGACGGCGAGTACGAGGAAGCCGATTCGATAGAAAATCCAGGTGTAGGAGTACGATGGATTTATGCCCGGCGTAAAGATGAGTTAGCCGCTCTAGCACTCGAGTTCGGGTTTAGCGCCGACGGCACCGTAGCAGAAACGCAGAAGGCGTTCGCTACACTCGTAAGTACAGGATCGTTTCGAGAGCCGTCACTCCGAACCGCCTAGGAGGCGACAAAGGGTTCATGCCGGGAGCCAAGATAACCCAAGTCGACCAGAATCAGGCTCCATATTTCGCCAGTCATAGTTTTCCCGGAAGACTGACAAGCTATCGAGGTGTCCATCCCGGCACGTCACGAGATTTTACCGCCTCATCACTCGGAAATCATGGCGTGTCGAAGCCGCCAGAGTCAGAAGTTCCACTCATTATCACTCTTCCTCGTCATTTACTAGCCGAGCGGATGCACAAATGGAGTCTACGATTCGACGGGACGTCGGACCCGCTGACCTTGATCGCTGAACTTGAAGAGAAGATAGCAACCTACGGAATCAACCAGGAGGAAGTACCCCGCGCCATGTCAGAGATTTTGGAAGGTAGGGCAGCGCGATGGTTCCGCACGAGCCGCTTACAGACAGCTACGTGGGCAGAGTTTCGCGCCGAGTTCTTAAGTTTCTTCCTGCCCCCACGTTACTTCGAGCGACTAGAGGACGAAATCCGAGCTCACACCCAGGGAGCGGATGAGACGTTTAAGGAATATTTGGTCGAGTTGAGGACCAAGATGCAGCAAGCCGGATACCAAAAGGAAGAAGAACTCTATCGGATCTATGAAAATATGGCACCGGAATATCGTCTGTATATAAGACGCCACGAGTTCGCGACGCTGGAACAATTAACCCAAATGGCAACGGAATACGAAAGTGTGAGGCAGCTGACGTCGAGTCGCGCAGGTATTCCTAGGACGACGACTACAGACCGGGATAGGGCCAACGCCCGTCTGACGCCGAACCCCTTTCGAGGCCACGGGGTACCCGTTCAAGGAGGGAATGCAACTCACCGAATGATCAGACAGCCCCTCTCGAACGTCGACGTACAGCGAGCTTGTAGTAGATGTGGAGAAGTCGGTCACTTTAGGCGGGGTTGTACTAACCCACGCCTGAACTTTTGTTGGGACTGCGGTCGAAGGAACACATTGACCGTCGACTGTTGTCGCCGGGATACCCCGGGAAACGAACAACGTCTTCGCCGAGATGCGGGCGCAGCGGAGACGAATGCAGTAACAGCCCGGCACCACCATTAAGGATAAGCAACGGCCTGATCACTGCTTCCGTGCAGATCGGAGGCCGATGGGTGGATGCCACGGTGGATACAGGAGCGTCGAGGAGCTTTGCGAGTGAAGGGTACGCTCGTATGGTAGCAAGACCTGAGGAGATGCAGGAGATCATCACTACGATAGCGTTAGCTGATCGGTCAAGCCTGGCAGTGAAGAAGTTATGGCGTACTCGCTTGGAGTTAGCTGGCACGCGAGTGTGGATGCCATTCTTGGTGATGCCAACCATGTTGGATCGCGTGATATTAGGTATGGATTTCTTGGCGGCAATGGGAACACGGATACAGTGCGGAGAAGCTACCTTAAAGGTAAAATTGCGCCCGTCGGTGGAAGACCCCCGACTGCGGCCGAGCAAAGTCGATCGGATGTCATCAGAGGATACGAACTCGGAAATACTCGAAGGAAGGAGTATGACGGTTCTAGGGGGTCAAGAACCCGACGATAAGGACACCAGGTATGCAGAGCAGAGTGAGGTCCCCGCACACAACCGGATCATGCGTCAGATGGCCCCATCAGGAGAATTAAAGAACGACGGAGGAGACGGGACCGGGAGGCACGACGAACCGGGAAGGGCCTTGCAGGACTTTCCAGATGAAATCGACGAAGCAGAGGGCGAAGAACCAACGGCGGAAGAGGATGATCTGAGACCCGACCAGCGGGAATTCATCACTCGCGAGTTGGCGCTTTTCAAGGAGCTTCAAGGCGTATCACACGTGGCGGAGCATCGGATTGTAATGCGAGACGATAAACCCTTGAAACAAAGGTACTACCCAAGGAATCCGGTAATGCAGAGCGTGATCGACACCCAAGTGGACGAACTACTCCGCGAAGACGCCATCGAACCGTCACGGAGTCCACATAGCGCACCCATAGTGTTGGTCAAAAAGAAGACGGGTGAATGGCGCATGTGTGTTGATTATAGGCAATTGAACGCTCACTCAGTACCCGACGCGTACCCCGTCCCCAGGATCAACCATATTCTGGAGAAGCTACGACAAGCCCGATACATTTCGACGCTGGACTTAAAGCACGGTTATTGGCAAATACCCATGGCCAAGGACAGCCGTCAATTCACAGCCTTCACCGTTCCGGGCAGAGGCCTATACCAGTGGAAGGTCATGCCCTTCGGCCTTCACTCGGCCAGCGCAACCTTCCAACGCGCTTTGGATGGCGTGATCGGTGTGGACATGGAGCCGTTCGCCTTCGCCTATTTGGACGATATCATCGTTATAGGCGCCACGGAGGAAAAACATTTGTCCAACCTGGCCGAAGTCTTCCGTAGGCTGCGGAGGGCGAACCTGAAGGTGAATCCAAAGAAGTGCGCGTTCTTTAGGAGGAGGTTAGTTTACCTAGGCCACGTGATTAGCGCCGAAGGGGTACAAACCGACCCGGAGAAAGTGACGGCCGTTACCAACCTTAAGTCCCCTACCTGTCTCAAGGAGCTCCGGCAGTGGCTAGGCATGGCATCTTGGTATCGCCGGTTCGTCCCTAACTTCGCAACCGTGGTCCAACCGATGACGGCCCTGTTAAAGAAAGGTCGGAAGTGGTCGTGGGGTCCCGAACAACAGAGTGCGCTGGAGGAGGTGAAAAGGAGGTTAACCACCGCCCCCGTGTTAGGATGTCCCGACTTCGACAAGACGTTTGTGTTGCAAACTGACGCTAGCGACGTGGGACTAGGAGCAGTCTTGTCGCAAGATATCGAAGGCCAGGAGAGGGTCATCGCGTACGCCAGCCGTCGACTCACGGCCGCGGAGGGCAATTATACGACGACGGAAAAAGAGTGTCTGGCCATTATATGGGCCATTAGGAAAATGAGGTGCTACTTGGAAGGGTATCGGTTCGAAGTGGTTACCGACCACCTAGCCATCAAATGGTTGAACTCCATCGAAAGCCCCTCCGGTCGGGTAGCCAGATGGGCGCTGGAGTTGCAACAATTCCAGTTCGACGTGCGGTACCGCCGAGGCAAATTGAACGTGGTGGCGGACGCGTTATCCCGGCAACCCTGTGAAGTCTTGCAACAGATGACCGAGATGGAGACACCCTGTAAATGGATCCAAGGTATGCAAGTTAAGATAAAAAGAGTGCCCCGAGAAGTTCTCAGACTACATGACGGAAAATGGACAACTATACCGGAATTTGGGACATAGAGCGGATGACGAGGACTACTTCCCATGGAAACTGTGCGTCCCTAGTTCAAACAGGGTCCGAGTCCTCCGAGAATGCCACGACGCGCCCACGGCTGGACATTTGGGCGTCCGAAAAACCGTTTCCCGACTATCGCAGAGGTATTTCTGGCCCGGCATGTTTAGAGACGCGAAGCGTTACGTCCAGCGCTGCGAGTCGTGCCAGAAGTTTAAAACCGCCCATACGAAGGCGGCAGGCAAAATGCTAACCCGCGTAACAAGCGAACCGTTTGACGTTCTATGCGCAGACTTTGTCGGCCCGCTACCTCGGTCAAAGCACGGAAACACCATGCTCCTCGTGTTTCATGACATCTTTTCCAAATGGGTGGAGTTGATCCCGTTACGGAAAGCTACCACCGCCCAGGTTCAGAAGGCATTCCGGGAACGGATACTGGGTCGGGTCGGCATCCCTCGGAAGTTCGTCTGCGATAATGGTACTCAATTCACCAGTCGCGCTTTGAAAGAGTATTTCAGCACGATAGGGGTAGAGGTCCAATATACTGCCCCATACTGTCCACAAGAGAACCCTACCGAGAGGACGAATCGGACTGTCAAGACGATGATAGCCCAACTCACCGAGGGAGACCAAAGTTCCTGGGACGAGCTGTTACCGGAAATAGCGCTCGCCATCAACGCAAGTGTATCGGACTCGACGGGATACAGTCCCGCCTTTCTGACGCAAGGACGCGAACCCAGACTCCCGACTATGTTATACGACGAGGTCACCCCTGGATCGGCGGTGATATCTAAGGACCCCGCAGGAAAAGCGTTCCAACTCAGAGGAATCTTCGACATCGTCAGATCCAACCTCCAACGTGCTTCCCAAGAGCAAGCACGCCATTACAACCTTCGACGCCGTGAGTGGAGACCGAAGCTCGGTGACAAAGTGTGGGTACGCCAACATCCGCTCTCGAAGGCAGCCGAGGGTTTCGCCGCCAAATTGGCCCCCAAATATGACGGTCCCTACACCGTAACGAGGTTCACATCCCCTAACCTTGTTCTGTTGCGAAGTCCCGGAGAAAGACGTTCACGCTCCGCCAACATCAGCCAACTGAAACCCTATTACTCAGAGGACTTCGAGAATGCCGCCGCAGAAGAAGATGACGAGGCTACCCAGGGGGCCGACACGAGAGGTTAAGTAGGATACAAGGTCATACGGTAATTTCTAAGCTGAATTGTATTAACACACCCTATGTTATTATCTAAGTATTCTAAGTAGAGGTTTCACTGCACCGATAGGTAGGGAGCTTAATCAATAAGGGTCTCGTATCTATAAGTTTAGTCTCCGCTTTCAGATGGAAGAAGTCATCGAGTTGTCGGATGGTTCCGATGATACCGAATCTTTTCATCACGACCTTTCCGATCGTGGCGTGTGGGTTGCGGAAGGATACAGCGGAGGAGATTCGGACACATCGGGGGACGAAGAGGGAGAGATCGCAGAGGACCAGGTTACCGACGATGGCCAAGGTGAAGAAGACCCACACGGCGGCGCTGAGTCTTCCGACGACCAGGAGCCTGGGGGTACAGGTGGGTCGCGGTTTGCGGGCATGTGGAGCCCTAAACCCGGCGAAACGCGACGACCCGATCGACCATCGGCAGCGTTCAACGTCGAGGACGACTCCAGCAACGCGAGCGACAGCGACGAACGCGACGAGCCTCAGGACTACACGAAAGGTCGCCGCTCACAGGGGCCAGGGTATTACGCACCGCGAGGAGACGACGAACAGCCGTGGACCAGGCGAGATCCTCGAGGCGGTCACCCGCGATACACCGAGTCCCACCAACGTCCCTCCATTGAACACTCGTGTCATCGTACGGTCGAAGACCAGGTCAGCCGCTGGGAAGGGCATGTCGCGATGATGCGCATCGAGGTCAAGTCGGTCGTGTTTAAGACACCCTGGATACACGCCGAAGGTCCTTACGTGGACGAACCTCCATCACCACCGCTACCCCCCGCTCTGGATTGGGACGCGACGTTCCGTCCCCAGGCAGAGGTCCCGACGTCCCCCCGTCGGCCGCCGTGCTCGCCGAAGAAGACCCGCGCGCAGGAGACGCAGACATCCCCGACTTTCTGGCAGTGTTCGCCGAAGCAGACCCGTGCCCGGTCTGTCCAGACGTCGCCGACTTGCCGACGACGCTCGCCGAGGGAGACTCGCGTCCAGGCGGTCCAGACATCCCCAGTCGGACTACGGCGCTCACCACGGGAGACCGGAGGGCAGGAAACGAAGCGTTGCCGCGTGAGTTCGCACCACGGGACTCACCACGTGAAATATTTTATGGAGTGCGAGTTGGCAACCGACAGCGAAGACGGGGTAGAAGATCGCCCCCTGTTCCGTCGGGTATTCCAGAACTCGGAGGCAGCGGAGGCCAGTACGGCAGACCCGGACCCGACGGACGAGGCCAAGGAGGACGACGTTGCAGTCCAATCGACGTCACACCAATCCCCGATCTGCGCACCGCCAGGAGCACCACTGACCGAATGGGAGGACGGAGTTCTCGATCAGGTCTTGACCGAGATCCAGGGGACCGGTTGGGACGGGTCGTTCATGGAGGAGTTGACCTCATCCATAGCAACTCCGGAGGTACCTCGAGACGAGTTAGCCCCGTTACCTGAAGGTTGGATTGGGACGGGCGAACTGCGGCGATTGCCGACATCGGCCATTCGTCTGATCGCCGAGAGGGCGGCCGAACAAGCCGGACGAGGACATCGCGTTCGCTTCGCCGTTAAGGGACTGGATTGGCACTACGTCGTCACCGTGAAGAGCGACGGGCGGTTCATCATCAGCCCCCGGTAGGAAAGGGGGGGGTGTGACGATCCCGCCTGACGGCTAGGCCGCCACAATATATATTTAAGCAATAGTTATCTAAGTTTCACATTATTACCATTAGTATGTAAGAGATTTAAAATGAAGTATTATAATTTAGTAATGGTTAAGCTGTCTTATGGATTTTAGGGTATAAAACCAAAATAGGTCAAGTTTGGTTCCGCACCACCTGCCCGAGGTGGCAACCATAGAGAAAAATACTGGAATATAGGAAAAATACCAAACCTTCCTTGGTGAGAAAAGGTCCAAAAGGATGAGAGGGTCACACGGCGGTTTCCGGCAAGGGCTCGGCTCTTGAGCTTCGAAGCGATCGGTCGCGCACGCGGACAAAGTAAAAATAAAGGGAACACGTGTGAAAGAGAACGCGGTCGGTAGGAAATAAGGTTAGTGTATCAGTGTAATCGGCGCAGTGAAACACAGGGACGTTTTAAAACCAAAGAATTAAATGGAGTGAACTCGTACGAAAAGAAACGTCAAGCCGGATTGTTGTGCATTTTATTTTTACCCCGTACCCCTTTGTTCCCCCGAGTGATTCAGGCCGTTAGCGACTGATGAGCCAATTGGAAGCGGTAAATTATTTGCACCATATACATACACGTTATCCCGATCTACTGAATTTTACCCACTAACCTGCCTGCGTAGTGAGGCGGAAGATCCCCTCATTCTCCCACTTAATCCCCCTTCCCCGCGAAGTGGCAGATCCCTTCGTGCCCCACTAACCCCCGCGGCGAGACGGAAGATCCTCTCACGCATCCCCCTCTAATATCCTACCGCGAAGTGGCAGATCCCTTCGTGTCCTACTAACCCCCGCGGCGAGACGGAAGATCCTCTCACGCATCCCCCTCTAATATCCTACCGCGAAGTGGCAGATCCCTTCGTATCCTATTAACTCCGACGGTGAGATGGAAGATCCTCTCACCGGCCCCTATTAATCCCGCATCTTAACGGAAAGGCAGATCCTTCCGACTAATCAAACTTGTTTCCAGCCGGTCAACCACGACAGAATCCGGCTGCGGCCTCGCCCGAAGGTCCAGCCCGTGGGACTCTTGGCCCCTCGGACCACGTATTTCGGCCAACCACGACAGAATCCGGCTGCGGCCTCGCCCGAAGGTCCAGCCCGTGGGATTCTTGGCCCCTCGGACCACGTATTTCGGCCAATCACGATACAATCCGGCTGCGGCCTCGCCCGAAGGTCCAGCCCGTGGGATTCTTGGCCCCTCCGACCACGTATCTCGGCCAACCACGATAGAATCCGGCTGCGGCCTCGCCCGAAGGTCCAGCCCGTGGGATTCTTGGCCCCTCGGACCACGTATCTCGGCCAACCACGATAGAATCCGGCTGCGGCCTCGCCCGAAGGTCCAGCCCGTGGGATTCTTGGCCCCTCGGACCACGTATCTCGGCCAACCGCGATAGAACTCGGCTGCGGCCTCGCCCGAAGGTCCAGCCCGTGGAATTTTTCGTCCCGGAAGGACTTGGTGGTCTGACGTTATCGTACCCTCGAAGGCCCTGGAGCACTTCGGGATAATTGATCAAAAATCGTCGTTCGCCGCGCGAACATTACTCTCTAGCCCTATGTCTCAGTGACTTTACAAATTTCTTGTAAAAGGACCTCTGGATCCGACTGAGAGTTGTATCCTGGCCAGAGAGCATCCTTACAACATAATGAAATATTAATTTTATTTAAACAGTTATCTTTGTACACTTATTATTGTGTACAGCCAAAATGGGCGGATTTAAGAAAATATTTAATTTAGTGTTATATTAAAGGATTTGTGAATCTGTTTTTACTTTTTTTTAAAGACAATTAATAGAAGTTATGAAAAAAATTTGATTTGAAATAGAAAGTTAAAAATGAAAAAAAACACACCTATTATTTTGTCCATGAGTGTATGTCAATAGCTTATTCACTGCGCGAAACATTCTGAAAAACATCAAATTGGGACCCATTTTACCCTATTGTTCCTATGGGAGTTATAGGATATAGACGTCCGATCGGCACGCGCTTTTACCCTGATCAAGGTATGCATAAAAAAATACGATTTGGAAAGATTCATGTCAATAGCTTTTACACTGCGCGAAATATCATCAATTCTTGCAAGGTATATCCGATTGTTCATATGGGAGCTATAGTATACGTCCGATCGGCACGCGATCTTACCTTGATCAAGGTTTGACGTCCGATCGGGGCGATTTTCAAACTTGATCTGCGAACACATGTTTTAGGACGACTGTGAAAGTTTCAGTCGCTTTTATACTGAGCTCGCAAACGGTATTGAAACAGACGGACAGACGGACATGGCTATATCGACTCCCTTATTGATCCTGATCAAGAATATATATACTTTATAGGGTCGGAGAATATATATACTTTATAGATCGACAAACGAGTACGCTAGCGTAAAAACTTTAATCTTTCCAGTGTGACCAAAATGTTGAGAGTTCATCAGAACTAAGCGCGCTATGGTCGTACTGTCAATCAGCTGTGTTTGTCGACAAGCAGTTAAAATTCAAATATAGTATTTGCGGGAAAGAGCCTTTAAAAGATATTATCAACTACCTTGGCAAGACAAGTGTGCCGTTGTACAAAGAAATTAATAAACAATACAATTTAAATTTAACAGTGGTTTTTTTTATTTACTGATAATTATTTGCTAATTTAAAGTTCATAGCTGCACTCTTGTTATGTTTTTTCGTACAATTTTGAACTTAGAAACACTTTGCTCTGACAAAAGGCACCCCAGATAGTATTAATGTTTTTTGTCCTCACATGTAAACTCGTGTAATCGACTTTTGCAGGATTTTTAATTTTTCCACTGCATTTTCTAAAATGTTCAGTGAGAAGCGCACGCCAAAAGATTAAATTTTTTATTCTTTTCGCTAGGGTTCACCCAAAGTTAATTTCAGCAGAGATTTTTTCGTCGATCTGAGTACAGAGGTGAAAAAAAAAGCCTGACGTAAAGTGAACGCCAGCTGTTTGCCTCTCGCTCTCTCTCATGACTGGCGTACAGTTTTCGTCGATTTGAGTACTAGGCTTAAGAAATTAATTGTGCGACAACAGAACTTCTATGATTGAACAGGATGTTTATTTAAACTGCATTTATGTAAGATATATATTGCAATGAAGCTTGATGTAAAACTTTTTTATATACCTTAAAAACGAATATCTGTATATTTATACCCTTGCAGAGCGTATTATAATTTTGGTCAAAAGTGTGCAACGCAGTGAAGGAGACATCTCCGACCCTATAAAGTATATATATTCTTGATCAGGATCACCTCCTGAGTTAATATAAGCATGTCCGTCTGTCCGTCTGTCTGTTTCTACGCAAACTAGTCTCTCAGTTTTAAAGATATGGAATTGAAACTTTGCACACACCCTTCTTTCCTTTGCACGCAGTATAAAAGTCGGAACGGCCGGGATCGGACAACTATATCCCATAGCTGCCATATAACTGATTTATCGGAAATGCCATTACTTTGGTGTTTGTAAAGTTAGGAAGATGGGATTTTCTATGGGTTTTATTTTTGGACAATCAATCTGACCTACCAAATAAGGATCGGCCGACTATATCTGTGGGAAAAGAAAGGAAAACATGAAGTTGTCATGTCTACAACTGTTCTGCATAATTATATTAGACTTATTTTAGTTTATTTATGTCTACATTACCTTTACATATTTTTAAATCTGCTGACGTAAGCTTATCATTGGCAAGTCTGTCGATACTAGAATATCGATACTGCACGAAAAGAATCGTGGCACGAAGTATTCGCTTTTGCTTTCTGTGTTTCCGGGAGAGAAGATGTAAAACCACAAAAACCCTTTGTTTTTCCATTTCAAATAAAAATCATTAAATTATATTTGGAGTTGTAATTGAACCAATCACCGGCGATCCTACAAATTTGGTGTCAGAAGTAATCCCACTTCTACTTGGAAACACAACACAGAAGCGAACGTGGCACAAAGATATACTAAAGTCTGAGTGTGGGTAATTGCGCAGCAGCATTGAATGTTAAAAAATCGTCAAAAGGGCCCAAAAGAGGATTACAAGGAGTATCTCTATTCGCTCATGGAAATAGGAAAGCCTGTCAATTTGGATGACGCCAGTCTTATAGAGTATTTCATCGAAGGTATACCCGACTCGAGAACCAACAAAAGCAACTTATATCAGGCCAGGACTCTGCAGGAACTTGAGGATCAAATTAAGGTATATGAGAAAATTCGTAGCAGTCGCCCTCAAGTGGTTAATACGACAAAATATTATATTACCAACGAAGACAAAAAACCAGACAGCACTTCAAAAAATGCTTTAAGTGTGGCGATCCTTCACATATTGCAAGAGAGTGTAACCAGCAAATTAAATGCTACAGGTGCGAACAGCCTGGACATAAGGCATCGAATTGCCCAGTTACTATGACAGCTGAAAAGAAGGAAGGAATAAGTGCGAACTCAATGACGAACCATATCAGCAGCAGTGGCAAATGTATTTTTAAAGAAATTTCATGTAATGGCGATCGATTTTCCGCTTTGATCGATACAGGCTGTGATATCTGCCTTATCCGTAAAGACGTGGTTAAGATGTTGGAAAATATCGAGCTTTTTGATGAAAGGCATTGTCTGGTCGGCATTTGCAACAGTGAGCTAAATACGCTTGGCAGTTTCGTAACCCAAGTTTTGGTAGACAACACTTATTTGGACTTAAGCTTCCACGTTGCTAGCAGAGATTATATTAAGTACTCAGCAGTCATCGGAAATAGCGTACTTAAGCTAGTGGACTTGATATTTTCAGAGAAGTCGGTAAAATTTCAACCAAAAGAGAAACTGAAAATCCAGAAATCGTTTTCCTCAGAGCAAGAGGTAGAGTCAGAGTTACAGATATTCCAGGAATATCCTGAAATGTGTCTTTTCTCCGAAAGTGAAGAGCCCGAGACTGACGTTGCTTACCTGGATAGACCAATTGCTGAAACTGTGAAAGATTTGATCAACAACTACAAGCCAGAGAAAAAGAAGGACAGTCCCATTCAAATGAAGATCTATGAACGTCCTCGACGCATTTCACATGCAGACAAGTCAATTGTAGACAACCAGGTTGAGAAATGGCTAGCAGAAAAGATTATTCAGCCAAGTTCATCTGAGTATGCCTCACCTGTTGTCTTGGTACCGAAGAAGGACGGCAGCAAGGCGCATTGTTGCGACTATAGACGGCTAAACGCGAAGATTGCCAAAGATCATTTTCCGATGCCACTTATAGATGATGTCATTAAAAGACTGCAGGGAAACAGCTTCTTCACAACACTAGATTTAGCGAATGGATTTTTCCATGTACCAGTTGACCAGAATTCGACAAAGTATACATCTTTCGTGATGCATGCAGGGCAATTTGAGTTTTATTATGTCCCGTTTGGAATTTCAAATTCACCAGCCGTATTTTCAAGATTTATTTATGCAATTTTACTGGATATGGTGCAAGATGGTACAGTTGTAACATACATGGATGATCTCATTATTCCCTCTAAGGATGTAAATGAAGGAATCCAAAAGCTAGAGCGTGTCTTAAACCGAGCTTCAGAGTATAATTTGAAAATTAAGTGGAGCAAGTGTCAGTTTCTCAAGAGAAAAGTTGACTTTTTGGGTTACATCGTTGAGGAGGGACTATAAGACCATCGGAAGCCAAAACACAAGCAGTCAAGAACTTTTTGATTCCACATGATCGAAAGAGTATTCATTGCTGATTACGCGATGAAGGCAAAACCACTTTCTGACTTGCTTCGTAAGGAAGTTCCCTTCCAATTCGATGAAGACCAACGCCTAGCATTTGAGCAACTAAAGGTAGCGTTGATATCTGCACCGGTGCTACGATTATACAATCCAAAAGTTCAAACGGAGATACACACAGACTCTTCTATGCACGGCTACGGAGGAGTTCTTCTCCAAAAAGATCCGGACGATCAACAGTGGCATCCTATCCAATATCTTAGCCGAAAAACGAAACTAGCTGGCCATAGTCGAAGCTTTGAAAAAATGGCGTGTCTATTTATTGGGTATAAAGTTTAAAATTATAACCGACTGCAATGCCTTTGCGTTAACAATGAAAAAACGCGGCGAAATTCCTTTAAGAGTGTCGCGGTGGGCATTGTTTCTCCAGGACTATGACTATGTTATCGAACATCGAAGTGGCAGCAAAATGCGGCACGTAGATGCTTTAAGTCGGCTTTGAAAAAATGGCGTGTATATTTATTGGGTATAAAGTTTAAAATTATAACCGACTGCAATGCCTTTGCGTTAACAATGAAAAAGCGCGGCGAAATTCCTTTAAGAGTGTCGCGGTGGGCATTGTTTCTCCAGGACTATGACTATGTTATCGAACATCGAAGTGGCAGCAAAATGCGGCACGTAGATGCCTTGAAGGCAGATGCCAAACTTGTCGAAGAAAGTAGTTAGAGTGGTCAAAAGCTGCGTCCAATGTATTGTTTCTGACAGCAAGGCAGGCAGAAAGGAAGGTTTCTTAATACCTATTAACAAAGCCAATAAGCCGTTGGAAACATATCACGTTGACCATGTAGGTCCAATGGAGCAGACCGGCAAGAACTATAATTACATTCTCGTGGTGATCGATGCGTTCTCTAAGTTTGTCTGGCTCCACCCGACAAAAACTACAACGGCTGAAGGAGTTATCGATCGACTTACTCGTCAAGCGGCAGTGTTTGGAACCCCTAGGCGCATAATATCAGATAGAGGGGCTGCGCTTGTTGCAAATACATTTAAACAATACTGCGACGAGAACGGCATACAGCATCTGATGATTACCACCGGAGTTCCCCGAGGAAATGGTCAAGTGGAGCGGATCCATAAGATCGTGATTCCGATGTTAGCCAAGCTTTGTCAAGAAAAACCGTGTAGCTGGTATAAACATTTTGAAGTTGTACTGCAAGTAATGAACAGTACACCCCCAAGAAGCATGAGATTCTCACCTTTTAAGATACTGACGGGCGTCGAAATGAGAACTAACAAAGTATCAGAGCTGAACATGTTCCTTGAAGACGCCGCTATTGAAGAGTTAGACCAGGAAAGAGAAACTGTTCGTATGGAAGCGCAGGATAATATTGCCAAAATTCAGCAAGAGAATCGTAGATCCTTTAACAAGACGCGTAAGAAGGAGTTACCTTACAAATTAAACGAGCTCGTAGCTATAAAGCGCACGCAGTACGGCAGCGGCTTAAAGTTGAAGCAAAAGTTCTTTGGACCTTACAAAATAGTCAGGACTTTGCCCCACGGCCGATACGATGTGGAAAAAGTTGGTGACCATGAAGGTCCAGGGAAGACATCAACCGTTGCTGAATATATGAAGAAATGCAATCCTTAATCTGAATCTGCAGAAGAACCATCATTCGAGCCGAATGATAATTCAGGATGGCCGATTGTGGGAAAAGAAAGGAAAACAAGAAGTGGTCATGTCTACAACTGTGCTGCATAATCATATTAGACTTATTTTAGTTTATTTATGTTAACATTACCTTTACATTATTTTAAATCTGCTGACGTAAGCTTATCATTGGCAAGTCTGTCGATATTAGAATATCGAAACTGCACAAAAAGAATCGTGGCACGAAGTATTCGCTTTTGCTTTCTGTGTTTCCGGGAGAGAAGATGTAAAACCACAAAAACCCTTTGTTTTTCCATTTCAAATTAAAATCATTAAATTGTATTTGGAGTTGTAATTGAACCAATCACTGGCGATCCTACATATCCTATAGCTGCCATATAACTGAACGATTGGAAATCCCATAACTTTGGTGTTTTTATTAGTGTTAAGAATGCATCATATGAATAATGTACCAATTTCAAAAAACTAACTTCTAACCTCCTTCTTTCCTATCAGAATGCAAGAGGTTTGCGTAGCAAACTCACTAAATTGTATTCCGATAGCTTTTCCTTTGCATCTCATATTATTGTGTTCACAGAAACCTGGTTAAAGCCGGAGATCTCCGAAGTTTTTCCAGGTAAGTACACAATATATATGTAGGTATGACCGTCCCTCTAGACGGGGAGGTGGAGTGTTAATTGGAGTTGATTCAAACCTCCCGTCTGAGGAGTTATTTTTTGATGAATTCAATACCATTAAATTTATTTGAGTAAAGTTATCGCTTCCTGGTAACTTTATATACATAACTTGCTCATATATTCCGCCGTTGTCTGAACTTCCTGATTATTCAAATCACCTATCCGTTATTAAGTCCGTTGCAAATAAGCTTTCCGATAGGGATCAGTTGATAGTTCTAGGTGATTTTAATATACCTGGAGTTACTTGGTCCACTGAGGATGGATCGAACGTCTTACTACCTGTAGCACAGCATGATTTTATTGAGGGCCTGCTTGACATATCTCTATCTCAAGTAAACCATGTTCGAAAGTCATTAGGTCGCCTACTTGATTTGTGTTTTGTATCAAATCCTGAAGGTGTGTTTCTGTCCAGAGTAGCACCACTCACGCAACCTGAAGATCCATATCACCCAACAATCGAACTTTCATTTGATACGGGTAGAGTTATAGAAGAAAAATCAGAAAAATCCAAACGAATACATTGTTTTCACAAGGCAGACTTTCTGAGGCTAAATAATTTTATTTCTGGCTTAAATTGGTCTGATCTTTACTTATGCATTAATATGTCATCTTTTAAATACTTTTATATCCGGCTATGACTGGTCCGAATTCTATTCATGCACTAACGTGGCTGAGGCCGTTAATATCTTTTATAATGCATTGAATTCCTTCTTTTATCTGTGTGTTCCGTTATACTATCCGTCAAATTCAAATAAACCTCCGTGGTTTAATAAAGAGTTGTCACACCTAAAAAATTTTAAGTCCAGACTTTTCAATAAATTTAAAATGTGCGGTTCACAATCTGCCTTCTCTCGGTACCTAAGGGGTCGGTCAAATTTTATCGTGCTTAACGCCCGGTGTTATAAAAGCTATTTGACCAATTTTCACAAGATCCAAAACAGTTTTATAATTTTGTTAACACTAAGCGTAAATCAGCCTGTTACCCTGCATCGCTATCATTCGAAAACTCTACGGCAAACTCTGATCAGGCAATTGCCGATCTATTTGCCCAGTTTTTCCAGACAACTTATTCTGTTTCATCCCGTCCAAATCCGTCTTATTCAAATGCCATACCCAAGTCGAACTTGATTTTTTGTCCGAGGTTTAGCGAAAGCTCCCTTCTTTTGGATCTCCATAAAGTTAAGCCAGTCTACTCACCGGGTCCGGACGGAGTTCCAGGCTGCGTGCTTAAATACTGTGCTGAAACTCTGTGTAGACCTCTGTAAAAATTGTTCCTTGTCTTTAAAAACATCTCATTTCCCACTTATTTGGAAGGAGTCATTTGTCATTCCCCTTCATAAGAAAGGAAATAAATGCAATACAAGTAATGACAGAGGCATATCCAAATTATCCGCCATCCCAAAGCTTTTCGAAAACAATTTTACACCCCATTTGCAACATCTTTGTAGATCGATTATATCTTCATGTCAACATGGATTTATAAGGCGAAGATCTACGACGACAAACCTCTTGGAGCTAACGTCTTTTGTAATAAATGGCTTTAGAAAGAACATGCAGACTGACGTAGTTTACACTGATTTTAGTAAAGCGTTTGATTCAGTAAATCACTCGCTTCTTGTATTAAAGCTAGACTTATTAGGGTTTCCATGTGATCTTCTAACATGGATCTCAAGTTATCTGAGTGGTAGGACTCAAAGAGTCCTTTTTAAAAAACTCGATCTCTGATTTGATCCGAGTTACTTCAGGCGTCCCACAAGGAAGCCACCTTGGCCCACTTCTTTTTACTTTATTTATAAACGATCTACCTCTAGTCTTGACAAAGTCGCGTGTCCTTATGTACGCAGATGACGTTAAGTTATGCCTGCAATATAACGAAATTTCTAGCAGTTCAGACTTACAATCTGACCTAAATGCTTTTCAAACATGGTGTTGTGAAAATCTTTTGGATTTAAATAGCGCTAAGTGCAAAGTAATGACATTTTTTCGGGTGAACCCACAATATGCAACGTATACGCTGGGTGGTTGCACGTTGTCTAGAATTACGCATGTTGATGACCTTGGCGTCCTCCTTGACCCAAAACTTAAGTTTTGTGACCATATTACTTCTATGGTGAATAAAGCCAGGGGAGTACTTGGATTTATTAAAAGGTGGTCAAAGGAATTCGATGAACCCTATGTTACAAAGACTCTGTTCATTTCACTAGTCCGTCCAATCCTGGAGTACTGTTCAGCAGTTTGGAATCCTCAGTATGGTGTACATATAGACCGGATAGAGTCTGTGCAAAAGAACTTTTTATTATTTGCTCTACGGGGCCTTAACTGGAATGCAAGCCTTATTTTACCATCCTACTCTAGTAGATTTCTCCTAATTAATCTACCATCCTTAGTAAACCGTAGAACGATCCTTGGTACAACTTTTATCTATAAACTTATTCACGGGGATGTGGAGAGTCCCGAGTTACTGGGTCGCATAAGCTTATCCGTGCCTAATAGAATTACCAGGAACTATGTTCCTCTTACATTAAATATTTGTAGATCTAACTTTGATATGCATGAACCGTTTAGAGTACTGTGTAACGACTATAATAGACTATACCATATTATTTCTACTACCGACTCTTTGCCAATCCTAAAAGCATCAATTTTATCTTACTTAGCACAAAATTAGTATTAGTATTAGTCTCGTACGTATTTCTAATCTTAGTCTGTCCGCTTCTACATTGCGCTTTTAAACTTGTCGCGATCTCGTTTTTACGCCTATTAGGCTCCGCGCGTAACAAGCACTGCTTGGTGTCGTAAGGGCCACTTGTTTGCGCTGATCATAGTGCATCAACGTCCGAAAAAATATCCGATGCAGTTAATGTTTTTTACACTGCAATAAACTCATTTTTTAATTCCTGTGTTCCGTGGCACTATCCGTCAACTTCCAATAAATCACCTTGGTTTAGCAAAGAGTTGACACACTTAAGAAATGTAAAGTCCAGACTTTTTAGGAAATATTAAAATACCGGTTCTCAATCTGTTTTTACTAGATATTTAAGTGCTCGGTCAAGATTTACCGTGCTTAATACTCAGTGTTATAATAGTTACTTAAACCGTTGTAAGGTCCAGTTCTCTCAGGACCCGAAACAGTTTTATAATTTCGTTAACACCAAGCGTAAATCTAATTCTTTTCCTTCCTCGCTGTCGTTCGAAAACATGACGGCAACCACAGATCAGGCAATAGCCGATTTATTTGCCCAATTTTTTCAAACGACTTACTCTACTTTAGATTATTCATCACAGCCTTATTCTTACACCATATCCAAGTCAAACCTCATATTCTGTCCCACTTTAACAGAAAGCTCTCTTCTTTTGGATCTTCTTCGTATTAAGCCTGTTTATTCGCCAGGGCCCGATGGTATTCCTGGGCGTGCTTAGGTATTGCGCTAAGGCCCTGTGCAAACCTCTTCACAAGTTGTTTACCTTATCTCTAGAAACCTCCCAATTCCCAAATATTTGGAAGGAATCATTTGTTATTCCTCTTTTCAAAAAAGGTAACAAGTTAGAAGCCAGTAACTACAGAGGTATTTCTAAGTTGTCAGCTATTCCTAAGCTTTTTAAAAAAATGATTACTCCTCATTTGCAGCACCTTTGCAGATCAATCATTTCTCCGTGTCAACACGGATTTATTAAACGTAGATCGACAATCACAAACCTTCTAGAGCTCACTTCATTTGTGATAAAAGGCTTCAATAGTAGTTTTCAAACAGACGTCATTTACACTGACTTTAGTAAAGCATTTGACTCTGTAAATCACTTACTTCTCATTCAAAAACTTGACCTTTTAGGTTTTTCAGTTGATCTGCTTAAATGGATTTCAGTTAGTTATTTATCTGAATGGCAGGTCACAAAGGGTCCTTTTTAAAAATTCAATTTCTGAAATTCTCCGTGTTACCTCCGGTGTCCCACAAGGGAGCCATCTGGGTCCGTTACTTTTTACATTATTTATTAATGATCTTCCCTCAATTATAAGTCATTCTCGCGTACTTATGTACGCAGATGATGTTAAGTTGTGCCTGCAGTATAAGGACATTTCCTGCCATTTAGACTTGCAATCCGATCTAGATAATTTTCAACTGGTGCCGAGATAATTTACTAAATTTAAACGGTTCCAAGTGCAAGCTGATGACTTTTTATCGGGCCAATCCGATTTACGCGACTTACACGTTAAGTGGCAGCTCTTTGGATAGAATAACTCTTGTAAACGATCTTGGCGTTCTCTTGGACCCTAAACTAAAATTTTCTAATCACATTTCGTCCATGGTTAATAAAGCCAGAGGAGTGCTTGGATTTATTAAAAGGTGGTCAAAAGAATTCGATGATCCTTATTTGACTAAAACTTTATTTATTTCGTTAGTCCGTCCGATTCTGGAGTATGGGTCTCCCGTCTGGAGTCCACAATACGGAATACATATTGGTCGTATTGAATCTGTACAAAAAAACTTCCTTCTTTTTGCTTTACGGCGCCTAAACTGGGATGCAAATCTTATCTTACCTTCTTATTCTAGTAGACTTCTTTTGATTAACTTACCATCCCTAGCCAACCGTAGAACGATGCTTGGTACTATCTTTATTTATAACCTTATACATGGTGATATTGACTGCCCCGACTTGTTAAGACGGCTAAACTTTTCTGTGCCAAGTAGATTAACTAGAAATTATATTCCCCTAATTTTAAATCATTGTAGATCTAACTATGCCTTGCATGAGCCTTTCAGAGTATTATGTTCTGACTATAATAGACTTTTTCCTGTAATATCAAATCTTGACTCTCTGCCGCTCCTAAAACGATTAATACTTGCTTCATTGGCACAAGATTGATCTAACTATTACTTTTTTCCCCGGACCTTTACCTTTATTTTCCTATCTCGCGTCTATCTTATCGCGAATCGTGCCGTACGATACACGGCTGCGCCCCTCGGTCGGTTGGGCGGGTAAATGGGCCGTGGAATTCCGCGAAAAAAAAAAAAAAATAAAATGGAAATATTAAATTTAATTTTTATTCAAATATATTAAACTTTGATTTAATTATTTATGGAAAAATTAAATTTCATTTATGTTTTTATATTTAATTTAAATATATAAAACGAAATATTTAATTTAATATGCAGATATTAATTTTTATTTATCCATCGTTTTTTTGTATACCTTATAAATATTTAAAGCTAATATTATTATTTTATAAAAAGTTATACTATTTATAACAACACGAATTAAATGCTTAATTATAAAACTAAGCTGCAGGTTATCCTATTTATATTTAATATTACGTACATACATACATACATACAACTTTTTTCCAAGTTGTCGAAAGCGTTTTATTATATTTTAATGTTGTTGTGCTTTTATGTCACTGACGACAAACTTCAGCAGGGGACTCTGAGCGGCGTCTTTTTATTGGAGGCGATCTTACAGCATTGAAATTAATTTCATCATTATTACAACTGGAATCTTTGATCAGGTTGCGATCTGGGATTATTCCGTTCCTCAGATATTTTACACCAATATCATCTGTGGAGAAATGATCTTGGCATAAAAACAGTGATGAAGTGCTCGCCACAAAATCTTCCGAAAACAGGCACTTTTCAGCCCATTTCTTTAAAATTGTTGGATCCTTTTCTGGACAGGCTGCACTTGTTTCCACTGATCTTTGCTCTTTTTTTCTCTGCCAGAGCCATTCAAATTGGGCAATTACAAATTTCTAAAGATAATATGAGTATTGAAAATCAAACCTGTGAAAACAAGCAGATGTATATTTATAATATATAAGTATGTATTCGTATATTAACTTTTTTAATTAGGAAGTCGAATTAATATATTAACTATTTGAATTATTAGATATATATATTTAATATATTGACTACTTAAATTATTTAATCAATTTAATAGAATATTTAATATATTAACTATGTCAGCGCCTCTCCGTCGCTTGGTTCGCTGCTGATTGCTCCGAGCGGCCGGGAGTTCATCACCGCGTCGATTCCCACGAGGACTGTCCCCAGCTCTTCTGCGCTTAGGAGCGCACTGCCCACCGCCCGTAGGAGTAGGCTCTTGGCAGGTTAGACACCTGCCTCCCATAGTCCGCCCATGTGCGGAGCCCGCGGTGGTGTGAAGACAAATGCGCATCCGCTTTTCGATGCGAATTCGCGTATCGCGTCGGCTTCGTCCTCTATCCTCTCTCGAAGGGCTCGAAGGGCCCGGAAGTGGCGACTCGCTCCGACGAAGTTCGTCCCGTTGTCGCAATGGACGACTTGGGGACATCCTCGGCGCCCAACGAACCTTTGAAAAGCCAATAAAAAGGAATCTGTGGTTAAATCTGAAACAACTTCTAGATGAATCGCTTTGGACGCAAAACAAACGAAGAGCGCAATGTAGGACTTATACGGGGGCCTACCACGAATTTTAATGTCGTATAGACAGGGCCACAAAAATCGACGATCTGCGGGTAAATTTCCCATAATTTGTGTCATTAGTCGAGGCTTTCACTTAAAGCAGCGTATGCATGATCGAACTATCTGACGGCAGACCTCCTGAGCGTTTACGATCCAAATACGCTGTCGAAGGAGACTCACAAGGGCTCGTGGAGCAACATGAAAATTGGAATGGTGAAGATGCCGAACATAGCTCTGCACAAATTGGGATCGTTTTGTTAACAACAATGGAAACTTGGCATCGTATGATATAGGAGCATTAGCTAGTCGCCCCCAACTCGCAACAAAGAAAAGTGACACCAAGTCCCCTTGTCTTCATGGAAGAATGGATTCACTCGCTGAAGACTTGGGCCAACTCTGGATCCTTTACGAACTTTTTCTCATTCTTTGATACTCGTGCTTCTGTAATATCTCGACAATTTTTAGAAAAGCTTCATTATATTCAGTCGGCGACAAAGTTTTTTCAAATACCATACTTTTGTCTTTTCATTTTCTTATGAAGCGGAACATATAAACGAATACCCGAAGCAGTTTAAGGTGTGACGAAAATCCTTCGATGACATCTACCAAATCCAAATTTCTTACAGCAGCGGTCAGTCCGACCGCAGTCTTCCTCGATTCTTTTAGTAGGACTTCTTGGTCTTCAGGACTTCAGGTCCTGTAAACCATATTGACTGTATGATTTCGTCGACGTCACAACCACTTGATACAATATCTGCTGTGTTCTGTTTCGTTGGAACATGCCGCCATGTAGCTTCACGTGACCGTGAATCTCCGCAACTCTATTCGATACGAATGTGGATAATGAAGATGGATGAGACCGGATCCAATGAAGCGTAACTTCAGAATCCGACCAATAAACAATTCGTTCGATAGGTACCTTTAATAGGGGCTTGATTCTGTGGCAGAGATCTGCGAGAAGGTGAGCGGCACATAACTCAAGCCTTGGGAGTGTCTTAGTCTTGAGCGGCGCTACTTTAGACTTTGAAGTCAACAGCGATATTTTATAACCTTCTGCAGTTTTGCTACGAATGTAGACGCAAGCTCCATAAGCTCTTAAGGATGCGTCGGCAAAGGCATGTAATTGGACCGGACTAATTTAGATAATGTCATTTTTATCATATTCCAAGCTGTTTACAAATGAATAGGAATCGACTCATCCCAATCTAACTTATTTAGCCAAAGTTCCTGCAATAGGATTTTTCCTCTAATTACAATAGGACTTAATAAGCATAGGGGGTCAAACAGCTTCGATGTCACCGATAGTATGTTCCGTTTTATCGCTCGGAGACCCATTACAGTAGTGTCAATTTGGAACTTAAAGGCATCTTCGTTAGGCAACCACGATATTCCTAACGCCTTAGTTGACTCTGAGTCCGAGATGGGTATGGATTTAGCTGTGCTCTCATATGCGGTAACGTCAGGTGAGTTCGAAAACCACTTTGTCAATTCAAAACCTGCAGTTTGAAGAACCTGAGATACTTCAGACTAAATAGTCTTTAACTCCTCTACGCATGCAGCACCAGTCAACATATCATCGACATAAAAGTCGGATCCAATAACCTTAGCAGCTTTGTGAAAAGAAAGTTTGGCAGACTCACTTAACCTTGTTAAACACCGAATAGCCAAAAACGGGGCTGGTCCAGTACCATATGTTACGGTGTTGAGCTTGTATAATCTTAAGGACTCAGAGGGGTCGCTTCATTCACCATCACTTGGCAATACATTTTCTTTACATCGGCGGTCAGGGCGAACCTATGCAGCCGGAAGCGCAGTAACGTTGAGTACAACTCATCTTGGATTGTCGGCCCAACCATCAAAATGTCATTTAGAGACTTCTGAGTTGACGATTTACAAGACGCATCGAAAACGACACGTAACTTGGTTGACATACTTTGGGGTCTCAGAACTCATTGATGTGGGATAACCTAATGTGGAGCAGAAGGAAGTTTATCTGTAAGAGACATATGACCTAAGGAAAGGTACTCCTCCATAAATTCTAGGTACATTTTCTTCATCTCAGGGTCTCGAGACAGCCTCTTTCAAGCGACAAAAACCGCCGTTTTGCAACATCAAAAGAGTTGCCTAACTCATTTGGATCCGATTTAAAAGGCAGTCTTACTTCAAACCGACCTGATGGCAAAACCTGAGTAGTCTTCCGGTAGTGTTATTCACATAACTTTTGCTCAGGTGACAGAATTTTCTTTAGAGATGGCATTTCTTCCAGTGACCAAAACTTCTGTAGTGTGCTGTCAATAGACACTAAAACCTCTTCACTAGAACTGAAACTTTTCACAACTTCTGTAGGGGAAGATGCCTTATATCTACCCGATACAACCCAGCCGAAGAGGGTTTTCTGCAGAGTTGGAAAGTCAGGACCTTGTCTAATTTGTCCAACAGCTAATAATTCGAAAAATGATTCTGCTCCTATTAACATATCTATTCTTTGTGGCTAGTGGTAGGTTCTTTGGAATTTTCCAGTTATTGATATTGACCGACTGGTCAGGATATTGATTTCAAAATCCAAAAATCGAAAGAGAACTCACTACCATTTATACGCGACTTCACCATTGTGTGTACCTTTTTCTTAACTTGAGAATTGGACTCGCCAATACCAAGTAAGTTTATACACGACTCCTCTTTACGGATCTGTAAGCGGTGAGCAAGGTCCTCTGTTATAAAATTCGTTTGGGACCCAGAGTCAAGAAGTGCTCGGGCCCAAATATATTCACCGTTTTTAGTTCTTTCACTTACGATCGACGTGGCTAAAATCACTCTGTCCAATGATGTCGCATGCATAACATGTGACGTGGAAGGCTGATCTTGATTTAAAGAGGGAGAAAGAATCTCTTGGGGTGGTGGCAACGCTAAACTATTTTCGGACACTGTATATCTATGCAGAAAAACGTGATGCGAGGGGCCACAAACTCGACATTTATTAAATTTGCATTTCGAAACAGTGTGACCCTTTCGCATACAATTGATGCATAAGGAAGCAGATTTTACAAAAGTCGAACCTTTGCATTACCGAAAGGCGACCAAACGGACCACAATTCGCTAGGATATGGTCTCCTGCATTGCAATAGCTACAACTTTGCTGGGATTTACTGTTGGACGAAGAACAAGAAAATGAGCTACGATTATGTGGCTTGCTCGACATAACCCTATATTGCTTTGGTTTCGTCGATTCTTCAGCGGATAAATGCTGGTATCGGCGGTTTAACATTTTTTCAAAATCGGACCAAAGCGGTAACCTTTCATAATCTAATTGTTCTTCCCATTTTTGTTTGGTCACTGGGTCTACTCTGTTCAAAAGATAGATCAACATTGCATTTGAAATCTTGGTGTCGTCTCCTATCGATAACAACGAACCGTATTTAGATGATACGGTGACGATAATATTTCTTAAAGACTCCGAATATTTGCCGCTGAATTTCGGCAATTCCAAATTCGGAAGTCGAGCTCGAGTTGGGGCTACATAAGCTGATCCAATTATTTTGGTTTCGCTTGCCGACTTCAAGGCTGAGATAAGCGACATTATTTTTGCCTTGGTTATTATTGAAACCTCTTTTAACTCTTCTCCGAACTCATCGCCATCATCTAAATCTTCGATCTGTTCTTGTATTTGAGTTGCCTACTTCTACTTCTTGAATCGGAATCTGGGCGACTTCTATTCGATCATTTAATCGGCGGATGCTCATCACTGGTTTTTTGAGCTTGTTTTTAAGATCCGCAAGAAGTTCAAGAGATTTGGGCTTATCTGGACTCATTTTTAATTTATTTTTATATATAAGCCACGAAAATACATAAATATATACATATATATATAAATAAATT
Source organism: Drosophila kurseongensis (assembly GCA_018153305.1). Taxonomy (NCBI): domain Eukaryota; kingdom Metazoa; phylum Arthropoda; class Insecta; order Diptera; family Drosophilidae; genus Drosophila; species Drosophila kurseongensis. Next base: position 568,658 of record JAECXX010000089.1, read on the forward strand.
ATTTATTCAAAGAATAATAAATTAATAAAATAAATAAATTTTAAAACAGGATAATTTTTCAATTAAAACGACGACAAAATGTTAAATAAATTTTCGAAACAAAAACCAAGAGTAAATAACTATTTAATTTAATTATTAAATTTGTTCGAAAAAATTTTTTTTAATAATTATCCACAACGAAAACGACGAAAAAAAATATTAAATTGAATATCGAGCCACGAGGTATCAAAATTAATAGTGGTTGCAAATGACGGCAAAAATCAGTTTACCCGTCTGAATGCAGGGTAGCGCGTCACTTTGATCTTCAGCGCGCCAACCAAAAGTCCAACAACAATTACAACGTTGCTAACGGCGGACAAGCCAAAGCGAAAAAGGAAAACGAAAAAGTTCACCGCTGCAGCTGCTTGTATATGAGGGCTTATGTATTGGTTATGTATAGCGGCTGGGATGATTTTACCAACTATTAATTTTTGAGTTTCAATAAATAAATTGGGGGCGACAGTCATTGCGATAATATAACACAATTAAATGTTGCGTCTAATGGCGGTTCAAATATGTGTATATATAATGTGTATGTGTATATGTATGTGTATATAATAAATTATTAATATCATTTTTTATTTTATTTATTATAAATAAATGCATGCACAACTAGATCTACTATATCGATACGTCTGTGCCAAGAATTGAAAGCGAGGTGCAATTTTTCAGCACAAGACAGTAAACAATTAAATTGTTTTTCTTATAACTCAAGCTTTCAATTTTTTGCACAAATACCTCAGGTTCTGCGTTAGGGTCTTTCAATCCATCTGCCACTTTCCTTTTGCAAATTGAGCAGCCGCAGGGCATCCCTCTGGCAGCAGTTCTTGGCGAACAGGGTATTTCGCGACCGGCACGAGTCTTTAAGCAGTAGCTGCTGTATATTTTTTCCTACCCACACCGACACGCCGCGGGCAACAATAAAGCACTATGTAATTTGAGTGCTTTGACCTGCACTTGCACTTTATATTTTTTTTTTATGTATCACTGTCACTAGTTGCCAAATAAATATTAGTAATTTTAACGTCCACACGGGGGCGCCATGAAAAATTAGATAGTTTTCTAATTTATTAAAACAACCGAAAAACTGCGGTGGCTAAAATTATTAATAGCGAAAATAAACTAAAAAAAGGTGTCGACGGCTCAAATCAATATCAACGAATGCCTTATATATATTTCGACAAAGAACTTAGAGCCTAGCTTAACGAAGGTTGGCGAAGACGGAGGCGACTTCGCCGAGAGCGAAAGATAACTTTATTGGGCTCCCGCCTTCGCCCTAAACTAACTTACACTAAACTCCTAGTTTTTTAACAATTACATTAAAATTCAAATTTGCGCGAACAGTATTATTATTTTGGTCAAAAGTGTGCAACGCAGTGAAAGAGACATCTCCGACCCTATAAAGTAAATATATCGGCCGACTATATCTTATAGCTGCCATATAACTGAACGATCGGAAATGCCATAACTTTGGTGTTTGTAAAGTTAGGAAGTTAGGGCTTTATTTTTGGCCAATCAATTCGACCTACCAAATTTCATAAGGATCGGCCGACTATATCCTAGAGCTGCCATATAACTGAACGATTGGAAATGCCATAACTTTGGTGTTTTTAAAGTTAGGAAGTTAGGTTTGAGTATTAAGAATGCATCATATGAATAGTTTTAGAGAATATAATTTACAGAATATTCTGCAAGGGTATATCAACTTCGGCTCCGCCCGAAGTTAGCTTTTCTTTCTTGTTTGTCTTTAACGTCGACGAGGAGGTTGAAATGGGACAAGAAGTATCGGCGCCTCTGATAGCTAACTCGGTGTCAACTACGATAAAAGGCCACATGATAGTCCAAAGTTTAGGTCAACCACCACGCTGCCGTAGGTGCGGATGACAGTTTTATTTGCTGCCTACAATGTAAGATCACTTTGTTTGACATTTTGCTCGTGAGCGTGGCACGACTGACACCACAGAGCCCGAGTCTACGAGGAATCTTCGGTGTGAGTTGCTATCGGTAATGTGAAGACGGATTTCACATCAGGTTTGAAGTGGCGCCATTTTCCGAGCTGCAGAGTCAACACTAAAATAAAAGAGCAACAAACTCGCTCCCCAATAACAGAAATCTTTTACGAATTTGTATTGGCGAAACGAATATCAGTAAAATTTTTGTTTTCCCATATGATAATACAACATTTAAAAAATATGTGTGCAAACTTGCATTCAAAAATATTGAAAAGTGAGTGAGATATACGCAATCTCCGGCGGTACCTCGGAAAAAAGGTGGTTTGCGGGGTACATCGTAACTAATTACAGAATATTCTGAATTGAAAAAATCAAATTGCATTATTTGAAGGACAAATTTCCACAAGTATTTATTTTTATACCCTTGCAGAAGGTATTATAATTTTGGTCAAAAGTGTGCAACGCAGTGAAGGAGACATCTCCGACCATATAAAGTATATATATTCTTGATCAGGATCACCTCCTGAGTTGATATAGCCATGTCCGTCTGTCCGTCTGTCTGTCCGTCTGTCTGTTTCTACTCAAACTAGTCTCTCAGTTTTAAAGCTTTAGAATTGAAACTTTGCACACACCCTTCTTTCCTTTGCACGCAGTATATAAGTCGGAACGGCCGGGATCGGCCGACTATATCCTATAGCTGCCATATAACTGATTGATCGGAAATGCCATAACTTTCGTGTTTGTAAAGTTAGGGAGTTGGGATTTCCTATGGGTTTTATATTTGGCCAATTAATCTGACCTACTAAATTTCATAAGGATCGGCCTACTATATCCTATAGCTGTCATATAACTGAACGATTGAAAATGCCATAACTTTGGTGTTTTTAAAGTTTGGTGAGTGCTAAGAATGCATTATATGAATAATTTTGGTGAATATAATTTACAGAATATTCTGCAAGGGTATATCAACTTCGGCTCCGCCCGAAGTTAGCTTTCCTTTCTTGTTTAATTTTGTTTTCGATTTTTAAAGCCACTTGAAAGTCAAAATCCTCTATTTTCGCAAAAGCATCAGAGTTATTATTTGTTCAGGAAGTTATCAAAAAGGTTAATGAAGCTGTGGTGCATTCTTTTAAAAGCCTATTTTTGGATAAAATGTCAGCGGAATTTCATTCTCAAGCCAAATCCTTTTTAGATTTTTGCTGCACGCCGTTGATAGCATTGGGACGGAGTATAGGTTTTTAAAAAACTGAGTACTGAAATGCCTTCTGTCTTAAACATTAATAACGAAATACAAGAAATGCATAAAAATTATAAGCCCACACTAGCTCCTTCCAAAATTAAAGCAAAGACCAATATAATATATATACACCCAAAAAAAAATAGTCATAGAAACGAAACTATTGTTACATGAATTCTACACTATTCAGTATAAAACATTTCTCTATAAGATGAGTATTAAATAAAAACTTCGATAGTATTAAAATACAACTTTCGATATTATCAATTTTATACTCCCGAGTATAAAATTTAAACTCACTCGGTATACTTATAACCATACTCCTAGTTTATTTTTCATACTATTTAGTATAACAAAAATACTGTGCTATCGGCACGGAGTATACATTTCATATTATTATTATATTGGTCTTTGATTAAAGGGTGTATTATGCCGATTGAATTTCAATAAAAAAATTTTTTTGATTCTTACTAAAACTATAGATCACATCACAAAATATAGAGACGACATCAACATAACTCATTATGTAAATGGAAGCTTTTTCAAAAAAAAAACCACTTACTTTGAAAACAAAATTGTTTTACCAATATTTTTATATTTGGATGGTTTTGAAGTAATCCGTTAGGAAGCCCTTCAGGCGCTGATATTGTATGTGGGGTTTATTACACGTTTCCCGTACTTCCCCAGCTTCTACTTTCCAAATTATACTTCATATTTGTGGCAGCCTTCTTTAAAAGCAAATACGCCAAAAAATATGGTAGCGATCCTTTCCTAAAACCTCTTGTAGACGTTTTAGAAAACTTGAAGAAACCGGATTAGATTTAATTACTAACGAAGGTCCGAAAAAAGTATACTTTCTATTGTCTAATATTCTTGGAGACAATTTGGGTCAAAACGAAATACTCGGTTTTACAACATCTTTTAAGGCTACACTTTATTGTCGATTTTGTACTCGTTCAAAGGAGAAAACAGCCGAAAAATCTGTTGCTTTACCGAGCTTTTAAGAAACAAGGATAATTATGATAATGATCTCGCCCTGAATGATTTTAAAGCAACAGACATAAAATCAAGTTGTATTTTTAATGATCTAAATTATTTTCTCATGACGAATAACTTTATCGCTGACATCATGCATGATTTATTTGAAGGCGTCTGTCGATATAGTATTTGTGAAGTACTATTGCATTTTATTTTAAAGCACAAGTTGTTTACTTTAAATAATTTTAACTAAAGAAAAAATCTCTTTGATTACGGTGAATCAGACTTAGGAAATAAATCATCAACTTAAGAATACTTCCATTAAAGCGTCCGCATCAGAAATGAAAACATTGTTTCACTATATGACATTAATCATAGGTGATTTGGTACCCATGGCAATAAAACTTGGCAATGCATGTTTAATCTAATAAAAATTATAGATTTAAAGCGAATTTGATTCAGTTACTATTAATACCTTAACAGTTTTAATAAAAGAGCACAATGAAGGTTGTTCAATTATTTAAAAAACCACTAAAGCCCAAATTTCATTTCTTAACAGTTTTAATAAAAGAGCACAATGAAGGTTATGTTCAATTATTTAAAAAACCACTAAAGCCCAAATTTCATTTCTTAAGCCTAGTATCGAGATCGACAAACGATTATGCTAGCGTAAAAACTTTAATCTTTCCAGTGTGACCAAAGTTTCGAGAGTTCTTCAGATTTAAGCGTGCTACGGTCGTACTGTCAATCAGCTGGGTTTGTTGACAAGCAGTTAAAATTCAAATATCGTATTTGCGGGAAAGAGCCTTTAAATGATATTACCAAATACCTTGGCAAGACAAGTCTGCCGCTGTACAAAGATATTAAAAATCAATACAATTTAAATTTAACAGTTGTTTTTTTTAATTTACTGATAATTATTTGCCAATTTAAAGTTCATAGCTGCACTTTTATTGTGTTTTTTCGTACATTCTGGACCTAAAAAACATTTTGCTCTGACAAGAGGCACCCCAGATAGTATTAATGTTATTTTGTCCTCACATGTAAACACCTGCAATCAACTTTTGTGAGTTTTTTGAGTTTTTCCCTCCATTTCTTATAATGTTCAGTGAGAAGCGCACGCCAAAAGATTAAATTTTTTAATCTTTTCGCTAGGGTTCACCCAAAGACAGACTGGCAACGCTATGGAATTTTTTGGTATTTTTTTCGTCGATCAGGAGACCGACGTGAAAAAAAGGCCCAACGAAAAGTGAACGCCAGCTGTTTGCCTCTCGCTCTCTCTCATGACTGGCGTTCGGTTTTCGTCGATCTGGATACTAGGCTTTACCCAGAAAAAATTCGAAGTAGTGGTCCTCCCAAACACTTTTAGAATTTCAGATTTGAGGCGAAACATAGAGAAGCAAAAATTTATTCCAGGAATGTCATATGTCGAAAAAACATTGCGTACTCGTTAAGTAAAAAAATAAAAAAGGATTACCAAAACATTGACATTAAAACAGCAGCTTTTAATTTTAAAAACGTTGTAATAAATAGCTTAGAGTACAAAGGTATAATATACAAAAATGATTTTTGTTTAACACTAAAAAACATGGGGAGGGTATAAAATTGCATAAAATAAGATACATTTTAATTAACCATGAAGAAAAAATATTTATTTTAAGTGACCAGTATAATCTTTTTGAGTTTGATGAGCATTACCAATCTTATAAACTTGGTCAAAAAGGAAATTCGCTACAAATTAATAAAATAAATATTTTTAAGGCACCCCCCACTACCATTTATAAAAAATCGACTATTAGTTATATACGAATTAAATCATTCTAATTCAAATTTTAATTATAAAAATATTAGCATAATATATAATATTAAAAATATATAGTAAAAGGACAATAAGTAAAAAAAAATATTCAGCGCATTTTTACTGGGAGAAATATGTATACTACAAGGAAACCAAATAGTATAATTATACCCGTTACTCGTAGAGTAAAAGGGTATATTGTATTCGTGCAAAAGTATGTAACAGGTAGAAGGAGGCGTTTCCGACCCCATAAAGTATATATATTCTTGTTCAGGATCACTAGCCGAGTCGATCTAGCCATGTCCGTCTGTCCGTCTGTCTGTCCGTATGAACGCTGAGATCTCGGAAACTATAAAAGCTAGAAGATTGGCATTTTGCATGTAGATTTTAGGAGTTCCTACGCAGCGCAAGTTTGTTTCAAAATGGTGCCACGCCTCTGACGCCCACAAGCCACAAGCTGTGGCCACAGTTTTGATGCTATTATGAAAATTTTAATTGATATGTATTTGTTTCGTCAATACCTATCGATTGGCCTAATAAATGTTTGCCACGCCCAATCTAACGCCGAAGAACCCATTAAACGCTTAAGCCTGGCTAGCGCATACATTTCCGCCTTTCATGGCCCGTAGCGCCATCTAACGGATGACTTTGGAACAGCTGGCCAAGGTGCTTATTCGAGCGGCGAAAAACATACAAGAAGGCATATTTATATTAAGTTGTTTAGCTGAGTAACGGGTATCTAATAGTCGAGGCACTCCACTATAGCGTTCTCTCTTGTTTGTATACTACAACTTTCACAAATTAGTATAAGTATTATACGAAGTAGTACGAAATGTATAATACATGCCGTATACTATGTATACTACATACATAGTATTTATTTATTTATTTGTACATAAAAATATAAAAATTACCCTGCGAATCAAAAAAAAAAATCAACCAAAGCTCATTAAACATAAAATTCAAAACAAGTGTCCTAAAAAATGTAAACAAAACAAAAGACAAACAGCCGTCCTTGTTTCTGTCCGCCCAAAAATTCAGTCGTCGGTAGGGTATGCAGGCACCATCCGCTCGCAGAACAACAACCAAAGCTGATTTGGTTTGAAGTTTTCTCAACCAGTAAGCGCAGACACCGACTGCGATGTGCCCTGTTCCTATCTCATTAGATTGATTTATATTAATTGGAATACATACATATATGCAAAACATTTTTCTGCTACCCCTGATTTGAATTAGTAAGCCAAAATGAAATATATGCGGAAATATTAAAAATTATACTATAACATATAATATTCTTATTTTTATCATTAACCCAATAGTGAATACGCCCATATTGTTAGGGTACCAAGTCTGAAAAGTAGCAAAAGACAAAATATTCTTGCCGCATCGAATTGAAATAAACGCACACATGCATCCCTGTATGAGAATGCATGAACACGCATACATATAAAGACCAATTCAAGCGCAGGCGCAACCTTCTTCAAAATGCGCGTCTCTGCGACTGAACGACCGAACTCGAGTAATGAGCGCACGAGCGTCAAAATGAGAATAAGAATGAGAGCGAAAAAAAACCGAAGGCACACTAAGTGTCCGGGGCCTGCCGCAAACAGCTGTGGGGCCTCCCGCAAAGTTTTTTGAGTGTCCATATTGCTTGTATGAAATGACCAGTCTATATGTTGTATGGTTAGTGGTAACATGGAATCTATGATGATTACTTTGCAACAAAATATGATGGAATTTATGTCCTTCATGAAAACCACCATGCAAACCCTTATGCAAAACCAAAATATCTTACTACAAATGCTTGCAGCTCAGCAGTCAAAATAAATCATGCCTAGCCTTGGAATAACTCTGTCGAACGCCAACGGTGTTCACGGCATAAACCTGAAATAACTCAATTTCTGAACGAAAACCACATCGACGTTATGTTGCTGGCAGAAACGCATCTCACCAGCAAATATAACTTTCAAATACGGGGATACACGTTCTACGGCACCGATCATCCAGATGGTAAAGCGCATGGCGGAACTGGAATCTTAATAAGAGACCGCGTCAAACACCACTTTCACCAACGGTTTGCTAAAAATCATCTGCATGCTACATCGATAAAATTACAGTTGGGCAACTGCAACCTTGCCATTGCCGCTGTCTACTGCCCACCCCGCTTTACAGTCTTCAAAGACCAATTCATGGACTTCTACAATTCACTTGGAGAGCGATTTATAGCAGCAGGAAATTACAACGCCAAGCACACGCACTGGGGATCCCGCCTTGTGACCCCCAAAGGAAGGCAACTATATAATGCACTCATTAAAACATGCAACAAACTGGACTACGTTTCACCAGGCAGCCTACAGATCCTAGAAAACTACCTGATTTAATTGATTTTGCTGTGACAAAAAACATTTCTCCCAATCTAATATCTGCAAAATCAAAATGAAACTTTGCACACAACCTTCTTTCCTTTGCACGCAGTATATAAGTCGGAACGGCCGGGATCGGCCGACTATATCCTATAGCTGCCATATAACTGATTGATCGGAAATGCCATAACTTTCGAGTTTGTAAAGTTAGGAAGTTGGGATTTTTTATGGGTTTTATTTTTGGCCAATCAATCCGACCTACCAAATTTCATAAGGATCTACCACCTGAAATAAACTCTTGGTGAACGTTCGTCCGGCCCTAGCGAAAAGATTAAAAAATGTATTCTTTGAAGTGTCAATTGTCTGAAAAAATGTTTCTTAGATTAAAAAGGGACAGAACAGGAAAGGAAAGCGTACTTCGGGCGGAGACGAAGTTGATATACCCTTGCAGAATATTCTGTAAATTATATTCTCCAAAATTATTCAAATGATGCATTCTTAATACTCATAAAAAATCCGAACTTCCTAACTTTAAAAACACCAAAGTTATGGAATTTCCAATCGTTCAGTTATATGTTTCATTGTTCATTAATTCGGCTGCGTGCAGACGTGTTTTATTAACGCTCCGGAAAAACAATTAGACAATCAGTCGAAAACGTTCGAAAAAATTAATAAGCGCCAGGTCTTGCGTTTCGCAATGCAAATCGCATATCGTAAACTAAAGTTTTAATTAATTAAATAATTAATCTTTACGCACTAACGATACAAAAATGAGTAAGAACGTGGATCAGCGCACTCAACGACAAAAACAACAAGACGAAGCCCGTGAAAAAATTCAGAGAGAACAAGACAAACGTCGTCTCTCTTTGGCCCGTAACAACGCTTATTTTACGTTGACGAGTAATACTCTAGAACCGAAAGTGCTTGAAGGTGCAAGTTTACTGACCGCCGAAAACCAGAGAGCTAACTCTTGTTTTCCCGCCCTGCTCTTAGCCGCTCAAACGTCATGGAGTGAGCAATGCAAAACTCCAACAGAGCTTCTGCCGCCTAGCGCAACAACAACAGAAACTACTACGACTACTACAACGGTCTCTGTCGCCAACAATGCAATAACGACTCCACCCTCTTCTTGTGCTGCGGGTAAAGCAAGAACACAACCAAGTGCAAAAATCGGTGCAAACGGCAAAAACAAAGCTACGGTAGAAGAAATGACAATTCTGCAAGCGGGTTCGACCATGCAGACAGGCATGGATCGCTACATTAATATCTCCAAGCGCAAGCTAACACCCCCAAAAAACTCGGACGGCAATAAGCCCAAAATAAATCGTTCCAACAAAGGTCCTGTAAATCCCGGGCCATTAGATGAAAATAGATTTTCCATTCTGGCGGAGCCTGAAACAGAGTCTGAACAATTAGCCCGAAGGAAACTAAAGCCCCCACCTATTTTTATTCGGGAGAAGATATCGAATGCCTTAGTCAAGAAAATAGTTGAGCTTGTCGGAAAAGATAACTTTCATGTTATTCCGCTTATGAAAGGGAATATAAGCGAAACTGAACTCCAAACCAAAACCGAAGACGATTTCCGAGCAGTGTCGAAGTACTTAAACGATGCCAAAAGAATTACTACACGTACCAGCTGAAAAGTTGCAAAGGTTTGCAAGTTGTGCTCAAGGGAATAGAACCCGATGTGACCCCCTCCGAAATTACAGAGGCCTTAAAAAAAACGGTTTCTGCGCACAACCTTCTTTCCTTTGCACGCAGTATATAAGTCGGAACGGCCGGGATCGGCCGACTATATCCTATAGCTGCCATATAACTGATTGATCGGAAACGCCATAACTTTGGTGTTTTTAAAGTTAGGAAGTTGGGATTTTTTATGAGTATTAAGACTGCATCAGATGAATAATTTTGGAGAATATAATTTACAGAGTATTCTGCAAGGGTATATCAACTTCGGCTCCGCCCGAAGTTAGCTTTCCTTTCTTGTTAACATTTATTCCTATGGAAGCTATAAAATATAGACGTCCGATCGGCAAGCGCTTTTACCCTGATCAAGGAATGCGTAAATAAATAAGACTTGAGATCGCTTACTTTTAAACTGAGCACGCAAACGGTATTGAAACAGAAGGACATGGCTAAATCGACTCCCCTATTGATCCTGATCAAGAATATATACTTTATGGGGTCGGAAACGTCTCTGTTCGATGACATCATAAGTCAACATTAATTTTGATTTAATTATTATTATTGTTATGAATAACTTCGTTCAAGCTGATTAATAATTTGAATTCTTGGCCAACTTGTTATATTTAATTACCCCACACTGTAATCATATGCTTATGTTTTGAATTCGCCTTACGCTCTTTTATACATGCAGCTCACACATGTACATACATACATATCTCTCTTTGTAATCTTGAAATCGAACATTAAAAATCAGTGCATATTAGAGACCGAAACAAGTCGAACGTTTTATTCTATTCTAATAACTCTGCATTCGGCAGAGTCCGCACATTTTGGCGACCGTGACAGGACTCTGCATTCGGCAAGTCCCACCATAAACCACTTCGAATCATTCCCTCTGCATTCGGCGGAGAAATAGATTCCATCAACGCCAGAATAATTGGTGTATTTCGGCACGCAGTGCAGCTCATCGGAGTATTGGCAGTGCGTTTGGCATCATCGTTGGATCTCCAGAAGCATCGTTGGATCACCGGAATCATCGCCACTGGATCGTCGTGGATACCTGCATACAGGGTATGCGCATCATAACCGTCGCAAGTACAGATTTGGAGACCAAAGAACAGCGGCACAAGGAGGACGAAAAACTGTAAGCTAGACTCGCAAATGCAATCGCGGTTTTGTCATTCCACTCTGAACCAAAGGGCATTGCCCATATACACACATACATACTTGTGCAGCTGGTCTGCAAATAAATAAGCCAAAAATTGAGTTATTCTCCCAAGCATCGGAGTGTTTTGTTTTCTCCCTCTGAACCAAAGGGCATTGCCAACATATTTGGAATTGCTTCACTCAATAATTACTCCACAATTAGTTCTCGCTAAATAACTCGTTGCAAAAATGACTGATACTCAACTCGTGTCTTTAAGACAACAAAGGAATACAATTCAGCGAAATATAGTTAATCTCAAAGTTCGCATCGAACTGCAGAACGACCTTGCTGCCCTTGAATGCCAGTCACAAATTTTGGAATCGTATTTTAAACAAATTCTTCAAATTCAATTACAGATCGAACGGCTGGATGCGGCTGACGACGGCCGGCAAGAATTAGAGCCGGCAAGAATTATCATCACTCGTATCAAAGAAGGACCGGCCAGAAGATGCAAGTTTCTTTAATTCATCGGCAAATTGCGCACCATAATCGTTTGCCTTCGTTAAAGCTGCCTAAGTTCGACGGGAAGTATGGTGACTACATGAAGTTTATTACTGCCTTTACTAGCATGGTACATGATGACGATTCTATCAGCTGTTGACAAATTTAACTACTTGCTTAGCTGTTTGTCTGGCCCCGCGCTGAGTGTTGTGGCCCCCTTTCAAGTGTCCGAAATCAATTATCCAAAGGCGCTAAAGCAGTTAAAGGAGCGTTACGATTAAAAGGTTTTGATTTTCATAGAGCACATATCTAGCTTATTTGATATTCAAATTATGAAAAGATCTGATCCCGCAGCTCTTCGTTGTATCTTGGATACCGTCTCCGCGCTGCGTGAATCGTTGTTGTCGTTAGGAACAGAAGCAGATGGTTTGAACGCAATACTAATTCATCTTGTTTTATCTAAAATTGATGCAGAATCGAAATTATCGTACGATCGGGTTCAAGAATACGAGGTGTTGCCTACTTGGGAGGATTGTTATCGCAGTTTAAGCCGTCATTGTCAATTTTTGGAGAGCAACGTTAAACGAACATCTGATGAGAAGCCAAAGGAAAGGCCCACGCAGAATAGAAGAGCCTTTGTTACGGCACAGGGTGGTTGTAAAAAATGTTCTGTTACTGATCACTCTCTCAATCAGTGCCCTTCATTTGGTTTACTAGACTGGCAGGATAAATTGAATTTCGTCAAGCAATCCGCTCTGTGCATAAATTGTTTGCTCACCTCCCATTTGGCGAGCAGATGTCCAAGTAGATCTCGTTGCCGCGTTTGTCAAGGCTTACATCATACTATTCTGCATAGAACTGCTCATCCAGAGCAACCAACACAAATTGTCTCCCACACATCTCAGCAGCAGCGGGAACCCACACATGCTGTTTCCATGCTTTCGCGTCATTCGAGGCGCGCTTTAATTCCTACGGCAATAGTATTGATTAGGGATAAGTTCGGAATATTTCAGCCAGCCAGCGATTGACCTTGCAGATCCAGGCTTCTACATGCCTCACCGGATTGACCTACTCATCAGCACACAAGAGTTTTTTGATTTACTTTCACATGGCAAAATTTCTTTGGGTCCAGGCCTTCCTTGCCTGGTCAATACTGCACTTGGTTGGATCGTTGGCGGAAAGGTTTCTGATATTCCGCAATCCCAAGTCGTAACATGCAACATGGCACGTTCTACGGAGCTGCAAGGTGCATTAGAAAGGTTTTGGCTAATCGAGGAGTCTCACCGCAGAAGAGCAGGAATGCGAACGACATTTTGTGGCAAACACAAGGTTTCTCACATCTGGACGAGTCCAAGTTTGCTTGCCATTTAAGGAGAATCCTCACATGTTAGGTAAATCTTTTGAAATGGCCAAATCCCGGTTTTTGCAAAATGAACGGAGGTTGAGCCGCAACCCGTTGTTAAAGGAGATGTATGTTCAATTCATGAGGGAATACCTAGATTTGAATCACATGCAATTGGCATCTGATTTCGACTCTCAAAAGACCCATTATGAAATCCCGCATCATGGAGTCCTGAGATCAGAAAGCACGACTACCAAGCTGCGTGTTGTGTTTGATGCATCGTGCAAAACAACGTCGAACCTTTCTCTGAATGAGTTGTTGATGATTGGCCCAAGCATTCGGCAGAATCTTATCCTAACACTTCTTGCCTTTCGCTTACATCGTCATGCACTTGTAGCTGATATCTGCAAGATGTATCGCCAGTTTGAAGTATCACCAGACGATCGTATGTATCAACTTGATCTCTGGAGAGAATCCTCAGCTGCGCCTTCAGAATTGTTTCAGCTCAACACTGTCACGTACGGCATGTCCTGCGCACCATTTCTAGCAATCAGGAGCTTGAAACATATTGCAGATAAGTTCTCAAATCAGTTTCCCATCGGAGCAGCCGTACTTAAAGAAGATATGTACGTCGATGACCTCCTTACTGGAGCAGACAGTGTCGAAGAGCTTCATCTCAAGGCTACAGAGGTCACCAGCATACTTTCTAAGGCTGGATTAGAGCTTGCAAAGTGGAACACAAGCAAAATAGAAGGCAACGGAGCAGAGTTTCAATTTAAGGTTGATACCAAAGATGTTACGAAGACTTTGGGCATGTCGTGGCAACCAAAACTAGATGTGTTTTGTTTCAGGTATACCCTACCTACAATCTCTGTCGTCACCAAGCGGAGCATCGTTTCACTTGTAGCTCACCTGTACGATTTGCTAGAGCTCGTATCAGCAGTCGTTATTCGATGCAAAATATTGGTCCAAGAGTTGTGGATGCATCGTCTAAACTGGGACGATCCACTTCCCCCTGAGCTTCAATCTCAGTGGAAGCGAATAGAAGAAGATTTGCACAATAAAAATCTATCGGAAATACACGGATTTTCAGATGCATCGCAACGAGCTTATGGCTGTTGCCTATATCTACGAACATACATAAACGGAGAGTTCAAATCAATGCTAATCATCGCCAAGTCTAAGGTGGCCCCAATAAAAGCAATTTCATTGCCGCGGCTAGAATTGTGCGCCGCATATTTATTGTGTCAAACATGGGCCAAGATTAAGCATAAATTCGAAAAATACATTGATAGTATTTTCTTTTGGACAGATTCAAGAATCGTTCTACAGTGGCTTACCATGCACTCGTCCAGGCTAAACTGCTTCGTCGCTAACCGGATTTTTGAGATGCAATCAACCACGTCAAACATCACTTGGAGGCACGTTCCGGGCAAGGACAATCCCGCGGACATAGTTTCAAGAGGCTGCGCAGGGTCCGAGCTTATGGAAACTATATGGTTTCGTGGACCAAGCTTCTTACGTCAAGACTCATCTGGATGGCCTCAACCAGTACCAAATTCTCAGGACACCAATGAAGAGTTGGAGCTGCGAAAAGCAACAGTCCTCACATGTACCGATAGTGGAAGCAAGGAAGATGTATTCGATGAAGTTATCAACAAATTCTCATCCTATCGGCGCATTTTGCGAGTCATAGCTTTTGTGTTGCGCGTCTTTAATAGAATCAAGGTCAACAAAAAGGTGAACTTAGTCGATGTAATTCATACACCAGCAACTGAATTGCAATACGCTTTCAAGCACATCGTATCACATATTCAGCAGAAGACCTTTTTCAACGAAATCCAGCAGCTAAAGGAAAACAGGATTTTAAAACCCGAATTTTCACTCGATGCCAAATTTCCTGTTCTTCTACCAAAGAATCATTGCTTCACGTTGAAATTTGTTAAGTATCTCCACCGGCATCACATGCACGCTGGACCAAAGGCTCTCATTGGAATCCTGCGACTTCAGGCTTGGATTGTAAACGCCAGAGAAGTTGTGCGAAAGATTGTACGGCGCTGCACACACTGTTACCATTATAAGCCTCGTTTAATGGAACAAATGATGGGATCACTTCCAGTTGATCGCTTTCATTCACAACGACCTTTTTTATACCCGTTACTCGTAGAGTAAAAGGGTATATTGTATTCGTGCAAAAGTATGTAACAGGTAGAAGGAAGCTTTTCCGACCCTATAATGTATATATATTCTTGTTCAGGATCACTAGCCGAGTCGATCTAGCCATGTCCGTCTGTCCGTCTGTCCGTCTGTCTGTCCGTCTGTCTGTCTGTCTGTCTGTCCGTATGAACGCTGAGATCTCGGAAACTATAAAAGCTAGAAGATTGGCATTTTGCATGCAGATTCTAGGAGTTCCTACGCAGCGCAAGTTTGTTTCAAAAAGGTGCCACGCCCCCTTTAACGCCCACAATCGCTGGTATACGATTTTAAAAATTTAAATATTTCGGAAAAGTAAAAATGCAGTTTTATTGTGTTTATCAATACCTATCGAAATGTAGAAGAAATTTTTCAAATCGGACCATTCGTTAAAAAGTTATGCGTGATCAAAGTTTCTATCTCCATCTCCCTCGCACTCCCTTTACCTGAGTAACGGGTATCTGATAGTCGGGGCACCCGACTATAGCGTTCTCTCGTTTGTAACTGGAGTCGACCTATGTGGACCATTTTCCACATCATACCGCATTCGAAGCAAGGTGCCATATAAAACATACATGGCCGTGTTTATATGCTTTTCGTCAAAAGCAATCCACATAGAACTCATTTCCGATCTATCTACTAATAATTTTATTCTCTGTTTAAAGCGCTTCGTCAGTCGCAGAGGCAACACTACGCATTTATTGTGACAATGCAACTAATTTCGTCGGTGCACGATCGCAGCTCGAGGACTTTAAGCAGCAGCTATTCGACGAAGCCAACACATTCAATTTGCAGAAGTTCAGCAGCATTCGAGTTCAAGTTCATCCCTCCGCGTGCTCCCCACTTTGGCGGCTTGTGGGAGGCCGCAGTGAAGTCCATGAAGAGCCTAATGATGAAAAACTTGGGCAACACTGGGCTAACGTACAAGGAGCTTCAAACGATTGCAATCGAGTCGGAGGCAATCTTGAACTCAAGACCAATGGCACCCCTTTCCGAAGACCCAAACGATGGAGAGGCGCTTAGCCCAGCGCACTTGCTGATTGGGTCCTCTTTGATGTCCGTACCGGAGCCTTCAATTGACGAGAGCAGACCATCTTATCTTACGCGGTGGCAGCGCGTAACGTACTTGAAGCAGCAGTTCTGGGAACTATGGAGGCGTGATTATTTACACACGCTTCAGGAGCGCTCCAAATGGCTCAAACCCCACGCCAACATTCGAATTGGCCAAATGGTGATAGTTCACGGGGATAATACACCTCCACAGGAATGTATCCTTGGTCGCATCACCAACACGCATGTCGGAGCTGATGGACGAGTACGAGTGGCCGAGATCAAGGTGAAAATGGAACCATTCAAAGACCCATCTGTAAGATAGCGCCCCTGCCTGAGCAAACTGGTGCTTGAATACTCCTTGGATCATTCAACGGGCGGAGAATATTCGATGACATCATAAGTCAACATTAATTTTGATTTAATTATTATTATTTTTCGGACGTTGATGCACTATGATCAGCGCAAACAAGTGGCCCTTACGACACCAAGCAGTGCTTGTTACGCGCGTGCCTAAAAGGCGTAAAAACGAGATCGCGACAAGTTTAAAAGCGCAATGTAGAAGCGGACAGACTAAGATTAGAAATACGTACGAGACTAATACTAATACTAATTTTGTGCTAAGTAAGATAAAATTGATGCTTTTAGGCTTGGCAAAGAGTCGGTAGTAGAAATAATATGGTATAGTCTATTATAGTCGTTACACAGTACTCTAAACAGTTCATGCATATCAAAGTTAGATCTACAAATATTTAATGTAAGAGGAACATAGTTCCTGGTAATTCTATTAGGCACGGATAAGCTTATGCGACCCAGTAACTCGGGACTCTCCACATCCCCGTGAATAAGTTTATAGATAAAAGTTGTACCAAGGATCGTTCTACGGTTTACTAAGGATGGTAGACTAATTAGGAGAAGTCTACTAGAGTAGGATGGTAAAAAAAGGCTTGCATTCCAGTTAAGGCCCCGTAGAGCAAATAATATAAAGTTCTTTTGCACAGACTCTATCCGGTCTATATGTACACCATACCAAGGACTCCAAACTGCTGAACAGTACTCCAGGATTGGACGGACTAGTGAAATGAACAGAGTCTTTGTAACATAGGGATCATCGAATTCCTTTGACCACCTTTTAATAAATCCAAGAACTCCCCTGGCTTTATTTACCATAGAGGTAATATGGTCACAAAACTTAAGTTTTGGGTCAAGGAGGACGCCAAGGTCATCAACATGCGTAATTCTAGACAACGTGCAACCACCCAGAGTATACGTTGCATATTGTGGGTTCACCCGAAAGAATGTCATTACTTTGCACTTAGCGCTATTTAAATCCAAAAGATTTTCACAACACCATGTTTGAAAAGCATTTAGGTCAGATTGTAAGTCTGAACTGCTAGAAATTGTTATGAATAACTTAGTTCAAGGTGATTAATAATTTGAATTCTTTGCCAACTTGTTATATTTAATTACCCCACACTGTAATCATATGCTTATGTTTTGAATTCGCCTTACGCTCTTTTATACATGCAGCGCACACATGTACATACATACATATCTCTCTTTGTAATCTCGAAATCGAACATTAAAAATCAGTGCATATTAGAGACCGAAACAAGTCGAACGTTTTATTCTATTCTAATAACTCTGCATTCGGCAGAGTCCGCACAGTCTCCTTCACTGCGTTACAAACTTCTGACCAAAATTATAATACTCTCTGCAAGTGTATAATAATATCAGTAAATTAAAAATAAATTAAATTTATAATGTATTGTTTTTTAATTGTTATCAGTGCTGCCAACTTTTGCCCAGCAAAAAAAGCTGTTTTTGACGGAAAGAATTCAGAAAAAAGCTAAAAAAATGATCAAAAAATCCAATAAAAAGCTAAAAAAAAATGTATAAAAAAACGAAAAAATATCAAATAAATAACAATTTATTAATGTTAAAAGAATTTTGCTTTTGAGCTCGTAGATCACAAATTATTTTAGCTGTAATAGTGGTCTTGCAAAAAAAGCCAGTTTTGACGGAAAAAACCACTCTGCAGGTTATGTGACATCCGGCAGACTGCCTTGCAACGCATCACTTTTAAGCCCATGAGAGACATCAGAGGCATTTTTGTTTATATTCCTTCGTCACTTTTTTATTGGTAGTCAGATCGACGAAAAAATAAGCGAGAAATGACATCGCGTGGCAACCAACTGAAATTAACTTTTGATTACGCCATTACATTTTATGGCTTCTCACTGAAATTTTAAAGTTGAAAATCAAAACTCTTGTTTGTTGTGAGGACAAAATAACATTAATACTATCTGCCACTTTTAGATCAAAGTTTTCTTAGGTCAAAAGTATAAAAAAACAAAAAAAGTGCGGGATTTAAATTAGTCAACTTAATTATCAGTAAATTAAAAAAAATTGTTAGTTTAATTGTAATGTTTTTAATTTCTTTGTAAGCAGCAGATTGTCTTGCCAAGGTATTTGATAATATCTTTTAAAGGCTTTTTCCCGCAAATTTTTGAATTTTAGCTCTTGTCAAACAAACCCAGTTGATTTGACCATGGCGCGCTTAATTCTGATGAACTCTCAGAAATTTTAAGTTTTACGCAGCGTACTCGTTTGTATCTGAGTAATACGGCTTTAAGGTTATCTTTAGGGCCCAGCAAATGGTTTTTTAAATTTATTTGATTGTAAGCCCCGTATCCAGATCGACGAAAACCGAAGCCAGTCATGAGAGAGAGCGAGGCAAACAGCTGGCGTTCACTTTTCGTCAGGCTTTTTTTCAATTCGGTACTCAGATCGACGAAAAAAATACCAGAAAATTACTTCGCGTTGGCAACCACCTGAAATTAACTTTTTGTGATTAAAAAATTTAATCTTTTGGCGTGCGCTTCTCACTGAACATTTTAAAATATGGAGGGAAAAAATCAAAAAACCCGCAAAAGTCGATTCCAGGAGTTTACATGTGAGGACAAAATAACATTAATACTATCTTGCCTCTTGTCAGAGCAAAATGTTTTTTAGGTCAAAAATGTACAAAAAAACACAATAAAAGTGCAGCACTTTAAATTATCAATAATTATCAGTAAATTAAAAAATCAATTGTTAAGTTTAAATTGTAATGTTTTTTAATTTCTTTGTACAGCAGCAGACTTGTCTTGCCAAGGTATTTGATAATATCTTTTAAAGGCTCTTTTCCGCAAATACGATTTTTGAATTTTAGCTGCTTGTCAACAAACCCAGCTGATTGACAGTACGACCATGGCGCGCTTAATTCTGATGAACTCTCAGGAAATCTTTAAGTTTTTACGCTAGCGTACTCGTTTGTCGATCTGAGTAATACGCTTTAAGGTTATCGTTTAGGGCCCAGCAAATGAGTTTTTTAAATTTATTTGATTGTGAACCATCCCAGATGATACACAGTACGGCCGTACCTCACTCAATGCTGGTGAACTGCTGTGACACTGAAAAGATTCAAGTTTTCCGCTTGCAAATTTGTTTTTGTTGAAATATACCAAATTTCAGAATATATCGATAAGAACTCATTGCACTCATCCCTAATCGTAAGTTATTTTTAAAGCCTAGTATCCAGATCGACAAACGATTACGCTAGCGTAAAAACTTTAATCTTTCCAGTGTGACCAAAAATTTGAGAGTTTATCATATTTAAGCGTGCTACGGTCGTATTGTCAATCAGCTGGGTTTATTGACACGCAGTTAAAATTAAAATATCGTATTTGCGGGAAAGAGCCTTTAAAAGATATTATCAAATACCTTGGCAAGACAAGTCTGCCGCTGTACAAAGAAATTAAAAAACAATACAATTTAAATTTAACAGTTGTTTTTTTTAATTTACTGATAATTATTTGCTAATTTAAAGTTTATAGCTGTACTTTTATTGTAATTTTTCGTACATTCTGGACTTAAAAAACATTTTGCTCTGACAAGAGGCACCCCAGATAGTATTAATGTTATTCCTCACATGTAAACTCCTGCAATCGACTTTTGCGAGTTTTTTGAGTTTTTCCCTCCATTTCTTATAATGTTCAGTGAGAAACGCACGCCAAAAGATTAAATTTTTTAATCTTTTCGCTAGGGTTCACCCAAAGTTCATTTCCGCAGACTGGCAACGCTATGGAATTTTCTGGTATTTTTTTCGTCGATCAGGGGACCGACGTGAAAAAAAGGCCCGACGAAAAGTGAACGCCAGCTGTTTGCCTCTCGCTCTCTTTCATGACTGGCGTACGGTTTTCGTCGATCTGGATACTAGGCTTAAGTCTCTTTGCAACCAGCGCTTGAGTACCGCGTATTACAGAATAAAGTATATACATTATAATTCTACTTCTCGATCACTCGTCTCATTAACAACAGGTTCTGATCCCAGAACGCTTAAACTGCACGTAAGGTAAAAGTAGTAAAAATAATGAGGATAATTTGTGAAACACCAAATTGATTGAGACTACCGGAACTTGTAAATTTTTTTTCACAATAATTCGCAACGACAAAGAATAGAAAGAGGCAACGACGGAAAGATACGCCACAAATAAAAAATGAGTTTCGCAAACATTAAAATAGATCCCCTCGGAAGCGAAAAATTAAGAACGATGTGTGGAAATACGTGAGTGGTCGGTTTAGTATGCCAACAGATTCCCAAGAAAAAGCCTTGGAGTAGGACATAAATGACTCTAATGCCCTCTTCCCATAGAGTCCATCCGTTCGAAACGGTTGAGATTTTTGACAAATGAGAAACTCCGATTCCCACAGAGCACATCCACCATCCACCATCCAATAACAGCTGATCTGAACAGCTGTGGCTCATCATTTTAGCCCGTTGCATTTTGCACAACATTTAAAATGAGCACAACAGCTTTATAAATGATACTTGGTAACAGACTGCAAGTGATTTACGCGAACAACCAAATCGAACTAATCTGTGTGCAGATTTTTGCCAGCCTGCAGAAAAAATATGAACCGCTTTTACCTAATATTGTCTAACTGGTAACAAATCAAGTTCATTATATATAAATGTTTGTTTTTTGGTCTATAATAATTATATATTTTATTTAATTTTTAATGTTCTGATCCATGTTGTGAGTACGGTATGGGCCTAGGAAAGAGTGGAGCACCTAATGCTGCCACACGGATGGAGCAGTAATTAATTAATTATTACAAGTAAAAACAGCATTTTTTGAACTGCCGCCTTCCTTTTCCTAAAGTTATTTCCGCCATTATTTTTTTAAATTTTCGTAGAGGGCATAATTCCCTCTTCCCACAGAGATCTATCCACCATCCGTTGAACGGATGGTCCATAAGGTTTTGCCGTTCCGAAAATTCCCAGTTAGTTCCCCATCCAAATTTGACGGACTCTGAGTTATTCTTTTAGACAGTGAAAATTAAAACATTCACTACGAAAATTTAAAAAAATAATGGCGGGTAACTCTGGGTGTTATGGAAATGAGGTCATTAAACGGTGTGGCATGGAAAACTCCAACTCAGTGACAACGCCATTGGCCGCAAATGAGAAATTATCAAAAGATATGACGTCAAGTGATCAAGAAGGATCTCCTGAAATCAAGAACCTACCGTATCAAAGTCTTATACGCTCATTGATGTATCTGGCAGTATGCACTAAACCAGACATTTCTCATGCAGTAAGTTTACTAAGCCAATTTAACAGTAACTTTACTCAACAGCATTGGCCAGCAGCAAAGAGGGTCCTCCGATATCTCAAGGCGAGTGAGAAAAGTGGACTCACTTTCAAGAAGACAGGCAAAAATCAAACATTGACGACAGACGATCATTCACAGGCTTTGCATTTATGTTTGCAAACGCAGCAGTAAGCTGGGAGTCCAGGAAACAGCGCACAGTGGCACTCTCAACGACCATAGAGTAAGAAACTATATAGAGGTTTCATTTGCTCTGCCCGCTGCCAGCTCTGCTGAGAGCCATGTTCGAAGCTATACTTCTTCTAACTTCGGTTTCTCACCACTTCTAACATGTGCGAAGCACAAGTTATAGTATGGGAGTTCTAACGACTATCCTTAGGAATAAGAGCGACCAGTCCAGCTGCAGAATCTCACCATGGGCATGGAATGAAGCTCGATTCGAACATTTGCAAAACTCTCTTTTTTTCCGTTTTTCGCCTAGGTGGCATCACAGGAAATGTCACTCGAGAGCGCAGGCAGAGCAAATGACGGCTCTATACATTATTACTCTATGCAACGACCGAAGCCGAGTACATGGCCATATCCGATGCTGCTAAGGAAGCCGTTAATCTATAGTTGTTCCTGAAGGAAACTTTAGGTACGCAGGACGTTATCGTGATATTTAACGACAATCAAGGCGCAGGGGACCTGACCCGAAATCCAGTATTCCACAACCATGTGGTTATTCGTCACCACTTCATAAGAGAGGTGATGGAAAACAATGAAGTCATCGTAGAATACATCCCGACTGAGAAGATGCGTGCCGATGTATTGACAAAAGGTTTATCTACCTCAAAACACAACGAATGTATAATAGGTTTGGGTATGACTACAATGTACAATGTGACTACAATAATAAAATATGAGAATTGGAGGGGAAGTGTTGAAATACAATACATCAAATTTCAGTATACATATATCGATAAGAACTCATTGTACTCATCCCTTTTCGTAAGTTATCTTTAAGTCTCTTTGCCACCAGCGCTTGTGTGGCGCTTATTACAGAATAAAGTATGTACATATATACATTATAATTCTACTACTCGATCACTCGTCTGATTAACAACAGTTTTTATATCTGAGTACTAGTTTCCGTTAAGTTCCATAAAGATTTCCAAGCACATTTTCATTTTTAAAGTTTTTATATTTCTAAACTTATAGTAAACTACTTTAATTTTTCAGCGAATCTATAAACCATGCTTATGTAAGTTTTAACTAAATTCAAACACAGGTGGCGCACGATACATATGGTCTGTTTTCATTTTGTATGTTTTTCGTTTACTTTTCCATTTTCCATGTTTTCTCAGATTTCGACTGGATATTCATAAACTAAAACATAGTAAGCAAACTTACATGTATAAATAAAACATTTAAATTAATTCGTTAACATGCGATGTTATGCGATATGCGATGTTTTTGATTTAAATGTTTAAATATTTAACGTTATTACTTAAGTCTTAACCACACTGAGCTGATTAATCTAATTACACATGTATTAAAAATAAGGTCATTTCTGTTTTCTTGTCACCTGAGCCCAATATATGCTGTAAAATAGCATAGCACAAAATTGGAATCAAAGATTTCAGTTCAGATTGTGTGACAATAACAAAGGTATTTTTTTCAACATAAGAGAGCGAAGAATAAATTTTTTTTTACTGTACATTTCCAGGCGCAGTCGCCGTTACACTGATATGTATATTACACCACCCGATAATGCATAGAATGACATTATAGCATTTATAGTATTTATAGCAATTTGATTCTATATATCGCTGCTTCCAACCGTTTGGTTTTTTTGTTCCTAAGACTTGATATTTCTTAATTAATCAAAATCAATTGGGTTGAAACACTATTTGCTCCACCTTTTTAGAAAAATTCTTACCGCGCCCCATCAAGCAAATTTCTGACTGCTTTCTGATACTCTTTTCTGAGCTTACATCGCTCTGCTTTCATTGTAAAAACACTTTGCTGTTGTTGCTTTACAAAAAAAAAATTTTTTTGTATTTTTAGTTTTTATTAATACCGCCTTCATATTATTTTAGTCAAAAGTTTGCAACGCAGTGAAGAAGACATATCCGATATCTTTAAAACTGAAAGACTAGTTCGTTGTACACTTTTGACCAAAATTATAATACCCTCTGCAAGGGTATAAATATACACTTATTAACGACCTTCCTTTAGTGATAAGCCGTTCTTGTGTACTTATATACCCAGATAATTATAATTTATGGCTGACATTCATAATTTACTTAACTTATACAGCTTTAAGGGCAAGCTTAAGACATTTTACTGTGCTAATCCGAAATTTGGGACTTATACGCAGCTCTTTGGATATCATAACTCGTGTAAAGCATACTGACGTCCTTTTGGACAACAGACACCCGAAAGGATTACATTTTTTAATCTTTTCGCTAGGGCCTGACGAACGAACGTTCATTTCCGCAGACTGGCACACCCTACGCAATTTTCTGGTATTTTTTTCGTCGATCTGAGTACCGGGGTGAAAAAAGAGCCTGACCACAAGCGTCCGCCAGCTTTGCCTCTCGCTCTCTCTCAAAGCTGACGAACAGTTTTCGTCGATTGAGTACTAGTCTTAAGGGGACCCCCCCAATTCTGGATTTCTAATTTTGACGATTTTCAATGGACTGGTAAATGTATATATATTATTTTTTCGGCTTGTAACTTTGCATCCATTTAGTTGAAGTCTTAAAAAATAAGAAAAAAATTTAACATAATTTTTATACCCTTGCAGAGGGTATTATAATTTTGGTCAAAAGTGTACAACGCAGTGAAGGAGACATCTCCGACCCTACAAAGTATATATATTCTTGATCAGGATCACCTCCTGAGTTGATATACCCATGTCCGTCTGTCCGTCTGTCTGTTTCTACGCAAACTAGTCTCTCAGTTTTAAAGCTATCGAATTAAAACTTTGCACACACCCTTGTTTCCTTTGCACGCAGTATATAAGTCGGAACGGCCGGGATCGGCCGACTATATCCTATGAATTAAGAAGTATTAAGAATGCATCATATGAATAATTTTGGAGAATATAATTTACAGAGTATTCTGCAAGGGTATATCAACTTCGGCTCTGCCCGAAGTTAACTTTTAAAATTTGTAACCGATTGGATTAATAGTTTTTGAGTAACCTCATGCGCCAGTCGTAAAAATACTGTTTTGAGAAAAACGCGTTTAAAGTTTTGAGAAGCTTTCGCCGTCGCCTGACGCTTTCGTCATAAATCGGCTATATCTTCAAAAGTTTTTGAAATTTTCACTTGAAATTTTAAAGGAACATTCTTGACTAGTAATAGGTTCGAATTAAATTTTTAAAAAAATTGATTTTTGAAACCGAGAATGGGGGTCCACTTAAACAAGTAAATTAAGCACCGTTGCACAGTTAAGTAGCAGTGGCTAAACAGTGCAAAAATCATTTTTCGTGTTCTTTTATAAATATTTGAGAGACCCACCCCATTTTACAGAAAATTTCACAATCCCCTCTTAAAAAATCAGAGTTTCTCAAAAAGTTGTCCGATTAGATTTTCAAAAAAATATATTTTTTTTAATATTTGATTTGTTTCTTTGGGTAAGTGTATACTACAATAATAATTTTAGCAACTGTCCAAAATACCACTATTTTTAATTTTGTTGAAAAAAAAACTATTTCTTAATATGTTCTTTAATTATTCTTCATGACAATTGGAAAGTTTCAGCTGCGTATATATGCCATTTTTATACCCGTTACTCGTAGAGTAAAAGAGTATTTTGTATTCGTGCAAAAGTATGTAACAGGTAGAAGGAAGCTTTTCCGACCCTATAAAGTATATATATAAAAAGTATAAAAGTAAAAGTATAAAGTATAAAAGCTAGAAGATTGGCATTTTGCATGTAGATTTTAGGAGTTCCTACGCAGCGCAAGTTTGTTTCAAAATGGTGCCACGCCCCCTCTGACGCCCACAAGCCACAAGCTGTGGCCACAGTTTTGATGCTTTTATGAAAATTTTAATTGATATGTATTTGTTTCGTCAATACCTATCGATTGGCCTAATAAAAGTTTGCCACGCCCACTCTAACGCTCAAAAACCCATTAAACGCTTAAGCCTGGCTAGCGCCTACATTTCCGCCTTTCATGGCCCGTAGCGCCATCTAACGGATGACTTTGGAACAGCTGGCCAAGGTGCTAATTCGAGCGGCGAAAAACATACAAGAAGGCACATTTATATTAAGTTGTTTAGCTGAGTAACGGGTATCTAATAGTCGAGGCACTCGACTATAGCGTTCTCTCTTGTTAATGCTGGAGACAACACAATTTAAGAATACATGGCTTCAGAAATTGAATTAAGATATATGATTTTTCGAATTCTCTAATGTTTGATCTAAAATATGAAACTTACAGACCAAAGCGCGTTCCAAATATTTAGGTATAGACACAGATCACATAAAAAATCTAGCAAGGTTCGTTGTTGTCGATGAATATGGAGAATACAGAGGCTGAGGAATCAAATTTCACAAATGAGAGTATGGATGGAAAACCTGATAATTTGTAATCATATAAACAGCTTAGTTAGACAACAACTTGCAAAAATGACGATCCAATTGTAATTATGGGTGACAATGGTCCAGTGCGTAATTAGAAGAATGTGAAATTAAAGTCCGAAAAGTGAAAAAAAAGGATACTCCAACAACTTCTTATCGGTTTTTACACAATTGTTTAATGAATCCGGACACCTTTGTAATGATATGTCAAACAATTACAATTACATTAAAAAATTAAACATAAAACAAGAATTTAATTCCCATTTTTGTAATAAAACTTTGACTTTAGTTAGGCAGCCTCTTGATAAAAACATTGTTGAAACATTGCAAGTGGGTATATACTATACAAATTAATGAGCATGGCAAGCAAATCAAATATAAGGCCAGACAGGTAACTCGAGGACTCAATCAAGAGTATCTTTTAGATTGAGATGAGACACGAGCTCCAGTTGCAATAATATCCAGTTTTCGACTCACTCTTTCCATTACATGCAATGTAGCAATGGTACACCATATGGATGTTAAAACTAAATTTTAAAATGGTATTTTGAAAGAGAAATTCTAAATAAAGATTACGGAGGTATTACTACATAATGTTGGTAAAGTCTGTCAAACTTTTACATTAATTTATGTATTAAAACAAGCGGCAAGATGTTGGTTTAAGACATTTAAAAATGTGTTACAAGCATGGGCTTTAGTAATTTGGCATGAGTTAATGTATCAATTTACTAGGCAGGGGGATATCTTAAAAAATATCTATGTGCTTTTATGTCCATGTAATTGCAACAGAGAGCAATGATACCATGGCAAATCTTAAGACATTCCTTATAAGTACATTTCGGAAATCAGACTTACATATATGAAGAGTAAGACACTTTATTGGAATAAAATTAGAAACGAAAGATGGTTGTCTGTATCTTAGTCTATCACCATACATTAATAATGTTTCAAAGAAGTTTAATAAGGAAGAATGACATGCAGGCAGTACACCACTTTAAATTAAACTAAATTATGAATTGAAAAAGAATTAAAGAATGTAATGCGGCGCGTCGAAATCTGATTGGGTGTTTGATGTTCCTAATGTTATGTACTCGTCCTTTGGTACAGGAATAAGTATATCAAGTAAATATACAAATCTAAACAATGCAGAATTATGTCAAAATTAAAGATATCTAAGGGGGCACTGTTGATCTAAAATTAACTATTATTCAAAATAAAGATTTTTATGATTTTTAATTTTTTAATTTTGCTTCTCTCAATTAATCGATTTTGGAAGTAGAGCCCACAAATGTAAATATATCAGTTGCCAAATACCTTCTTTTCGCTTTGTTTTCGTTTTTGAATTTGAATGCTGTGTGTAAAGCGCTACATATCGGTATCGGGCAATGCTATATATCGATTGAAAGGTCTTGGCATAACCTACAAAACGACGCTATTCATAACAAGTTTGGTTATTGCGTTGTAAACATGGAGTTCGCTAACGCCGAAATTCGCGCTGTTTTAAAGTTTTTCTTCGTAAAAGGTAAATCCGCTAGCGAAACATTCCGTGATATTAGTGGTTTTTTAGGGGATGGTACTCTATCACTTCGAACCGCGGAGGAATGGTTTCGACGATTCAGACCCGGTGAAAACGACACCATGGATAAGCCAGTCGGCTGAAGACCTGTGACGACGAGTACCGATCAAATCATGAAAAACATCGAGCTAGACCGGCATGTGACATCTCGTGACATCGCCGACGAAATAGGACTTAGTCACCAAACCGTTTTAAACCATCTGCAGAAGGCTAGATACAAAAAAAACTGGATGTTTGGGGGTATTATGAAGTGGTATTATGAAGTTGCCGTCTAAATGGGAACACATTAACAAAACGGCGCATTTTAGCTAAATCCGTGCACTTTATCAAATTTTATAAAGCATTGAATAAAGAGCAAATAAGCGGAAGGGAGTTATTTTGACAACCTAATATGTGAATATAACACAAATAAAAACGATTAAAAAATACCCACATTTTTTCGAGCTGTTATGAGTAAGTTTTTATGCATTATTGTATTTTTATACCCTTGCAGAGGGTATTAAAATTTTGGTCAAAAGTGTGCAACGCAGTGAAGGAGACACTACGCGAACTAGTGTCTCAGTTTGAAAGATATCGAATTGAAAATTTGCACACACCCTTCGTTCGCACGCAGTCGAACGGCCGGGATTGGCCGACTATATCCTATAGCCGCCATATAACTGATTGGTGTTTGTAAAGTTAGGAAAATGGGATTTTCGATGGGTTTTATTTTTGGCCAATCAATCCGACCTACCAAATTTCATAAGGATCGGCCGACTATATAATATAGCTGCCATATAACTGAACGATTGGAAATGGCATAACTTTGGTGTTTGTAAAGTTAGAAAGTTGGGATTTTCTATGGGTTTTATATTTGGCCAATCAATCAGACCTACCAAATTTCATAAGGATCGGCTGACTATATCTTATAGCTGCTATATAACTGAACGATTGGAAATGCCATAACTTTGGTGTTTTTAAAGTTAGGAAGTTGGGATTTTTTATGAGTATGAAGAATGCATCATATGAATAATTTTAGGGAATATAATTTTCAAAATATTCTGCAAGGGTATATCAACTTCGGCTCCGCCCGAAGTTAGCTTCCTTTCTTGTTTATTATATTTTCATTTTATCATTATCTTGAGCCAGAAAAAGCTCTAAGCAAGGTTATGAGATGCATAAAAAACTGAACGCGGTCAGTAAAAAGGTGCCCAGATCGCCGAGACCTTTCACCTTCAACACCCCATCATATCCAATTATATTAGGATAAATAAATAGTTAATGATAATAATAAGAATTTGAGAATGAATGATAATGAAATAAATGAAAATATAAAATGGATAGGGTCTTTCAGATTAAAATCCAATAAATTACTGATGAAAATGTAATGAATTTCTGAATAATATGCGATGAATTTACTGATTAAAATGTGAAGAATTTTTCACTGATTAACTCCCTAGACATGTCAATGTTAATTTCATCACTATTTTTTATTAAAATTCATTGATTAATCATCACTAGTGGCGAATGATACATCAATGTAAAGGTTATGAACGGAATTCCTGGTGCTTGGCATTCTAGAACCAGTTTTAAATATTAAATGAACAAGTGGAAGAATACCTAATAAGTTATAATTTCCATATTAAAAAAAAAAAATAAAACATAATGTAAACAAAATGAAATAACAACAAAATACGTAGCCAATATGTTTTGTTAGGTACAAATAACTTCGGGAATAACAAATGACTCCTTCCAAATAAGTGGGAAGTGAGAAGTTTACAAAGATAAAATAAACTATTTGTGCACAGTATCTAAGCAGCGTGAAACTTTGTCGGGACCCAGTGAGTAAGCTTGGTTAACTTTATGGAGATCTAAGAGAAGAGAGCTTTCGCTTAAACTCGTACAAAAACTTAACGTTGACTTGGATTTGGCCTATGAGTAAGACGGATTTATACGGGATAAAACAGTATATGTTTTCTGACAAAAATGGACAAATAGATCGGCAATAGCCTGATCAGTATTTGCCGTATAATTTTTAAATGATAGCGATGCTGGGTAACAGGCTGATTTACACTTAGTGTTAACAATATTATTAAACTGTTTTGGATCTTGTGAAAACTGGACCCTAAAAAGAGTCAGATAGCTTTTATAACACCGGGCGTTAAGTACAGTTAAATTTGAATTGAATTTATTTAAAAGTGTCATTAAATTTATTTTTTAGGTGTGGCAACTCATTATTAAACCTTTGAGGTTTATTGGAAATTTGGATAGTGTAACGGAACACAGCCATGTTAGTGCATGAATAAAGTTCGGACCAGTCATAGCCGGATATAAAAGTATTTAAGGGGACCATCCCCATTCTCGGTTTCAAAAAATCTATTTTTTTTTATTTAACTTGAACCTATAACTATTCAAGAATGTTCCTTTAAAATTTGAAGTGAAAATTTTGAAAATATAGCCGATTTATAATTGAAGCGTCAGGCGACGGCGAGAGCTAATCAAAACATTAAACGCGTTTTTCTCCAATCGTTTTCAAATTTTATTGCGTTATTTTATACATATATAGCTATGGCATGAACTAGGATAAATTAAATCGGTGAAGAACTTCTTTACTTTTCAACTTGATTTGAAGCTGAAAAAAGGAGGGTGATTTTCAAACTTGATCTGCGTACACATGTTTTAGGACGACTGTGAAAGTTTCAGATCGCTAGCTTTTAAACTGAGCTCGCAAACGGTATTGAAACAGACGGACAGACAGACGGACGGACAGACGGACATGGCTATATCGACTCCCCTATTGATCCTGATCAAGAATATATATGCTTTATGGGGTCGGAAACGTCTCCTTCACTGCGTTACAAACTTCTGACCAAAATTATAATACCATCTGCAGGGGTATAAAAAACGAAATGATGTACAATTGTTTTCTTCTTTTTGGAATTGGACTGGATAACGGAAAGGTGATTCGCGTAAATTGGGAACTCAGATGAGGGTGGAATATATGAACAAGTAATATATGTATAAAAAACTACCGGGAAACGATAATTTTATAACTAGGAATTCGATGTTATTAAATTCTTCAAAAGTTAGTAATTCAAACGCAAGAATTGAGTCGACAGCAATAAAGACTCTACCTCGCCGTTTAGACTGACGATCAAGCCTGTAAATTGTGTACTTACCCGGGAAAATTTCGGAGCTAAGAATATCCGGCCTTAACCAGGTTTCTGTACATACAATTTTATCATATGGAAAGAAAGATCAATCCGAGTA